>JAUDYJ010000001.1:207436408-208070458 GCA_030761175.1 Masticophis lateralis
CAGTTGGTGGACAGATGATCGTACGTTTTCCTGCAAAATGTCTTGATAAACTCTGGAATTCATTTTCCCGTCAATGACAACAATCCGTCCAGGCCCTGAGGCAGCAAAGCAGCCCCAAACCATGATGCTCCCTCTGCCATGTTTTACAGTGGGGATGAGGTTTTGATGTTGGTGTGCTGTGCCTTTTTTTCTCCACACAGTGTTGTGTGTTCTTCCCAAACAACTCAATTTTGGTTTTCATCTGACCAGAGTATATTTTGCCAGTAGTGCTGTGGAACATCCAGGTGCTCTTTTGCAAACTTCAAATGTGCTGCAATTTTTTTTTGGACAGCAATGGCTTCCTCCGTGGTGTCCTCCCATGTACTCTATTCTTGTTTAATGTTTTCCTTATTGTAGATGTGTCAACAAAAATGTTAGCATGTGCCAGAGATTTCTGTAGGTCTTTAGCTGACACTCTAGGATACTTCTTTACCTCATGAAGCATTCTGCGCTGTGCTCTTGCAGTCATTTTTACAGGACGACCACGCCTAGGGAGAGTAGCAACAGTGCTAAACTTTCTCCATTTGTAGACAGTCTGTCTTACCGTGGACACATGAACATCAAGGCTTTTGGAGATACTTTTGTAACCCTTTCCAGCTTCATGCAAGTCAACAATTTTTGATCGTAGGTCTTCTGAGAGCTCTTTTCTGTGAGGCATGGTTCACATCAGACAGTGCTTCTTGAAACCAGTACACCCAAAACAGGTGTGTGTTTTTAAAGGGCAGGACAGCTGTCAGCAACACATCCAATATCATCACACTGATTGGAGTCAAGGTTGGCTCACTCCTGGCTCCAATTAGCTCTTGGAGAAGTCATTATGCTAGAGGCTCACATACTTTTTCCTTCCTGCACTGTGAATGTGTACGTTATGTTCAATTAAACCATGGCAACATCTAATGTTTGTGTAGTATTATTTTAAGCAGACTGTGTTTTTCTATTGTTGTGACTTAGATAACTTTCAGAGCACATTTTATGACCAATTCATGCAAAACTCCACGTAATCCCAAGGGGTTCACATATTTTTTCTTGCAACTGTATGTATATTATATTTCTTGAACACTTGTCTTATTCCAAGATCTGGAATATGTTATTTTTAGAATTTAAGGGAGGTTGGCTTCATTGACTGGCGGAAAGAGTATAATGGTAGCTGAATATTATTACAGAAGGCTGGCTGAGGATTTTTTTCTTGGGAGCCAGGGGGAATCTGGAAAACGATCTTCTTGGCGAAAGCCCTTCTTGTTTTAGAACAGCTTGATTCACCAAATGAGGATGGGCTTTTCCTTCTTGTCTATTTGGGAAGTAAAGAAGACCATGTCCTTTTTCAACCGCCTTTTGAGCTGGAGAACTCAACTTAAACAGGCTAACAGCAACAGAGTTGGAAGGCACTTTGGAGGTCATCTAGTCCAACACCCTGCTCATGCAGGAGACCTGTACTAGGAGTTCGAACCGCCAAACTGCCAACCTTTCTGATCGACAAGCTCAGTGTCTTAGCCACTTGAGCCACTTAGTCAGGCTAGTATCCAGTCCCAGGGGTGAAACCACTTCTAGTTTTGGGGCCACGAGTTGTGTTTTATTTGTGATTTTTAATAGTGGTATTTTATATTTATTTATGATGTTTTTTTTATTATGACTCGAACAGAATCATTGAGAAGGGAATCAGCAAATTAATAATTTTAATAAATAAATACATCCACAAAGCCTGTGGCTAGAGCCTGGATAGCTTAACAGACTAAAAGCCTGTTATTAACATTCAGCTGTCTGCAATTATTGCAAGTTCGAATCTCACCAGGCTCAAGGTTGACTCAGCCTTCCATCCTTTCTAAGGTAGGTAAAATGAGGACCCAGTTTGTGGGGGCAATAAGCTGACTTTGTATAAAATATACAAAATTATAAAGGCTATTGTTTAACGCATTGTAAGGCACCCTGAGTCTCCGGAGAAGGGCGACATATAAATCTAATTTAAAAAAAAAAAAAGCAATTGGGAACTTTGAGTGGGCTAGAAACAATTTTTGGCTCAGCTGATAACAACCATGGGGGGATTGGATAGTCCACTATCCTCAGCCAGCATCTTTGGAGTTTGCAATGATCATGACCCTCTCTTAGTTGCAGGATACGTAACTAAACATCCGCAGGGTGATCTTCCAACTATGGGGTATGGGAAAATAAGGATACAGTATTTTCCTCTAAAATACTGTTGCAATTAATATTAATTCTCTCTAAAAGAATGTCAACCATTAAAAATAGTAATAATAGATCAGACAGTTGAAGAAGAAAAAAGGGCACTGAAAGAATATCCGAAGGATATTGAAGAAGATGCACTGAAGCCAGTATACCAAGAAGGCTTACTGAATGCTGGTAGACCAAACTGGTCTACTCAAAGGACCAAATGAAAAACAGGAAAAAAGACATGGGAAGACAAAGTATTACATGGCCAGTAAATTAAAAAACAAAAACAGGCAACGCAGATAATAACAAGACCTGGCAATGGCTAAGAGCAGGAAAGTTGAAGAAAGAGACCAAGGGTCTAATTCTGGCAGATGATCAAGCTTTAAGAAAAAAAATGCATAAAGTCAGAATTCAGAAGACAACAACAATCAGCAAGCACCGCCTCTGCAAAGAAGCTGAAGAATCATTTGGTTAGCTGCTGCAAGAAGATCACACAGACTGACTACAACAATGGCATGACAAAGTAGCAACAATGGTGCATTGGAAGATCTGCAAGAAATACCATTTGCTTGCAAGGAAGAACCGGTGGGGCCATAAAGTAGAGAAAGTAATAGAAAACAAAGAAACTAATATGCTCTGGGACTTCATAATTCAAGTTGAAAAGCACCTGCTACACACCACCCCAGATTTAATAATTATTGACAAGAAAGTCGAACAAGTCTGCATAGTGGACCTGGCGGTACCTGGAGATAGCGGAATAAAACAGAAAGAACTGGCGAAGACAACAAATACAAATACCTGTAAATAGAAAAGGAATGACTGTGGCAAAAGAAAGCAAAGATAATACCAACAGTAACTGGCGCCTTGGGTGCAATCCTAAAGCAACTAGAGCATCTCTTGAACACCACTGGCATTGATAAATTCACCATCAGTCAATTGCAAAAGGCAGTTTGGCTGGGATTAGTTTACATCCTACAACAAATACCTTTGTTACATCATGAGACATCCACATCTGTCTATCTCAGATCCTTAGGAATTCCTCCCAGTTACTGGTAAACTACAACTAGCCGTAGACCCTCATCTATGTGTTATGTCAAAGCAATACAAAGCCAATGTTTAATTTCTTAGTAGCAGCATTGATTACTTGGTGAAGAAATAGAATGGAGCACATGCTTTTGGCATAATTTATAGTATTTAAATGTACTCCTCATATGAGCATCTATGTTTTGTCCAACAGCTACCAAAAGCCACTTTGTATGAAGCCAAGCTCCAGGGGTGAAATCCAGCCGGTTCTGACAGATTCTGGAGAACCGGTAATGGAAATTTTGAGCAGTTTGGAGAACCAGCAAATACCACCTCTGGCTGGCTCCAGAATGGGATGGGAATGCAGATTTTGTAGTATCCTTCCCCTGCCACGCCCACCAAGCCACATCACTCCCACTAAGCCACGCCCACAGAACTGGTAGTAAAAAAAAAAATTGGATTTCACCACTGCCAAGCTCCAAATACTTCTGATTATTACAGGCCAGGAAGGAAACTCTTATGACGGTGTGGCAGTGTTGACTAAGTTCATTTATGAAAATTCCTTTTCTTCCATGGAATTCAAGGGCTTCCAAGGGAGTTTTCCCTCAAGTCAGTTTTGGCTAGACTCAGAATGCCCGATCTCCAATATGGTTACACATTCTAAACTACAGATGATGGTAATTTGTGTGTCTTCCCTTAAGCTATGCGGCTTTCAAAATTCTTCCTTCTCCTGAGCATACCAGTTTAATGGTCTTCAGTTTTTCAAATGTTTACAATAGTAGTGTTATTTTGAGGGGCTGCGGCAAATTGCAGCTAGTTATTTACAGCGTTTGCAAATTGCCTCAATTGTTCAGATTTCTGACAAGTTTTTCTCAATTACAGAAATGGAAATGTATGTATTTAAAATACTGCTCATATTTTATAAAGTAATGCTGGCCAGCTAACAATAGGTAAGCCAATAACAATAACAAAAATTAGAAACTTTTTCTTGCCACCAAGTACCCTAACTATCTCATCAGAAACCTACAACTGCTGGGTTCCCCTTCTGTCCTGATCCACCACCTTTGGGAAATGCCAGATTGTAATGGGGTTCTGGGAAACGAGTACAGAGTCTTTTGTTCATCAGTGGAGAGGCTGTTCCACAAGATAGGTGCAGCTTAGAAAGGTGTCACTCTCTAAGAATTCCACCGCATAACTGCATTGAAGGGAGGGGACCTGGAGCAAGTCTTAATTTTCAGTCTAGGAGGATGGATGGCAAACTCTCCCGAGACAGAGGAATTAGAGAGTCAGAGCCACTCTCTCTTGCAAGGGTTGATCAATTCCTCCCCATAGATCTTGCAGCCTCCAATTCTGAATGGCTTAATCTGTCTGGCCTGGGATAGAGATCTACAAGTATCATCCAGGAGCTTCAAGTAGATGTTAAACAGGACAGATGAGACACCTGAGGTTTGAGTACTCCATGTGGGAGAGGCTTAAAAGATTGATTTCTCGCCCTTCCCCCAGTACTGACTGGAATTGGCCTACAATCAAAAGAGGAGGGTCACTGGAAAACTGCTCCCAACCCCCTAAATCAGTCCAGGAGGATATCGTAGTCATTAGTATCAAAAGCTGCCAAGAGATCCAGGAGGGCAAGTATGGACACATCCTGAAGGTGTTCACAGGTGCAATCAATGCTGTCTCGATAGCATAACTGGGCTTGAACCCCACCTGAAAGGGTTCAGGTAAGCCACTTCCTCCCAGCCCCTTTGGAGAAAGAACTAGGATTTGCATTTCTCTTTTGCTTCACAGAAAGAATAGTCGAAGACCATGAAATGATTGTTGAAGTCCATTCAAAGTGGGGAATTGAAGAAGGCAATAAATTTTATTTCCGGAAAAATTACGCCAAATACGAGTTCTTTAAAAACCCCGAGGTAAGTTCTTATTGCATAAAATGTTTATAACATGAGCAAATACCTCAGATTTAATATTCAGCGTAATTCTTCAGGAATTCATCTGCTATGCAAAGTCTAGTGACAAAAATCTTTGGAGGATATACCATTATCCCTTTGATTCAAAGAACTAACAGTTCGGTCCCATTTTTTGTTTATTTTTTTAACTAAAGTCCAGTAAGATAAAGTTTGAGAGCTGAGTGAGGAATCATTCACCACTAGCCAGACCACCTAAAGCAGAGGCAGGGAACCACGACCTCTTTATGACTTGTGGACTTCAACTCCCAGAATTCCTGGCTGGCTCAGGAATTCTGGGAATTGAAGTCTATAAGCCATAAAAGGGCCATCGTTCCCCAACCCTGACCTAAAGTGACATGGGTTCCTCATGCCCCCACCCAGTGGAAGGACTGGCATTGTCATTTTCTTTGTTCTTGTGCCCATCTTCTGAAAAAAACAGCTTTGCAAATAGGCTTGCAAAACCTTGCTTGCTCCAAATTCCTCAGCTACTTCCTATGTATGAATAGAGCTTGAAGGTTATGGTGGCAGTCAAAAATCTCCTGCTGAGAGGCAATTGACTGCACATTGTTTTATATACAGACAAAAGTGACAAATGGTTTTCTTTCTGGGCTCCTTTCAATTACAACAAGCTGTGAGCTGTGTACATTATAAGAGTCTTCCACAACATGGTACTTTCCAATTGTGCTGGAACACAGCTGGAGAAGACTCAGAAGTGCTACAAGTAGTCCTCACTTAATAACCGCCCCGTTTAGTAACCACTTGAAGTTACGACAGCCTTGTCAAAGTAACTTTGCGATAAGTCCTAGCATTAATGATTGTCACAGTGTCATGTAGTCATTCAATTGCCATTTGCGCACCTCATGGCTGACTTCCAACAAGCAGAGCCAGTGGAGAAGTCAACTGTAAAATTGCATGTTGCGATCGCATGATGTCTCACTTAATGACTGTGAGTGATTCACTTAACAACTACAGAGAAATCCCGTTATAGTCACATGGCTTGCTTAAAGACCACATTTTTTAGGAGACAGGTTGCTGGTTTCAATGGTGGTGATTACGCTAGGACTACCTGTACTTAAATCCATAGAAAATTTCCTTGGCCATGGAATTCTGAAGGCAGCAGAAATGTCCTACCTACTCCCATGTTATTTCTTTTAGTAAGTAACATCAACATGGACCTTCTGCTTACCAAGGAACTGCTCTTCTGCTGAACATTGATTTCAGACACAATGGCTGCTGAAGTATTTCTTGTGAGGAAAGTTACCTCCTTTCCCCAAAACTAGTTCTCATTGTTTGATTTTATTATCCTGGCTTATTATAATACCAGCTATCCTGATTTACTGGGAGTCAGGTATTCTTTCAATTCACATTCACAAATAAATAATTCTGATGCAAAGTTGCTAAATTCCAGTTGATCACCAGAATAGTCAGAGGTGTTAAAAGAGTTTTCTGTATGTCTATGGAGATTCTCAGTCATCCAGGCCATGGTTGTCCCAAAGGTGCTTTTTCAGGAGGCAGCTGGTTTTCTGTATGGCTCTCCTGCCATCTAGTGGTTGTCTGGATTTTTGCAGTCTAGATTACGATAGTCATGATGAAGCCCACAATATAGCCCGTGTCCAGCTCAAGCTTGTGAAACATTTACTGCCTTCTGTTAACTTTTTATTTTGCAGATTTTTTTCCCAGATCATCTGGTATCCCTCTCAAATGAGAGCAATGGCACAATGAACCACGCACAGATACTGCAGGTAAAATATTACTGAATTTACCCATGAATCAAACCACAAATTCCATTAAGCACTGTTAAGCATATTCTTACTTCTCTGTAAAGTAGTAAGAATTGGGGATCCGATTTAATATTTCCCTCTGAAGCATCCTTAGTTGAGGTTGCATCCCTTGTGGCTGACTTTTTTGGTGCTCTAATCCACATGTCTCATTAAAACAGTGGGTGGTGGGTGGGAAATCATCATCAGCCACTTCGTTGATCCCCCTTCATTCGGGTTAATTTTTAAACAGACTAAAAATACAGATTCTACCAGCACTTTCTGATGATTTAGTTCTGAATATTGAACTGAATATTGAATATCACTCAAATCCAAAAGTGATTTGTGCATTTCTGTTCTCTAGCCAATTACTTCTCCTTAACATCACCACCACTCTTCCCTCTGTTGCTGAAACTGCTCAGGAGCGTTTGGCAAAAGTTAATTGAATATTCCAGATCTTCAGGACTTGTCTAGCCATCTCTGTCTACATGCTTTTTTATACCATAAGACAGTTTAGAGATTTAACTTAGATCTATCCATGATGAAGTCATGTTGGTTATTGTTTTTCTATGTTTGATTATTATCGATCTGAGACAAATTAATTGTCAGTTAATTGTCCTATAATTGTCAGTATCTCCTCTCAGTTCCTCTGTTAGAAATTGGAGTCTAACTGATAATTTTCCAGTCCTTGAGAATAGATGACGATCTTATACAGATTGTGTATTTTTATCAGCAGGTCAGCAATTTCATATAGTTCTTGGAATCCCTGAGGTGGATACCATCTGGTTTAAGATTTATTTATTCTTAAGGTGTCAGTTAGGTTTATAAGCATCTCTTTCTTTTAATGAAGTCACTGTGTGTATTGTGCATGTGTGTGTGTGTGCGTGCATGTGTATCCATACATTTGTGTAGCAAAGAAAAAGTGAGCCTGGAGAAAAAGAATGGCCTTCTCACCTAACTGGGCTATCAGATAATGTTATATGTAATAATAGCCTGCCATGTGCAAAAAGGTATTGAAGGAATTATAGCTGGTTGGTTGAATTGTGAACAATATTGTATGAGACAACTGAGCAGAATTCCAGTCCCAGCTGTGAAAAATCTTACACTAATTATAAGCACTTTTATGAAGATAGGGGGACTTTGTTCTGCAACAGGAAAAGTTGGCGGATCTGGATCTTACTAATCACTCTTCTGAAAAACGCAAATAGCAACCCAGAGCAGCAATGGTTGTAGAATAAGGTAAATTTACTATGGAGTTATCTTGAACACACTTAGCAATTACAGCACTTACCATTTAAAAAAGTTGTAGATCTTTCAACAATATATATAATATGCAGAAGCTCATTGTACAATGTCCTGAGCAAATGCCAAAGCAATGCTAGAATTCTTCATTGTCTGCAAAGAACTGTAAGAGAAGAGAACATTCTGATGGAATTTAAAGCGTGGGGTTTCTCGTTTTCTCTTGCTATTCCCTCTCTTTCTCTCTCTCTCTCTCTTTTTCCAGATGTTTTTAAGTTCCACTGCATATCCTGAAATTCATGGTTATTTGCATTTTAAAGAGCAAGGGAAGAAAACCTGGAAAAAAATGTATTTTTTGTTGCGAAGATCTGGTCTGTATTTTTCCACTAAGGGAACATCAAAGGTAAGTTTGGCAAATGGAAAGAAGAAGTCTTAGAAATTGGTATACATTTTATTTTTATGCAATAGATGGTGTATTTTTTTGTCGTTTTAAGTCTGTAGAGATTTAGAAAAATTTCTTCTCAGTTTATTTCCTGTTGAGCAGTGTCAGCGTTCTGAGTAACGCACCCATTGAAAGCAGAACTCTAAGGCAGGTAGATTCCTCAAAGGACATGTTTATTGGATACATCATATCAGCACAGCTGGTGAAAACAGTTCCTGCAGTTTTCACCTAATTAAAAGAGTTAAACATCCCCCCTCCCAGGTGTCACCGGTCACATTGTCCAATGAAGATGGATGGCAGGCTCCTCTTCTTCAATGACCTTGGTCCCCATAGGAAAACTTTTTGTTTTGACTGCAGCCGGGCTATCTACTTTCCCCACTCCCTTCCCCCTCTCGGGCTTCGTGGCAACTATGAGGCAGCACAAAATGGCTTCAGCCAGGTTCACGTCAGAGTTGGCACAGTGGTTCCCAACATTTTCTATGCATCATACCCCTAGGAGATGTTTGATTAATATTCACACTCTCTATAAAAATAATTGTGACTTGTGACTCATGCCTAAGTGACACAAGCCACTCTTTGCGGCACCCTCGGAAATTTCATATATCCCATGGGGTGGGGGTGGGGGGAGAGTGGGCACCCCAGGTTGGGAATTTCTGTTGTGGAGAAAGAGAGGTAAAAAAGTGGATAATCCAGTCCTTATGATGTAGACTTGTAATGAATTATGATTTGAAAAAATGTATAGTTAAATTTCCATTTTAAAGGATTAATGATGTTGCTCTTAAAACATAAAATTCTTTTTTTAAAAAAGTTGCATTATGATTGAGTTTACAATTCTATGGTCTCTAGGAGGGCATCACAAGAGCTACAATATTATGCTGATAGTCTCTGCCTCTGGAAGAAGTGGTGATTTCCTGTACATTTTTAATGTATTTATTTATTTTCATCCCACCTTTATTATTTTTCTGAATAACTCAAAGCAGCAAACATATCTAATACTCTTTCCTCCTCCTCTTTTCCTCATAACAACAAATTGGTGAAATTGATCTGTTCTCAGAAACTTTTTTACTGGAGGACTAAAATATTGTCCCTTTAGTTCTTCCAGCCACACTCTGGGGGAAGACTGAGGGTTCTTCTTCCCTTAATGGTTGGGAATTCTTTGGTTCAGGAGCTTTGTATCAGTTAGTTTTCCTTCTCTTGGGATTGAAGCCAAGGGAAGATATTATGACCTGGGAAAAATATCCACAGAGCTATCCTCAGGGTCTGGGCCAAAAAGTTACAATGGCAGGCATGACTGTCTGAACAAAACCCCACCCCTTTGTACAGAAAACAACATTGCTGCATGTTCAAAGGAACCTGGCTTCCGTTACTTGGACTGATATGTCATCTGGGGTTTTTTGAGCCTCCCTGAGGACTAGATGTCTCTGCAGTTGGTGCATATTTGTCAAGGTCTTGCCTTTGGTAAAAACTTGCTGTGTCCGTGCATTATAATAAACAATGGCATTTAGTTCCCCCTGCCATTTCTGGCAATCATGGTTTTGTTGGTTGTTTCCAACAGTTTTGTCCAATCTGCATTTTGATTAGGGTAGATCCAGGGGAGGTAACTGGGGCAGGTCTTGAGAATATTATATGGGAAGAGTTTGACTCTGTGACTCCAGAAAACGTGGACAGGATACTGAGCAGGCTGAGCGCAGCCACATGTTTATTGGACCCGTGTCCCTCCTGGTTGGTGCTGGCCTCCCGGGAGGTGACACGAGGCTGGCTCCAGGGGATTATAAATGCTTCTTTGAGTGAGGGTGTCTTTCCCGCCGCTTTGAAGGAAGCGGTGGTGAGGCCCCTCCTCAAGAAGCCTTCCCTGGACCCGGCAATGTTGGTAAATTATCGTCCTGTCTCCAACCTTCGCTTTATTGCGAAGGTTGTTGAGAGTGTGGTTGCGCGACAGCTGCCTCAGTACCTGGATGAATCCCCTATCTAGATCCATTCCAGTTGGGCTTCAGGTCCGGGTACAGCACGGAGACGGCATTGGTCGCGTTGGTTGATGATCTCTGGAGGGCTCGGGACAGAGGTTGTTCCTCTGTCCTGGTCCTATTAGACTTCTCAGCGGCTTTTGATACCATCGACCATGGTATCATGCTGCGCTAGTTGGAGGGGCTGGGAGTGGGGGGCACCGTGTTATGGTGGTTCTCCTCCTTTCTCTCCGACTGGTCACAGTCTGTATTGACAGGGGGGCAGAGGTTGACTCCGAGGCCCCTTGTATGTGGGGTGCCACAAGGGTCGGTCCTCTCGCCCCTCCTGTTCAACATTTATGTGAAGCCGCTAGTGAGATCATCCGTGGTTTTGGGGTGAAGTACCATCAGTACACTGATGATACTCAGCTGTAAATCTCCATCCCAGACCACCCCATGATGCCATCGAAGTGATGTCCTGGTGCCTGGAGGCTGTACGGATCTGGATGGGGAGGAACAGACTCAAGCTCAACCCTTCCAAGACTGAGTGGCTGTGGTTTCTGACATCCCGATATAGTCAGTTGACGCCATCTCTGACTATTGGGGGCAAGTCATTGTCCCCCACGGATGGGGTTCGCAACTTGGGCGTCCTCCTGGACTCACAGCTATCTTTAGAAGGGCATATGATGGCCGTGGCCGGGAGGAGTTTTTATCAGATTCGCCTGATTCGCCAGTTGCGTCCCTTTCTGGATCGGGATTCGTTACGCACAGTCACTCGTGCCCTCGTCACCTCACGCCTGGACTACTGTAATGCTCTCTACATAGGGCTCCCCTTGAGGAGCACCCGGAGGCTCCAACTGGTCCAGAATGCAGCCGTGCAAGTGGTGATGGGAGCGACGTGGCGCTCCCATGTGACTCCTCTCCTGCGCGAGCTGCACTGGCTTCCGGTGGTCTTCCGGGTGCGCTTCAAGGTTTTGGTTACTATTTTCAAAGCGCTCCATGGCTTAGGACCAGGGTATCTTCAGGACCGCCTTCTGCCACCAGTAGCCTCTCACCGATCAGTCCGTTCCCACAGAGAGGGGCTCCTCAGGGTGCCATCAGCAAACAGTGTCGACTGGTGGCCCCCAGGGGGAGAGCCTTCTCTATGGGGGCACCGGCCATCTGGAACGAGCTCCCCCCTGAGATAAGGAGGATACAGGACCTACGTACCTTCTGCCGTGCCTTAAAAAGACTCCTATTTCATCAGGCTGGTCTGGCTTAAACCTCCCCTTTATAATGGGTTTTTAAAATGTTTTATATGACTGGATTTTAAATTTTTTCAGCCTAATCATTTAATTTATCTTAAATATTTTTAACTTTGTATGTTTTGTATTTTATTTGGCTGTTCACCGCCCTGAGTTCTTCGGGGAGTAGGGCGGTATACAAATTTGATTAAATAAATAAATAAATAAATAAATGATTCATTCTCGAATTTGAGATCCACAATTGTTTCTGGGTGAAACTAATAGTGGAAAATCACAGGAGAGTCACACTTCATATTGGAAGATAGTTTGCTTTTGGAGTAATCTGTTGAATAAACTACAGTGGCTGGGTTTATACTTCATCCTGTGCAACAAATAAAAAACAGCAAAACCAAATAAGCCACATTCTGGTTTTAGAAAAGTCTCTAAACCAGGGGTGTCAAACTCAAGGCCCGTGGGCCAGTTTCAGCCCGCGGGGTGCTTAAATCCAGCCCATGGGGCAGACCTGGAATATCAAAGTACCGGCTTGCATTGCTTCTGCAGGCCAAAACAGGCCGCGTGTGGCCCCTATGCAGCCCATTTTTGGCCAGCAGAGTGCTGCAGGAGGCCATGGAGGGCAAAAATGAGACAGATTGCATCCCATTTGGCCAACAGAATGCTTCAGGAAGCATCGTCCTGTCTCTCCACACCCCCACCTCTAGCCAGCCAGAGCAAGAGAACTACAATGCTGATCCGGCCCTCAAAGAAGTCCAGTTTGACACCCCTGCTCTAAACATAAACATTATACTCCTCCCATTTATGGCTAAATGACTGTAACCTTGTTGCTGGTATCCTTAAGATTTATATTGACTGTTTCCTAATGTGATTTGATTGCTTATTTGTTCCCTATTACTATCATTAAGTGTTTGAAGTGTTATGATTCTTGACGAATGTATCTTTTCTTTTATGTACATCAAGAGCGTATGCACCAAGACAAATGCCTTGTGTGTCCAATCACACTTGGCCAATAAAGAATTCTATTCTATTCTGTTCTGTTCTGTTCTGTTCTGTTCTGTTCTATTCTATTGAGTTCAGTACTTACAGTTCTTTTCCTTTAAAAATGTTTACTCTTCCTCTTCAGAGTATAAGGCTATTTTAGTAGTGTTGATGAAGGTTTCCCTAATCTAAAAGATATTGAGTGGTCAATAGATGCTATACGCAACTTGGAAAAACTTTCCATAATTCTTTGAAAATTCACTGTGTTCCGCTGTAGGCTTTTTCTCTCCTTCTCCCTCTCTCAACCACATACCCACACCTGAAAGCAATAATTCAAAAGTGGATGTAATATTTTTTACATTTTTCATTTTAGGAACCACGACACCTCCAGCTTTTCAGCGAATTCAGCAGTAGTGATATATATATGTCTCTGAGAGGCAAAAAGATATCTGGAGTGCCAGTCAGTTTTGGTTTCTGCTTCAAGGTAAGAATTTAGTATTTTAATAAGAGCTAAACATCTTTCAGCAAATTAGTGGGGGGTGGTTCCCCCCACATGCTAAGCCACTTTTTTTGATGCAAGGAAAAAAAAACTAAGAAAAGAAGAGATTTTGTTTGTGAAATAGGAGAATTAGTGGCTTTTATTTCAACAGGTATAGTCTTCAAGATATGCATTAATGCTAAACAATATGCTGTGGCCTTCTAGCCTTATAAAGCAGGAGGAACCAGAGACCTGAAATGCCTTTATGCAGACAGTGAGCAAAGTAGGACCTGTTGGATGACAGCAATTCGGTTGCTGAAGGTAAATGTCTTCTCTTCTTCTGTGCATTGTCTTCACCAATTGTTTCTATAGTTACCGTACACAATACATTTCACTCTTCTCTTTAGCCGCTGGGTAAAAGTGGTATTTTTAGCCTTTGGAAGCTCAGTGTTGCATGTGTATATTTCTCATCTTTTTTTTAAAAAAAATTGATTTATATGCCGCCCTTCTCCGGAGACTCAGGGCAGCTTGCAGTGCGTTAAGCAATAGCCTTCATATTTTTGTATATTTTATACAAAGTCAATATTATGTCAAAGCTCACTAAAAGTGATGGGAAAAAGAGGAAGCTCTTAGCTTAGAGTAGTCATTAAAATGGGTGCCAGGCGTGCTTCCCGGGGAGGGCATCCTGTGAGGGAGAACCACAACTGAAAAAGCACTGCATATAGCGCAACCAACTCAATTGATGAAAAAGGCCATCAAAGGATGCGGAAGTGATTTATGCACAAAAGCACTGTCAATTTTGGATGGTCAGAGAAGTGCTTGTTACCATTATTCCAAAGAACTAGTTCAAGAGTATTTATTCCTTAAGGATGATGCTCCATTTATAGCAATCCCGTACTTTACCACCATTTTTTCCATTCCTTTTGCTTTGTTCTGTCACAGTTGGTGTTCTAGGGATTGGAAGGCAGCAGAGCTGCATCCTTTTAACTGGTAGTGATAGGAAACTTTCCATCTGGGACCATTCCACTCCAATAAAAGTGAACGTTAAAATTCTATTAAGAGGACTACATTGCTTCAAGCAGTTTAGATGGGTTTTTTAAAAAAATCTAAAATATGCAGCATAGATTAGAAAATAATAGAAATTTCAGCAGATGCCAGTGAAGTTAAATAGTCTATAAAACATACATTTTCACTGGAATGAGGTAAGGTTCATTGCTTACAATTGAACTAACTCAAAAATCTTACCACAAAACCATCACTCATTTGGTAGTTATTATACCAATGTTGATTCACACAATACACTAAACCATATTGTGGGTTTTTTTGGTACTTGACATATTGTCTAAGACAATCAGTTATGGCCTAATCA
This sequence comes from Masticophis lateralis, assembly GCA_030761175.1. Taxonomy (NCBI): domain Eukaryota; kingdom Metazoa; phylum Chordata; class Lepidosauria; order Squamata; family Colubridae; genus Masticophis; species Masticophis lateralis. Next base: position 207,451,027 of record JAUDYJ010000001.1, read on the forward strand.
CTTAACTTGACTAAGCCATGGTTTAAGGCAATATGTTAACCCAGTCTATATATTTCTGCCTTAGACTAGTGGGATTTCTTTGTTAATATATGTCTTATTTGCTCTTTATTCATTCATTTTTAAAACATTGATAAACTATTACAATCTCTGTTAAGGTAAAGAAAACATTTCCTTTAGAAAAAGTATTTTTCCATTTAGGGAAAGTAAAACTGGACACATACTTTGGTCCATTATATACCGGTAGTTACAATAAAATTTCAGGAGGGAAGTCAGATTCAGTTTGTTGGGCTGAATTATTTGTTGAACAAATTATAGCGAATGGGTTGCCATAAAGGGTTGGTTTGTACATCATATTAGGCCATTGGCTTGGATCATATTTTGTTCCTCAATTTAAAGAAAAATGTAAATGATTGCAAGACCCACTCCTAGTCATATTATGCATAATTTGAAAGGTTCTCCTAGGACAACATTTCAGGAGTTGTAGATAACTTCAGAAAATAAAGTTAGAGAGAAAAAAGTTTATCCTGTGAATAATCTGTTTACTGATCATTCTTGTAGCTTGTGTACTGGCCTAGATAAAAACTTTTTTGTACATTATAGAAACTCATGGTTTGCTTAACTAGAACTTGTTGAATAAATCACAGTTGTTTGGGTTCACTCATCACACTAAGCCATAAACCACTGTAAATGGATGTAGTAGTTTAATTGGGATATAATAACTTAATGTAGTCAAAGAGTTTGATGTGATTTGGCATACCTCACAAAATAATCTTCAAGAAAGGTTTAGTTTCTTTTAAAAGAAAAGTGGTTCTAAGGCTATCTTCCTCCAAGTAATATAAAGTTTTCCTTATTCAAAATAAAGATTTCTGTAATTGTTATTCTGTCCTGAGCAGAATGATTTGATCATATTTCCTGGGATTTTAGCAAATACATCTTCAGCTAGTTTCCCAAAAGCTCCTTGTACAAAATAAGATTGGATGTTTTAAAAATGCCTTTCGTTCATATTTTTCTCAAGCTAGTCATCCAATAGCACAAAACTATATTGTGCATAAAAAGAGTGTTTAAGTAACTGCTTTTGTTATGCCGCTATTTAATTATCATTTAAGTATTTATCCAAATCCAGTTCAGAATATAAGAGATGTTTAAAACTGCAAATAGAGTTGGATTTTTCTAGGGTTTTCTGGATGGGATCTAGAAACAAAAAGGGAGCCTAATTCCATGTTGCTGCTACCTTATAAACACAAACTCTTGCTGTCCTTTTGTTATTAGTGTTGGAATCAATGAAAAACTGTTCCAGTGTACTACAGGATTTTTGTATTACTATTGTTATTGGCAAGCTGTAGGTTTCCTTAGGGATGTTCTTTCAGGTACACTGAAGTTTTCTGGGTCATCAGGTGGCCCTGTCTCTTTCCCTATAATCTACTTGTCAAAGGATAAGAATAAATCTAGGCAGACATTCTCCTTTCCTCCTCCTGCTCATCATAGGTTGTAAGATAGAGATCTGTTCAGTTATTTAAAAAAAAACACAGAAACTTGTTATTTTATCATTTTGAGAACGCCTGAAAAAAATCTATAACACAGGCATCCTTATTGTTTTTAGTATGTAGCAGAACATCACTCAGCCCACGTTTAAAAGAGATGGAATAATAATTTGGCTTATCATTGTGACTGATCATATTAAGTGATAGGATTAATTTTCTAAGTCAATGGTCTCCGATTCTGGGTCTTTTAGAGATGTTGGTCTGGAACCATTCATCTTCAATCATACAGCCTAGTGGTAGAATTCACTTGTGTCTATCTGCTCTGTCTATCTCAATTTATATACCAGCCCCTCTCAAATTCTTGTCCCTGGGCAACTCATACCAATTAAAAATGGTATGAAATATATAACATTTTAAAATGCACGCATAATCAGTAGCAAAAAAAAAATACTTTTAAAGAACAACCAACACAATCAATATAACCATTGCACGGGCTCTGTCACACACCCAAGTCTCCAAACTCAATGATGCAACCTTTTGTGTAAGGCCTTACAAAAAGCCAGCAAGGTTGGATCCAATCTAATTTCTGGGATGGAAAATATTCCAAAGGTTGGGTGTCATGACAGAAAAAGATCTGTATCCGGGCTCCTCCAGATGGCAGTGTCTAATAGATGGGACCCAGAGCCTCTTTTTGAGCCTAGTGGGATGGGTAGACATAATCAGGGATAGATGGTCCCTCAAATAAACAGGCTGCAGGAGCTGTGGTGGCTCAGTGGTTAGAATGCAGTATTGCAGACTGACTCTGCTCACTGCCAGGAGTTTGATCCTGACCGCTTCAAGGTTGACTCAGCTTTCCATCCTTCCGAGGTTGGTCAAATGAGAACCCAGATTGTTGGGAGCAATATGCTGACCCTGTAAACTGCTTAGAGAGTGCTGTAAAGCAGTATATAAGTCTATGTGCTATTGCAAATGCATGCTATGTCTGTGTTTTTATTTTAATGGTAGAATATTCTCAGACAGTTGAATTATATATATATAATTGTAATAGTTCTTATTCCTTGTTTACAGTATGGAATGCAGTTGTACAAGAATTACACACAGCCCTATCAAGGTAGAAGTGGGGGCAGTTTTCTTAGCACACCCATGGTAAGTATATTTAATAACAATTACTTAAACTGAAATATATACAACCACCTGATTGTTGCATTATGTGGCAACTGATTTTGGAGATAATGGAAGAGGAGGAAATTGTTTAGCTTGTTTATTGCTACAGGATTTTCTGTTTTGGTTATTAAACAAGATGATTTCCCCACAGTGACTTATTGTCTGTATGCTTTTATTGATTTGGTTATATACAAATAGAATGAATAAATAAAGGAATGAATGAATTTATAAATTAATTTGATACCACAGTATTCAGTGGAATCTCTTGGATCAGTTACCCTCCATTTACTAGTTTGGTACTCTTTACAGTATATAATTTCTGCAGTTGTTTCTTGTTTTCTCCCCTCCATGTTCCTTTTCAATTGATGGTATTTGGGTTGTTTTTATGTTAGAGTAGGCTATACCACATTTTTTGGACTATAAGATGCTCCAGACTATAAGATGTACCTAGCTTCTTATAGAAAGAAAACAACAAGAAAAAAAAATCTGCCTCTGCCTGCCAGCAATTTGCCTCCTTGCAGCAAACAGCAACCAGTCTGGTCAGCTTCAGCACAGCCTGATTTAGCACGAGCAGCTGATTGGTGTTAGATCTGCCTCCCAGAGGCAGCAGTGATCCCTACTGCATGGAACGGGCTGAAAATGGAGCATGTGGCAGCCAAAAACAGGGCACGTGGAGGCTAAAACGGGATGTGTGGAGGACGAAAATGGGTCGTGCAGAGGCGGTAATAGGCGGCAGTGGTGATGGGTGGTGATGGTGGTGATAGGCAGTGGCGATCCCTGCAGCCTGGAACATCTGTTAGGTGGTATTCTGGGAAGCAGATCCAACTGCCAATCAGCTGCTCATGCTAAATCAGGCTGTGCTGAAGCTGACCAGGCTGCTTGCTGTTTGCTGCAAGGAGACAGATTGCTGGGAGGCAGAGACTGGCGGGTGGGGACCAGTGGGTAGGCGGGCAGTGGTGAAATGTAAAATTTGTTACTACCGGTTCTGTGGCTATGGCTTGGTGGTAGGAGTAATGGGACTGGGTGGGCGTGGCCAACTTTTTGCATTTTTCTACAACCTTAAGCATTTTTCTACAACCTTAAGAGATTGCAGAAAAAAATTCTTTTAACAGCCTCTGACGATCAGGCAATTCAGTTGGGATCGTCAGAGGCTTTTAAAGGCATTTTTTCGGCCAAAGAGGTTGTAGAAAAAATGCTTTTAAAAGCCTCTGATGATCCCAGCTGAGCCACGTGATCATCAGAGGCTTTTTTTTTTTACTTTTAAAAGCATTTTTTCGGACGAAGAGGTTGTAGAAAAAATGCTTTTAAAAGTAAAAAAATAAAGTGCCTCTGATGATCGCGCGGCTCAGCTGGGCATGGAGGGGTGGGCAGGGATTTTTGCTACCGGTTCTCCAAACCACCCGCCACCATCACTACCAGATCGGGCGATCCGAACCAGGAGCATTTCACCCCTGTGGGCAGGGCATCGGCAACATTTGCTGTATAAGACGCACAGACATTTCCACCCACTTTGGGGGGGGGAGTGCATTTTATACACCTAAAAATACGGTATCTCTAAAGGTAATTGGAGCTACAGCTCCCTATCAACCCAGACCATTGGCCTGGGACCTGTAGGAGTCAAAGTCTGTTAGATCCAATGGGGAGAAATATATCTACTTCTGTTGTAAATAGTGTATTTAAAAGGTGGAATATAAATCTAACAAAAACCAGCTCAATTTAAATAAGTAATTTGATCTACTTTTTAACCACCTTAACAGAGAATTGTTATGAATGCAGATTGGAATTCTTAAAAATGAAATAACATTTGCTGATCTTGATAATGGCAGGCACTATCTTTCAGGCATAATCTTACAAAGAAATGGGGGTATCTATTGCATATAAACTACCTTCTCCGAAAAACATGCCCTTATTTTTACTTTTCTGCTGGCTAATCAATAGATTCCATGTTGATTTTGTCTGAGAATAATCAAGAGTATACTGGAAAATATTTTTGGTAGATGCATTTAACACATTTTTTATCCTGTAGAGAAGTGTTTCAGAGAATTCTCTTGTGGCTATGGACTTCACAGGGAATAAATCCAGAATTATTGAAAACCCCACAGAAGCCTTATCAGTTGCAGTCGAAGAAGGTCTAGCATGGCGGGTATGAAAATTTCATTTAAAGCCATTCTTAATGTTTCCGTTTCTGGTTTAAAAATTTAGTACTTTTCCTTTCTTTTTATGTAGAAAAAAGGGAGCTTACGTCTTGGTATACATAGCAGCCCCAGCACTTTGCAGAGTGTCCCCTCCACTACAGGTATGCACCACTGACAGATCTTGTAGAATGTCATTTGATGTCATGAATTCATTCATCATACACATGCATACATATATTCACAAAATGATACCATAAAACAAGTTTATCTCAGCTTTATTGTTTTAAAAAAAGTGATGGAGATTGCTTTGGGGCCTATCAAGGGACAACCCAATATTGAAAAATTTGCCTCTTTTGTATATGTGTCATGATGTGGAACTTATAAGGCAGTGTTGCTTTTGCCATTTTTGACAAAAAGATTCTGCAGATACTTTTGTTTCTGGGCAAGCAAAAAAATTTTTGGGAGGACCACAGAAGCAAGGCAATGAGAGGATGTTATATATTTTTATAAAATACATGTTTAGGGCATGAGTCCCCAAACTTTTCAGTTCATTGACCCTTTCATGAAGTTTCAGATTATTGATTTACCACCCCACCCCCAAACATCTATTATATGAAAACAATTTAATAAATACTACTTTAACAAATAGCACTAGAAATAATAATAATAGTGGATAGTCCCATCAACCTATGGGGGTCAATATTGACCACTTTGAGGAACCCTGGCTTAGGGGGATACATTCTGTTGACTCAAACTACTTAGATCATATGAAATATCTTTTATTTCCTAAATAAAAACATCAAGGATGACAACATGAATACTTTTTTTAAAAAATAAATAAATTGGGAACTGATATATGAAATAAATTATCAGCTGGCTTCAAAGAACAATTGAACCTATTCAAGTAATAGTAACTTGGAACCACTGGCTTTCCAGCACCCCTAATCTAAAGAAAGCTATCTGAGGAGAACGTGCTTCCAGAAGGCAATTCCAAGATGGTAAGAGTCTACTAGTATAAAAGGAGCCAAACACAAAGGGATCAATTTGAAATTTGGCCAGCAGGCGATGACTTGATTTAGATCTTCAACTGTGCTTCAAAAATCCAGCCTCAAGTCGCAAAATAAAATTGGGAATACAATTACAAATACAATTAGTAATTTAAGAGATAGCCTTTCAGAATTTTGAATGGATTAATCAAAATGAAGGGTTTGACTCAAGTAAAATTCATATAATATATGTTCTAGGGCTTTTGAATCAACTTTTAGACTGGAATAAAATGGACCCCTCTGGCATGAAAAAAAGCCAAGAAATATTGCAATACTATATTGGGCATGTTGGACTAGGAATTTACCATACTCTTTGCAGGAGCCACTTTGTAGAAAACAATCCCCAGATATTTGAAGCAAAGTGTAAAGGTGTATTACCTTACCTAGAATCATATGTTTTTAGCTATACACAGTTCACAGCCATGGTTTCATCATAAGATTTCTAGAGAAGAGGCACACCAACTGATTCTGAGGCAAGGACTGGTGGATGGGTAAGTTTTTTCCCCTTGATATTTATATTTTATGACTGACTGGTTATGCTGCTCCACCTACTCTATGGAATTGTATCTCCCCCCAAGATCCACATGACCCTGACCTGCTGGTCTTTGGGCAAGAACTTAAGTCCTAACTCTTCCAGCAGATTCTGAGTTTTATGTGTGTTCCCACTAAGAACCAGCAGTAATCTCATATAAGCCAATTTATTCCTCCCAGCATCCTTGACTTTTTTAATGGTTGCTGTTGTTTTAACCTTCTGTAAGATGCCAAAGTCACCAGTGAGTAGGCAGCCTTAAAATCAATTAATCAATCAAACAAGCATGAAGTAATGGTAGTTCAGTAAGACTACTTACCTATATCTGAAGTACCTCCAAGCTTATTTTCAGCAAAGTTTTCCTAACTTCAGAAGCCCTCTACATAGATTCAATTCAAGCCCTCCACATGTCTATGGAGATTCTCAGTCATCCAGGTCATGTTGTCCCAAAGGTGCTTTTTCCAAAGGCAACTGGACTTTCTTCATTTTGCTTGAAGACGTTTTTCTTCTCGTCCAAGAAGCTTCTTCAGTTCTTCACTTCAAAACTGAAGAAGCTTCTTGGAGTAAAATATCTTCAAGCAAAACAAAGAAAGTCCAGTTACCTTTTGAAAAGGCACCTTTGGGAAGCCCCTTGACAGTAGACCAGCAGGAAGAGAGCAAGAAGAGGTCAAAAGAGAGAATGGGGATGACCATCTTTTCCAACCATGCAGCCCTCAGTGGATGGTCCCTGTTTGAATGTGGACCTCAACTGCGAGTTTCAAATCTGTTTTAAATTGTTACCTAATCTGCTAGAAGTCCACCATATTGTATTTGGATAGAGCTAAACTCACATTCCCATCCTTTTATGTCATGATGCACAGAGTGTTCTTCTTCAAAGAGGCTCCCTTCCTCTTCTCCAGCATCTACTTCTGGAAATAGACACCTCATTCTGCCTTTATTAAAAAATGTCACCCACGCAAACCTACATACACAAGATGTTTGACAGTGAAACTAATGATGAAATTGCCAGACCTATTTTTGTTTTTAGAAGATTCCCTATTGTTATTGGACTTGGTTTTATACGTCCTTTCAAATTATTTTCTTTTGTTTTCTTATACTATAAGTATAAAGTCCATTGGCTAAGTCAGTTTCCCCTATGATTGATTTTGTATTCTTTGGAGATTTTATCTGTTACGTTATGCAATTATATTACCAGGTGGTATGGTAATATAATTTAAAGTTAGGAAATGTAAGGCCACATCTTTCTTTGAATCTTGCAGAATTTTAAATCCTATTCTTGTTTGTTTTTTCCTACTCTGTATAAATCTCTTCATTCTTCTTTGCCAATCCTGCAAGATTTTGATTGAGATTGAAATTGGTGTCATTTAAAATACACAGATCTCTTGGGTAGTATGCTCATTTTTATTGTCAAGATTAAATCTAGCCAAGAAAGTTTTAGGTTTGTCTACCCTTCAATATATATTTTCCCATAATTGATTGTAATTGTTCTGAAATATTTCTTTGCATCCTGTCAAATGTAAATATTTATGTAACATACTCCTAAAAAGTTCATTGAATTTATTTATTTATTTGGTTATCACAAAACCAGACTATTTTTTAAACAAAGTTCTTCTTCATCTGGGATTAAATATCTTGTCATTATTTTCTTTTCTTTTCATTGACTCAGTCTCCAGACAATTCACCAAAGTCTTCAATTGTTTTCATCAGCTATCTTATAAACCTCTGTGTTTCCATAATGCTTAGTACTACATTGTCAGCATAACGTTTCAGTTCTTATTTCTGTCCTTGAATTTTAATCTCCAGTATGTTGAATCTTGTCCACAAAGATTTCTAACGCAAATACAAACAATGAGAAAATGGGTACTCTTGCCTTAGTGTCGTCATTTATTAGAAAAAGTGTAGAGAGATTTTTGCTGTTTGCTCTTGATAACATTGCTAGTTTTTACAGATGTCAATTATGTTCATTTGTGGACTTTTAATGTTATCTATCTTGAGCTTCATGTGGGTACAATAGCATATAAGATGTACAGTATTTATCACATTTTTATTCCCTCTTTGTCCATAGTATAATGTAAAGCTCTATACCTTAAACTCACTTTGCAAATTTCCTTTTTTCTGATTTGGAGCTGCTTAACTTTATTATGGATATTGTGACAGTTAATTATGTTAACTTTTTTTTTTAAAAAGAGGTAAAATAAAATGTATTAAGAGGAGGAAGGAATATAAGGTATATTCACCTCCTTGAGTTATTTATAAAAATAAGAAAAGTTGGATTAAAAAAATCTAAAAATAAATTTCTTTGCTGGCACCACAATGTCATTTTTATGAACATAATTTCATATTTTGCTACCATAGATTAATATACTTGACCATTTTTTCCTTTTTTCCACAGAGTTTTCTTGGTAAGGGATAGTCAAAGCAACCCCAAAACGTTTGTGTTGTCATTAAGCCATGGATTAAAAATAAAGCACTTCCAAATTGTGCCGGTAAGTATAGCTATGAAGGTGCTGAATCAAAATATTTTGATGTTCTACTTACAAGAACCAGATCCCACGGTTTTCTACTTTTCTGTGAAGGAGAAGTTTCCAAACCAAAAACCTTGTTCCCCAGAAAATTACTTTCTTATTTGGGATATCAACTTCTCTTTATGACTTCTGTGTCAGTATTGACACATATCCCAATAAGCCTATATATGGGACCATCATTCTAACTTTTTCTTCCTGTGTGCTCTGTATCTTATAAGATATAGTTCATATGTCACAGAACTTGTTTCTTTAGAGATGATGGATAAATAAAATTCATGCAGGAAAGAGAAATGTTTTTATTCAATAAAACCCAAGATGCTACTGCCATATGTATCCCTAATAGTAGTCTGGTTAATTGCCTGTTGACTGTACATGATATAGATTATGTATTTTCTCTCTCCCCCTTTGCAGTTAGAAGAAGAAGGCAAACTCTTTTATACACTGGATGATGGTCACACTAGATTCTCTGATCTTATTCAACTCGTGGAGTTCTACCAACTCAACAAAGGCATCCTTCCTTGCAAGTTAAAACATTACTGTGCCCGAATTGCACTTTAGCTAAAATATCAACATCTCACCCCAAGCTCACTTAGAATAACAAATCAAGACAGAACATTACTTTTGAAAAAGCACTTTGTTATGAGAATGAAGTTTAAAAAGAAGTAATCGAATGTAAATTTCAGCTTACAAAGAAGAGCTTCTATTTCTACAGAAAAATCAAAACGCAGTACTTCTGTATTAAGAATTGATTAATCAATGGTTAATCTTCCAAATATGAACTTTGGACTGAAATGGTGTAACTGTGCAGTGCTGGAATCCTAGGGAGTATTTTTCAAAATCTCAATAAACGTGTTTTTCACTATTTTTTTCCCCAAACGTCTTCTTTTATTTTCTCCTTACAATTATTAAATGGCAAAAACATACACTACCAACATGACTGTTAGCCTCCTAGGATTGCATGTGAGTACAGTGTAGAAATAGAACACTTACCCGTTTGTTCCTTTGCTTCTTACACCTTTCATTGATTTTTGCATTATGATGAGATCATATGAACATAGCCCATGCAATGCCATTTAAGCCGTTTCTTCTTTCTCTTTACATCAGCCAAGATACATAAACATGACCCCGACATAGTTTGATGCATTGTGTTCCAGATCATGGTTTCAGAATTTAGTCAAGAGTGAAAAATCTTATTTGCTTGCAAGGTAAACATCAAACTCTTGGATAACACAGATACCAGGCAAATACAATAGCTACAGCCAGCTCACATTTTGATAAGTCTTTGCTTACCCATTAAATCTATAGAGAGTAAGAAGATAGCCTGCCACCCTTCAGGCATCATAAACTACAAATTTCATTATTCCATTTAACAACTCATTGTATAGATCGACTGTGGTTCAAAATAGCTAAAGGATATTTGATGTCTCCCTTACACAGTCCTTTGAATTGTCAAAGCAACATTTATGTACAGGTAGTCCCCGATTTACAACAGTTCACTTAGCGACCATTCAAAGTTACAACAGCACTGAAAAAAGTGACCATGGTGAACTTATGACCATTGCAGCATCCCCATGGTCACATGATCAAAATTCAGACACTTGGCAACTGACTCATATTTATGACAGTTGCAGGATCCCCGGGGTCATGGGATCACCTTTTGGGACCACTTGGCAAGCAAAGCCCATGGAGAAGCCAGATTCCCTTAAGAGCCTGGATAGCTCAACAGACTAAAAGCCTGTTATTAACATTCAGCTGTCTGCAATTATTGCAAGTTCAAATCTCACCAGGCTCAAGGTTGATTCAGCCTTTCATCCTTTCTAAGGTAGGTAAATTGAGGACCCAGTTTGTGGGGGCAATAAGCTGACTTTGTATAAAATATACAAAAGTATGAAGGCTATTGCTTAACGCATTGCAAGCCGCCCTGAGTCTCTGGAGAAGGGCGGCATATAAATCTAATTTTAAAAAAACAAAACAAAACAACAACTGTGATACTAACTTAACAACTGGAGTGATTCACTTAACAACTGTCGAAAGAAATGTTGTAAAATGGGACAAAACTCATTTAACAAATGTCTCACTTAGCAACAGAAATTTTGGGCTCAATTGTTGTAAGTTGAGGACTACCTGTATTAAATTTATAGATTCTGAGTAGCTTATCAAACCCAATACACAAAACAGTCAACTAAAAACGTGACAGGGCCCCTATAAAAACATTAACCCAGACTGGGAGTAGTAGAGTTAGGTTTTAAGAACGTTCTAAAACTCCAAGAGAGTAAATTAGACTGATTTTCAGTAAATTTCTCATATACCTTACTTACAGTTCTTACTTATTTATGATTTTCCAAGGGAAAATTATATAATTTAATTGACAAGAGAGTGTATAAAAATAACCACAACCATCATGATACAATAAACAAAAACAAGATATAATTTTACAAAGTGCTTTTAACCATTGATTACTATAGAAAAAATCCACAAGCAAGATATTTTTAAGAGTGCCATCAAGTAATTAAAATTCTGGTTAATAATTTATTCTGTTGAGAATCTTCTTCTTAAGTGAATTTTATCTTAATAAAGAAATTCAATGAAAAGCAATTGAACAAACGTTTAAGAGAATATGCCTCAATATTCCCCTCTAGATTCCAGACAGCAGAATGGAATGGAAAGATAGAAGTGACCCTTGTAAGAAAGCCTTTGCACCTTAAGAAGTAGAAAAGAATCTTTGAGAGCAGATAATCCTCATTTTACTTTCTCCAAGGAGAAACCAATCTAAATCCAAAGAAAGCCAATCAGTATCACAGTCACCAAAATCTCTGCCCAACCACAGAGGCCAAGGAAGCGGCAAGTAAATAGATCTATCAAAACCTGCAACCTGTCAGCAAAGCAAACAAAAGGAACAATTATAAGAGACTGAAAGATCAAAGTTGCAAGTAAAATAGAATCTGCCATAACAGAAAAACATTGGCATTGAGGTATGAAACAAAACAGGAAAGATAAGGTTCTGCGAAGAAGATTCAATATTTATAGCAAATACCTTCCATCAACAGCTTAGAAGATGACTATACATCAAGGGTGTCAAACTCGCATTGTTGCATTGTCATCACATGACATATTGCAACTTTTTTCCTATTTGCTAAACTGGACATGGGTGTGGCCAACATGTGACGTGTCTAGCCCACGGGCCGCGAGTTTGACACCCTGCTACACATGGTCAGCTTCAGATGGACAACCAAGCTAATGAAATAGTCTATAACAGTGTTTCTCAACATTGGCAACTAAGACATGTGACCTTTGACTGCTATAAAATTGAGAAACACTGCCCTATAAGCAAAAGATGTAGAAGCTGTACTTAGGCAACAAAAACAAATCAGTGCTGACTATCAAACAATTTCTCAGAAAATTACATTTAAAGAAAACAAAATAATCATATCAACAAAATAGGAACTCGGTGATTATGTAGTGAAGATAAAGAATAGAAATCTATTCTTTGGATTCAGCTTTGATGAATAGAGTGCCTAAGGAGTCTGAACTTAAATTTGTGGTATCTTTAAAGAAGAAGGAAAACAAAAAGATAACGATTATGGACGATTAACCACTGAGTTTCAGAGAAGAGCAAAAAATGCAAGGAATTATATCTAAGTAAGAAAAGCGAAGGAATTGAGAATGTAATTTAAAAATATTAATAATTGGGGATCACATGGGAGGATAGATTCATTCAAGAAAATTACAGAAACCAAGATAATTTTGTGCAAAATAAAAAGGCAAAGATCAGATGAAATAAAGAGGAGGTAGCACAGATAAATTGTGCCAAGAAGCTGGCAGAAGTAAAAACACACACACACATACACATTTCCCCAAAAGTAAGACCTACCCCCAAAACAAGCCGTAGCCTGATTTTTTGGGATGGGCCTAATATAAGCCCTATCCCAAAAATAAATCCAGGGGATGGGCGTGGCCAGATGAGAAGCAGCGAGCACACGGGGACTGATAGTGTCCAGCAGGAGCTGCAACCTACCAGCCCCTTGGCACAGCACAAATACTGATAAGTCTAAGCATGGAGGCAGAGGCGTGGAGGGGAGAAGACAGGTGATCCAGACATGTTGCGCAGCTGCCTGACTCATGGGAGGCTCACGGGAGGTTTACGCGGCACCCACTGGCAGCAGGCAGAGGCGTGGGGGTGGCAGGCGATCCTGATGCCCCATGCATGTGGTTGCTTGGTGTAACTGTTGGCAAGCCAAGAGACGGTGGGATGGAATGGGTGGCATGTTGGGATTGCCTCTGCCTCCGCCTGGCTCTGCTGTGCACTTTTCGCCTAGAGGGAAGACAAAGCTTTGTCTGCTTGCAAAGGGGACACTTTGTAATGGAGCTAATCACTCCTCTCTGGGTGAAAAATGTTTGGTCGCCAATGGGGTGCTTGGGAACGGAGCAAATATAATTGGAAAGTTAAGTTAAATGGGTCCTAGATAATGTTGCTAACAACAAAGATGCAGAGGCTGATGGAATATACCAGCAGGACAACTTCGAATCATGCAAAATGATGCAATTCTTTGTATGCCTTGTGATACAGCATCACTGTATGTTCCTGGACCAAAAATGGGCAGTGCTGAAGAATATTGTTTGCAGCAATCCAACCAGCAAACAAACAATTCAGCAGGATTCATTTATAAAAAAAACTGCTTTATATACAATACCATACAGTAGAAGCCAGAACCAGAACTCAGAATCCAGTTTACAGAATTAATATAATCACAGAAGCACTCGTATATATACTGATCAGTGAACCTAAGCCACGCTCAGGCTCTGAGCTGCCTGGGTCACCAAACAGTCCCTATTGGCTGACCGGTTGTCATGTCTATTCCAATTCATGACCTCTTATACACTGACACAAACAACTGCACAAAGTTGTATATTGTATCCTTATTTGTTTTCTATCCAAAATAAATCACGGGAATTGCTCAATTAGAAGAAATAGAAATCAGAATTAAAGGCACTGAGGAAAATATCAGTAATATCAGAATTTTTAAAAAATTTATCATTAGTTTTTATTTGCCACCCATCTTGCAGTTTGAGGCAACTCTGAGTGGATGCCATTTAAATGGCTGGATGGGAGGGAAATGCAAGGAATTTCTTGTTGAAGGTGAAAGGAGAGTACAATAACTAGTTTTCTTTTAACTGCTCAATATTAAAAAACAAACACTAAAATGGCGTCAATGGGCAAGGCCAGTTCAATACAAAAAAGAGAAAAGCTGTAGAAACAAACTATCATCTTAGGCTCAACAATTCACAAGTAGCCATCAAATAGAGAGCTGCCTGCTATTCAGGAGAAAAACTGATACTAATGCGCAGAGATCATGCTGACAACAAAGGTATATATTGTCAAGGCCATTTTTTTTTAAGTTGTAAAATATGGCTATGAAAGCCAAAAGGTTGAATGAATGCCTGTGAATTCTGGTACTGAGGAAGACTGTTGAAAATACTTCGGACCATAAGAAGAATAAAACATTATTTGATGAAGGAAAAGCAAACTATTCACTGGAAGAATGAATATGAAACTAAAGGTTAGAAATTTTGGACACGGTTACTCAATTTTAGAAGTCTTTCTGAGTGTTCTTGCCTTGATTTATACCATGATTTGATTTGATGCTACCCAACATCACTTTGTGCAGCTCCTGTACAACAGTGGATATGAGATCAGAAATTTAAAAACAGAAATTTAAGCATTTCTATTATTAATTATCCTTCCCTCCTATCATGTTCACAAACTTACATACATCCTGGCAGGCTCTGATCTGGGAAATTGGGGAAGAGGATGTGCAGTGGATGGACAATCCAAGTCAGAAGTCTTCAGCGAGCTTCTTCATTTCATCTTTGTTTTATATCATTATTACTATTTCTTCCAGCATGACTTGCACTATTCATGGATATTGCTTCTGGGTACATATTTCCGCTTTTAACTGAAGTCTGCCATTAAAATATGATCAGAATCTGCTGTTGTGCATTTCCCAACTCCTGTTCACTCAGTCCACTTTCTGCTCTTGTCATTTAAGAAATAATTGGGTCTCTGTTGCTGTTATTTTTTTTACTTCTCTTGGTCATTCAGAGTTCATCAGAGATTTACTTTGGTTCTTTCCTTGGTCAGTTTCTATAATATCTGATGCTGAGGCAAGGGTCTTTGAACAAGACCCTGATGAAAGATTGAAGATAGTTGAGGCTGACAGAAGACAAGGTAGCTAGATACTATCATTGATGACACAAGCATGAATTTACAAAAACTCAAGGAGGCAGGCAAGCAATCCTGGCCAAAAGATGTTTCATTGGGTCACAAAAAGTCAGAATTGAAAAACAAAGTAAGCTTCCAAACTTTAGGCAGTAGAAAGTCCTCTTTGGAATAAGATGTTCTTATTTTACTTGAAGTCTTCTATTTTTCAAAATCATTTAAGAGGGGATTGTATGATATAAAACTACAAGAATGAAAAGGGCACAATCTAAGGTTTGGATGGCATGGTTTTCTGTGGTACTATAAAGTTAATGCTGAAATTTAAAATCACTATATCAGAAGTACCATTCTGAGAATATGGAATAGATATAAACTCAGACTGTACCTGAAAATTTAGATTTTTTAGATTTTATTTAATTTCTATACTGCCCTTCTCCCGAAGGACTCAGGGCGGTGCACAGCCAACAATAAAACAAGTCAAATTAAAAAATTAAAAAACATTAAAAAAAACATATTAAACCATTGGCCTAATCATTAAAAATAAACCCCAATTAAAAATCATGTGTAGGCCAGCCCCGCTTGTTGGAATAATAGCATCTTGAGGGCATGGTGAAAGGTGCGTAGGTTAGGGATCATCCGTATCTCCAGGGGCAATTC
Source organism: Masticophis lateralis (assembly GCA_030761175.1). Taxonomy (NCBI): domain Eukaryota; kingdom Metazoa; phylum Chordata; class Lepidosauria; order Squamata; family Colubridae; genus Masticophis; species Masticophis lateralis. The sequence goes on from JAUDYJ010000001.1 coordinate 207,466,781, forward strand.
GTTCCAGAGGGCAGGTGCCCCCACAGAGAAGGCTCTCCCCCTGGGGGCCGCCAGTCGACACTGTTTGACCAACAGCACCCTGAGGAGTCCCTCTCTGTGGGAGCATATTGGCCGGTGGGAGGCTATCGGCAGCAGAAGGCAATCTTGTAAGTACCCGGGTCCTAAGCAATGGAGCGCTTTAAAGATGGTCACCACCACCTTGAATCGCACCTGGAAGACCACCGGGAGCCAGTGCAGCTCGCGCAGGAAGGGTGTTACATGGCTGTGCCAAGTCGCTCCCATAATCACCGGCGCAGATGCATTCTGGACCAGTTGTAGACTCTGAGTGCTCTTCAAGGGGAGCCCCATGTAGAGAGCATTACAGTAGTCCAGACGGGAAGTGACGAGGGCAGGAGTGACCGTGCGCAAGGAGTCCCAGTCCAGAAAATGCTTTCATGGATCCTAACACAAGAAACATTTTATAGGAAAGAAACAGCAGGTAAAGAGAAATGGTTAACCTATTGAGAACAAGTACATTGAAAACATAACATGAAATCTAAAGAACAATTGGGATTTAGTTTCTGATGGTTTTGTATCTACAGCTAAGGGAAAGATTCAAGGTAGATTAGAACATTTAGAATTGCAGAACAAAAGACAGAATTTGAAGTTGAATTATGTACAAATCATTAACATGTAATTGCCAAAATGTATAAAGTCTAGCTGAAATTTGAAATAGAAGCCCACAAGTGAAAGAGTATAGGATAAAATGGGCTAAGAATATTGAACATAATGTATTTGGTACATGTAGCTGAAGCAGTGGTGGGTTGCTACTGGTTCACCCCAGTTCGGGCAAACCAGTAGCAGTGGTGGCGGGAGGCTCTGCCCATCTACCTGGACATCATCAAATACGATTTGCACATGTGCAGAAGTGAGCCAACCGGTAGCAAAGGTAAGTAAAACCCACCACTGGATGGAAGAGATTGAATCACATTATGTTAAACAGATTTTTTTTTTAAGAAAATGACTCCAGAAAAATTATCTAGAACATAATTCTAGATAATTTCCCATTTATGTTGGAAAGAACAACAATGTGAAGGGTCATTTTTTTTTCCATGTTTGGTGGATTTGTAAAACAGCCAGAAAACAATGTGTTTACATACGTATATTTAAAGTATTTTAAGATTCAACTGAAACCAGACATTTCTTGTTGGAATTTATAGACAGATAACCAAAAAAAAAAAAAATCATGGAAGATTATTTTTATATATGAACACTGCTGTGAGATAACTATAACTATAAAAATGAAGAAGTTCTGAAATATCTATAAGAAAGGAACCGTTGGTGAAGATGATGGAAGTAACAGAGATAGCAAAATTAACTTTGCTTAGAAAAAGATCTATCACTATATTCATTAGTGACTGGAAATTCCTTATGGGCTTTTTGTGGAAAAAAGATAAAAAATGAATTTACGGATTTGATTATTATAAAGAATAGATTAGGGAAGGAAGGAAACTTTGATGTAACATTACAGAGGGTCAAATATATATTTATAACTTGTTGAGATTAGACACCACTGTTTAAATTATCCTTTTTTTCTTTTTCCCTTCTTTCCCATCTCTTTGTTTACTTCTCTTTCACTTTTTTATTTCTTTTCTCTAGTTCTTTGATCTTTAACTTGAGACTTGTATTGTTTTCACTCTGTGGAAAAACTTCTTTAAAGATATATAAAGAAGCTCTTTGAGAGAATGCCCTACCTTTTCAAGCACTGGAATTAATCATAAGACCATAAGCCTATATTAGGAACAAGTGTTTTACAAAATAATCACATAATACAGAGCAACATGAACAATGCTTCCTTCAAATGCCAGGTACATTATTGTAATAAATAAGAATGGCTAATTGTTATATTAATATCACTGTCTTCCATACAAATTTTCCCCCCATTAAAATAGAAGCTCAGATATGAAATGGGGCCAGGTTATTTGAGGGAGCAGGTCTCCCCAATTATTCTCCCATCCCATTAAGTTCAGCAGAAGTGGCATGCTCCAGGTTCCATCTGTTAAGCAGTGCCATCTGGCAGAGCCCAAGAAGAAAGCCTCTTCTGTTCTGGCATCCACCCTTTAGAAGATCTTTTCCCCAAAGATTAGACTGGCCCCATCTCTTCCAGTCTTTCCTAAGGCCTTAAAGACATAAGTTTGATTACCAGGCCTGGAGATCAAGAGGCGTGGCTGAGTTCATACATTGGTTATGCTTCATTTGCAATAGGTGAGTTGGTCACTGGTTTTTTTTTTTAATGTTTTGTCTTTCTATTTTTAAGGCAAGTGAATACCACCTCTGGATAGATGGATGGATGGATGGATGGATGGAGAGAGAGAGAGCGAAAGAGAGAAAAAGAGAGAGATGATAGATAGAGATAGAAATGATAGATAGATAGATAGATAGATAGATAGATAGATAGATAGATAGATAGAGATAGATGATAGAGATAGATAGAGATAGATAGATAAATAATAGACAGAAATAGATAGATAGGTAAATAGAGATAGATAGATAGATAGATAGATAGATAGATAGATAGATAGATAGATAGATAGATAGATAGATAGAGATAATAGACAGACAGTGTTTTCTAGAAAATGCATAGATCTGGTAAGCAAAGGAAATTAAGAGAAATGTATTTCTGAGAAGAACATTTCTCAGGCACAGCATCTATCTAAGAAAAAATTACCAACCTGCATTTATCTTACACTTTCAAAGAGCCTGCAGCATAGAAATTTTTCCTTAAGATGCCTATGTTGTAAGTGAAGTAGGCTGTAAAATCAATCTTTAGTTTTAATTGCACTGCTTCTGTGTCCCTAATGTGTATAGAAACTATCATAATACATCTCAAAGCAATCGAGAGTGATACTTAGCTTTGAAATGGGAGAAATCCAGCGACGGGAATCTATTTAAAAAAAAAAAATTACTTGATTTATATCCTGCCTACTGAGTTGCCTCTTCCAAAGAATACTCAAGGCAGCGAACAGAATTAAAATTAATTTCTGAAAATTCAAGTCCTAACACAACTACAAACCTGGGATTGGGACGGATTGCCCTAATTGATACCTACATGGTTCATACACTTCTATTTATATTTATATTTATATTTAAATATATCATTCACATGGCAACATTCTGTGCAAATCGAATAGAAAGTGGTGAGCAACAAACAAAATAAAGAGCAAAGAAGCAAGAAAGCCCCAGTGACAACAAAGTGTAAAGCGGACACAGGGTAGTAGCTAAACTACTTTCACTAAAATGAGTGGAAAATCCCATTCATTAGGCTTCATTGTAGCTAACTTATGTCAGTGGTCCAAGCCATTGTCTTAACTCCTTCCTTTAAAGCAGCAGTGAGGAAAGCACAGAATGGTGTGAAACTGCCTGATAATCTTTGTGCTTCCATTTTTAAAGCTTTTTTTTTTTTAACAAAAATCTTGTTTCTACTAGCTTTGTTGGTAGGGTGAAAAGAATGGTTGTGAAGAAGGAGGCAGCTTGGATCAGAGCCAATGAATGAATCACCCCCAAGAGCTTCCATGCCTAAAGATGGATTTGCATCTGGTTCCCCTCTCAACCCACCCCCTGTCCTTTGTTACATTACATGGCTTCATTTAGAAGAAGGCATTTCCTGAAGCCTCAGGTCTTCTTTTCTTTTCAAAACCTCCACTTGAATTAAGCCTTGAAACATAATGGGACAGTGTAAGCTTCGTATGGTTTGTTTTGTTAGCTCTGTTAAGCAGACTGAACTGTTGCTTGTGGGTTCAATAAAAATGTACGTTGTTTTAAAGCAGCTCCAAACAGAGTGGAACCCCAATTCCCAGGTACCAGATGGGATCCAGACTTTATGCAAATGAAATTGTAATCACTGTTTTCTCTGAAGGAAGGTCTATCCAATGCAGTGGGACTTACTCCCAAGAAAACGTGCATCTAAGTTTCTAGCACAAATTTAACATGGGTTCTCCGGTTAAATTGAAGCAGTTTGTCTTAGTATGTACTTTACAACATTTCTCCCTATTTTGGAGAAATGACTACATCAGATATTTACTTATTTATTTAACTAGAAAATGTACATGGTCACCCAATGTGCAACCATAAAAACAATAACTCCCCCATCCCCCAGTGACAGCAGTCAAGCAAACAAACCACTTGATGAGCTTCATCACATTCTGGGTTCCCCAGGCCTGATGGCAAAACCAAGTCTTAAGGGCCTTGCAAAAGAGTGTCAAAGTAGGAACCAGTCTAATCTCTGCGGGGGATGATATTCCGAAGGGAGGGAGCCACAACAGAGAAGGCCTTCTTCTGGGTCCTGCCAGATGTGCATCCTTAGGGGAGAGGACCCACAACATTCCCTGCCTCCCTGCTTTGGTAGATTGGGTGAATGTAATGGGGGAGAGACGTTATCCTTTAGATAACCTGGATTGTGGCTCAGACCCATATGGAAGCAGTAGGAAAGTCATTGGGCATATCCATCTTACTGTTAGCAGTTTCATTTTCCTAAACATATCTGGACTTTTGACTTTCACATTTTGAATTTATTGTTTTACTTTGTTTTTTGTTCTTAAAAGTTGACCAGTGGTTGAATGTTGATTTATTTCAACCCCTTCCCTCTTCTATTTAGAATCTTTAATTCCCTCTGGTATCCAGTTTATAAAATCATAAAGCTACCTTTATTATGAACTAAGATAGCCAAAATAACTCTGGTTCCCATAAGAAGCTGTTTATTTTTTATAGTCAGTTCCAAAATCTTATAGTAAAAGTCAATATCCCAAATTTAACTGGACCTTTAATCTGTTTGTACTTTCTTAGATCAACATCTTATTTAGCTTTTGGTTGTTTATTTTAAATTCTTAAACTTGTAAGTAATTTGTATTTGTTTAGAGGCATAATTAAACTCACCCGGTGAATTTTCAGATTTATCATTCTGAAGATGTCTAATAGCTTAACGATGGTTAATAGGCAACTTCTGAAAGTGATTAGAAAGTGAGGTTTTTAACTTAGTGTCCTCTCTAAGGCTCCACTATTGTTGCAAGCAGGATGGCTGATCCCATTGTCTCCTGGCACTCTAACCAGCAGAAAACTACTATCCTGTGGTCTCCTTGTGAGGAGCAGCCATCTGGCGCACACATGGGCAATCATCTATTCTCACCTTATCCAAAGAGCTTCCAAGGAACTGGTCTACTTACTGATTCTTTGTTCTTTGCCAGTCATTGGCTATATCATCACGGAGACATCTTCAACTTGCTATGCCTACTCCAGAAGTCTAAATTAAGTGGGTTTCTAAAATAAGTGGGATTTTATTAGGCAGAATGTAATTGAAATATATTTGATTGTCATGAAAGAAACAGTCCCATCACTTGATACTTAGTTTTGATCAGATTAGCTGCTATAAACACTGCATCTAAAAAGGTTTCGATACAACAGATTCCAATGATACAGGTTCCTTTATTACTTAACTGTGGAATCTGATGAGCTGTTGGATATGATGGGACTTCTGCCTTTTCCTTTTTATTTAATCTGACCACAGTTTTGCAGTGCATCTAAAACAGACACTTCCATTCTGCTTGGCAAATCTGTGCTCTGCAATTAAATATGTGCGGGAAATAGCTGTAAAGAAATAGCTTGCCATTAAAGAATGTCAAACAACTTTAATTTTTTTGGGAGGGGGAGGAGGTTGCCCCCTCAAATGTTTCAGAACCATACATTTTGATCATGCTGAAAAAACAAATAACAACATTGCTGTTACCATGCTCTGCTTCTTTGGCCTCTGTTTTCTTTAGGTGGTGCGTTCTTCTCTCTAATCCAGCTCCATGTGGTTTAAGATTTCTCCCATGCCACCAAGACAGGACCTAACAGATATATTTAAATACGCATGCAAGCTTTCAGAGGTTAAACACTTGATGGTCTATGCATAAGCAATGTGTATGGTAGACCAATTATGATAGCTTTAATGAAATGCATGAATATTTAAAACTTAATGGATCTGACTTTGTAGCCGGCCTTATAAGTTCTCTTTTCAAAGAGAGATGCCAGTGACCAGTGTGGGCCTCCAGAGGGCAGCAGTGCGCTTGCAATCCCTTGAAGGAACCATTGTTTCCTGTTAGCTGTGACTTCCTGGTTTCTGCACACCTTCCGAAAACCCAGCCGCTTTTCATTCTGATAAATTATTCACTTCTTCTGTACCAATTAGTTCTACCAGTTGCAAGGTTTGTTATCAAGTTAAGCTTCAAGACAGAACCTGAATTCAATGAATGATTAAATATTTATTAACTCAGATGATTAAATATGCAGATACTCTCTGAAGCTTGTTCTTGGAACCATTATATTACCTTTTTAATACTAATGATTTCTATAATTAATTTTTTAGGGGAGGGGGAAGCTGAAATTCTTCATAAAAGCATTGGGGGGAGGGGAGAAACGAGCAATGCACAGGATGCTAAAAAAAAAAAGGGAAGGAAATAAAAATTGACGGAGGAGGCAGCGATCAGAAGCATCGAAACAGCTCCTGCGCATCCAAAAAGCCCCCAAAGTTAGGGAAATGTACACATATCTGGAGAGAAAGATATCTTATTCAGCGCAGTCCTTCTGGAAAATTAAAGCGTTCACTATAGAGAACCATTGTTCCAATATAGTTAGCCGTTTTGAAGCGAGCCTAATTCCACCCAAATACATAACAGTATTTAATGGGCTGGGAGAGGAGAGTCAATCTACGGTACTTATATTGTCACAGTTTTATAGGCTGCTGAAAAAAGGACTCATTTTAGTTATCACTGGTTTTCTCTCTAATACAATAATATGAGGGAAGGATGGCAATCTTAAGAAAATGTTTATGAAATGAAAATATTTTAGCAAGTGAAGATTTATCTGATACAGTGGATGGATGGATGGATGGATGGATGGATGGATGGATGGATGGATGGATAGATAGATAGATAGATAGATAGATAGATAGATAGATAGATAGATAGATAGATATACAATCTGTCATAGATATAACAAGTTTCAAGCATTTGCCCTCTTGTCAGCAGTGGCTTATAGCCTCCGAATGAGTTAGAGAATGTATCTTGAAATCCAGTCATGAGGAAATGGGATATTTCTATTAGCTCTTGGTGAGAAAGCCACTTGGTATGCTCAAAACAGTGTCTGTACCAAATTTTATAGCTTTTGTCCTGTCAGTCATATCTTGCTGAAAGTCTGGCTCATTTCTGTCATAATTCCTTCTTTAAGAAGGCGGAAAAATCCACTCTCTGAGGAAAGAGAGAAGGAAAAAGTAATGCCTGTTCTCATATGCTAAACGTTCGTATTCTGTGTCAAGCTTTACTTTGTATCCCTATCAACTTTTCAAGAAGATGATGTACTAAAGAGCTGGTAGCCGGCAACATCACTCCCCTGTTTTCATGGGTCAGTCTCTGTTCTGAAGTCTGTGCGATGGGTCCCTTCAAAAAGCTGTTGATGGCCAAGTCGGGCTTCTTCTATGCTGCTCCTGTTTTTTCTTGATTTGCTGTAAAGCTGTGTATACTGATACTGGCACATTCATGTACATGTGAGGCAATTAAAACCAAAGGATGAAATGTAATCTAATTACTGAAGTTTAATTCTGATGGTGATACATTAAAATTACATGTTCCATTGGTAAAGTTTAATCTCCAATCTTGCTAAAACAACGATCATATTGTTCCTTTTCTGTATGATTCGCCCAAGTTTGACATGAGATTAATTTGAGATAAGTTTCCAGAATTGTAGATTCAGCCACTCTTTCTTTGACACAGAATGCAAAGTGTAATCTGATACTTGCAATTATTAGTGATTTATTTGCAACTATTAGTAGTTTATTGTCTAGACTTGAGCCCCAGCTTTTAATCTGAATCTAAACTGCAGACTCTATAGCTGTGATGTGGCTACGTGTGCCATATAGCTATGGCACACGTAGCCATATCAATGGGCATGTGAGTTCAGCTCCACCAGCTGATTTTCGAGTCTTCTGGGCCCACCAGAAGTAAGGAAACATGCTGTTTCCTGCCTCCAGAGGGCCTGAGGGGATGGGAAGGCCTGTTTTTCTCTCTCACCTGGCTCCAGGGCCTCTGTAGGAGTCTGGGGAGGGTGAAAATGGCCTTCCCCATCCACCCCCCAGAGGTCCTCCAGAGGCCAAAAATGGCCCGTTTGACAACTTCCTGTCCCACTGGAACAGGTGGGGAATTTGGAGGACCTCTGGCATTTGGAGGACCTCTGGGGAGTGGGGAAGGCCGTTTTTGCCCTCCCCAGATTCCTACAGAGGCCCTGGAGGCTGGGGATAGCAAAAAAACGGGTCTTCTAGTCTCACAAGAAGTTGTCAAACAGGCCGTTTTTGGCCTCCAGAGGACCTCTGGGGAAGCCCTGGGGCCAGGTGAGAAAGGAAAATGGGCCTACCGGGCCATCGTGTGCCAGGAGCGGGGGGAACTTGGGGCTTGTGCGTGCATGCACAGGGCCGGGGCGCATAGAACTATGGGTCTGGCCATGTGCGTGCATGACTCCCCACCCCTCCCTCCTGGCACGCGATGGCAAAAAGGTTAGCCATTACTGCTCTATAGGTACATCTGACCTAATTGTTGAATTGTTATTATTTCTTCTCCCATCCTTGAATTTTGGTACTAGAGCCTGAGGAAGAATTCTGAAGACCTCAGAAGCTTGAGCACGCTTCTTGTTTCCTAATAAAGATGTTTGCCCAGTAATGATTTATTTCCTACTGTTATGCCAAAACTTTTTGTCCAATTTTGGAAAAGCTCAATAAAAGAGCTTTTATTGAGCTTTTGAGAAGGTTTTTCTATGAAATTTAAACAGAAAATGGGGGAGCAAAGAAAATTGGACTGCTTAAAAACTTATTGTACAGATAGTTCTCCACTTATAACCACAATTGAGCCGCAAATTGCTGTTGATAACTATGACTGTTGTTAAGTGAATTTTGCCCTATGCTATGAGCCTTCTGGCCACAATTGTTAAGTGACTCACTGCAGTTGTTAGGTTAGTAATACAGTTGTTAAATTAATTTGACTTCCTTAGTAACTTTGCTTGTCAGAGGGTCAGATCACATGACCCCGGAACACTGCAACTGTCATAAATAAATGCCAGGTGCCAAGGGTTCAAATTCTGATCATATGACCACAAGATTGCTGTAGCAGTCATAAGTGTGAGAAACGGTCATAAGTCACGTTTGCCAGTGCTGTTGTAACTGGCATTAAATGAATGGTTGTAAGTCAAGGACTACCTGTACTGTACAGTATATTGAAAGACCATTCACCTGTATTTTGCACTTTTTAAGTACATGAACTCTGCATTTTGTCCATGAAACTTTTGCCAGTATTTTTCCCTTTTAGAAAATAATTCAAAAGCAAATGGTTTCTCATCTAGGATCCTATGCTTAATGAACTACAGAATAATTTTTCAATAGTTCTTTTTTTTTTTTTGTAACAGTCCACTACATTTTGCATTTTGTGTCCTGGGGATACCTCAATACTATCTTTTATTTGGAATTAAACAGGAAAATGTAAAATGAAGATTCTGTGGAAGTTCTGCAACCAAAGGTGCCATCTTGACATCCCTGATGGGGACCAGTGTGCCAGGCAACATCTCCCTTGGCACTCACTGGACTCTCTGCTTCACATTGTTTTTGAAAATTAATTTGAAAAACGTTAAAAGGGAAGCAAAAACCTCTGATATCTTTTTTTCTTCTTTCAATAATACCTCTGGGTACCACATGGATTAAAGAAGCATTCCTTGAAAATAAAAATAAGTCGGAACTGTTTCTCAAATGTTGCTTGCAAGGGCACCAATCTGTCCAGAAAAAGAAGATGGGTGGAAAGAGTATTGAGGTGGAGGTGGGGAGGGCAAGTCATTAATTTGGTGAGTACCCATACAGCAGCCATTTTGTAAGATTGCCCATGTTGGGGATTTGAACATCCCCAAGAACCAAACTAGTCTTAATGGTTAAGGCAAGCTAGTTTCAGGCATGAAGCCAAGTGATTTTGGGCCTGTTACTCTCTCTCAGCCCTAGGAAGCAAGCAATGGCAAACTACTGCCAAAATCTCTTCAAGAAAGCTGCAGGAATTTATCCAAACATTTGCCAAGACAGAACACTGACTTGAAGGCAACCCCCTACCCCCCCCAAAAGGGGTGGGTGGGAAAGGACATTTAAACAGGGATCAATTGCTATGCCTTAATGTGGCTCATTTAATTTTTGGCTTAGAATAAACCAAAGTTCATGATTTTACCTTGTACATGAAACTACCAATTTGTATTTTATTCAGTACGGTAGCCTATGGCTTAGAACACTGTATGAGACCAGCGGATGGCTCCACATCCCAACTTCAAAGCCTTGAAAAATTCCATGAAAGCAAAATGCAGCCAGAAAAAAAGAAATTCTTTTTTCACTGAGTAATAATATAGATTCTTTACTATCTATCCTTTAGAATGGAAAAAAAAGAACAACGAATTCATTCATGATAAACAAATTGAGAGTATCTTATCTCCCACAATGTTGTTTATTAGCAATGTCGTTTATTACTAAAGAACCGTTGGTGTTAGCTGCCAATTATATTACCAGGTAAACGCTTCTATATTATAAATTTTAACATACAAACATCAGTTTTATTTTTCACTTAAACTGAGGCCAACATTTCATTTCCAAATGATGATGATCTTGAATTTTATTTTAGAGTGATTAAAAAAATGAAATCTGTTTACTTTTTTTTTTATTGAAAAAGTTTTACAATACAATTTTAACCCCACATTTTCCCCCCTCCCCCCTTTCCCCCCAGCCCTTCCCTCCCTGACTTCCATTACATACAAATCGTAAGTATATATCAATCATTATTAAACATTAGATATAGGTGAGATCCACAATATGTATCATAAATTTAACAAAAATAAGATAAATACATTTTTTGACCTTGTCTTTTATTGATTCCTGGCAAGTTTGTGTGTCATGATTCTTTCTGTCTTTATTATTTTGTTTAATTTTTCTCCATGGCTTATGTGCACAATATTTTTAGAATTTGATTCTTAGCCTTGCCACGATGGACAAACCAAAGGCATCTTCAAAGCACTAGTATGAATTTTTTGCTATTGATGCGACTGAGTTTTTGAAAACTGAAACTAAGTTGCTAGAAATAGGCATCCTGGTATAGCTTTTTAAAAACAGCATGATACTGTAATGACTGAGTTATGTGCACTGGCTAACTTCTCTTAAGTTCTTCAAAAAAATTGGCTATTAATTAGAGACCTCAACCACTTGGCTAACTTTCTTATGCTTTGACCAGCAGGAGTAGGGTAGAAGTCTCTATTTTTACTGGACAAGTATAAATATTATTAAGCAGGTCACATTCCTATGGGGATTATTTTCTTTTCATAATTTCATTTTTTATTTAAGCTATTTTGCCCCAGTTTTTCTACCAAGATGTCCTAAATGTAGCTAACTAAAATAATTAATGCCAATTAATAATGGAATGTTTACTATCTGTACATACATTCTCAGCTACGCTGAGTTCTTTTGCAGAACAATCTACAGGCAATTCTTATACAATTCTTATCCCATGAGAACTGGAATCCTTAAATTAAGAACAGAACGTGTTATCCTCCAGCTTCGAACTTTCATGTCTTAGCAATCCTAGCCATCATTGGCTAATGGTGAAGGTTTCTGGAAGCTATAATTCCACGTTTTTGGATGATGATACTGGTTATCTACCTTGGCCTCAACTAATTAATAATAATATTTACGAGGACTGCTTCCATGCAGTTCTCTTGGCAACATTACAGAAATTTCCTCCCTCCATAATGCTGTCAATTTCTGTAATTTTTTCAATTTTCAAGTCCAACCAACAGGCCTGGATTTCCCAAGAAGTCCAAGTACTAACCAAGGCCAAGAAAAGCAAAGGATTGACAGCTGCTGAAGCCAAAAATAAATACATAATTGAATACCTAGGACATCATGTGTAATTTATAATATACACCTGTGCCTTTACGCTAATCTACTATCTGTTATAAAAGAGGGATGGATGACTCATCATGTGGGAGGACAAGGTTTTAAAATTACCCCCCCCCCCAACTTCCATAAGTGTTTCTCTTTGCATCTGTAATTGGTCCTATGATTTTTCAAATTGAAGGGAAATATCATTGTGTCATGATTCGTCCATCAGATATTCATTTCCTTTTGTAGCACAGTTGTGAATTGTGGGAAAGGAAGGTAAATGGATTCTATTTCTGAATCCAGTCCATTAACTGGCAATAGTTATGCTGTTGTCCTAAGGCATTTCAATTTTCTCATGCATTTCAATATGATCTCAGTTTCTTTTACATCTCTCGACTTGCATAGCTCCACAGTAAAAAAGGAAAAAAAACCCTACCACAGAAGAACAGATTTTTTTTTTTTATGGCTGTGTAATATGTCTTTTAGCTGCTCTTCAAGTCTTAAGCAATGTGCAAGCAATCCAGGTCAAAGCAACTGGTAGTGTCTTTTACCTCAGCACAGCTGAACAAATGGGGAAACATGAAGGATACTTGTTTGGAGACAGCCAGATTAGATTGGAAAATGGATATTCTAAGAAGCCGCTGAGAAATATATACTTTCCTGAGGGAGGGAGGGAGACTTTATGATTGTAAGAGATAGACATTACACCATGGGTGCACTCAACCTGCTGTACAAAATTTGAGTGCTGCTCAAAGGTGAATTTCTTTAACAGAAATGGTTGACAAAAGTTTCCATCTGCATGAGAAAGCAATCAAATACAAGAGGCAAGATAATCATATTAATGGTGTTTTGAATAAAATGAATCAAACTGCTTTTTGATTTACGGGTGTAATCCCCTGACACATCAATTAAAGGCCTTATGTGGCACCTGGTCTAAAGATATTACACACCCACTATTTAGTCTTAATCTCTAAATGATTTAATAAAGCAGGGGTGGGTTTATCAAGAACTATCTAAAAACACATTGGGTTCAATGAGAAACCTCGTAATTTACTATCTTCGGGAAGTAAGCTGGTGTGTTATTTTTTTCCAGTCAGGCTCTTGTTTATACTATAGTAACATTTGCCTTAATTACGGTCTTTTTCTCCCTGGTTTTCTGTCCTTGCACTATAATCCAGTGACATCCATCTCCCACTCTACTGTCAAAAATTATATGCCTCTCTCAGCCTTCTGACCATGTAACTCTATTTCTTAAACCTCTCTGCTGACTTCCTTAGGTTGCCTGTGCAAACTGGTTCTCCTTGCCTTCAAAGACCTTTGTGGCTTTGTCTATTTAATCTGTGTGCACATATACCTTGATGTGATTCTTCCCTCACCCATTCAGCTCTGCCATCCAGTCCACTGTCACACAAAACTTCCACTCTGTATAATGATTCCCTGTGTAGCCATTTTAATTCCCTAACTTCTCCATAAAATACTTTTGTGATCACTCCCTTACTGCTTTAGGCAACCCATAGACCTAATCCTCTTGTCATAAAGAAAAAATTCACACGGGAAGGTGAGGCTTGAAAGGGCATCCCTAGGGAGCAAGTATGAAGCCAAGGTAGTAGGCATAACCACACAATTGAAGTCCACTATTTTTTGTGTACCTTTTAAATCCTTCTGATAATACCCTTGAAAGTGTCAACTAGCCCACCAATAATGCTGAAGATGAATACCATATTTTTCAGAGTATAAGACGCACCAGAGTATAAGATGCAGCTTAGTTTTTGGGGAGGAAAATAGGGGGAAAAATGCCTACCAGGGATTCATCTGCTAGTGTCCTTAGTCTGGTCAGCTTCAGCACATTAATTTGCTGGTTTTTATCCCCTGCTTGGGGATAAAAGCACAACTGATCTTTGGAGAGAGAAGCAATAAGAAAAGCAGGCAAACAACGGAGATTGCTTCACTCGCTAGTGCCTTTTAGGGCTGAAAAAAAGCTTCACAACTGAGAGTCGGATTGAGCAGGCAAAGCATGGAAGATCGCTTCACTGAAAAAAGCTTCTAAAGCACAGCTGAGAGTTGGAGGGAGCAGATCGTTTCACTGCTTCACTGCTTCACTGCTTCAAGGCGCTTCACTGGCGCCTTGTTAGGGCTGAAAAAAGCTTCGAAAAAGCTACACTTGGAGTATAAGACGCACTCAAATTTTCAGCCTCTTTTAGGAGGGAAAAAAGTGTGTCTTATACTCTGAAAAATATGGTAGAACCCATATTTCTTATGCCTCACATTCAACATCAAGGATCCCAGAAATGAGACATTCCTATATCTTTTTTTTTTCTGTCAGGTATCAAATACAGGGATCATATTATATAAATAAAAGCTCTTCAGTCATCCAGCTTTAATCAATTTCCAGATATAGCCAGCAATAACACAGCTATTAACTATGTAACTGGAAATAAGCTCCTGTTAGATTTGAAAAATTAATAAAAAAAATTCAGTGCATGCGTTTCCATTCATCTTGTTGCACAATTAAGTCTTTAAAAATAATGAACGTTTTATGCATTTTTCACATTTATTTTGTCTATTGTGTTTAAGACAAATTGAGTAAGAAAGTTGAAAAAAAAACACTGAAGATATAAAGTGAAAAGAAGGATCTAGTCAGAAGACTGACTAGATCCTCTTTAGAAGGCAGCCTTTTTAATTACTACTAAAATAGAAAATCTTTGTCTAATCTGCATGACATTAAGTGGTTATAATGGCCTGAAGGTGCGATGCAATGTCTGAAAATGTGTGCCATTTAATTGGAAATATCAAAGCAAAAAGCAATAGAAACCAGGGTAGATTTCTCATAACAATCATTTGGAAAATGGAAACAGAATTAAAGAGAAATAAAACAAATGTTACTGTTGGAATAGATGCATTTTTCTCCTTTGAACACACCTAACTGGGAATAATGATCCAATGAAAAGGTCTTCAGTTGTTATCTGAACATATTCTGGGATGCCTTTCTATATGTAGACATTTGGAGATTGGTCTCTCTGTGACAGGATCTCTATAAAAAAAAAGACCAATGAAGGAATGGGAAAAAATGTTGGTTAATCAGAATGGTCAAAGCTCCTTGGGGTAATAATCTGACAGACTAGATCAGGGGTGTCAAACTCAAGGCCCGCGGGCTGGATCTGGCCCATGGGGTGCTTAGATCTGGCCTGCGGGACTGGGCTGGAATCACCAAAGGACTGGTGCCCCCCCTCCCGCCAACTCTATTTTCGCTAGCAGAGGGCTATCAAAACAAACTAAAAACAAAACAAAAGGAGAAATGTTTCCCTTTTTCCATTTGAGCATGCAAGAAGAGACAGGAAAGGAGAAGGGCAAAGGGGAAAGGCAAAGAAAAAGAAAAAGAAGGGAAGATGGGAAGAGACCAAGGAAGGAAAAATAAGGATAGAGGGGAAGGAAGAAGAAAGGAGAATGAAGAGGGAAGGACAAAGAAGGGAAGGAAGGAAGGAAGGAAGGAAGGAAGGAAGGAAGGAAGGAAGGAAGGAAGGAAGGTAGGAAGGAAGGAAGGAAGGAAGGAAGGAAGGAAGGAAGGAAGGAAGGAAGGAGATTATAATGAGAGTGAGAAAGGGTCTCAGGGAAGTCCTGCCTTAGCACTTGGCCACCACAGATGCCCCCTGACACGAGTGATGCCGAGCTGGCCACGCCCACCATGGCTACACCCCACTGGCCATCCGAGATCAAACACAAGCCTGATGCAGCCCTCAATGAAATTGAGTTTGACACACCTGCACTAGATCTATGTTTCTCAACTTTGGTCAATTTTTAAGATTTGTGAACTTAAACTCCCAGAATTCCCCAGCCAGTACACTGGTTGGGAAACTCTGGGAATTAAAATACACACTTCTTAAAGTAGGCAAGTGCGGTAGATCTTTATAGATTGTATCCAATTATAGGGTGAAAGCAGGCAATTCCTCTTCCTGCATGATACCTTGATCCCCCAAATTATATTAGTATAGAATTCACGATGTACAAGAAGGAAGAGAAGAAAGGCATCTTAAAGAGTAAAAGGTTCATTGACACAACAATACATTTCTCTCTAAATCTTAACTAGGATCATTTGCAAAACCAGTTGATGCTGTGAACTCCCTGCCTTTTACGGTTTTCAGAATTTTAGCATTTCACTTTAGCTCAGGAAAGCACAGTTCTAGTTTTTGAAAAGAAGCAAGAGTCCAAGGGGGCAAGGCAAGGACCAGCTTTAATCTTATGAAATTAAATTACTAAATATTACATGAACAACTTAAAGTGGGTATAGCTGGTGTTGCATTATTCCCAGGTAAATTATTATAATTGTAGCAAGGCAATAACAGTAGAAAACGAGACAGGTGAGAAAAAGGATCTACAAGAATGAAATAACTGCAAAATGTGGGGAGAAAAAAAAAAGCAGATACTGAAAGAGAACAGAACACATTCGGTTAAAAGACTTAAAATGTTGAACAAAGCTCCATTTTAATTTCGTTGAGTTCAGTCATTCATTCAATCTTCATTCTTTCTCTCATTCTTTCTTGATTGCTGCACTCAAAAGATACTGTCCATATACTCTGGAAATGGAATTATCAAAGTTTTAAATTTTAAGTGCCCAAATTACCACCTTGAATGGTATGAGAAAAATAATGTCCCATTCACTTCATTTTCTTCTGTCAGATTAATTTCAGATTAGATCCTGAAGGATGGGATTATTGCGTCATGTCTGAAGACTTTATATATAATGAAACACGATGAGATACAGATGGATTTTCCATTTCAGATTTAATAGCCACAAAAGGATTTAAAAAGAGAACATACTCCTTCCTTGCTTATTTGATATAATTCGTTTTTAGTGTTCTGCATATTTTTATTGCTATTTCTTGATTATTCTTGCACGCAGAAACACACACACATTTGTGTGTGTGTACCCTGTTTCCACGAAAACAAGACATTCCCTGATAATAAGCCCAATCAGGTTTTTGAGCGCATGTGCTAAAATAAGCCTCCCCCCAAAAATAAACCCTCCCCAAAAATATTTAAAGACAGAGCTGGAAATCAGGTAAGACGGCAAGAGGAGTACCATCTTGTTCCACACGCCCCAAAATAATAAGACCTCCCTGAAAATAAGGCCAAGCGCTTATTTCAGGGTTCAAAAAAATATAAGACAGGGTCTTATTTTCAAGCTTCTGCGCATGTGCGGTCCTGTTGGGAACCAGGGCCTCTCATAGATTAGATTACATTTTTTAAAAAAATCCCACCTTTATTATTTTTATTAGTAACTGCACGTGACAAATATCTTATACTTTTTTCTCCACTATTTTCCCCAAAAGCAACAACGCCGTGAGATGAGTTGGACTAAGAGAGAGAAAAACTAGCCCAAGCTGACCCAGCAGTTTTCATGTATTAAGTGGGACTAAAACCCAGAGCCTCCTAGTTTCTAGCCTGGTGCCTTAACCACTAGACCAAACTGCCTCTATGTCCCAATAAGTGATAAAGACTGAATAAGAAATTTGGCCCTAGCAAAGTTACTTAATACATCCTTTTTCTAGAACAGGGGTCTCCAACCTTGGCAACTTTAAGACTTGTGAACTTCAACTCAGTCAGCAAAGCTGGCTGAGGAATTCTGGGAGTTGAAGTCCACAAGTCTTAAAGTTGCCAAGGTTGGAGACCCCTGTTCTAGAGCATTCCAATTGAAATACTAGAATTGTGAATGAACTAAACTTCTAAAGCTGAATCAACACAGAATCCTTGAATGGATGGTAACTGTTGGAGAAATCTTGGAGATCAGTTCAATTCCTTACCCAGTTCAATAATCCATCATACAGCAAAGACCTGTTAAGTTTATTGAAGCTGGTAAGAATACATGGAGCAGCAGAATACACAGAACAGGATACTCAGAATTCCAGGGAGAATGGATTTATGGTCTTGGCGCAGTGGTTAGAGTGCAGTGTTGCAGGCTAAGTCACTGTTCAGTGCCATTCCGAGTGGCTCAAGGTTGACTCAGCCTTCCATCCTTCCGAGGTTGGTAAAAAATGAAGACCCAGATTGAAGGCAATCTGCTGACTCTGTAAATTGCTTAGAGAGGGCTGCAAAGCACTGTGAAGTGGTATATAAGTCTAAATGCTATTGGTATTGCTTTGGTGACAGTGGGTAACACTTTTTGTTGCTCTTACAGGTCTTAGGGTTACTACCAAGGTGATAGTCAGATAAAAGGAACCTGAGTCCGGGGCCAGTTTGTAATGTGAGTAAATATTCAGATAACCTCTTCTCTCATTCACAGGAAGATAAAGTGATGGAGGTGGTGGTGGGAAGCACATTCAGACTTGCAAGATTTTGTTACTATGGTTACAATAAAAATACTTCCAACTTATTTGTCATTGATTTCTTAGTTTGAACTACCTTGTTGGGCTGACAATAATTTATTCCATGAAAAAATCTTGCCCAGCCTAGAAAGGAAGTCAGAAGTTACGTTAACCTATATTAACAAAGCCCAATTGTTGTGTTCAGATGATATGCTCTGCCCACATAAAGCCAAATTATGGTGTAACATGATGGCCAACTTCATGCAGTGATAAGACATTGGGTTTATGTCATGTACCATAAATTATTCAGACCTAATGGGTGTGAACTCAGACAGAAAGTCTGTTCAAAAGAGAATTGGAAAAGGAAATTTTCTTAGATAGTTAGTTTAATCATTTAACATGTTTGTTTTTCTATAGTTGAACTTCCTGCCTACACATTTAGCTTTTGATATAGCAATTACATAATAATAGTTCTATTTGTTGCTCCTAAAAAGCCATCCATCTGAACTTTCATCTTCTATGATCTCCTGCTGATCTGCCTGCCAAGAATGGTGGAATTTGTAGTCCAACCTACCTGGAAGATCCCAGTTTGGAGAAATTTTCCAATAGGAAACGAAGGCAGCTATGCTGATCCCCCTAACTCTTCCACGGTGCTCCTTCTGACGATGCATGTCTGAGTGGCAGAGTCAATGGCTGTAACTCCTGATGTTAATTTCCAGACTTCTGACATCCATTATGGCTTCAAGTCATCTCCAAGTTTCAGAAAGTGCTGCTGGCACATAGACCTTCCCAGTGGTGGGATTCAGCCAGTTCGCACCACTTCGGGAGAACCGGTTGTTAAATTATTTGAATCCCACCACTGGACCTTCCCCAAAGAGAGAGAAGCTGGTATTGACCTGAGCAACTTTTAGCATTTTGTCTTACTTGATGTAAATATCTTGAGGGACATTCCCATCCAATTCAACAAACAGAATTCTGAAAGGTTGCTTAATTTCCAGGAGATCAGGAGATCCCATAGAGCCATGATAGTGAACCTATGGCATGCATGCCAGAGATGGCACACAGCACCCTCTTTGATGGCGCACGAGCTGTCGCTTCAGTTCAGCTCCACTGCGCATGCCCATGTGCTTCCCACTGGCCAGCTGGTCTTCAGGTCTCTACCATGCATGTGCGGGGGGCGGGGTGCATATAGGGCGTATGCATGCATGTGTGGGGGGTGAGGCACATGCGTGGAGGCCACATGCATTGCATTTTGGGGGTTTGGGTGTGGAGCGCGCATTTGCACACATGTGCACGTGCTTTGGGCACTCGGTCCGGAAAAGGTTAGCTATCACTGCCATACAATAACCACGTTCCTATCTAGGAATCTAAAATGTGGGCAGTTGCTTGATTCTGTTCCCTTGGAAGCTATTGATGGTGACAAGATTAACTTCCCTGGGAGCTGGAATAAGCCTTATAATATTCTGCTTCCCGCCCCGCTCCTTTTCTTTAAGTGAAAAGGAAAACTTTGGTGAACTTTGCTGTCCGCCTGAAACTAATTGCTGCAACCTTCCCTTCCAAGCTGGGTTTCGACTTTCTCCTTTTCACAAATGAGCTGTTTTTTTTTTTTTAAATAGGGGAGAGGAGTACAGTTAAACCTATTAGAAAATGACAGTATCTCATCCAGAATTAAGATGCTGATCCCAGTATGCAGATTCCTAACCTCCTCTTTAACACTTTATTATGGATATTTAGAAGCATTTAAAATTCAAGTTATGAGGGAATTCTGTTTCTGGGCTTCTTTTTCATACAGTCACACAAACATGATTGGGATGGGGCTTATCCTAAGTGTGAATTAATTCTGTGAGAACAGAACTTCACCTATTCTGCTGTTCCTCAACACATAAAGCAATGCACCCTATTGAGCAAAGTATGGCTTTCATCTGAGTAAACACGCACATAGGTTTCACTTAGAAAAATCCTCCGTATTCTAAAGATTGCAGCTCAGGGAATACCCTTGACATTTTTAAAAATGTGTCGTAAAATGAGACATTTCACATTAAATAAATCAATGTGCCATAATAAATGAAAGACAGTATCTTTTTCTTTTAAGTTGTTTTTATTTGCTTGTCACTTACTCCTGATACGCATACCACATCATTAAGATTATCTGTGTAAGCTTTAAAACAATCTTAAACCTTTCTCCCACCCCCCCTGCCCCCCCTTTGGTTACCTTTTAATAATGACGCTTTCTTTTAAAATCCATTTTCTCTGAATTACTGCACTGTAATTAATTCTGGGCTGCAAAAATCTAAACGATCATTAGATAAGTGGTAAAATGTTCTATCCAGCTTGGGCGAACTGGTAGCGCCGGCGGCAGGAAGCTCCTCCCACCTGCCCGGACGTCATCATGTCCTGTTTTTGACCCTCTGCGCATGCGTGGAGGAGGTGCGTGTGCTCACATTTGTGAACCGGTAGCAAAGGTAAGTGGATTTCACCCCTGCATTAGATGGTAGTAAAGAGAATTGATGCTAATCCCTCCTCATCTAGTCTATTTTCCTCTCCTCTTCCCCCTGGACATGGTAGCCCTATTGTCAACTTTTCCCAAATCTAGTTTTTAAAAAAAAGCTTTTTAAAGATATAATAGCATGAGGTTTGCAGTCCTTTATATTTATCATTCCGTTAAGAACGGCAAGGTAGGCCTATCAATATTGAATGTAAGTAGGCAAAACTTTCAGGTGGCTTAAACAAAGGCAAGTAGAGTGAGAGAGAGAATGAAAAGGGAAAGGCAAAAAGAAAAGAGAAAAGAAAGGATTCTGTCGCCATTATCTAATAAAGAGTATATTCCAAAGACTAAAGCTTATTTTCAAACCCATGTCTCTGTGTGTCTGTGTATGTTTTTAACCTTAGAAAATAAAATAAAATAAAATAAAATAAAATAAAATAAAATAAAATAAAATAAAATAAAATAAAATAAAAATGTCTCTTGCTTGGAGCCAGTCTTTGAAAGTTAATGCAGTTACCTTCCTTCCACTTGGCACAGTTTCTGCAGGGGAAGGTAGATGCTTCCTTATACATTATGTATCAAGGCGTCCTCCGTTAAGGATCTCGGAATTCCCTCTATGGCATATTTAGAAAGCATTATTGGCATTCCATCCCATGGTGTTATCAGTGAGTGACATGTCAATGCCTTGATGCCTGATGTTAATTATTCACAATCTGCCATTTCCATTGTACCGAGATAGCTTCTATCCGTGCTGACACAAAAAAGATTTAGCAAATAACATTATCAGACTCTAGAGAGAACAGTGAAAAGATCCAACTTTGTTTCCTCTGTGTGTGTGTGTGTGTGTGTGTGTGTGTGTGCATGTGTGCGTGTGCTAAAGTTGAACAAGAAAAAAAGAGAGACAGGGTAGAGCCTTGCCAAGCAAATGAAACTCTTCCAAGTTGGCTCATTCTTCAGGCAGACAAAGTCTCAACGTCATTGCCCAGCAGTGGCTGTTGATTTTGACACCTTGCCATTTACTAACAGATGTGATGCACACAGTCCCATTAATTAGGCAGTAAATTATGACATTTGGGGCCAGGCTAGAAGAGCCTCTGAATGCAATGGGGAAACTGCTTGAAATCTGGTTTTCCTGTGAAATGATCAAAAGCCGGAAGACAAAAAGGAATGCAGAGGCTGCAACATTAGGAAGCTGCAGTCTTTGTCGTATTTTATTTTACTGTAACAGTAAAAAAAACATGGTTTGGACATTAGGATCTGTGGAACACAACAGATCCATTAGGCAAGTAATATTTGTGAGCGCGTGTGTAAATTTTGAATTTGTAGAAAATGTGCATTTTCCCGAAGGTATGCATTGTGAATAACTGTACCGTCTAAGTAGGGTAAGTCTTGGAGCCCTAGGTTTCTGATGAGTTGAAATAGGATATCTTCAATTCTTACATGAGTTCAAACATGAAATAAGATTGAATAAATTTAGGATACAACCCATCTGTGGATGATGAGAAATAATAAATGATTATTTCCTGATTTACCTGTGTATTTATTTTACAGGACTTACAAGCCATTGAAGTCACAATTGACTTTGAGAGCCATATTTTCCCCCCTTTTGGATAACTTGGATTAAAAGAAAGCAAACAATAAATTTATCAAAAGCATCAATCACCATTTAAGGCCCTGAGGAAATGTTGAGGTCCACTCTGCCCATTTAAAACTATTTCCATTAATAAACATCTTCAAGAGCTTGTGCAAGTAGTCAAATCTTCATAGGCTTTCTAAATGCCAATAGGAAAGGGGTCATTTGGGGAGCATGTGCCTGTGTGTGCGCGCGCATGCACAGGTGTACTTTGTCAAAGGAAGTGATAGCAATAGAGAGGATTGCTACCACAGCCCCTGCTTGAGGAGTGAGGGATGTGGAGGGAACCCACCCCCTTTGACCTTATCCGTCAAGTAGATACTGTAATACTGGCCTGATCAACACATTTGATTTCCCAAGAATAGGACGGAGACTGATCTCAATAAGTAAATGTGAAAAAAACCAATCAAATCAAATGACATTCGTTCCATCTGATTGAAGTGATCAGCAACCAACATCCACTAAGATTCCCTCTTCCCCCACTGACTACCAATCTGAGGAGGCTCTTGCAGGGAGAGGTGGCTCAGATCCATCATGGTGAACCTATGGCACGCTGGCCAGAGGTGGCACTCAGTGCCCTCTCTGATGGCATGCGAGCCATCACCCCAGTTCAGCTCTACCGCACAAGCGCACGTGCTTCCTGCTGAACAGCTGGTCTTCAGGTCTCTGCCACATATGCATGGGATGCAGGGGGTTTGTGGGAGGTCACGTACGCATGCATGGGGAGGCAGGGTGCTTGTGCATGCGTGGGGGTAGGGTGCATGAGGGAGGTCACGCAGTGGGAATTGTGCAGGGGGTCACATGCACATGCGTGGGGCTTGTGTGTGGGGTCCCGCATGCATGTGGGGGGCACGTGCAGGGGGAATGTGTGTGGGGTTCCACGTGCTTGTGCAGGGGTGGGGGGTTGTGTGTACAAGTGCGGGTCATATGCAGGGGTCACTCGTGCATGCGCTGGGGGACAGGGTGCGTGCATGGGGGGGTGCCCGCATTTGGGGTTTGGGCATGTGCTTTGGACACTCTGACCAAAAAAGGTTAGCCATCATTGGCTCAGAGTATGTATGTATGTATGTATATGTGTGTGTGTATATATATATATATATATATATATATATATATATATATATATATATATATATATATATATATATATAGAGAGAGAGAGAGAGAGAGAGAGAGAGAGAGAGAGAGAGAGAGAGAGAGAGAGAGAGAGAGAGAGAGAGAGAGAGAGAGAGACTGTGTGTGTGTGTGTGTGTGTCCTTAGTGGCTCCTTCTGTGGCTTATGGGGCATGGGCAATAGCACTTAGACTTATATACCGCTTCACAGTGCTTTACAGCCCTCTCTAAGAAGATTACAGAGCCAGCATATTGCTCCTAACAATCTGGGCTCTCATTTTACCGACCTAGGAAGAATGGAAGGCTGAGGCAACCTTGAGCCTGGTCAGGATCGAACTGCTGGCAGTCGGCAGAATTAGCCTGCAATACTGCATTCTAGCCACTGCGCCACCATGACTCAATCCTACCCGCTCCTTTGCATTGTTCAACTGGTGTAATAGTAGTAGAAAAAGAGATGGGGATGGGGGTCCATTTGTGCTTAGAATCCCTGCTCCTTCACCATGAACCAAATGAAAGGAACAAGGCTTCCTGCTACCTCATTTATGATTTTGGCACAGTAACAGATGTGAGATGGAGTGCAAGGATGGCATTTCTCTTTTGCCTCAACAATCCTGCCACAAAAGGATCAGAGGTGGGTTTCAGCAGGTTCTGACCAGTTCTGGAGAACTGGTAGAGGAAATTTTGAGTAGTTCAGAGAAACGGTAAATACCACCTCTGACCGGCCCTATCCCCACTCTGCCTCCTGAGTCCCAGCTGATCGGGAGGAAATGGGGATTTTGCAGTAACCTTCTCCTGCCATGCCCACCAAGCCACGCCACGCCCACCAAACGACACCCACAGAACCCATAGCCAAAAATTTTGAAACCCACCACTGAAAAGGATGTATGGCGCATGTGTATATGTGTAGCACCTTGCAATCTGAAGCTGCAAAGCTTGTCCTTTGGTACCAATTCCACCTGAAGGTATATTGTTGCCTTGGTACGATGGGTTTTTGTCCAAACCTCTGTCTTCCTCATAAAATCAAAGCATGATTTAAGACAAGGAAGCTGCGTGCAGAATGAGAGTGGGTAATATTAGCCCCTCCCCAAATACTTTAATTAGCGTCTCAGTCTTTGTTACTTCTCTTATAATTTTATCTTTGTTCATTATTCTCTGCTCAGCCTCTGTGGATGCTCCACAATTTTATCATAAAATAATGTGCTGCTTATTTTTCTTTCTTTCTTTTTTTTTTCTCCCCCGGTCAAACAAGAGACCAGCCTGAAACCATCATGCTGGAGAGTGCTGAGCCTGTCTACCCAGTCTGTCAACAGGATGAAAGCCAATCTCCAGCTTTTTTTTTTTTAATTACAAGGATAACATGTTCACTCGTCTAATAATGAAGATGGTTAGCAATTTTAAATTTTAATAATCAATTACTGAAACTAATTCTCCATTAAACCACAAGAGAGCCATTAAATCTCAAAAGATGGAACATGCTGTATGTAGCAGTAGCAAATTTTTCTATTTTTAAATATCATTAGGGAATATCTGATTGTTTCATTTCTGTGCATTTCTTTTACCTCTTTTCTCATGCAGACCCTCGTTTTTTAAGCACGGAAGTGTCACATGACCTTATAAATAATAAAAGGAACCCCTTGCAAGGCGTCTGAATTATGTGCTAAGAATATAATTTTTTTTTCAACCTAGCATATTTTGACTGAATAATCAGCCAAGGAAGTGACTAATTAATATTAAAATATGAACAATGCTATGAGGCATGGGGTGAAGGGGACCTCTTGGTCCCTTTTTCACTTTAGAAGCCTTGGGTTCAAATCCTATTGCTAACATAATCGGTGAGTTAAATTTGGTCATTTTGGTATATCTCTAAAGGTTTTTGGTCCGGATGGATACTGACTCCATGTGTCTGCGTATGTGCAAGAGAGGGAAATTGGGGTTACTAAACAGAATTGGGGAAACTGCTTTGCAAGGAATTGGTATTATTGTTTTGTCCTTTAATGCCAGAAGCAACTACCGAAAAGTGCATAAACCCATAAGCAGTTTCACAACTCGAGCCAAAGCAGACAAATGATGCAAGACACAGATCTACTTGGAAAAAGAAAAGAGACTGCAGAAATGCTTATTATACCAGAAGCCTGGTAAGAAGACTGATAAGTAATTAAATAATAAATTTTAATTATGACAACCCGATAGTTAAATATTTGATACGATTTTACCCAACAAACGGAGTTAAATATCTACAATTAATTGCATACACAGCTATAGATGATTATAACTAATGAATTTCAGAAATTATACTCTCTTCGGTAATCTTAGTAAATGTTGCTGTTTCTAGGAATAATATCTAAAGTACATTAATTTTTAGGTTGCAAATTAAAGTTTTAATATTGTATATAGATTGCATTTTCCAAGAGTGCCTACGCTCATTCAGTTTGTACATTGCTCAAAAATATAAATGAGTTAAATGTACTTTAATATATAGATTATCTAGTGTAGAGATAAGAAATAAATTATTATATTATTACTATTATTAGCTTATGTGTTATTTTGCCACAACCATAGCTTATTTCTTTAGTAAATACAAAATATAATTTGAATGATGAACAAAAGACTTCACTTTGCCGTATCCTGCAAGGGAAGTAACACTTATAGTGAAAGTGAATCAGACTTGTGGGGGGAAAATTAGTTAGGCCACAACAGGCATACTCAGCATAGTTCATTCTTCAGCGATTCTAGCCAAGCCTTATAATCAAATCACGCCTATTAATGACCCAGGAAACCCTCCAGTTTAATGCTGTTGAAGTGAAAAGAGACAATTTAGCTCTGGCATTAAGCATTCTGCCTCTGTTAAAGAGATGTCACAATGTCCAACTCTCACAGGACCAGGTCAGTTTACCAAAAAAGACATCTAGGAAGAATAGGTGGGTTTTCACTGCAGTAATAAATGATGGAGCATTTGATGATGTCTTAAGCATAACGTTGTTCCCACATATTGACTGGGTTCCTACATGGCATTGAGAAACAGTCTATGGAGATTCTTAGTCATCCAGCTCATGGTTGTCCCAAAAGACAACGCTTTTCAAAAGGCAACGGGACTTTCTTTGTTTTTCTTTGAAGATGTTTCACTTATCACCCAAAAAACTTGTTCAGTTCTGAACCGAAGAAGCTTCTTGGATGAGAAGCGAAACATCTTCAAGGAAAAGTTCAAGTGTAGTCGCTTTTGAAAAAGGTTGTCTTTTAGGACAACCATGAAAGAGGTTCTCATGTTGAGGCTGTGATCCCCAATAGACTCATAAGCCATTCAGAAGGTACTGTAGTTATAATTTCTTTAAGGCTAATCTGGTTGCGCAGAAAAGCAGAACACTGCAAAATTTCACACCTGGAAAAGCTCACGGTGGGTCCCGTTGTGCTCAGGAATGAATTTGGAGCTAGCCATTTGTTCAAATTATCCATTGCAGGGGTGGATTTCTTCTGGTTCACACCAGTTCGGGCAAACTGGTAGCGGCGGCAGTGGGAAGCTCCGCCCACCCACCCAGACATCATCAAAAATGTGCTGCGCATGTGCAGAAGTGCTGCCCATTCGCATGCTACCAATAGCGAACTGGTAGCACCGGGATTTGAATCCCATCTCTGATCCACTGGTCACAAAGTTCTTCCCTGTGCTGGTGTTTTTTCTTTTTTAAATGGCAATTAGTAGCATGGCCATAGGGGAGATAGACTTTTCCATTTCTATCAGCAGCCTTAAGAGCTCTGCAAATGGGGAACAGCCTTCTCACCCCTTCTCCCACCAGTCCACATCGCCACAACCTCAGACACAACAGACACACTTCTCTACAGTGCCTACCATCCCTGCCCTACTGTTCCCATTTACTGGTATATGTACTCATTTTATGTGTTTATGGCTATGTTTTGCTTATTTATATCCTTTTATTTGTGCCAAAAAAAAATTTCATGTGTCCATGTCTATGTCTATACTGTTACTTGTTTCCTTGTACTTGTTGATAGATAGATAGATAGATAGATAGATAGATAGATAGATAGAGAAAGAAAGAAAGAGAAAGAAAGAAAGAGAAAGAAAGAAAGAAAGTAGTTAAGTTTAATTTAGGAGATCACAGGGACAGAAAGCTAATTTTGGAGCAGTGCAGAATCCCGCCACGTATAGGTGAAGATACAGGAGAACTTACTTTAAACTTCGCCTTAGATACAAGGCACCATCACTGAAATCTACCTGTTGCCTAATATTCATGTCCTGCATAGAGCTGCATTACCATACAAATGATGGAGCGTGCTTACGGCCCTCTCATAGAGGCAGCCGCCCAACGTTGTAGCCCTGCGGTCATCTTTCTGTAAGGTAAAATCCATTGCTTTGTGTTCTATGCTGACCTTTGTTATCCAGGCAAATCTCTTTATTGCTGATAGATAGGCTGAATAGTCATTGTGATGATGAGTCATGCTCAGTTAAACACCCCTGGTGGCTGTTGAAGAAGAAAGCAATTGGCAATCGCTTTGTTTCCCTCTTGGCTTTCCTGCTGTGAATGGATCTGGGTGTAAAAAAAGAAATTAATTATCGGGAGCCTGATCATCCGTCTTTCTCCTCTTTTTTCTTATCAGCTCATGTGCTGCTGACATAGTTGGGGCACATCCCCTCATGCCACGTAGGCCTGCCCTCTACATAAGGGGGATGAAGAATTATTTTAAGTTCCCGGAATTGGCTTATCTTAATTTCAGAGAAGCAAGCAATCTTGGGTGAATGGGCATCAAAAGCTATTGTCTGCCCATTTATTTTAATTAGGTTTACCAATTTTTCAGGACCGCTCCAGAAGTAGAATGGCCTGTGCTTCAGTTGTCTGACCTCATTTGCAGGACTCCTTGTGGGCCTTTTCTAGCGGGCTCATAGATCATCTTCTGCTGGCTCTTAAGTCTTTTTTGACCCTAAGTTTAACTAGAAGAATTTCCCCATTAGAGGGTTTGAACCCCTCCTTCTGATCGGGCCAAATCCCACGTTTTCAAAATTATATTCTGCTGTCTGACGTTTTGCTACAGTTCAGCTAGATATTCTTTATTTCCTGTCTTCAAATTTTGTACTGGCTACAATCCAGAATGGTTCCTTCTGTTTATAGAGCCCCATTGAAAGCAACAGGGGCCTGGGTTGCCACAGATTTTCTAATCTTCTCTGCTTATTGTTAGATTCCCTGAATAATTCTGTTTAAAGAAAGAAAAGCAATATAATGGCCAGTGGTATCCGTTTTATAATATGTATTATACATAACTTTCAGGGTGACATTGACGTCTAAATAAAATGATTACCCTTTTTAAACATAATATTTTTCTTAGGCAGCACCTCAATATAGCAATACTTGAACCCTGTCTTGATAAAGCAATTTTGCAAGAGAAAAATGTCAGTTTCTAACTAGAAATAGCAATAGCACTTAGACTTACTGTATATACCACTTAACAATGCTTCCCAGCCCCCTCTAAGTGGTTTACAGAGTCAGCATATTGCCCCCAACCATCTGGGTCCTCATTTTACCCACCTTAGAAGGATGGAATGCTGAGTCAACCCTGAGCAGGAGAGAATCCAACTGCTGGCAGTCGGCAGAATTCGCCTACAATACTGCCTTCTAACCACTGCGCCACCACGGATCTTAACTATCTGGAAAGAAACTTTCATGGAAGGTTAGATTATTTTAAACTGACATTTTCCCCCCTCCTAGTTTGGAATGTTCTTAATCAACTTGTCATGTTAGAGAAGTCCACTGAGGACAGCTGGTTTACATAATTTGGCTCCTAGATCAAGTCAGTTTTGGGAAATTTCTTTTGCAGTAGAACCACCCCATGCCGGCAAGATTGAAAGAGGCAGTTGAAAAACATGGTGTATTTGCAGGGATGTCCACAAGGGGTGTGTGTGTGTGTGTGTGTGTGTGTGTGTGTGTGTGTGTGTGTTTCATAAAAGTCAACATGGTAGCTGCAACATGCAATTAAACCTACAATCTTGAGTTTTTGATACCCCTCTGGCTTTCCTGATTTCAGACACTTCCTATCGATAAACCAGCTTGGATTTCAAAGGTGTTTGCCCTTACATGATAAGCAAAAGGGGAGAACTCTGCATAATGCAAAGGCCAGACGTCAAAAGCTTCAAGGGGAAGTTCAAGGGAAGGTTTTCCAAGATATTAAGCCAGGTATCTTTCAAACCTTAGCTGGTATGCATTGCTCCAAGCCTCCCTTGCCTCTTCCCCTGTTTGATATTTCCTTTAGGTTCCTTTAGCAGTTTTATCATCTTTGGTTTTCAATGGGATTTTAGACCTTATTCTGCATGGGGCAGGACTTTGTGTGACCCTCAGAGTAACTAGTGGGGTTTGGATTGCTACCATGGTCTCTGCCAGCACTGGTTTCTATGGGAATGAGAAGCACAGGACCCGTGCTAGGTGGATCAAAACAGGGACAATACAGTCTATCCACAGTAAGATTTCAGGTAACTTCTTCAGACAAGCAAATCATGGTCTTTTTTTTTTTTTTTTTTTTTGCTTTTCTCTGCCCATGGAATGTGAAAATCTGCCTCTGACCGGTCTGTTATTTCTTTTTCTTTCTCCTGATTCAGTGCTAAATCTATATGGTCTGCCCAGTGGTGGAATTCAATTTTTTTTACTACTGGTTCTGTGGGCATGGCTTGGTGAGCGTGGCAGAGGAAGGATACTGCAAAATCTCCATTCCCTCCCCACCCCAGGGGAAGGATACTGCAAAACCCCCATTCCCTCCCCACTCCTGGGGGAAGGATATTGCAAAATCTCCATTCCCACCCCACT
Organism: Masticophis lateralis; assembly: GCA_030761175.1. Classification (NCBI taxonomy): domain Eukaryota; kingdom Metazoa; phylum Chordata; class Lepidosauria; order Squamata; family Colubridae; genus Masticophis; species Masticophis lateralis. The sequence goes on from JAUDYJ010000001.1 coordinate 207,497,061, forward strand.
CTGGGGCAAGCCAGAGGTTGTATTTGCCGGTTCTCCGAACTACTCAAAATTTCTGCTACCGGTTCTCCAGAACCTGTCAGAACCTGTTGGATTTCACCTCTGATTCTGCCCTTTATTCCTCCTTGCCACTTGTAATATTTTCTCATTGTCTCCTTAGTGCCAACTTTAATTACGGAATCGTCGTTGCTTCTAGACTTTTTCTTCCTTTCTGTTGCATTGCCAATTGGATTTACTGTAGTCCTACCGCTATCTGGTTTTTCCACCTGCTCTGATAAAGACTACAGCTCCCATCGCTCTCAGGCACTAGAGATTGCATTCCTCTTCTATAGAAAATCTGTAGTCCTAAATCTAAAATAATAGCCAAGGCTTCTGACAATCAGTGGCCAACTTTAAAAAAACCTAGTCTTTCTGTTGCTTCAACCTAGTTTAGTGCGTCTTATTTATTTATTAGATTTCTTTCTGGAAAAGTGTCCATTTTGCATGTTTTCTTGGGCCAGAAAACTTCACTTTTTTCCCCACATTATTCACTGATTTGACCTGATTTGATTTGAGAATGGGGGGGGGGGGGGGCAGGTAGAGCAGGAAAACTAAGAGAAAGAATTATTCAAAAATAGATTTTAAAGAGACAGATGGTTTAGTCCTGCAAGATTTTTGTAACTTTTTTTTTAACCTTTCAAAGGCAAGAAAGATTTCAGAATTCTCCCTGGTGTACCTTGTAGTATAATGTTTCAGTCTATAAATGATTGCAATTAGCACACACATTGAAGGTTATCCCGTGAAGCACCATAACTGTACTCCCGCCCCCTCCATACACCCCGTCTTTGGGAATTTAAGAAAAGCACTATAATTGATTCTGATAGCACAAGCTGTGTCTTCAACAATTAAGGATGAGAAAATATTGAATGAAATAAGTTCATTTAATACCTCCCCACACACACTCCAATACATCTGCCACTTTAAATCAAGAGAATGACAGATAAATATTTTTTTGCATTTGGGGGGGGGGGGAACCCAAGAATGGGTTTTCTAAGAATAAAAAAAAATGGATCTTTTGAAACAATTGCTTAAATTTCAAAGAGACACAACTTCTGGTAATGTAATTGTACTGTCACATCAATTAACATAGTTTTAAACGTATATTACTTCATGATTAGTTTGGTATTAAGTTTTGCCCATGTTTCTTTTATTTTATATGCCTTAATACCAACTCTCAATCAAATGGCAATCATTACATAAAATAAGGCACATGAACAAATAAAATCTAGAAAATATGGTTAATTTAAAAAAATAAAATAAGGCACATGAACAAATAAAATCTAGACAATACAGTCAAAAAAATTAAAATAAGGCACATGAACAAATAAAATCTAGAAAATACAGTCAATTAAAAAAATTAAAATAAGACACATGAACAAATAAAATCTAGAAAATACGGTTAATTAAAAAAAATTAAAATAAAGCACATGAAAAAATAAAATCTAGAAAAGACAGTCAATTAAAAAAATTAAAATAAGGCACATGAACAAATAAAATCTAGAAAATACAGTCAATTAAAAAAATTAAAATAAGGCACATGAACAAATAAAATCTAGAAAATACGGTTAATTAAAAAAAATTAAAATAAAGCACATGAAAAAATAAAATCTAGAAAAGACAGTCAATTAAAAAAATTAAAATAAGGCACATGAACAAATAAAATCTAGAAAATACAGTCAATTAAAAAATTAAAATAAGACACATGAACAAATAAAATCTAGAAAATACGGTTAATTAAAAAAAATAAGGCACATTAACAAATAACATCTAGAAAATACAGTCAATTAAAAAAATTAAAATAAGGCACATGAACAAATAAAATCTAGAAAATACAGTCAATTAAAAAAATTAAAATAAGACACATGAACAAATAAAATCTAGAAAATACAGTTAATTAAAAAAAACTTCACATCTTGAGATACATGCAATATCCCCAGTCATAAAAGAGCAGATACTACAATCCTGGGAGAATTAAAAAGCAATCATACACATTTGCTAGCATTAAAAACCAAAACAAAGTGTACCACAGTATGTGGATCCATGGTATTTAACAATAGCACACCTCTTGTCATCACCTACTGTACGTTCCCCAGCCAAAACTATTCACATCATGAACAAAGATGTTTCTCTTTCAGAGACCTTAGGTGATACGCCTGAACTTACCTATAGACAACCTCCTAACCTGTTTGGACAATGTTTGATATGCTCTGCTTCTTCACCTTCTGAATATTATATTGTATGTGAAAATATCAGAAGAGCAAGCGATGCTTTTTGTTTTTCAGCTTGTTTTTCACATCTTTTTAAGGCACTGGGGCCAGATGACTCTGAGAACCAACCTCCCTAACTTTGCTTTCCCAGACATGTGAAAAACATAACATTAAAAAAAAAAAACCCTCAAAATATGCTGACACTTTTCAATGCAAAATGATCGGACTTCGGTTGCTTTGACTACTCAAACATTAACAATGATACGATACATTCTGGAGAATCCTACAATAAAGGACATTCTGGAGAATCCTACAATAAAGGACATTCTGGAGAATCCTACAATAAAGGATAAATTCAATCAAATTTCATTAGCGTGTATTAATTACACCCCTCCCCCCAAGCAATTGCTGCTAACTTACAAGAATAGTTTCAAGTAGAAATAACAGGAAAAGGCTTTGAGCAAAGAATGAGAAAGAAAGAAAGAAAGAAAGAAAGAAAGAAAGAAAGGGAAAAAGAAAGAAAGAAAGAAGGAAAAAGGAAGGAAGGAAGGAAAGAAGGAAAGAAAGAAAAAGGAAAGAAAGAAAGAAAGAGAAGGAAGGAGGGAAGGAAGGAAGATTGAGGATGGTTGAAACAGACTTGCCATTACATGAGTGGTTTTCGTGGTAAAATCAGGATGGGTTTGATGAAAGAGAGAAGAACAGGAGCAGGAGCAGAGATCACTGGAATGGTGTCATCAGAAACAGAGAGAAAGAGAAACAGACACAGAGAGAATATTTTTTTTTTTGTCACCCTGTGCTAAGTGAGTGTGCTATGTTTTGCTAGCGGTCCCTATCCATAGGTAAATCTAATGTAAAAATATTATTCTATTGTCAATCAATATTCCTTAATAGCCGGGACATGCTCTAAGAGTGTGCCTTTTTGAACGGACACATTGGAAGTCAGGACTCTTTCTGACAATGATTGGCGGTAGAAGGCTCACTGTTGATAAAAAAGATTTAATCTCAGAAAAGTTTAAGAAACTACTGCTAGCCACAGCTTTCCAGGACACTTTGTTATCAAGTATTCTTCTAATGAAACCTGTATTAAATTGTCATGGCCTCCAGTTTGAGAACATGTGAAGACCCGTGACAGATGTATTCTGTTAAAACCAGCCATTCAAACTATAGCCACTGAAATAAAACTCTGATAACTGTTAACTCTTACTGTTTAAGATTAATGCAGGAGGAAATTGCTTTGTCCAGCCATGCCTAGTTTTATTAGGTATGGTCTCCATTTTTTTTGGATTAAGCATAAAGCTCCAAACTTTGACATAATTCGCCCATCTTCAACTACAGTGGGGAAAGGTACTCAGTAGGACAGTCAGGGAACAAAAGTTTCCTTCTCTGTTGCTTGAACCTCCAAATAATTCTTTTCCTCAGATTCATTTTTAATAAATGAAGCCCAATGTAAGCCCAATGATATACAAATAGTTGGAGTGAGTAAGTGAATGAATGAATGTATTCTCTCTCTCTCTTTCTCTCTCTCTCTCTCTCTCTCTCTCTCTCTCTCTCTCTCTCTCTCTTCTTCTTCTTCTTCTTCTTCTTCTTCTTCTTCTTCTTCTCCTCCTCCTCCTCCTCTTCCCCCTCCTCCCTCCCTTCTTTCCTAAAACGTTTGTATAGCTGCCCATCTTAAAAACAAATCTTGGCAGCTTACATCTGATAAAACAATATATAACAGTATAAAACTAAAAGCAATTTAAAAAAGCAATTAAACTAAAAAGAGAAAAACTGTTGCCATGGCTGGACTTCCCTGATGCAAACTCACTTTCATCCCATCCTGACTTTGTCCTGTCCCAATTCCAGGGATAAGAGACAGATTTTAAGTACACTCCAGAAGGATAGAAGAATAGGGGCCTGTCAGATGGATGTGGGAGGGGGTGGGAGGGCAAGGGTTGAGAGTTACAATGGAAAAGACACATTCCCAAGGCCACACAAGATGGCAATATTTAAGGTGAGGGATCTGGAGCATGGCAACCCTATCAGTTCTCATGGGACAGAGAGATGTGCTCATAGAGAGGCAGTGCTGCAGATAACCTGGTTCTATTCCATGGAGAGCTTTAAAAGTGATAACCATCATCTTAATTTGCACCCAGAAGAAAACTGGGAGCCAATGCAACTCACACAACAAAGGTGCAGTATTAATGGACCTAGAAATGCCCAGCGCTAAATTCTGAACCAGTTGTAACTTCCAAGCCCCACAAAGAAGGTGTGGCAATAATAAAAATTAAACAAAGTGTGAATGACTGTGAGCAAGGCCTCCCGTTCCAGAAAAGGGTGCTCAAGACAAATTTGTATAAATGCCTCTTTAGCCGTGGCTGACACCTACTCATTGAGCAATAGCTACAAGTCCAGGAGGATCTGGACCAGCTCCATCCAAGAAAGACTCAGTTTCAGAGTCAAAGATAACATATTCCCAGATCAAAAACCCAAAACTACTTTATCTTGCCAAGGTTGAGTCAAAACCAGTTCCTCCCCATCCAGATCCTCACAATCTCTAGATACCTGGTCAACACTCCAACACCATCACCTAATCATCTGAGATGGTGATGTACAACTAGGTATCATACTGATGATACTGCATCCCATGCCAGAAAATAATCTTACCTAGTTTTCATGTTGACATTAGAGAGGAGAAAGCTCTGAACCCTGAGGTACCCCACAATGTAGGGGCCTAGAGACTCAATTTGTCCTCTTCCACCAACACCTTCTGAAACCAGCTACAGAGAAAGTAGAACCATGTCAAAACATTTCCTTCCACTTCCAATACGTTAACAGGTTCAGAAGGATGCCATGGTTGACAGTATTAAAAACCACTGAGATCTCCAGGAGGGCCAGGATAGTTGTATCACCCTGTCCTTGGTCCTCTAAAGTCATCATAAAGTGAGAGCAATGTTGTCTCAGTACTGAATCCTGGTCTGGAATCAACTTCATCCAGGGTTCTCTGTATCTGAGTGCCACCCATCCTCCCAACGGCTTTCCCTCTGAAAGGAAGTTTGGACACTGAATGAGAACTTTCAAGAATTGTTGGGTCCAAGGATGGCCTCTTGAGAAGCACTACTGCCTCCTTCAAGATAGGAAGCATCATCTCTCCCACAAAAAGTCATTAACCATGATTTTACTCAATTACATGTCATCTTCCAGAGGCCTTGACCAATCACGAAAGGCATGGGTTCAGAACTCAGGTGGCAAAACTCATAGCCACAAAGACTCTGTCCACCTCCTTGGGACCAACTGACTCAAACTTCTTTCAGATAATAGGGGTCAAATGTGCCTTGGTCACTTCCAACAAATAGTGCAAGTGGATGTCACTGGAATATTTTTTACCTTGTGCAATACAGATAATTTAATAACCACAAGTCATTAAATACAGGTAGTCCTCAATTTGAACTGCTCCTTAGAAGGCCAGATCCTGAAGATGAAACTCAAATACTTTGGCCACCTAATGAGAAGGAAGGACTCACTGGAGAAGAGCCTAATGTTGGGAAAGATTGAGGGCAAAAGAAATAAGGGACGACAGAGAATGAGGTGGCTGGATGGAGTCACTGAGGCAGTCAATGGGAGCTTAAATGGACTCCAGAGGATGGTAGAGGACAGGAAGGCCTGGAGGAACATTGTCCATGGGGTCATGATGGGTTGGACACGACTTTGCAACAACAACAAAAGTTCTTGATTTACAATCATTCATTAAATGACCATTCAAAGTTACAACAGCACTGAAAAAAGTGACTTAGGACCATTTTTCACACTTATGACCATTGCAGCATCCCCATGGTCACGTGATCAAAATTCAGATGCTTGACAACTGACTCATATTTATGATGGTTGCAGTATCCTGGCGTCATGCGATCATATGAGACCTTCAGAGAAGTAAAATTAATGGGGAAGCCAGATACAATTAGCGAATGTGTTACTAACTGAACGACGACAGTGTTTCACTTAACAACAGTGGCAAGAAAGCTTGTAAAGTGAGGGAAATTCAACAAAATTTTGGGTTCAATTGTGGTTGTAAGTCGAGGACTACCTGTACATAATACATTTCCATAGGATTTTGTAACAATCGTTCATCCCATAGGAGATACTGGTGTTTTATATGGGATAGAAACTTCATAAAGATGGACTTATGAAAAACAGTGGAATGGGCAAGGATAGAAGACATGAGAAAAGCTAAATTTTATTTTATCCCATCACCAATCCAGGAAATAGAAAAAAAGAGTATATGCAGTTTCAAAATAATATTGTCCCTTGGCTTTGATTAAATTCATTCTTATTTGGCTTCAACAAGGTTAAAGCCTAAGGTAAAATTAAATACATTTAATATCCCACAGGCTTTTATCACATAGCTTGCTAGATCAGGGGTCAGCAACCTGCAGCTCTGGAGCCACATTCGGCTCTTTGGGCCCTCTGTTGTGGCTCCCTGTCGGGTGATCCCACCACTAGCTGGCCCTGCCCCTCGCCCTCCCCTCCCAGTCACTCCTCGCCTGGCCTGAGAAGGTAAGGGGCTGGAGAAGCGGTCAGGGCAGAGACAGAGAGATACAGAGAGAGTGGGGAGAGAGACAGAGACATAGAGAGATAGAGAGAGAGAGGGACAGAGAGGGGAGAGGGAGGGAGGGGAGAGAGATGTATGTCAAAAGGGCTTTGTGTTTCCCGGTGTTTTTTAACAACTGGTTCTCTGCCCTAATGACCAGCTGGGTAGGTGTGACTGGGGGGGGTGGCGGTCATGTGACTGGTGGAAATGAGTGACATCGAGTTGGCCATGCCCACCTAGGTTTTGTGGCTCCTGGTGTTTTCTTTTCTATGGGAAACGGGTCCAACTGGCTCTTTGAGTGCTTAAGGATGCAAACTCCTGTCTTAGATCACAGCCTACTTCACAGGACACATGACTCCTGAAAAAAAATGGGAGCTGAGGAAAGAGGAGAAGAGCTTGTGCTGATGGACTTGAGTCTCTCAGTGTCCACTGATAGGAGGAGGACCAGGACTCTTGTTTCTGATTGGTTCAGTGATGTAGCCTCTCTACGGTGCAGCTTCTCTTCCCTTGGTTTAGGAACTTGGTTCTTACATTACATTTTGTTGATACTGCCTAAAGTTCCTGACTCCTCACTCTGGCCTGGCTTATTTCTTTACACTATTTACATTTTCTGTTTTATGCTTTGAGTTTATTTTTAAGCCTCAGTTGGGTATTTTTGAAAACTGCTCCTTCATTTGACGCTCCTTCATTAAAAATGGCTTCTGCCTATCTAGATCTGTTGCCACAGCTAGCTTACATAACTGACATCCATGATTTAAAGACATAATGCACGAAAGCAAAAAAAAGAAAGAAAGAAAGAAAAGTTTTAGTTTATTCATAGCAATGGGGAGAAAACAACCCACAGACCAGCATACCTGAAGCCCAGTTCAGATGGGAAAGCTGGATCGTAACAGGTGATGCCCTCTTGATTTTTTTTCTCTCCCTCTGCCTCTGCCTCTAACTACGCACACATGCTCACCCAGTTGGTCTGCCTCTGCGATCTCATTCATGTGGAAAAGAGCTCTTTCCAGAAGGACTTCCTACTGTCAATATGTCTTTCAGAATCACCCTGCACTCGTGTAGCTCAGGTTTATCCTTTGATTTGTGGACAAGGGCAATGTTTCCTCCTCTCTGCTACTGACTCCATACCCAGGAGGTTGTGTCAAGATTTCTCCGCAGACGGTGACCGCTTGGCCTTTCTGCATCACCCTTCTTTCCTCTGCTGGCTGCGGGCACTGCAAATTTGGTGTGCAGGGGGAAAGAAAAACCAGCCGGACTTTGCTCCTACTAATCATCTGGAAGAAGTGAATTTCTAGATAAGCCATTACGCTAGGATGTTTCTCCCCCACTCCATAACTAAGATTGATACAGACTGAAAGATAATGCCATAGAAAAGGCAATACTCATCCTTTCCCTGGTTAGATTTTTTTCTCATCCTAAAATCCTAAAGTCTGGTCATGTTACAGTAGTTTAACTTCAGGATTTCCTCTCTATTCTCTTTTCCTTCCTGGGCTGACATTTGGATATTTGGCAGGATTTTTTCTATTCTAGCCTTCCACCACCTACTCAAACTCTATAATGAATTTTAGTGATTTCTTTTATTGTTAGTGTCCATTCAGTCTGGATGGATGAAGCAGCAGCAGCAGGTTAAATGAATTCTCTTTAAATCTCTTTAATGTCCTCTCTCGATTCTTTTTGGTGCTCACAATTAGTCTTATTTGCCCACTTGGCTGAAGTGTTTGTGGATTGTGCCCGGTGTATACAGGTTTGAAAAGTGTTTCTTCGAAGCTCTATTATTTACTCCTCAAATCTGAAGCAGTTCCTGTCTGGAAACCTGCCAGATTACTGTGAAAATATATTTGTTCGCACAAGGGTCCTAAAGTACATATGATTTATTCTTGAGAAATACTCCCTTCAATGCAGCTTAGCCTCTAGAGACTTAAACATCCTCTCTAAGCCCTGGATGTTGAATGACAGCCACGTCTTCATCCAGGCCGAGGGCTTCACCGTTTGGAGGCTAATGGCAACATGTTAGATCTTCTACTCTTTTCTTTTCTCTGGTATGCATGAAGCATTTTTCTGCCCTAGGCAAAATCATAAACTGGCATTCCCTACTGTCCATTCATATGGGATCCAGACCTGTTGCTTATACCTTTTGGCCTTCATCATACTTACGCACCTCTTCTTTTCTATCAAGCCACAGGATCGATTGTCCCAGCCTCCAACTCACTAGTCACTCCCCAGCAGAGCTTCGTGGAAATGCCCTTTATGTAGAAAGAAACCCACGTTGCTTTCGACATAAAATCATCTTCACATAGCACATCTTGGGTTGAGCAGGGGAATTAACCACGGACTGGCCAGCAGTCAAATAAAACTAGGAATGAATTCATAACAGAACTTAAGTTTTGGGAAGTAGTACAGTAGAATAAGCTGTGGTTTTCAAGAACACTATGGAGCAGGTTTAGTGAGCCTACAATACCTTTTACATGTGATTTCCACTTATAGTAGCTGCTAATGCAAATTGCTTTTGGAACTAAGATTAGGGATGGGATGTGTGCCCCACTTGAAATGCTGTGTCCTGAAGTTAGAGGAACATAGCTGAGTTCAATGCTGTTGGAAGCATTGAACTAAAGCATTAAAAAGGCAGAATATTTTTCCCTAAAAGGGAGGAAGAAACTCATTCCCCCCATCTTTGTCAATGGGCCATTAAGGCCTTAGCATCCCATCTGCAACACAAAGGACCCATATAGTAACAGAAAGTAACCACATGGCACCTGGAAAGATTACATCAATCAGCAAGGCTAGCTAAGACCCCCACCACCTAGGAGTCTGACAACCAACCAGGATACTCTTCCTGTGCCCCAGGAAGTTCAAAGCCCAGAGAGGGCATAAAACCCAGGAACTCTCAGCATCTCTGCCAGGGGTGAAATCCAATTTTTTTCCCTACCGGTTCTGTGGGTGTGGCTTGGTGGGCTGGCAGGGGAAGGATATTATAAAATCTCCATTCCCACCCCACTCTGGAGCCAACCAAAGGTGATATTTGCCAGTTCTCTGAACTACTCAAAATTTCCACTGCCGGTTCTCCAGAACCTGTTAGAACCTGCTGGATTTCACCCCTGATCTCTGCCCTTTTTCTGCTCAGAAACTCAAACCATGTGATCCTGTCTACCATTAAACCATCTTTCCAAGCAATCTCCATGTTTCCAGTGTCTTTTCCCCTCTTGGAACTGAACCCAGAAGGACATTTCTTCCAATAATGCCTTGTCCCTTTTATATTCTGCTTATACCCATGAGCCCTCTTCATTTCCCTTGGGGTTGATGAAGAAAAGCTGCAGAGGTGATAGGAGAAGCTCCTATCCAGAGAGAAACAGGAAGGAAAAGAATGGCATTCTCTTAAACCGAGCTACTGGTAATCCAACTCAGGATTTTCTCCTATTGGTGACAGGGCCCATCTGGGATTTCAAATTGGGGTTGTTCCCAACACTACTTGAAAACAGTACTCAGGATTGTTATGTACCCAAAACAGGTGCTATATGAGTTAGCTTAGTGCTTTCCCCATTGTCTCATCCCTTCCTCCACCAGATGGAGCTTGGGCTGGATTAATCCCATTTTACTCTACAGAAAAACTTATGTTTAAATTGTCTCGTTTTTTCCTCCATCCACAAGCAAGCAGATGATTTGCCTCTGATGTCTCTGAAGGGCTCCTCCACCACTTTTTCTGTTTTTCCCCTTCCCTAAGGTGTATTTTTCCTTAACTCTCCAAGCAGGAGAAGGCAGTGGTGGGTTGCTCCTGGTTTGCACCGGTTCACAAGAACCAGTAGTAAAAATTTGTAGTAGTTTGGAGAACCAGTAACAACATTGGCTGGCTGTGCCCCCGAACCAGTCCCGGCCCGGTCACCGCTTGCTTACCCCGCTCACCTCATCAGATGCTTTTCTTTGGTGAAACTTTTAAAAGCATTTTTTCTACAACCTCTTCGGCCGAAAAAAATGCTTTTAAAAGTAAAAAAAAAAAGCCTCTGATGATTGTGTGGCTCAGCTGGGATCGTCAGAGTCTTTTAAAAGCATTTTTTTCTGCAACCTCTTAAGGTTGTAGAAAAAATGCTTTTAAAAGTAAAAAAAAAGTTGGCCATGCCCACCCAGCCACATTACCCCCCACCATGTCACGCCCACAAAATAAGCCACACCTACAGAACTGGTAGTAAAAATTTTTAGAACCCACCCCTGGGAGAAGGGATAGTAGATGGAAGAGAGTCAGACATTGTAATAATGGAGCCTATCCACTCTGGTCTTCATCAGCCCCTTCCCTCCTTTTTTAAATTTGATTTATATGCCGCCCTTCTCCGGAGACTCAGGGCGGCTTACAATGCGTTAAGCAATAGCCTTCATACTTTTGTATATTTATACAAAATCAGCTTATTGCCCCCACAAACTGGATCAAACTTTAAAGGCCATTTCTTACCTGCAGATTGTTACTATTTAACAAGAACATTGTGTGTTATAATTGGTTTGGGTAAGAAGCAAGAAATTATGCCTTGGTATTAGATCCCTACACAGTCATCTCGGTGGTGACTTAATACTTTTTTTTTTCAGAGAAAATATCCATCTCCTATGAATAAAATAGCAAAAACAAGCAAAAACAACCTATCTATAGAAAGTGATTCAGGAAAGTGGGTTAATAACAGCAACAACAACAAAAATAATACTACTAATACTACTAATACTAATACTAATACTACTCCAATAGTAATAGGCGCCTTGGGTACAATCCCAAAACAACTGGAGCACCACTTGAACACCATAGGTATTGACAAATTTGCCATTAGTCAATTGCAGAAGGTGGCTTTACTTGGAACAGCTTCCATCCTGCAATGATATCTGTAACACCATCAAACATCCAGATTTGCTTATCCCAGGTCCTTGGTAAGGACTTGATAGGTAGACAAAAATGCCAAACCCAGACTGTGATGATGATGATGACGACAACAACAACAACAACAATAATAATAATAATGACTCAATAAGATACAAATGCCAAATACAGTGTAAACACAGGGATGACAGTGTGACAAATCATAATAATCATACAAACTGGTTATAAAGAATGACATAACACAGTCACTAAAATGATTCGCTGGAACATCTATAAAAATTATCATGCACCAATAGTGAAAAATTGGTAATAAATTGAAAAAAGTAGTTGAAAATAAGCAGGTTAAAATATTGTGGGATTTCCAAATACAGATTCATAAAGTTTTGGCTCATAACACCAGATATAACTGGATCTGAAAAGAAAAAAGTAGAGATAATTGATACGGCAATATCGGGAATAGTAGAAGACAAAGAATTGGAGAAAATTACCATCTGAAAATTGAACTTGAAAGATTATTTCATAACTGGCTGCAGGGGTCCCAGTGGTTATTGGCATCCTGGGTACCATGCCCAAAATATCTTGGACAGCACTTAGAAAACCTACACATTGATGGAATTTCCATCTGCCAATTACAAAAGTCCACAGTACATATACCGTGCCAATACATTACAACATCTTGGATTCTTGGGAAGAACTCTATGAGTATGACAGCCATCTAAAAACCTGGCAACTGTGATTTCACATTTTTCTGTGCATAACAATAATAATTGAGCCATAATAATAAATAAAACAATTGGAGCACATTTGAACACCATCAACATTGACAAAACTATTATCAGTTAATTACAAAAGGCAGCTTTACTTGGAACAGCTTACATATTTACAATGGTACCTTTAACACCATCAAACAACATCTGCCTATTTCAGGTCCTGGATAGGTGGATAAAAATGACAAATCCAATCAACATCTGGCTAACTATGTTACAAACCATAATAATAGCTGTCTGTGTGACCCTCCTCCTCCTCCTCCCATTAATTCCACTGCATAAAACCAGGAATTTTGCTGATTTTTGTACAGTTTTATTTTATGTGGCTGTCTACAGAATTCACTTTCCATTTACTCCCAAAGAATACATTTAAACACTCAATCAATGAATAACCTACAGCAGTTTGTTGTAGATTCAATAATGGGGAATGGCGCATTGTACCAGGATAGTCAGATATACCCATAGGGAGTGTCAGTGGTCAAAATGCTTCCATTGCCAGAAGGTAGTCTGAAAATGGTCTAAAAATTCAATACAGCATTGACCCCGTGTTGTATACATGATCCACAATCAGTTTCTCAATCTCACTAGAAGTTTTTGTAAATAGCCGTTTTAGTTCTAGCAACAGTGAAGCAGGAGATCCCATGCTAAAATTAATCCATTTTTTGGGGATTTCACCTTAATTAATTTTTCCTGAAATTCATATACTCTCGGAATTCCAGGACATTAATTGAGACATATAAGGTTTCAGCGAGAGCTGTCACTTTGCTTATTTTTCTTGCAATAAAAGCATAAGTCTTTTGAAATGATGGTTCCATATTCACAGGAGTATTCATAATATTATCCAAGAAGAAATTAAGACCCCCCCCCATAATTCCCAGAATTGCTTTGGGCAGAAACTCCAAAATGTGGAAGTTACCAAGCTGAGGAAGGCATTCAGGAATAGGCAACATCTGTCCTTCCAGATGTTGCCAAACTACAACCGCCAACATCCCTCAGCATTGCCCATGTAATGGGAATTGAAGTTCAGGAATATTTGGAAGCCCTCTACTACTGTCTCTTTCTGTGTGGAACAAGTGTTCTGTCACCTTGTTGTTACTTGTCAAGGTAATAATACACATCAGGGGTGGGTTCTAATTTTTTTTTACTACCGGTTCTGTTGGCGTGGTGTATTTTGTGGGCGTGGCTTGGTGGGGGGAGTAATGTGACTGGGTGGGTGTGACCAACTTTTTTTCTTTTTACTTTTAAAAGCATTTTTTTCTACAACCTTAAGAGGTTGCAGAAAAAAATGCTTTTAAAGACCTCTGATGATCAGACAACTCAGCTGGGATCGTCAGAGGCTTTTAAAGGCATTTTTTTTCCTACAACCACTTCGGCCGAGCTGATCCCAGCTGAGCCATGCGATCATCAGAGGCTTTCTTTTTTTTTTTACTTTTAAAAGCATTTTTTTGGCCAAACAGGTTGTAGAAAAAATGCTTTTAAAAGTAAAAGAAAGAAAGCCTCTGATGAGGTGGGCGGGGTAAGTGAGCGGCGACCGGGCCGGGTACTGGTTCGAGGGCGTGGCTAGCCAATGTTATTACCGGTTCTCTGAACTACTACAAATTTTTACTACCTTGCGAACCGGGAGCAACCCACCACTCACAACAATGTGAGAAAGTGAAAAGTTACACTGCATTTGGGGTCTTCATGTTTTCCACATTTGTTTACCAACTGGTTCTCCAAGTTGGCTGTAAACATTTTTTTTAAAAAAAAATAATCTCTGCATTTTGTCAACTATATTTCTGAAAGTTGCACACAGTTCATGGTTTGTTGGTTTGTTCCAAAATCTACTCAGTGGCCCTCGTCTCCTATTCTACAACATGAATAACAAAAAAAAAAAATGCCTTTTTCTTTGTGTTCATTTTGGGGACATTCTGTTAGTTTGACCCTGTAGAGCTAAACTTATGTTCCTCACAGAAGCATAACACAAATCAATAAGAAAATCTTCTGGGAAGTGCACACTAAGGCAATGTGCGTATTAAAAATGGTCTTCTTCTTTTTGGTTGGCTACTGGGGGTTTCTGGATGATAAGTTGTCAATTGCCCAATACTTTCAGTGCATTTTGTATCATTTTAAAACAAAATTATACAAAAATGATTTATATCATTTTTTTTTAAGGAGGTGGACTGTTTCCAACTATGGTTCCTGCTGGCTGAACTCAGAGCTTTCAAAATTTTATAAGCGACTAGAGCAGACAACTAGATTTATTCTTCAATAAATGTTATAATTCCTGTAACAAACTACTCTTTCCAGCTTGATTTCCCCTGCTTACATCAGTGGACACCACAAACTTATCTTACCCCAGATGCTGGACTGTGTGAGCTGCTACTCTTTCTTTCTCTGTGAATAGATGCAGACTCTGGCAACCTGGTTGCAGCTATTATGAAAAGTGCCTGACTTCAAAAATGTAATATTGTACATCATCGCACTTCAATACAATCTTAAGACTTCTGAAACTGAATCTTCCACCTTTTGGCTGCAATCTGAGACATTACAACTGGAGTTATACTTCCAGGTTTCTTTGGAATTTGATGGTTAAAGGTGAGCATATAGATTGCATGCAAACAATTTCCAAAAGGGCCTAGATTGATCAAAATCACTATATCTTTTTTGACAGCCTAAAGTCTGCTTTGCAGACTTGTTTTGGAAAGTAGTGTGGGTAAAAGGTTATTACCCTGACTTTTTTTTTTTTGTCTTGGATATCAGTGAAAAATGGCTTTATAAGGAGTCATACATCATGTAGCCAAGACATATGGGAATAGTTAAAGATTAAGATAAACAGACAAATTGAGCTGCTTAAATCATTTTTTCTGCTTCTGCTTTATGAAAGAGTTTATGGACAAAAGTTGACATTAAGCCATTGCAGCAAACAAACCCATATATATTTAAGCAGAGGTAAAGACTTTAGTGTCAGAAAGTGTTGCATCTTTCGTGCTTCCAGCAATTTGATTGGTGTCCACATTTTTAAAAATGTTATTTTGTCAAACCATAACCTTTGCTAAGTCTTTCATTTGTCATTGTTTTGCTGATGATATAAATATGGTATTTAACATCATTTGTGATAATAAACATGTATCATCATTCTCTTTGCTTTCATTTTGTCAGCTGTCTTTATAAATTGAATTTTAAATTTTGTTTGGCTATTCATGTGGAGTTCTTGGAGTCTTCGGAAATGAAAGTTTGATGCCAAAGTTTCAAAATTTAGGCAAAAATCTTATGGTCATTGGGAGAACGTTGCAGATACTTTATGCTTTCACATCTAATTTTTTTTTAGCTAACATGCTATGATAGAGAAGTAACAATGTAGCCTGGGATGCATTTTGACTATTTTCAGTCAATGTTAACATGTAGTACTTTTGCGAGAAGATAATAAAGCAGATAGAATATTCCTATATGTACTTGGTTTTCCTATGCTTTGGTAAAACTGTTGAATCTTCAGATAAAACTAAAGAAGAAAGCACTTAGATATCGTAAGATCTCATGCAAAGCAGACTTGCAGATTTTTCTCAATTGCAGTTAAGCATTCCATAATTAACATATCTGCATACTTAAATCATGGTTGAAGACTGGTTGCAAATAAGAATGTAATATCATGGTTACTCTGTGTATTAACCTTAGATATATTTTAATCTGTATCCATTAGATCAGGGGTGTCGAACTCAATTTCATTGAGGGCTGCATCAGGGTTGTGTTTGACCTCAGGGGGCTGGGGTGGGTGTGGCCAGGGTAGCCATGGCCTGCTCAACATCACTTGTGTTGGAGGCGTCTATGGTGACCCAAGTACTCTGCCAATGAAAACGGGTCCTGAGTTCCGTTTTTGGCTGCGATGGCCTCACAACCACATTCTTTTTTTTTTTTTTTGGTTGCAATGGCCTCCTGTAACCCTCTGCCAGCAAAAATTGTGTTTTTGCTGGCAGAGACACCAATGGCCAGTCCTTCACTATTTCCAGGGCAGCCCCTTGGGCTGGATCTAAGTACCCCATGGGCTGGATCTGGGCCTTGAGTTTGACACCCCTACATTAGATAATGGCTAAAGATTTTCTCAGGTCATGAAGCTTCTTTGTGTAGCCCAATGAAAATGTTTAATTGTTGCTATCATTTCATATATGCTAATTCAGCAAACTCAACTCTGGTTTGACAGTGTCCTTGGGATCATAATCAGAGTTAACAAATTATATTTAGATACAATGTATGTTGTTATTACAGAAGAAAACATGAATGTAGTCTTCTTGGAGATGCATTTACATGGTACTTCTTATGGATGTCAAAATACTAAGTTTGGATGTTAAAGATATGAGTTGGTCATGGGAGCATCATTCTCATATAACATTAATGTCACAATGCAGTTTGATTAATTATTTTGGCTCAGTGTGATGCAAAATGCTACTTATTCAATCTTTTATAAAATGTTCATATCCTGTTATTTACAATATTATAGAGCAAACACAGTAGTAACTTTCTGTGACTTGTTAATGTGCTCTCTAGTGTTGTATTATTGATTGTATTCTGGTTTCATTGTAAATATTGACTGCAAAGCTGGTTTAAGTACAAAAATAATTGTGTACAAAGAGCAAAAAGGATATAACAGTGCTATAGCATATACGTTTACCCGAGAAACCTACCTCTTTCATTGTATTTCAGAGAAATAATTATGCATTCAAGGTAGATTTTATTAACACTTTCTGGCAAAAGGTAGCATTAGGTAGCTGATTAACATGAAAATTATAATGGCCTCCTATGAAGATTATTCCTCCAAAGAAAGATAAAGTGATTCAATTGATTTTCTTGCACACTAAGCCAGGTCTGAGTGCAGGATCATTATCAGAATGCATTCTCCCTGCCCTGGATACTGCTCTATACTCACCAATTTTAAGAGTGCCAGATTACAGGTTGAATATTAGGAGGTAGAAAGTATCAGAGTGTTACTACATTTAGAATGAGAGTAACTCAGCAATTTTAAAGCATGCAAATAGATAAATAGGTACCACTTCAGCGGGAAGGTAACAGCATTTCATGGGCCTTTGGCATATAGTCATTCTGGCCACCTGACCATGGAAATATCTTTGGACAACGCTGGTTCCCTCGGCTAAGAAATGGAGATAAGCACAGCATCCTAGAGTCAGAGACTACTGGACAGGGGAAACTTTTACCTTTACTTTATCCAGTGGTGGGATTCAAATAACTTAACAACTGGTTCTCTGCCCTAATGATTTCTTCCAACAGCCAGTTTGCCAAACTGCTCAGAAAGTTAACAACCGGTTCTCCTGAAGTGGTATGAACTGGCTGGTTCCCACCACTGAATTTATCCCAAGATGCCAAGATACCCTTGCATAGATTATTCAAAATATCCAATGTTAAGACTTTATATCTTTGGTGGCATTCCTGAAACTCTCATTTCCCAATGTAAGCCTTGTTAAATGTTGAATTCTGTGGGTTGCACACGAATAAGTGTAGAGTACCATAGTTCTGAGAAGCTAATGATTGCAGGGCTGGCAAAATCTTCATGATATCACACAATGTGAGAGTGCGGGTGAAGCATCCTGTCTCACATTTAAGCAGCTGCATCATCCTTGGGAGGTGGAAAGTGGCTGCTTTATAACACTCTTCTGCTGGTGGAATTGCCAGCAAAGCATCTTTGCAGGCCCGTATCTGTGGAGGGAATTGAAACAGCTTTCCAAGCTGATACCCTAAGAACTGTCTTTGGAACCCTTCATGTCTGTGTTTGTATATCTGTGTCTTTTGTTTATGTCAATGTATGCAAGGGGCTTTCCTTTGATGATTTTGTACAATCCTAGTGCTTATATTGTTCTAACCAAAGAGTATTAATTTACATTTAATTATGTAATATATATTTAATCATAAGATACATTTTCTGTATCTGCATGATTTTTTTGTGTGTTTCTTAAAAATCCAAATACTTCATTAAAGTCTAACCAAGTTATTATGGTATAAGCTTTTGTAGACTACAAACCACTTCCTAGGAGACAGGCATTATTACCCCCCGCCCCCCAAAGCCTGGTAATTCAGAATATTTCACAAAGCAGAATGTGCATTAAAAAAAAAAATCTCTAGCAAAAAAAACCAGCATTTTCTACTGTTCCAGAAATTGCAGGACCTCTTTGGGACAGCTAATGAACACCCAGATTCAAGTCAGCAGATGAATGGGGCAGGTATTGATGGAGGCCTTTTTGTTTCAGATTATGCAAAGACTGGCATTTTCCAAAGATACCCTCAGGTTCTTGTGGCTGCAAGTTATAACAACCTAGTGTTTTTCCATTAAAAGAACGGAAAAATAATAGTCTTAAAAACAAAAGCAAGGTATTACAAAATTAGGATGAATTAAACCCAATGGTATGATGTGGAATGTAACACACACACACACCCCAAAGTTGCAAAGAAAGCATAGCAAAAGCAGCAACCTGGCTGTTGCTAAACAAAATTGCATCTGGCACTTTAAGCAGTTTGGGCTGCAATTAAGGCCTTTGCCTGCTAGGCCCAGATTGAAACCGCATGCTTTCTAGTCTAGGGACTTTTGTGTCACCCCCATTTTACACAGTTTGTTATTTGCATTCATCTGTCTGAGCTGTGGTCAAGGAACCAATAACTGTAGGCATTGCAGTGAAGAGACCAAAGCTCAGCAAGTATTTTTCTTTGCAATTTATATTCATTTTTTCTATCACCTCAAAAAATGTGATGGGATATTTGTCATATACAGCATTTTAATATTGCAGAAATGGTTTTCATTCCCCATGGCATCTATATAATTTGACTTATATATGTGCGTGCACATGGTCATCTGCTTTTACTTCAAATACTACAGTCTGTTTTCTGTTTCAGTATTGGAAACAAATGAATAGAAAATCTTGAAAATGAATCTAATCTGCTTGATGGTGTTACTTTTTGACCAGGAACAGCACCTCAAAGCAGTTTTGATTAAAATGGTTTTTTTTAAAAAAAATAAAAAAATAAACTAGCTACAATAAATGAGGCATTGGAGACATGTAAGCTCTGTAAATAAAGACATAAATGAAAAGGCAAATGGTCTCTTTCAGTATCATTTTACCCACATAATAGCCTTTTCTTCTCTCTTCCCAGAGAATTTTCTTTTAAGAAGCAACAAATGCTTCCCTGAATAACAGGCTTGGTCTTCTTGGTTATCTGCCACTGTTGAATATACCTAACAAAAAAACTCCATAAAAGCATTTTGGGACACCAAAAGGCTGTAAGTCTAGAGATGTGTTTGACCCTCCTAATAAACCACCATATTTGTTTTATTACATTTAGAACCAGCCTTTTCTTAAGGCAGTATTTCTCAACCTTGGCAACTTTTAAGACACATGGACTTCAACTCCCAGAATTCCCCAGTCAGAACAGCTAACTGGGGGCAGTTAGCTCTTCTGACTGGGGAATTCTGGGAGTTATAATCCACATGTTTTAAAGTTGCCAAGGTTGGGAAACACTGCCTTAAGAGACATTTTAGGGGTCACTCTGCCCCACCTTACTCTTCTCTATGAACCGGGTTAGGGATGCAGTCATGGTTTTTCTAAATTTTCCCTCAGCTGAGTTTGGACCCTGGTTTAGGGGTAGAACCCAGAGGAAAGGGGTGCTCAGCACAGAGTTGTGATTCTCAAATATTTTGGCCTCAGCAGGACCCCTCCCCCTCTTAAAAATAATCGAAAATCCAAAGAGCTTTGGCTCATCTGCGCTATATCGAGATTTACTGTACTAGGAATTAAAAAGGAGACATTTTGAAACATTCGTTTATTTGGCTTCGCAGATCCTCCGCCACGTTTGGAGAAGGGCTTTGCAAAAGAGAAACATCTTCCTTTCGTCGTCAGCCTCGCCCTGGTTAGGGCGGATCTTAGTTTGAACAAAACGGCTTCCTCTCCCCCCCCCCCCCCCCCTTTTACGTTTTGATGGCGATTTCTCAAGTCGAAAGCTTCAGACGGGACAGAACCACCGAAGTTGCTCCAAAGCAGCAGGTTTTTAAAGCCGGAGGCGGGAGATTATCCGAAGGCTTCTCGGCCACAAGAGGGTGCTGTTGACACTCAAACTCCCGCGGCTAACCCGAGCTCACCCTCAACACAGCCTCGACGGCTGCGTATATCCCATACGGGTAAACTCCCGCGACTGACCCGGGAGCCTAGGTACCTACGGGCGCGTGCTCGCCCCTTACCTCCCACCCTCGCGCGCGCCACGCTTTGAACCGCTATTGTTTGGTTTGCAACTCTTCCCTGGGGGGGGTGGGGGGGGAGCCTTGAAATGAGTCTTCGGCACCGTCCGCGCGCTCCGGTGACAGTCCACACGGCGCGGATTTGCAAGGGAAATGCTAAAAGCCATGATTAATGCACTGATTGCCGGCCCTCCGCGGGGGCTTTAAGGAAAACCGGTCAAGCTTGTCGCGGTCTGATGTTGATGACAAACATGCTTACATTTCTTTTGAAATAAATAAATAGAAAATCCCCCTGAAAGGAACACATCAAAACTAGGCATTTTACGCGAGGGAGAAAAACGTCTCTCTCTCTCTCTCTCTCGTCTTCGCCCATCTTGGCGGGGCCGTCAAAGCTGTTTCGCGAGGCGCTTGGCTAAGAAGGGACTTTTATTTTATTTTCTGAGCGTGGCTCGGACGGAGGACTTGTAACGTCCTCATGCCACGGGTGGCAAAATTCCCCGCTTGTGTGAAATGGGGAGAATAATAACTCCCTCGTCCTCCCTTGCCTGGAGTCTTACTTCCCCTCCAGGCGAGGGACGCGCGGCGCTTTTCGTTTACGGAGCCGGGGAAAAAGTTGCCTTTTTTACCCGAGTGCCGCCGCTCCTTCGAAGCGACTCGTAACCGTGCCCCGTTTTTTTCCCCCTCCTCCCCTCAACTCTGAGTATCCCCGTTTCCCAGCTCTGCAACCGCCTCGCAAAAAACCGAAGGGCAAAAAAAACCACCCAAACCCCAAACAAAAATCTCCTCACGGCCCCTCGTTCCCTCAGAGAGAGCAGCTTGACGGGCTCTCCGTGCCAGTTGAATGATCGCCTCTGCCCCCCACGCCCCCTCCCGCCATCGATTGTGTAAGTACCGCACGCGACCCCCCAGGCAATTGAAGAAAATAGGATGATGAAGGACTGCAAACTAATACGTTACACGTCTCCATCGATTAGCCATCGATTAACCATTATTTCCCTGAATGACAAGCAGCCGGTGCTTCAAGTAAGTGAGGCTGATGATTTATTTACATGTTAGACGGAAGGCGGCTTCTTTTATTCCTGCCGGCAAGCTCGGCGCCCGCCAACAGTTTGCGAGTCGCAGGAGCTGGGGCTTAGGAAGCGCGCCGGCCTTCCCTGCCGGGATTTTTTTTTTTTTTTAATGAGCGATGAATTGAGCCGGGCTGCAAGCGGCTCCGTTCCACCAGGGAGGATATATGGACGAATACCTGCAGTATAACTACAGTTAAGGAGAAGATCGTTTTATGGATTCAATATTTACACGAATATTGATCAGTGTTTATTGAACTTTTAATTTAATTCTCTGGTTCACACAGTGCTTTATTGGCAGCTAAGCACAAGTGCATAAAAGAAGGATGGAGAGGCTCCAACTACTTCGAATATATTGGCCCCGAATCACTAGGGGATAAGAACTAAGATGTGCAGAGGTGGCTTTTCTTCCCTTCAATCTCCTATAGCATCAAGATTTTAGTACATGTGAAGCATCTAATTATTAATAGTGTAGGATGTAAAATCAGAAATGTACTGGTTGTACATGCGTGGAATCTAGTGGATCCCTTTCTGTTTGGATTTTGAATCCCACCAAAATTCCTTTATAGAATGAACACTGAATCCCATGCCTGAACCATGTAATTTCTCTCCCACCGCGCCCATCTTTTTTGCCCCTGGCATAATATTAAGGCTATTTCATCTGTTTAAAGAAAAGTCGACAACATCTGTCACTAATTGGCAATAAATCATGGTGATTCTCCACTTTTCTTTCTTGCAATATTAATCACAGAGAGCGCTTTGGTGAGCCTTTTGGGTTTTAATGTGTATATAATGTGCGCAATTTCATAGGAATTCTATTGTGAAGTAGTGTTAATTAATATCCACTTAACAGAGTGAGTTCAGGTACATCATGGTTAGCAGAATGGGTTTTCTGTCCAAGCTTTTGGTGTACATAGCTTGAGATGATCTGTTTGAACCAAAGTAATTGGCTTCATTGAAGAAGGTAATTTTAGTTTCTCTTATGCTGAAAACAATGTCTGTGTGTATGTAAGAATACTGTACTGCTGCAATTAAGATCCAAAGCCATCCTGAGCAATTATTGAACTATCAGAAACACAATTGTGCATTTATATAGTATCCTAGCTCTAATAGGTTCTAATTTTATGAGTTAATAACTGAGCGTGTTTCTAACTTGCTTTGCCAGTCCTTTCCAAATCAAAATTTTTCTTTTCTTCTATGTTGGACAACAGTGTAATTTCTCTCAGAACTTGTCTCTTCTATATGATGTTTCTCTAAGCTAATAAACCAATAGTTTCTATTGCAGATTTCTTCTTTCTTTTTACCACATACCAGTTTAACTTTCTCATATCTTTGAAGGATGCTTTGCGCTGCAGGAGAAAATGCAATTAATTGTTACTTTTGAAAAAAAGGATGCATGAAGGTTGCAATTCTAAATATTTTTAGATGATGTCAGACTAGTGCCTCTTCAAAACACTTTTTCATGAGTCCTTTTAAATGACGTGTTAATAATTGCGTGACTTAACTTTTGTAAGCAGCTGTGATCTTCCTAGTTGATGGGAACTTTAGTATAAATATTTCCCTGATGTTTTGGAATTTGTTTCAAAGTATACATGAACAACTTCATGGATATCTTAGGTTAACCAACCAATTTTCCCCCTTTTGCCCTCTCTCTTTTCTCTCTGGTTTTGTTCTTTTAAAAAACATTTCTCCTTTATTCTGTCTATATATACAGCTGCTGAAAATCAGGTGCCATGAAATGCACATGCAAAGAGAAATTTTAGAAAGCTGACGGTTTGGAATTATATTCAAAATAGTCCATTGAAAAGTAATGTTTCTCCTGAACCAAATTCACCCTTTCTCTTTCTCTATACCCTCCTAATAGGGGAGAAGTATTTGGGACAGATTTTGAGTTTAGGCAATAGAAGAATAGTGAGAGACCGAACACACAAGTAGAAATGGGCTCATAAATATTGGTCATAAAAACAAGAGGCCGGAGAAATCCAGCCAAATTTGTTTTTCTTATTCCACCTACACAGTCTGTTTGGAAGGAGTGACTTGGAAAAAGGTCTGACCCTAGATGGCAGCACGAAATAAAACTTTGTGTCTCTTTGTTGCTACCTAGTGATTGTCTCTATTTTTACAGCCACATAGACTAGCCCTATTCTTGGGATTTGTTCTTTCCATTTCCCTTCCCCCTCCATAGCTACTATATATGGGGAAAATGAACTGAAAGTAGAGATTCAGCCTTCTACTTCCTTCATACGAACCTTGTTTTATGCATCATGAATTTAAAATTATTTTTCTTTCGCCAACCATAAAGGGGGGGGGGGAGAGAAAAAGGAAGAGCTTGCCACCCACTGAAAATGTAGCCCAGCTCAAATACGGCTGTCCCTTAATATAATTTGGGCAGTCATGGTCTGAGGTTATCTGATACCAGGTCACTAATAAGTCACTTGGGAATGCGGCCATGTTCTATCAATATAGTAAGCACTGGGGATTTTAATGAAGTGTGGAAAACCACACGACACATCACACTCCAATTCCCTTCAGCTCTTCAGATTAAGGTCAGGATGCTGCATCTTTGTGTGGAGAGAGACAATGAAACAAGTGTTGCTTGCAAACTGCATTCGTTAAAACGTCCCATTCTGTGCAGCTGTTCAAGATGTTCCACCTACTCTCTCACATGACTATATACGCTGATCAGGAAGAACCTGTGGATCTCAGTTTTTGCAATGTAGCTTGAAAAAAACAAAATGAAATCTCCTTTCCTTGTCTTAAATAGCAGGGATGGTCCCAGGAGTATGGTAGGGATTTTTTAAAAAAATAAAACTTGCTTATCTAAAAATGGATATTTCTGGGTTGAAAGAAGAAAAGCTATTTTATATTTTACTTTTATTTGTTTACTGTCAAATTTACTTATCAATGATCTCATGTGCAGCAGATTTTATGTTTCACTGTCTACAGGTATGGTTAATATCTTTACATTTTAATGAAAACATAGCTGTCAATTTAAAACTAATTTGGATGGACAGCAGTAAAATGCAAACCTCACTTCAAATTAGAATTTTCAATGTGGATTTCCAATAGAAAGTAATTGCTGACAATAGGAAATGACAAATTACTAATTACTTAGTTCAATTAGACTTTTGTGCCTTTGGTCCTAAGTGGCAAGCATACAGCAAATCTTGCACTTTTATAACAATTAATGACACTAAAACTATTCAAACTGCCAACAGATGTGACTAAGAAGACATGAATTGAAACTTACTTAATTTGCATACTGCCCTGATTTTAAATCGAGTAAATGGTGTTTAATTTTTATGTTACAATTAAATGTCACTAACATAGAGTAATTTCGGCAGTACTATTTTTCCCCCCAGAACAAAATGCTACTACTAGTGCATTTTTTTTCCTCTGATCACAGCAATATTTATTGTAAAGTGATGGCATAACATATAAATGCAAAGACAGACCATAGAAGAGATTTGGATCAGGAATTATAACTTGTTGAATCTCCAAAATGAAAGATCTTCATATCAACAATCCTGGAATTGCTGAAATAGTTATGGCTGAATAAAATTTGGTTTCTACTTCCATGGTGCTCTCCGACTTTATACCTCTGCTACTCATTAAGGCAACATTTAAATTTTTAAGATTTCCCCACCAAATTTTTTAGTTTGAAACAGTGCAACAGTACAGTATTGGCAAGCTAATATACAAACTCAGCAGTTGTTTATCTTAACTCAATGGCAGTATTTTATTTTTCTTCCCTCTATTTTGAAAACCTATATGAAAAGCAGGATCATAAGAATATCAAAGTTTTTGGTTAGTCATAGTAGTTAGAGACACTGATAGCCTTTCAAGGGAAAAGAATGACAAATGCCAAATTTACTAAGAAGCCTAGTTAAAGGTAGGCAATTTACAGAAACTGGGAGTTGATGCAATAATGAACTGATAGCTATAGCAATGAAAGCTTCCAGTTTCCAGATTCTTCCATTCAATAGCAGACTTCCTTTGTCAAAAGTGAGGTGTTCAGGAATAGTTGAGTCACCATCAGTCTCATCAAGCTTATTGACAGATTTCATCCTGTACTCATTAATATTACTGTTTTACTGGATTTTTATACACATAGGCAATGAGGTTGGATTAGCAGGGTTATCAAACCCAATCTTGTCTTGGGCCATACCATGATGTATTGGGATGTTTTTGGCTTTGTGGAGCTGGAGTGGGCATGGCCTACCTGGGCCATATTCAGCGCGTAGACTGCCAGTTTGACAGGCTTGGATTGATGGATGGATTTTGTGATTTCTATGCTTGAGTATGTAGATTTTATTGAGTGTTTTTTATCAGGACAACCTGGTCTACCCAAATATGGGACAGAGCATACTGCTTCCTCTTCGAATCCCAGAAGGGTATGGTTAGCTGACGAGAGCTAAATAGCTTGAAATAGATCTATACTAGTCTCCCTTTATTTCATTGTCATTAAATATAAATTTAACATAGATTTTATTAAGTGTATACGATGAGGTTAATTTTTAAAAAGAATTTTCTGGAAGTCTGAGTGGTTATAAATGAGGAATGTACCTTCATATAATAAAGTAAGCGACCCTTGGACTTGTATTAAAAGGATATATATATATATATATGCAGTTAGAATAAATAACAACATGTGATGCTATGATAAATAGCATACAGTAGACTTCTGTTTCATTCTTTTTTCTTTTTTCTTTTACCATAGTAAGCCTTCACTGCAGCCTTAGCAATCAAGGCTATATAAAGCTGAAGGGCTTGAAATATAGCAGAGACCAAGGCTTGTAATTGAAGAGGAAGGAAAATCTTAGAGGAGGGTAAGAAATCTAGATGGAGATAAAGAAAAGAAAGGCTTCTACAATTTAGAAGGGGTGGTGGAGAAATGGCACTGGTATTATGGTTAGAAAAGAACCATGTGGCAGGAATGTGAGAGCGGCGCAAGCATAGCACATACATCTGAATGAAGAAGGGCAGTGATGGAGAGAAATTGCCCTAATTAGAAGGCAGAATGGGATATGTGAAAACAGGGGCCAAAGGTTCCATGCATATGGAACTTATGTGTATACACACACACACACACATATAGAGCAGACATACAGGACAAATTAGCAAGATTGTTAATGAGATAAGGAAATGTTCTCTCATGCATATAGCTGTGAATCTTGAGAACAGAAGTTTCTAGGATGATTACTCTCACCCATTGACATCAAGGGGACTTACACATACATAGACTTATGCAGGTTTGTTAAGAATGTCATGTTGCATCTGTATCTATATCCATTCTCATTCCATCAGATTAGTTGGGACCCCAGCAAATCAGAAAATGGAACTGCTTCGCAATGACTACTGTCAGTAGCTGAAGGTCTTGTGTTGGAGACATTCAGCTAGGCATACCCTATTGCACTGCCTTTTCAAACGCACGATTGCATTTGTAACATTTACAAAGCATCCAAATACTTACTTCACTGAACTGTTGTATTGCATGTATTGTCCTCCCATTATTAACAAGAGTGAAAATTAGGATTACATGACAGCTGCTGGGATTTAGTCCTAATGAAGTTAGGATCTCTGATCCAGTTCAACCCACACCTTTGCTGTGGATTCATGAGGCAGCTTTAGGTAAGGTGTTATTTCTAAGCCTTCCCATCTTAAATATGGAGATAATATTGATCCACCTCTATCCAATAGGCTCTATGTAATTTGACTTAACTTCATAACTGAACTACAAAGGAACGTTCAACTTTGTAACTACAGGTGGGTGTATGGCAAACAAAGTTGTAGAAGCAAGGCAGTGCATGTAAGAATATACTGGATAAGTTCAACTTTGGAGCACAAACTTTGATCACAGGAGGCTTCTGTCTTTAACCCCTGTGCCTCCTGTTCAGTGGTGAAATCCATTTTTTTTTTACTACCAGTTCTGTGGGCATGGCTTGGTGGGCATGGTATGGCTTGGTGGGTGTGGCAGGGAAAGGATACTGCAAAGTCTCCATTCCCACCCCACTCTAGGGCCAGTTAGAGGTTGTATTTGCCGGTTCTCCAAACTGCTCAAAATTTCCGCTACCAGTCCTCCAGAACCTGTTGGATTTCATCCCTGCTTCTGTTAAAACAGGGATGGGAAATATATGCTGTTTAAAGTTGTTGAACTTCCATCAGTCCTAGCCTATAGTGCCCAAAGTGAGGAACAATAAGAGGTCAGTGCAAGAACATCAGAGGATCTTGTGTTGCCCATCTCTGAGTTAAAAGATAGCAGGTAGTATAGTTAGAAATGCCACTATCTTGGGGATGCACTATCAGAGGTGATACATATTATGCTGGACATCTATGGAGATTCTCAGTCATTCAAGTCATGATTGTCCTGAAGGTGTTTTTTTCAAGAGGCAACTGGGCTTTCTGGTTTTTCCTTTGAAGATGTTTTGCTTCTCATCCAAGAAGCTTCTTCAGCTCTGATGACCAGAAAATCCTTTTGCCTCTTAAAAAAGCACCTTTGGGACACATTATGCTGAACATACAAAGCCTGTGAGTGCTTTGGCAGCTGTAGAGGGCAGCCACACGTTTCTTGGAAGAGATTAGGCTCTAGATTAGATTAGGCATTACTGTATGTTTGCATATCCATGGGTTTTGAAGGACCTTTTTACACACTTTTCAATTATGATCCTAAAATGGTCAAATTATTTGATGTGATATAAAACCATACGTAACAATCAGAATTATTCCGCTTCATCATTCCAAAAGTACCTTATTTAGAATGTTATTTATGTAATATATAATACAGCACAATATATTATATTTAACATGTTGTATAACGTAACATATACTATATTTATAACATACGGTATACTACAGACGATAGGCAGATTAGAATCAAAGTAATTCGTCTGGTAAGCATTTGCAAACTTGATTGCTAATGATTTCACAATTGTATCTCATACTTAAAAATATTTAAAGCTCATTCATACAAATTCAGTGATCAGATGAAGGAACTCCAAAATGTCCCTCTAGCTGACAGTACCTAGCCAATCACGGGTGATGTCAAAAAATTAAGCAGGATTGTATAGATGATCAACATGAAATCCCAGGAGAGTAAGGTTGACTGAAAAGTCTTTAAAACCTCCTGGAAGTAAGCAGTGGCAAATCTTTTCCCTACAATATTGTTGCTGTCAGACTCCCCAAGAAACAAGAAAGACATATGTGATTGTGTCTGAGTAGTTTCCTTTATTGTTCCTCACCTATAGAATAGAAATCTTGCCAAATGAAAGCAACTAGTTATATCACCATAAATATATCCTGGAAATAATTAGGGAGGAGCCTTCTTAACTCTCTTCCTCCAGGCCAAACATCCCATGATTCACTGTCTCTGTGCCCTCTGGAATGCAGCCTCTCCCTCCTGGAAATCCAAACTACATTCCACCACAGTTGTTAAGAAAATGACATCCACGTCACCATGAGGTCAGTAGGAGTTGCACTCATCTGGAAAGAGAATTTATTTTAGAATTCGTTTAGAAGGGTTAGTGTAAGTTAGATGGAAATTCAATAGCACCTTGACTGTTTGCAAAAAGAACCAAGAATACAGAATAACAGAGTTGGAAGGGACCCTGGAGGTCTTCTAGTCCAACCTCCTGCTCCAGCAGGAAGCCCTATAACATTTCAGATGAACGATTGTCCAATCTCTTCTTAAAAACTTCCTTCTTGTTTTACAATTGCATACTATGAAAAGGGTGAATTAAATCTGATAAATTGTATTTATTTCACTGTAGACAAAACTCATCACTTTGGGGAGCTGGCAAAAATTGCATTCTTCAGTGCTTTCTAAATCAATAAACAGCAAATGTTTTTTTCTAAAAAGAACCTGAAACATGAGTAGAAAAGTCACAGTATCCATCTAAATGAGGGGGCAATGAAAATAGAAGACCTGCGGGGTGTGAATGGAAGGAGAATTAAGTGATTTGGGTCATGGCGGTGCCCAGGAGGAAATAAAAGATGTTGCTGTGTGATCTCTGCTCATGCAAATCTATGAAGACATGGTTCCCATGAGCCAGATCCAGGAATAAAGAAAGACAGCGATATGATACGTACTGACTGGACTTATGCACCCTGCATCCACTAATGGGGGGAGCTGCTTCTAAAGTGGATATACAGTGCATTCAAAGAGCCATTCAAATTCAAATCAAAACAAGTTTGATTTTATAAAATAGAACAGGACCTTAGTTTGCCTGAGGGTCTCTAAGAAGTAAGCCAGGATATTGTCACTAATAGTGATAGTTTAAAGGCATTGTTTGGAGCTGTTAGAGTTTCTCAAATAGAATAGAATAGAATTCTTTATTGACCAAGTGTGATTGGACACACAAGGAATTTGTCTTTGGTGCATATGCTTTCAGTGTACATAAAAAGAAAAGATACATTCATTAAGAATCGTAAGGTACAACACTTTATGATAGTCATAGGGTTCAAATAAGCAATCAAACCATACTAGGAAACGATCAATATAAATCATACCAGCAACAAGATTACAGACATACAGTCATAACTAGGAGGAAATGGGTGATAGGAACGATGAGAAGATTAATAGAAATGCCGACTTAGTAATTAGTTTGACAGTGTTGAGGGAATTATTTGTTTAGCAGAGTGAAGGCATTTGGGAAAAACTGTTCTTGTGTCTAGTTGTTCTGGTGTGCAGTGCTCTATAGCATCGTTTTGAGGGTAGGAGTTGAAACAGTTTATGTCCAGGATGCGAGGGGTCTGTAAAGATTTTCACAGCAGTATACAGGTCCTCGATGGAAGGCAGGTTGGTAGTAATTGTTTTTTCTGCAGTTCTAATTATCCTCTGAAGTCTGTATCTGTCTTGTTGGGTTGCAGAACCAAACCAAATAAGGAGATGACATGGAAATAGTATGGTGGGACTAATACATGAACAGAAGGAAAGAAAAGAAGGAAGATGGGAATGAGAAGGAGGGAGGGAGGGAGGGAGGGAGGGAAGGAAAGTTCATAAAAAGAGTGAGCTTTTAATAGAGACAATGGAAAAAATTGTTTCAGGGTAAGGCAAGTACAAACAAAATCACCTCCAGATTGGTTGAAGAGACATGACAAAGTACTTTAAGCACTGGATTGTAAACTGGGCTCCCACTTTCTAGTTAGGAATTCAGAAATGGGGCAAACTAACTCACTTGGGCATTCTTATACAGTTCTGAGACAGACCATCATATATTTTATCTAAATTTCATTGACATCCTAAAAGGTCTGTTACTTGGCTGATGGAGATGTCAAACGGAAGTTTAGCCACTTTTAGGCAACAGTTAAAGACCAAGAACATTTTGTCAGAAACCTAGAGCTAACAAGAAGAAGAGTAAATGCACAATTTCCCCTTAGATGCTGATTACACCAGAAAATATTGCAACTCTAAGGAGAAGCAAGGAAGTTTGGGGAAAAATAGAAGTATTTAAAGGTATCTAATAAATTTATAAATTAGCTATATTATTGGTATTTGGCTTGAGACTCTGTTGAACCATTTTCTAAGGCAGTGACAAACCTTCCAAATCCTGATTCTTTTCACTAATCTAAAATATAGCAATCCATGACCAAAGAGGCAACGATACACACAAACGGGAAGTTTCGGTCTTACACGGACCAGGATTTGGGCTCAGCTTATGTTTTACTGTAGAGTAAAGCTTTGCCTATGGGTTTTTAGACTACCTCTTTGGACAGCAAAATAATTATAAATAAAGTAGTAATTGCAATGAAAATGAAGAAATGAGGCAACATACTGGGAGACTAGGCAAAAAGAAACAACAATTGTACTCAAATTGAAGAGCAGTGTGTTAAGCTTTCAAAGACAAAGGGATAATTAGTTTAATTCTAGGGGATAAAAGGAAATCTCTTTGAAATGTGAAAAAAATTGAAAAAATGCTGTTTGAATGACTTAAATGTTGCTCAGCTAAGCAGTGCAAACAGAAGTTGCTAGAATAATGTAGAGTGGGATATTTCAGGATTTGTTTGATTTTCCCATCAAAATTCTGGACTGGCCAATTTACAGATGCCTTCTTGGGTGGGCAGTGATATTGCAATCAAGTAAGAATTTTCACCCATCTGCAATTCCTTGGAATCAATTTATTTAAAATTGAACCATATATAAATTAGCCCTCTCAGTCTTTCTTCTTGTCTGTATCCCTCTTCAAACCTCTGGCTGTCCAGCTTTAGATTTTTGAGCTAAAGTGTCAAGGTGATGTTATCAAAATACAAGGCACAACTATATGGGTATAAAAAGATAGGTACACCTGAGCTCCTCTGTAACAAAGGCCAGAGTGAGAAGGAAAATAAATGAAAATGGAAGACTATTCAGTTGAGTTGAAAGATATTTTTTTTCATTCTTACGGCACTGTTTGGGCTTTTAAAGTATGTGTGTATGAGAAAGAGTACGGGATGTGGTGGTTCAGTGGCTAAGATGCTGTGCTTGTCGGTCGAAAGGTCAGCAGTTCAGCGGTTCGAATCCCTAGTGCCACGTAACAGGGTGATCTCCCGTAACTTGTCCCAGCTTCTGCCAACCTAGCCGTTTGAAAGCACATAAAAATGCAAGTAGAAAAATAGGGACAACCTTTGGTGGGAAGTTAACAGTGTTCCGTGTACCTTTGATGTTAGTCATGCCGGCCACATGACCACAGAGACGTGTTCGGACAGTGCTGGCTCTTCGGCTTTGAAATGGAGATGAGCACTGCCCCCTAGAGTCGGGAACGACTAGCACATATGTGTGAGGGGAGCCTTTACCTTATGAGAAAGAGAGAGAAAGGGTCTGATTAAATAACAGGATTTCTTTTCTATGAACAAGTGGGATGCAACACTAAAGCAAATTATGTTGTCCTTACCAGAGTTTTATATACAATCCTTCTACCTCAGCTACTATCAAATTAGAGCAAACAGAAATATGTACACGATAATAAAAAACCTTAGATTTTTAAACACTATCCTAGCATATAGATATGGATTGTTGTAATTTTTACTTCAAAGTAAAAAAAGTCTGGGCTAACGTTAAAAATTAAGAAAAAAGTAATGATGTTAAATATTAATAAGACTAACATAATATGAACCAACATTTTAAGGAACTTATGGTTGATAGCAAGTGAAGCATTATTCTTGGGTTCAAGAATAGGTAATCTTAACTGAAGAAGTACTAATCCCAGGGAAGGAGATAATGACAAACCTAGAATACATTGTGAAAAATAAGATTATTTCTTTGATCACAACCATCAGAATAGTTAAAACAATGATCTTTCTAGTAGTAATGCTCATCACAGAATTACAGATTTGGAAGTGGTTTATAACAGTATTATGGATTGCAAAACAGATGTAGAGATGATAGATAGATAGATAGATAGATAGATAGATAGATAGATAGATAGATAGATAGATAGATAGATAGATAGATAGAGATGAAATAGTAAACAGAAGCTCATAAACTACTCTGAGTGGATGATGAATTAGAATGTTTTTTTGGCAAGGTTGAAAGAAGTAGAGAGGACAATGAATAAAGTGGATGAATGGGATAAAATGTTAAAGACAGTCTATCTGAAGGAGAAGTACAGATTACTGCTGGAGAAAACTTGAAATTTTGAGCATTTATACATTGTTATCAAGATTTGGGTCCAATTTGATAGCATCTAACCAACCTAAAGCAGAGTGACGCTGTCTTCAGTTCATGCTGGTGCTGCTACTATCCCTTCTTTGTTTTGTTAACAGCTGTGTTGCTGCTATCACTTTACTTCTCAGTGTTTCTTTCTTCCCCAGCTGTTGAAAAAACATGGTACACAAATCCTATTATTAGAACGCAACTTAAATATGAGGTGCTCTGAGTATTTTAGCACAGTTTAAGTAATGCATAAAATATGGAAAAGTTTTCAAAGCTTTCAGCTTTGATGATTAGCCACTCCTTCCATTGACTGCTATAATATTATATTGTACTTTCTACATATATTCTCTGCTGAGCTCCCCCTTTCTTTACAATGGACTTGTCCTCCTTCTAGCCTTTCCAAGAAAGATTTTCAGATTCCACTCTAGCTGACTGAAGGCTGTTTGTTGAATATATAAGGGCCTAACCAGGGCTCAGCATCAGGATCTGAGGAGGATTACTAAGGATTCTAGGGCATTTGATTCTGTCTAAAATTACTTTCAAGCATAACACATCAGCTGCCTTGCCTGTGTGCTGGATCAAGGGGACAGTGTTGAGAGTAAGAGAGAGAAGGTGAAAGGGATAGAGAAGAGATCTAGGACAAAAGGAAGATCATTCAACAATATGAGGGCAAGAGCAGGAGACACAAACAATATCTTACTTTGTGAACTTTTATTTCTCCAATTTAGAAACCAGAAATTGGTGAGAATAATCCATTTCAGTACAAGAGGGAGGGAGGGAGGGAGGGGGAGAGAGAGAGAGAGAATCCTATTAGCCTCAGCCAAAAAAGAAAGAAAATTGAAACTATAGTTCAGGATGCAAGTGGGGTATTGTTGATATAGGGCTGAATAATCCACAAAGCAATGTTGGTAAATATATTGTTTTCCTCTGTCCTAAATGTAAAAATAGCTGAAAAGCTGATGCAGATATCTTTGGAAGACAATTGTTTATCTATGTCAGCTAATTTAATAAAGTTATATACTCTCTAGAAGCAGAGAGGTATTGCCTTAGACACGACACATTTCACTTCTGTTTAGGGAATTGCATGCAATTCATACATCGATTGTCATGTACGACCACTGCCCACATATCTATAATATGCTATGTATACTTTTCCTGAGAAGTAATGATTGGCTGCATGCTCTCCAAATGGATGCATGCATTTGTCTGATGGTTACAGGAGAGAGATGATCTGAACATGCATGTTTTTCTGATTATTAGAATTGCTCCCCAACTCTTTGCCAAAAATATTTCTCTCCTCCAAACTGACAAAATACCCAGAGGTTTTAGTATGAAAGTTCTCCACGATAAACTTCAAGCAGAGTTCTAATCTCTTTAGAGATTTTCCTTTAAAGATTTCCCTCACTTTTTTTCCCGCTGACGTTTGCATTTTCGAAATACATAAGAAAGTGGCAGAGGCTATGGCTATATAACCTCTCTGGGACATAGGATTTGCCTAGCTGTCTTTTCAGTTATTTGTTAGTGTTCACCACTAGACAATTGAGCTTTGACCCTTGATTGGAACACTGTGCCCCAGCACAAAATAATAAATAGCAATAACAGTGACTAAATATATAAATGACAGTTAAATGTTCCATTCTGTGAGCACTTAACAGCCATTTTAAAACCCTGGCTCAAGGAGGGGACAATTATGTTCTCCAAGAAAGAGTCCTTTTTGATAAAGATAATATCATATAAAAAGTGTATATAACATCACCCTTGTAAACATTGTAGTACTCTCAGCTGGGAATATATGCTGAAGCAAATCTTTAATGACTGTTGCGTGATTCTGTGTGCTTCCACTAGCTAAGTAAATCCACAGAGTTCATTTCAGCATCTGGCAAGGTAACTGCTTGTAAACACATTACATCTTAAAACTCTTCTATAAAAATGAATCTACCCCCAACTCTACTCCTGGCACAAGGCTTTCATTAATATATGTTTGGGGGCCACTGTTTGCTCAAACCAGCAAACTTTGTTCCTAGATCTTGGTATAGAACAGTTCACAGACACCATATAACTAAATGCCAGTTGCTTTGCCATTCAACTTTAAAAAAGGTGTATGTGTGGGTGTGGGTGTGTTTATTTATTTTTAAATTGAAGCAGATACAAGCACTCTATAAGCAAGGCGTGATTCTTGAGCCTTATTTTTCTTCCTCGGAATACTTCTTCGTGGGTCCTCCTAATGTGTCATAAAAAATTGGCTAGAGTTTAGCACTTCATGGGACTGTGTACCCATTTGTTGGGATATCAAAATAGAGAAGTTGATTGAAGTTGGAATATTTGAGGGGGCTTGGGAGGGCGTACGTGGAATTTGGGGAAGGGGTATTTGGTAGTAGCTCAGGTACCATATGGTTGCCATTTTATAAAGGCAGATTTTATGGGTTTCCTTGTAGGTTCACTGTTGGGTTGGCGATTGAGGAGGCAGAAGCAAGGTAGCGATAACAGCACTTTAATGCAGGGTGAGATTTCAGCAAAGGTTACAGGCAAATACCCCTCCTTTTATACTCTGCTGGCCAGGGCACTGACCAATCACAATTGATCCATTGTAGTTTGAATCTCCCGCCAAAACTTATATACATAACACCCTTCCCCTCCCAGAAGGCACTTAGTCAATGCATTTACATACAAAATCGTGCAGGTGACCAGAGCGTGTCCAGACCCTAGTTGACCTGCGCAGTTCAGT
The DNA here is from genome assembly GCA_030761175.1 of Masticophis lateralis. Taxonomy (NCBI): domain Eukaryota; kingdom Metazoa; phylum Chordata; class Lepidosauria; order Squamata; family Colubridae; genus Masticophis; species Masticophis lateralis. The sequence goes on from JAUDYJ010000001.1 coordinate 207,533,111, forward strand.
CTGAGGTGTGGCATTGAGCCGGTCGGAGAGAACTTTTGTCTCTCCCGGCTCCACCAATGGAACCTCCTGGATTTCTTCAGGGGCGTTGATGTCCTCGGCTGGGAGTGGTGTCTCACTGGGGCGGTGCTGGATCCCAGAGTTTGCAGCTAAGTCTTACGACCTTTTTGGGCTTGAGTTAGCTGTTGTGGGAAAACCTTGGTAGTCAGGGCCTGGTATTTCTGGATACATTTCTGGCTGTCTGGTCAACCTCTTTCTGAATTGGTCAATGTGTCTGCGCCAGATCCTTCCGTCTCCCATGTCTACTGTGTAAGACTTTGGGCCCTTGATGTCAGATATCCTCCCAGCAACCCACAGGGGACCCTCTGAGTAGTTCCTTACGAACACTGGTGTCCCTATCTGGAACTCCTGTAACTTTTGGTCAGTTCCCTTAAACCCGTCCAGGGAATAGTTGGGGTGTAATTGGTCCAAGGTACATCTGAGCTTCCTACCCATGCGGAGTTTGGCTGGACTGCGCCCTGTGGCTGTACAAGGAATGGCGTGTTGGACTGCTAAGAATTTGTCCACTCGGGCATGCCAGTCTCCCGCATCCAGCCGGGCCAGGGCCTCCTTTGCCATTCTCACAAATCTTTTGGCCAGTCCATTACTGGCTGGATGAAATGAGGCAGAGAGTGCATGCCAGATGCCTAACTCTGCCAGGTACCCCTCGAACTGGGTGGCAGTGAATTGGGGCCCGTTATCCAATATGAGGGTATTGGGAAATCCATGGGTGGCAAAGAGTTTGCGTAGTGCCTAGCCACTTTGAAAAGGCATCGACGATCACCATGAAGGTTTGGTTGTGGAATGGCCCTGCAAAATCTATATGTATCCATGACCAGGGGCCCTGGGGACGCTCCCATTCCCTGACTGGTGCAGTGGGGGGATCTGGCCTGGATTCCTGACAGGGATTACACTTTCCCACCCACTCGGTGATGTCATTATCCATTTGAGGCCACCACACATAGCTCCTAGCTACACCCTTCATTCATACAATCCCAGGGTACCCTTCATGCAACATCTTTAACACTTTTCCCCTTAAGCATAAGGGTACAATGACACGATCACCCCATAACAAACAACCCCCTTGCATGGACAGTTCATTTTTCTTTGTGAAGAATGCTTTGAATTCCCGTCCTCAGTCTTTGCTGGCCAACCCCTCGTGACCCAACTCATGACAGTTCTCAGCACATGGTCTTTAGTAGAGGCTCTTGCTACTTCCATTGAAGTGAGAGGCCCCGAGTCCAAAACATCAATAAGGAGAACTGGTGCTTCCGGGGTTGGGTCTTCTAACAGGTCCGGTAGCAGGCAATGGCTGAGGGTGTCAGCATGGCCCAAACTCAGTCCTGGTCGGTGGACAAGTTGGTAGGAATAAGCTGCCAGGAAGATAGTCCACCATGTCATGCGTGGAGACAAAGCGTGGGTGGGCTGATCCCCAGCCAGGAGGCCCAAAAGTGGCCAGTGGTCCATAACCAATTTGAAATGTTGGCCAAATAGGTACTCGTGAAATTTCTTGACCCTTGACCCGGCTGTGAGGGTTTCTCTGTCCAGCTGGCTGTAATTTCGTTCTGCTCTGGATAGGGTTCGTGAGTAGTTGGGTGCTCTAGGCCGTTCACCTCTATGGCTCAAGACGGCTCCCATGCCAAAAGGGGATGCATCACAGACAAGTACAAGTAGTAGTGTCGCATTGTATGAATTAGGAAACTGTCCACTGATAGAAGTTTTTTCATTGTGTTGAATGTGGCAGCTTCAGCCTTCCCCAGAACCCAAGGTGCATTTTTGGCCAGTAACCAGTGTAGCAGTTCGGCAACCGTTGCTTTGTCCCATAGGAATATGACATAGAAGTTGAGGAGACCCAAGAAAGTCTGTAGCTCTGATTTGTTTTTGGGTGTGGGTGTGTTCTGGATGGCCCTTATCTTACTCTTGGTGGGGTGTATTCCTGACCTGTCCACTTGGTACCCCAGGAATTCCACAGAGGGGACTGCAATCATGCATTTATTCCATTTTAGGCGAAGTCCAGCCTCTCTCAATATGGCCAAAACCCGCCTGAGTCTGTCCCCTAGCTGCTTTTCATATGTTGCGCTAATGAGTACATCATCGAAGTAGGGCACCACCCCTGGTAGACCCTGTAACAGCCGCTCCATGATACTTTGAAAAAGTCTGGGGTCTATGCTGACTCCGAATTGAAGTCTGGTGCACTTGAATGGACCTCTGTGGGTGACTATAGTCTGTGCTTTCACGGTAGCACCATCTACTGGTAGTTGCTGGTATGCCTGCGCAAGATCAAGTTTAACGAAGATCTTGCCAGGGCCCAGTGAATGAAGTAAGTGGTGCACAATTGGGACAGGGTAAGCTCTCTGCTGAAGAGCCTTATTTAAGGTACATTTGTAGTCCGCGCATATGCGCACAGACCCATCTGATTTGACCGGAGTCAGTATTGGGGTCTCCCACTTGGCGTGATCCACTGGGACTAATCCCCCTTGCTTGATGAGCTTGTCCAGCTCAAAGTCGATTTTGAGTTTGAGTGCAAACGGCACTTGTCTAGCCTTTAGTCTGATCGGAGCTACATTAGAGTCTAAGTTAAAGGAGATAGGGGTCCCCATGTACTTGCCCAGCCGGTCATCGAAGATGTCCTGGAACTCCTGCATGAGGTCCTCCTTCAGGGTGCTGCCACCGGCACTGTGGACTCCGGTGAATCTCATTCCTAGGGCCTTGAACCAGTCCAGCCCTAGGAGGCTCAGAAGCATCTTGCTGACCACGGTGAGGGGTAGCTCCTTCCGGTACTCGCCATAGATGACCTAGAATGTGCTGACTCCTGTGACAGGAATGCTGTTTCGTTGATAGTCTTGAAGCCAGATTCGTTGAATCTCGAGCTGGCTTTTCTTGAGGTTGGAAAGGGCAGCCTTTAGGGTCGCCCAGGACAGGGACGACCCGGTGTCAATCTCCATCTCGCAGGGTTGTCCTTCAATCTCGACCATTGTGTGGACCTTCTTCTCAGTGGTCGTGCTTGCCTGGCCGATCATGGTGCTGCAGGCCTTGTGGCTTTGAAATTCGCACCGTTTTCTCTGGTCACCATTTTGATTGGTCCGCTTGTGCCGTGCTGACTCTGATTGGCTGAGGTTGTTCCATGGCTTTTGGCTGGCCGGTAGGCTTGCTCTGCAGACTCTCGCCAGATGCCCTTTCTTCTTGCAACACTGGCATATGGCTTCTCTGAACTTACAGGTTTGCCTCTGGTGCGCTCCTCTACAGCTCGAGCAGCTTCCGTGTTGCTCTTTCCACTCCCATGGTGTCTCTCCTTCTGGAAGCCCTCTTCCTCTGACTCTTCCTCACTGCTGGTTTGGGTGGCTTCTTGGTGTACCAGTGTCGACCTTGGGGTTTCTTTCATGGTCGCTGGTCGTTGCAGCATCTCTGCAGCCTTGGTAGATGACTCATGTGCCTTGGTCTCATCGAGGGCAATGGGTAGAGTCAGATTCTGCCTTGCAAGCAACCTTCTCCATAAGCAAATATCTCTCATGCCATAGATTAGTTGCTCTAGGAGTGCGTCATCAAGGTCCCAGTACTCGCAGTGCATCACAGCCTTACGCAGGGTGGCCATGTACACGCTGATTGGCTCTCCTTCATGCTGTACTTGTTGTTGGAGTTCATAGTGCTGCACAAACTTAGATGGTACTGGGGCATAGTGTGCCTCACTTGTAGTATGTTCCACGAGACATTCTGGACCGGGGTCGGTTCTGAGAGTGATTCAGCCATGTCAAAGTCCTCCGGCCTGCAATGGCTCAGGAACAGGGCCCGCTTTCGGTTCCTTGGGAGGCCCTGCATGTCGCTGGCTTCCACGGTGCACTTGAACCGGATTATGTACGACCCCCACTTCTCTCTGGCTGGGTCAAAAGGCTTTGGCGGTAGAACACAGACATCATGATCATTCTGCTGTATATGGCTCATCAGCCTGGCTGAATCTGCTGTAGATAGCTCTTTTTTCGGCTTGCTCTCCATGCCTCAATCCCACCTTCGTCACCAATGTTGGGTTGGCGATTGAGGAGGCAGAAGCAAGGTAGTGATAACAGCACTTTAATGCAGGGTGAGATTTCAGCAAAGGTTACAGGCAAATACCCCTCCCTTTATACTCTGCTGGCCAGGGCACTGACCAATCACAATTGACCCATTGTAGTTTGAATCTCCCACCAAAACTTATATACATAACATTCACTTGTGATGGCAATAGAGATTGCAGACTGCAGTGAAAAAAGGAGAATTAAATATGTCTGGACCTAGGCAGAATCAGTGCCTCACAAAGGCCTAAAGTACACATGCACACCCTCACAAAGGCCTAAAGTACACATGCACACACACACACACACACACTTTGAAAATGAACAAATTGGTCAAAATGGGACAACTTTTTTTCAATTCCTGATATTGTGCCAGAGCGCTTGATTTACTTGGAAGTAAGAGAACTAGATTCAAGCATATATGATCAGGAAAGCTTGCAAACGAGGATGAAGAATTGCAAATATGAGGACATTCTTCATACTTTCACCTTTCATATTTATTGTGTATTTCAATTTGCCTGCAATTCCGGCACATTCTGTTTTCCATTTTCCTAACAGTTTCTGCTTGTAATGTTCTACTTTTGAGTACTTCTCAATTGATAAGCATCTTAAATATCAGAGATTCCTTCTGAAATTTTAGGAAATCTGGAGAAGTGAAAAAAAAGAAAGAAAGAAATTTATTCTTACGGTTGTCAGCTGTAAATAAGAATGGCACTTAAGTCATCACAGATATCCTCTACTTGAAACAAACCAAAACAATTCATTTTGATTTCCTACTGAATTTTTGGAGTACTCGTAACTTTAAACATGGGGAAATCCACGTACTTGTCAATTGAGTTATACTCTTGTCATAAAGGAGCACAGAGAGGTGGATGATGAGGTGTGTCCAGGACTCATTTAGAAGATGGAAGAGGGCAGTGTATCCTTGGTTGCCAAAGCAACTTGGCTGAAGTAAGATTGAAGCAGAAAAGCCCATTTTCACATGGAATCTCTGTCTGAAGGTGGGAAGAAAACTGTCCTAGAGATATCACCCATCATTGATAGGACTTGCGAGAACAGGAGGAAAAAAAGACTCAGTGTTATTAACCATTTTTTAAAAAAACAACTGTAACAACAGTCAGAGCAATGGGTCAGCAAGGAAGAGATGGTAAGCAGATTTCTCCAATTTAGATTAAAATCCAAGCTGAAGAAGAGCTCAAGAGTCACAATAAATGCCTGATGTTAAAGGCAAGCTTTACAGGGGATATATATATCCCAGATCAAGATGTATGAATTTGGACTTCATTCCAAACTCCGGAAACAGGAAAACTGTTCCTCCTGGTTGGCTCCATGGGCTGAAAAAAATGGAAGCCGTCAAATTAGGTAATCAGTCTGAGGCAGAGCGATGTCATGGTTTTCCTCTGTGGTATCTAGTTCTGGACATTATTGGGGAATGATGCTGATTCCTGCTTCAGTGAAAAGCAGAGGTAAGTTTGAAGTTTAAGTTATGGGGCAATTGTGTTTGAAATAGCCAGAAATGGATTGCCATCTTCAAAAATGATATGATTGTTCTAGAGGTTTCTACAGCCTCTGGAGATTATAGAATCCAAATCTCAATACATTTTGTTGGTGAAATCTATAAAATTAGAATACAGGTATTCAGGAAATAAAATAATTTTTTTAAAAAGTCTATGAACTGTTTTATAAAATTTTAATGCACATTAGAAAATCTACAGTAGGCAATATTCTGACCCTCCTTCAAGTCAAGGAAATCAGTCATGGCTGACTTATTTAATTGACATTGCTTAGATTTGTATTTAGCCTTCATTTAAATATGCAAATTTATTTGAGATCTTCCATATATTACTGTTCCTATTCCATTTGGTGAAAACATAAACATAAACCTAAACCCTCACACCCCCCTCCGAAGACAGTAGTTCCTCAGTTTTGGAAAAAATATATTCTCTCACACTCAACACACATATACAAAGGTTATTCAATTTTTTATTGCCATGAACCTGCATATATTAATCGTGTTCCTCAACATTAGATGGGATAGAATATATGTCAATAAAAAGAATTAGGAGCAAACGTTAGTTTGTGTTTGTCTTTTAAAATCCATCTTTCCATACACCCACCACTTGGCCAAACAGCAGTTTTATTGCTGGATAATATGGCAAAAAGATTCATTGTAAGGGTTACCTAACAACATTGGTGGTGTTGATGAATAGTTGCAATTAATACATTCCCTTAATTAGTCTGATACCCAGAAGATGCACCTGGCAGGTCATTTAAATACTGCAATTGATTTATAGCTGCTAGAAATGATTTTACCAGCTATCTTCAGAGAGTGCAATTAGAGAGAATCTCATTTTTAATGCATTTTCTGTGAGGAATAAACATAAAAGGTCTATGTGTAATTCAGAACAAAGCAGGCATAACAGTATTAACGGTTTATGGATTTTATTAATATCCCTATATCATATTATTTCCAGCATGAATGTTTGGTTTAAAAGAGATAGGCAGCACTCTCTACAATGCTTTAAGTGGCTGGCTCTTGATTATAAAATTCAGTGCTGAAATAATTTAATCTTTTGAAGAATAACAGCTATTTACAATATATGCAGTGCTTAAGAATATGAATATGTAAAATATATAGGCTATATTACAAATTGGCAGAGGCTGGATTCTTGTTGACTTCAGTAGGATTTAAAATACCTAATTATGCAAGTGACTGCAACCTAGTATAGTTTATATTTGCAGGACAATTTGTAAAATACTTTAATACATAACAATTCTATTAATAAAATAAGCTTTTTGCCCAGTGGCCTGAATAGAAGAGATCCATCTATCACAGAAATACCTGTTGTTATTTTATAATAATTTGTTGTGTGGTTTTGTATTGAATTCCCTGTATTTCAGCTTTCAATCATCTGCATTATGCCCTATTTCTCCTGTGAGAGCTGGATTTTGTTAATTTCCTTGTGTCCTTGTGTACCATCGTGATTGCAGAAGGAGAGGGGAACACAACACACATGCAAATCTGACCCCTTGAAACTCCACCGCCACCATGAGCTACTCAACCAAGCAAGGGAGGATATTACAAGGTAGGAAGGTCACCTGTTAACTATATAATGGTCTGAAGAGCTTCCTTCTCTTTTATATTTAAATAAGCATTAGATTGTTGTAGTCTCAGTAGATGCGATGTTTAGAAATTTGGACCCTATAGATTAGTTTAATTTCCCTTTATTAATTGTTAAGTGAATTTTCTTAAGGGTCAGTAATTCTACTATGTCATATGCATACTTGAAATGAGCTTTGATTTTTGTATGAGACAGTTCATGTCCCTCACTTTTTACTTTGCCCATTTTTGTGGACATGGATTGTATATCAACAATATATCATTGTTATGTTATTGTTATCATTGTTATTATTGTTATTATTGGTATAAAAATCAGCTATAAACAAAACATCTGTTGAATCAATATCTTTTTTCTCCCACTTAGCTTAAGAAACAAATCTTAAGAATTATGGTTTCTTCTACAACTCTGATGAAAAATTTATCTCCTCTCCTCTCCTCTCCTCTCCTCTCCTCCCATGTATGTGCTTCAGCTTTGTAAAATCTGTTGAGAAAATAATTTAACAAATTTCTGAATTTATCTTCATTTGAGTGAGGCATCCTAAGGATCAATTCTGCTAAACAGCAGATTTTAATCTTACTGTTTTTGAAAAAAAGCTGCTGCTTTTGAGATATGTAACAATATAGTTGCATAGTTACGTCAAGATGGGAGTATCATCTACTCTAAAATTCTGAAGACCCTTGATCATGGCAGAGAAATGCTTGAAGCTCAGCTTTCCATCTCTCTAATTAATGCACGGTAGCACTATCAGTTCATCAACTGTGATGGTCACATCTCTTTGATATTCAGTGGCAAATTTTAATATGTAGCCTGTACGAACAGCTCCTTAATACAGAAGGAGCGCCTTATAGAATATGGAACTTCTTACAACCTTTGTATCTTGATGTGCTTGACCTGGCATTGGAAGCCAAAGCCCGTTTTTAAAATAAGTATGCTAGCAAAATACCTATTAACCTTTTAGTATAAATGGAGACCGAAAATAATCATAGTTTCTTATTTATGAGGAGAGAGCAGATGTCTCATCCTTTTCTTAGTTGTATTTCACTCCAGCAAGTACACTGGATGTCCCTTTGTAGAAATAAGGAAGCATGACCTCTGCTCTTGAAGATTGCATAATTTAATTTTGTACCTGATAGAAGGGAGGAAGGGATATATTTGGGAGGATTCAAGCCATTTATTTCCTTGTAGGAAGTTATCTTTGCTGTAACTGGAGAGAGGTAGAAAGGCAAAGCCCAACTGGAGGTTTAGAGTGGAACCAAAGGAAGGTCTAAGCTTAGCTGTAGTACATTTTGCAAATACAGTTTTTGTTTTATTATAAGACTATACTAATCTGAGCTGAGATCCTTGCCATCTTTCCATTTACATTGGTATTTTTCAGACTTGGCAATTTTAAGATGTGTGGAGTTCCCAGGATTCCTCAGACATTATTGGTGGTTGACCTCAACATATCTTGTTGTTGCCAAGCTTGAAAAATGCTGTTTTACAACATTAAAAAAAAATCAAAATCCACATTCTACTTATTTGCATAATCTGCTATGATTGGTTAGCCTTCTCTAACATTATAGTCTCTGCCTCTGCCTTTGCCTCTGTCTCTCTCTCTGTCTCTCTCTCTCTGTCTCTGACCAGAATTACTGTCAATATGCATACTCAATATGTATAATTTTGGGAGGGTATCTAGTACCTGAATGGCATCTGCCAGTAACACCAGCCCACTCTGCTTTATGCATTTTCAATGTCATTTTAAATTGAAGTAAAAGATACGTTTGCAAGCAGAAAATCAAAGCATCAATTGCTACAATCATCTTTATTTCCACTGAATTTCCCCCTAGAAATCATAAGCATTTTTTGGACATTTAAAAAAATGTAAGCTGCCAAGAGATCTCAATACTTTCAGTTGTATAATGTTTAATAAAACAAAGATTAGTAGAAATAGCAGGTATTACCCGTGGAGGTAGCGGGTACGGCAATACTTGATTTGTAAAGATTTGATTTGATTTGATTCATTCGGCCAAAAAATAACCAAAACCAACTTGGGTTGGTAGTGTATCCCTCTTCCCCACTTTTTTCCTAAAGAGAACTAGTGAGAATGTCTAGTCTTCCTCAAATCCATTCCTGGTTTGGACTCAGATTTCTCTTATCCAATCATTGCCTGTGTTGCTGCTTTTCGTCATGATCCTTAAGGTTATTCTCATAACCCACGACACTGCTCTCCTATTAATGAACTTGTAAGGGAAAGAAAGACAGGTCTATTGTTGCATGGTAACATCAGGCTAGTTATAAAAAGAGAGAAAGAGAAAGAATTTTATTGTTTAATCCACATACTTGGAAAACACATACACACACCCAGCCAACAATAGGAGTATCATTTCATTGTTCTGTCATAGAACTTGTTTAAAAGGAGCTCAGCTTTTCACTCTTCCACTAGCAGAGTTATAAAAAAAGCAGGCCGCAGAGAATGGCACCACAGAGCAGAAGCAGAGGTGTTTGCTTCCAGTGAAAAGAAGTGCAGCATTTTGAAGCAGACAGCGCTGCTTCAGCTAAAAAAAAACCACCCCTGCTATTTTGGGGGGGGATACCTAGCAGGAAAAAAAAAATCAGGTGAATATTACAGGGGATGGTGGTGGAGGACGACATTTTGAATTTACACCCTAAAAAAATGATCCTCATACTGGGGACAAACTGGTTATAGAGATCAGCATCAACTCTAAATATTATATGGGAATGGCAAATTTCAGACATTTTAAATCGGATAATTTTGCAGGAAAACAGAATCACAGTTTAAAAACAGACAGGATAACTCACAATGCAGGAATGGTTGATTCGTGATTTTGGTGATTAGAAAAAAAAAGGATAATAGAAATAAGGGATAATTAGAGATAAATAGAGTAAGAGATAATTTTGTGATTACATTTATATTTGTTGCAAAGAAAATCAGAAGCTTCTATTTCTTTTTATTCCTTTCTGCATTTTAGCGTTTTTCTTTTTTCTTTCTTTACTTGCTTCTTTTATTCTTTTTGTATTTATGTTGCTTATAAAGCGTGTGTGTGTGTGTGTTTGTGTGTGTGTGTACACACCGACACATATACATATATGCCCTATTTTCCCCCAAATAAGACATCCCCTGATAATAAGCCCAATTAGGCTTTTGAGCACATGGCAATAAGGCCAAGTGCTTATTTCAGGGTTCAGAAAAATATAAGACAGGGTCTTATTTTCGGGGAAACACGGTATATACATACACACATATATACGTAGACACACATATATATGCTTTATAAACAACCTTAACACAAACAGAGTAAAAGAAGCAAATAAAGAAAGCAAAAAGCTAAAGTGCATTTATATAACAAACCAGACAAGATAAAGGTCAATTGTCAACATTTGCTATTCCTCAAATTACAGATATATGATATCTTGCAATGCAAAACCATGGCTTTGCATTCAAGGATTCAGCTTCTCTGTTTCATGGCTAGATTACCTCAGACCATGTATTGCAGGAATATGGCTGTTGGGGAGGAACTGTTGAGTTCTAAATAGAAAGGAATGATCCAATTGATGTTGACTGAAAAATCTTAAAGACTGTTTATTAGAACTAGAGATTAAAGGCCACGAAGAAATCTCTTCAGTTGAGATTAATGACCTTTTAAATATTTAATGTTGGTTGGAGCATGTCCAGATTGTCTTGGTCGTGTGGCATAATAGATTCTGACAGGAACAGGAGCATCCCTGGAGGAGGGAGGTAAACAAAGCCAAGATGGCAGCTGCATGTCAAGATAAAAGCCCCACCCCTTGATATATGCATAAGAGACAGAGCTTGAGTCATGCAGAAGTGGCCATCATCTTGACATTTTGGACGCCCACTCCACAGATGCCATGTATAATCTTTAGCTCAACTGGTCTCACAAATTGGTCACAAAAAGCCCAACTTCCGAAAGTATGAACTTCTAGTCTAGATTTAGATGGGAAAGACTGAGAAGAAAAAAAACCGTAGACATTGTACAGCATTCTAGTCCTCAGTAAAGGGATTCTGCCACTCAAGGCTTCTGTTGTGAATTGGCTAGCCTAGTGGAAGGCAACAAAGATTAAACGCCGTGGCAGTGATGGCGATTTGTGGACTTTATGCAGATAACCAACTCCTTCAGCCGATTCTTCGGTCAGAGGATACTTAAAATACTCCATTTTCCATTCATGCTGCATCTGTAAACATTTTTCAGCTTGTTGCATAGCTGTAAGGCCAAGATATCACACATTTTGGGGAAAAAAGCATATTTAAAAAGTTATTTCATCTTTTACATTCAATTCAGTAATTCCAGATTTATTTTTGTTAATGTGTGCAACCAGCCCTTCACTATATTGGCCTATTAACCTTGCTCTGTCTCTCAAAAATGTCACGAGCATCTGAAAATAGCTTCTTTTTGATGAATGCAGGTGCCATTATTAATAATTACCTGGCCCCTTGACCTTTTTTTTTTACTGACCCATGTTTGTGTAATTAGTACTTCTACTTTACTGGAAAAAAATAGAATATATTCTGTCTTTGAAATTCATATATATTTGTGTGTGTGTGTATACACCCAAACACACACACACACACACACACACACACACACACACACACACACAGAGTCTTACACTTAGTAAGTCTGCAAAGACAAGTGATGATAGATTCTAGGCAGAGGGAAAGAAATTTGTCCATTTTGTAGTTGTCACTTAACATTGTGAACCTGTAAGGAAAGGCCGGAATGCATCTTTCTTCAATCCATATTCTCTGGGTGGTTTGGATTACAAATCCCAGAATTCACAGTGAGGATGGTGTTATGAGTCCATACAGTATATACCTAACTTCTCCTACTGGAGAAGTCACAACCTGTTGGTAGCAAGATACCAAGTAGATGAACCAACTGTTGTAATTCTAATCAAGGTTAGCTAACATTTGTTTAGGTGACAAAATAAATTATGGGATCCTCATCATGCTAAATGTTTGAATCAACGTATTTGGAAATACCACGGCAGAATCTTCCTTTTCACAACTTTAAAGTTTCTTCAAAGATGTGAGTGTAGCTTTCCAATTATCATAAGTCCGAGTGTGGCTTGTTTGCTCCCCACAAAAGCAGGGATGATTTTTATTGACCAGTCTTTGATCTGAGAGATTAAAGAAAGTACTGCACGAGCAGTGAAAGGGATAACACAAGGGAGGGGGTGGGGTCAAGGGGGCTTATGGCTCCTTGGAAATGAAAGTGAACCGTTCCATTGGCAGAAAGAGTAATTTAGCATTCTTACCGGGAACTCAGGAGCTTTTCCCTTTCTACTTTTTTTAAAAAGGAAAAAAAAAATATTCACCTGACTTACAGGTTTCTCCATGACTTAATGCTGTGGCTATAATATGAGGTCATTGAGAGGGCACTAGATTCACCAACATAATTCTGCACCGTGCTTTTCAGCTCAAACGGCCTGGCTGTCTCAGGCTTGCGCTCTTGATTGAAATGTTGCTAGTAGACTTTTGGAATACAGCTGGAAGGCTTAGCGACTCAATATTTCCGACATGAATACGTTTCCTGTCTCATTGGAAGTTTGTATGAATGGCAGAAGTTTATGGGCTCACTTTCTCACTGTCTGCCCCCTCCTCTCCTGAAACTTTATGACCTCCTACACAAGACTGTGATGGGATTTGAAACACGTGAGGGAGCTACTGATACCTGTGAAGGTAAGGAAGGTAGGCCGAATAATGATCAGAGGAAGGCCTCTGATCATTACAAAATAAAGGAATATTCCATCTTAATTGTGACTGAAGTAAAAAGAGTTGTCCTTAGAAATAAGCATTCTGTTGCTAGTCATGGAGGGAAGGAAGAAGGGAATATTTTGTGACGCAATATTATTTTGATAAACTAGAACAAATCAAGAAGAAAATTTGGAGGCTGGAAATTGTCTTAGAAAATCTCTTCTTGTCAACCCAACTAGGTAGACCAGACCAGGAAATCAGCCACACAAGAAAACTAACATGTTTTTTTTCCTTATTACTAGTCCTTGCTTAAAAACTGCCTGTTTAGTGACTCTTTGAAATTATGGCAGCTCTGTAAAAGTAACTGTAACAACCTGTCCTTACAGTTATAATTGTTGCAACATCCCGATGGTCATGTGATCGAGATTCAGGTGCTGCTCTGCCACCATTGGATGTTTACGATCTTCACAGAGACTTGTGGTCATGTGATCACAATTTGAACTCTTCACAGCCAGCTTTCAACAAGCAGTCATTGCAAAAGGCGGCAGTAAAATCGCAAATCACAGTCATGTGATGTCTCATTTAATGATGGCAGGTGATTTACCTAAGTGCAGTGCAGCGATAGCGTAAGTCCAGCATGGATAAATGATATCTCAATGACTGTATCACTTAGTGACAGAATTGCCAGTTCTAATTGTGGACATTAAGCAAAGCTTTCCTATATCTACAATAACATAATTTCACAAGACTGATTGTGCAGTACCACTTTTTAACCAGTCAGAAAGCTAGCTGAGGAAAATTTATCTTTTTTCAATAGAGGGCAAATAAATATTTTAAAAATTTGTTTTTAAAAGTGTTTCCGCATTAAATGCAATGCTGCCACCTTGTGTCTAAGCAGTCTAATGACATTATCCAGCATATATGGGAATATTTTCTAGAATGGTCTCTGAGCAACTTTCCTTTACTTTTTCAATCAAGTAAGGTGGGAGGACATAGAGTCTTGGAGAGGTGCCAGTTAAGTGACCATTTCTTCTCTGTAGAATGGAAAAAGATGCTCATTTTCACTTGGATTTCCCAGAGCTAAATACTGAAACCTGTGGGCAGTATTTAGACTGCAGGTTGTGATTCTCTTTCCTTATTTAGATAGCCCAGGAAGAGATCAGATTCTGTTTCTTAGATGTTGAATAGAAAACTCTATAAGTGTTGCCATATGTGTTTTTATATTTCTAAACAAATGCATTCCTACAAACATCATGGTGCTCTTTTTCACTAAAGGAAACTGATCTGATAAAGAGTTCCCAGAACTTCATTTTAATCAGGGTACAAGAAGCATGGAATAATAACTTTGGACATTCTGCCCAGAGGCTCTGACTTGGAGAACAGTGATTTAATTGTGCATTGGTAGTTTTCATGTATCAAAGTGATTTTTATATTGGATTTTGGTCACCGTAACTATGTATCATAGTTATAAAGTATCTTGGCTTAAGTACTCTTTCTCTCTCCCAGTCTTACTTTAGGCTGATTTATGTTTTCCAACAGAAGAGAGGAAAACAAGCATTTGATTTTAATTGTCATTGCAAACTATTTTCCTTGCCAGGTGAAATCCTGAAAACGAAAAACGATACTGAGTATCATACCAAATGAACAGGCCTGTAGCTTGCAGCATCCTTATATTCCCTTCCCCACCTATTCATTTATATTCTCACTCAGAAAAATGGAATTTGACATGTATTTTACTTTGGAATGTATTGGTAGAGAGAACAACAGCTGGCATGGTTTTAACTGGGAGTATAGTGAAATAGTGAATTGTTGCTGTTTATGAAAAGTACATAAAGACTCTTGAAAGAAATGTTCACATAATTTTTCCTTGCCCATTATCCTTGTGTTTAATTTTCAAAGATGGCCTCTATGAAATGCAGTGGCTCCTGGTTGTGTTCCTCTTTTCTGTTGATAGAGCTGAGGTTTCAGAGTTTTTCTTCTGTTGGTTTCTAAAACATAAAATGTAAGAGAATGGTTCTTATGCAAAAAAATAATCTGGAACACAGTATTCACTTGTTGGGATAAATAAGCGATGTATGAAAAGATATAATCTAAACAAACCACTCATCATTGCATGGTATAAAGCACCCTATAAATTATGAGCGAAGATTATTTCATACGGACATTCATTCTACTGCTCCCGTTTCTATTCTTTGGCATTTTATGCTTCATATAGTCTGGATACTGATTTGATAAAAACAACCACAGTAAAACCATTAAAAAACTGTATCATTAAAGGCTGAGGGACTGGCTCAAAGTCACCCAGCTGGCTTTCATGCCTAAGGCAGGACTAGAACTCAAAGTCTTTTGGTTGCTAGGCCAGCAACTTAACCACTATACCAAATTGGCAAATCTTTTGGAAGAACTTTGTTTTGAAAGAAAATTTATTTTTTAAAACAAAACATAAAACATAAATCCATCATACATACAATTGCAAACAGTGTGTCAGTCGGTTACAAGTCTTTTATGCTTCCTCACCATATTCATTACTTACTAATTATCTGATTTCTTATATTACCAATCAAATGAATATCTTTGTTGTATAATCCTCATTAATTATTTAACTATGGCTTTCCCCTCTTTTCATAAAAATTATTTTCAAATATTTATATTATAACATTCATTTCTTCATCCTAAATTAACAATAGTCAGACAACTTTATATTTTATTTGTATATTTCTACTGTTCTTATAATGGTCTCATACCTATTTCATTCCATGTTTTATTCTCTAGCCATTGATAAAATAAATCTTATAATAGTGTTTACCTTCTTGTTCTCTAATTTCAAATGTCAATTTGCTCATTTCAGCACATTCCATAATTTTCTTAATAACGTCATCTTGGTATTGGTATGGAGAAAATTGGTATTTTCTCATTTTTCCAGTTTTTAGCAAACACAATCCTAGCCACAATTGTACACAATTGTACACAGATTGTACACAATTCTGGTACAATCCCTAATAAAAAAATCTCTGGTTTAAAGTCTATGTGTTTTTTTGTCATTTTTTCTAGCCATGTGTGGATTTTAGTCCAGTATCTTTTGCTTCTACACACGTCCACCACATATGGTAGTATGAGCCTGGTATCTGATGACATTTCCAACACTTTTCAGATTTATTCTTGAACATTCTGGCTATTCTCGTCGGGGGTGGATGCCACCTGTAAAACATCTTTTACAAATTTTCTTTATATGCAGTTGACATTGTCATTTTATAATTTTGTGACCACAATTTTTGCCATTTCTCTAAATCAATTCCATGTCCAAAATTTTTCTCCCAAGCAATCATTGTTTCTTTAACTTGTTCTTCTTTCAGTTTAACCTCTAGTAAATATCATACAATTTTTAATTACATCGTCATCAGTACCTGTTAGAATTTTATCTAAATTAGTCGGTTATTATAAAAACCTTCTGTCTGACAATCTCTGTCATATCTAGAATGTATTTGCATATAAGAAAACCAATTCATCTTTATATCCTGTTCTTCTAATTCTTGCTTCAATTTAAGTTTACCCTTTTCATTCAATAATTCACTATATCTAACCATTTGTTCCTTTCTAAATGTTATTGAATATGAGAATGCTTCAATAGTAGATAACCAGACTGGAATTTTTAAATAATGTTGTCTTTTAATCTTCTCCCAATTTAATAGCAAAGACTCTTGTATATAATATGTTCTAAAATACCCCTGTGTTTTTGTGCTCTTGTACCATAAAAAAGCGTGCCAGCCCAACAACAAGTCATGTCCTTCTAAAATCAATAATCTAGTATTTCTTAACATTATCCATTCTTTAATCCACATCAAATTTTTTTCTTGGTAGTATAGTTCCCAATCAGGCAAACCAAAACCTCCTCTTATTCTAGCATCTTGCAACAGTTTTAATTTTATCCTAGCCATTTTACCCTGCCAAATATATTTTAACACTATTTTGTTCAAATCTTCAAAATAATCTTTTCCCAACCTAATTGGAATTGTCTGGAACAAATATAGAATTCTAGACAATATATTCATCTTAATAGTTGATATCCTCCCTATCAATGATAATTGTAAATTCTCCAATTCAGCCAAATCTGTCACTATCTGTTGTTTGAGTTTATTATAGTTATTCTCCTTGTGTACTACATCTTGCTGTCAGATTTATCCCCAAATACTTGACCTTGTTTGTGACCTGCATCTTCGATACTTCCGCCAATTCTTCTTTTTGTTTTTTAAACATATTTTTTGTCAAAATCTTCGTTTTATCTTTATTTATTTTTAAACCTGCTACCTTTCCAAATTCTCCTATCTTGCCTATCAATATATTTATTGATTCAGATGGATCTTCGAGAATAAACACCAGGTCATCTGCGAATGCTTGCAATTTATATTCTTCCTTTTGAATTTTCATTCCTTTTATATCTTTTTTGTCTCTAACATTTCTGTTTAGTACTTCTAGTGTTAACACGAACAACAGAGGTGACAGTGGACAACCTTGTTTCGTTCCTTTGTGTATTTCAGTAGACACTGTCAATTCTCCATTTATCATTACTTTTGCTGTTTGTTTATGATATATGGCTTCTGTGGCTTGGATAAATTTTCTCCCAAAACCCATCTGTTTCAGCTGTAATAGCATAAATCGCCAATTCACATTGTCAAAGGCTTTCTGTGCATCTAGAAATATCAAAGCCATTTGCTTCTCTGGATGTGCCTCATAGTATTCCAAAGTGTCCAGAATTATCCTCAAATTGTCTCTAATTTGCCCGTTTGGCAGAAACCCATTTTGATCAGAGTGTATAAAAGTATTTAAATATCTTTTAAGTCTTTATGCCAGTTTTGAAGCGAAGATTTTATAGTCTGTGTTTAGCAGGGATATAGGCCTATTATTCTTGATTTGTTGTGGGTTAGTATCCTCCTTTGCGATAAGTGTGATATATGCTTCTGACCATGATTTGGGTATTTCCATTTTTGACATTACTTCATTCATAACTTCTAGCAATGGAAGATTCAATGATTTCTGTAAAGTTTTATAGTATTCCTCTGGCAGTTTGTCCAGGCCTGGTGCCTTCCCATTCTTTTGTTTTTTAAGTGCTTCAGTTAATTCCATCATGGAAGAACTTTGTTTTGACCAACTTCCAGAAGGTCAACATACTCAGGATGAGCTGAATCTTTTTTGGAAGCTATTCTGAAAAAGGAAGGTTGCAACAGAGAAGCATCTACACCTCAGGCCCCTTAATGTTGTGGTAGAGGAGATTCATGAAAATATTTTAAAGCATGAGGGATTAAGGAGACTAGGGAATTCTGAAGGGCCTCATGTAGTATTCAACCTTACCATATATGATTTGGACATTTAGCAATGTCAAAAATCAGAACTCCCTAGAAACATATTATTAAAAAAAATACCCTTTCCAAAGATTTTTAACAAAACTTCATCTAAAAACCAAAGAATTTACCTCAAAAACTGAAGGGTATTTGACTTCTTTGCTAAAAGATGCACACTCTTTTTAAGCATCAAATTATGATCGGTCATCGGTCATCCTAGGCTTCAATTTACCCATAATGTTAATTCATTCACTGAATCCTATTGCTATACTGTATATTAATCTCTTCTGGGGCTGTCCAGTTATTACAGCAACCATAGCACTTTTTAACTTGCCCCTTTCCCTCTAAAATGAGTTGTTAGTATATTTTCTGACTTACTTACCACTGATGATCTCAATAAAAGTTTAATGTGTTGCAAAATGTAATCTCTTATAGGCCCTATCTGAAGGGAAAGTGTCTTCACTAATTTGTTGTCCTTGCATTTCTGCAGAAGTCTGGCAAGACAAACAAGACAACCCCATACCAACGTTAAGAACTAATTCTTAAACTTGCCAATCTCGGGATTTATCCATCATCATGTGGAGGGACAAGGGGATGAGCTGGTGATGAGATTTGTACTGGGATGTCATGATACACATTCTGCCCCTTATGTATTTGCATGAACTATCACAAGCCAAGTACAAAAGGGTGGGGCTAACATCAAGTTGTCACATTGAACATCGTGGCATCATTATAGTCAAGAAAGAATGTCTTGTGTCCACAATACTAGATTAATGGGATATGTGTATGTTAGTAGGAACTTAACATGCCATAGGGGTATAAGAATTTTTATTTGGCTAAAGTTCTGTTGAATTTTCCCACATACCTAACATGACAGCAAGGCTACTTAGAAATATTGCCTGTTAGACTCAAGCTACTGCAAAGAAATGATTTCTCTCAAACAAAATGAGAGTGCAGCTGCATTTGTTATCCTCTAAAATTTAGATCAAATGCTTCCCCTTTCCCTTTTCCACAGCTGAATGGAAATCACGCTTTGATCTCTCACGTTTAGTGCTAGCTGGCAGTTGTTTATTGATAATTCCTCTCTAGTTCCAACTCTAGTTCCAACCTATTTTTCACACATGTATTTATAAATGCCAGAAAGTTAATTTACTAAGCCTCTTACCACACTCATATGAAATTGGTTAGGCTTCATCTATGAATTAGGACATATTCTTCCTCAGAAATGCATTCCATTATTTTGAACTGAAGATGTAGCCACATGCTGAAGATTAATGGGAGGATCAGTTTTCCAAATCATGTTTCAGATTTAGGCTCCGTGTTAAAATCTTTGAACCAGTCATACGAAAATGCTGTTTTCCAAACTGCTGAATCAATTTTGTGGTTAAGTGCACACCTCCAGTTTTTATAAGTCTGAAAGTTGTTATTTATAGCTCAAACTATGTTGCTGCAGACTTACTCTTGTCACTTATTTCTCATAGCTAGATACTATATCTCTCATTCACTGAGGTATCTGTCACGCCTTCATGTTGACAAAATGATTAGAGCACCTTTTCCCTTTGAAGCAGGGGGAATCCTGCAAGCGTTTCGAAGCGGGGGAACTTTTGAGAACAATGAATGTTAAAAGGACAAAAAAAAAAAAATGCAGCCAAATTTTAATGCTCCTAGTTAGAAATGCCCACTTAGAGTTCTCTTCTAGTATGCCAAGTCCTCAGTTCTTTTAGAAAGCCAGGACTTCTTACATTTTCTCTTTTCCTAAAGGGAGATACCTGACACACCTTTCTCTTATTGAGATTTCAAAATGTTCTCTGTGATTCCCAGTTTAAAGCATCAGCCTTGTGTATCATTCAGCAGAAATGTTCTCTTCTCCCATTTTTAGACCCAATGTTCTGCCCTGGTTACATTTCCTTCTACACATAGGCAAGATTGAAGAAGAACGGAGAATTTGACCCTTTCAGTTTCCCTGCTATAGAACCTCTACTACTTATATAAGCATTTCAAATGAACAAGAACCCGTGGATAATTGGGGCCTTAAATTAAACAGAAAATCCACAGGGATTGTGGAAGTTATCCATTTTAGTTATTCCCTTTACTTGAAAGGAGATGTGAGCCACCTCTGCTTTACCTAAAAAAAATTCACCATATCGTTGTTGATTTTTCAAACATATGTTGGTTATGTCACCCCCTCCTAAATTAATTTCTGGTTCAAAATTAACCTTCTTTGGGATTCCTGAAACCTTTTCATACTGTGGCCGATGTGTTTGCAGAAGAGATAGAGGCTTTCAAAGAAAGGTGCAGGGTGTGTGTTGTGGAGCCTTACATGCAGTTAATGATATTATTCGCTTCCAGGAGAATGGGGTCAGCAGAATTGATTTTGAAACTGTGCTAAGAAAAAAGAATTATTCTAAATATGTAGGTGGATGAAGGCATCTGAAGATTGATCCAGGAATCTGATCTTTAAGTAGGAGTTGGAGGAGAACATTTTCTTGCAAATGGAAAAGTTGTTGGCAGCACTATCTGTTCTTTGCAGTAGGCAATTTGGGGTACTCCAGCTGCTCATAGCTAGTGATAAGGGGATATGGGAGGAACCATTCAAAATATCTAGAAGAATGGAGTGAGGAGAATTGAAATCCAAATTCATTATCTGAAAGGATCCATTTTTGGAGAAGGCTGATTGATATTTTTTATTCAGTTGTTTTGTCCACGTCCATCTTTGGCCCAATGTTGAAAGGCGTCTATTTATGTTGTTTGTTGTGGATATATATATATATATATATATATATATATATATATATATATATATATATATATATATATATAATATTTTTGCTGATAATTCTATAAATAAAGGGAGGCTGTTATAGATCTATTTCGAGCTTATTTGCTCTCATCAGACAGTCATACCCTTACTGGGATTTGAACCTGGGCCGTCTGCCTGCCTTCAAATCCCAGTAAGGGTATGACTGTCTGATGAGAGCAAATAAGCTCGAAATAGATCTATAACAGCCTCCCTTTATTTATAGAATTATCAGCAAAAATATTAAAAACATAGAAAAATAGCTTGTCGGCTATATTATACTGTCTGGACGGCCCATGAGATTGGGCTGAAAGGCAAAAATTGGAGATTTGTGATATCTCCTCCATTCGTGGTAATCCAGGATGACTCAACAAAAAACATATATATATATATATATATATATATATATATATATATCCATCTGCTTTTTACCTTTTCATCTAAACTTTTTATTCTCTCTTGCCCCCTGCCCACCACCCACCCTTCCCGACCTCAGTTTTACAGCCTTTAGTTGTGATGCTCAGCATGCCTCTTCTGCAGGCACTCTAAGCTGCTCATAGCTCCTCAGCCATGTTGGTTGTCAGAAAAGCATGTTTCAGAGCTATGTGTTTTGACAGGTAGGAAACATTGGTTGCATATTTTTTCCTTTCCTAGACAAAAGCGAATAGGGACAACTAATATTCTCCTAAGGCAGTAAACTTAATTGAATCCTTGAAGAAATTAAATCCCTAAACTGCAAAAATACAGGGTGTACTTCAGCCTCCTCATTATATTGCTGGCAGGATCTCTCGTCTTGATCCAAGCTCCCACCTCCAGTCAATTTTGCTCCCTTTGGCTGCCATAACTGATGATAGTCTTAGACTAGCTTCATTAGCAAGGTAGGAAAAAAAATGTAACCATATAACATGGAAATGAGCAGATGGTTCACATCCCACCTGCACCGGCTGGGAGACTGCTTACTAATCTCTTTATTAGGAACATTGCTCTATAGCAGAGCAGTTGCTTTGTGTACAGAAGGTACCTAAATCTAACCCTTGACTTCTTAAATTAAAAGAAAGAAAAAATGGCAGAGGGGAGGAGGAAAAAAAACATTGCCAGTCTGAGTAAATCATTCCAGGATAGGTGGGGGAAAAAATACTTTGTGCTGCTTTAATGTATTTTCTAACATGACTTGGTAGATTCTCAGCTTCTGGGCGGAGATTCGATTGGCTGAACGCTTGAGTTCAGACCACCCATAGGCTTCCTGCCCTGCCAACTCAACGGGAATTGATAAATTAGCCAAATTAGCCAAGCCAACAATGTTTGGCTGCTTGTGCCAAAGTTTAAGTTGGTATCTTCTCCCCATTCCAGATATTGGCTGGGCTGATCACTGCTGGATTGTTTATAATGGCATAATATGCTGTGCTGCACCTGGAAGACAGTTTGTGGGATGTGCATAGTTCTATCTACTAACAAAGACTGCCAGGGAATCCTGAAGGAAAAGAGATCTTTTCCTGATTTGCTGCTTGAAGCCTTTAAAAACTGTCTAAAGCCAGTCTTGCATTAATCCATGATTCTCCTGAGCTTGGAATCAGATAATTTTGGAAGGCCAATGGTAAATTATACCAACTAATCTCAGTTTGATCTTTCCTGCATGTTTCCTCCAGCCGCCTTGGGTTCCAAGCATCTACAGCAGGCAATTTCGAATCTCTTCTAATTCAGAACATATCAGATTGAATCAATTGCACCGGATGCCAGGAATCTGAACTCCCCCCTTCATTTATTTTAGCCCCGGTTTAAAGCAAACTGCCAAAATATCAGATTTACATAAAACACCACTTGAGTCTGGCTGAGAATAGTGGTAGCAGATTCAGAGCAGCTTATTTTATAAAGCACCATGCCAGTTTGGCAGAAATAGGCCTTATGACTCTGTTAAAACACCATCATAACTAGTAGTCAGGCAATAGTATTACAGTAGCGGTGCAGTAGGCAATACCGCACTGAGAGAAAGATCACTAATGAAACTGCTTAAGTTCATCATTTGGTAAAGCAGCTCTTTGACCTCATATCATCCTGTTGTGGTGGAAGCATGGAAAACTGAGGAGGCTGTATGTCATCTTCCTTCCCCATCTTCTCTGTCTCTCCAATCATATTTACATGCAATTCGTCTCTGGGCAGTTTACAATAAAACCATAAAATAAACAGTATTACAAAAACATACACTTAAAACATTAATATTATGATTCCAAAAGATTAAAGGGATAGGAGAGAGCATTCCAAGTTACAAACAATGTAACCATGGCATTAAGTCAACATTTCCTTGAGACCAGTGGTGAAATCCAATTTTTTTTACTACCGGTTCTGTGGGTGTGGCTTGGTGTGGTGTGGTTTGGTGGGTGTGGCTTGGTGGGCAGAAGGGGAAGGATACTGCAAAATTTCCATTCCCACCCCACTCTGGGGCCAGCCAGAGATGGTATTTGTGAAGTGCTCAAAATTTCTACTATCGGTTCTCCAGAACCTGTCAGAATCTACTGGATTTCACCCCTGCATCTAATTGCCACCAACCCTGCTAGAATTACCTTGTACTTGCAGGGCAAGTACATTTTAAATGTGGAGGCTTTGCATTTTGCCATTTGCTATATATGGGGCTTATTGGTTTCTGTATCACGATTGTATTGCTGTAAACCATGTGGAGCAGTGGTGAACTCCAATTTTTTTTACTACTAGTTCTGTGGGTGTGGCTTGGTGGGCATGGTGTAGCTTGGTGGGCATGGCAGGGGAAGGATACTGCAAAATCCCCATTCCCTCCCCATTCCTGGGGGAAGGATACTGCAAAATCTCCATTCCCATCCCACTCTGGGGCCAGCCGGAGGTGGTATTTGCCAGTTCTCCGAACTACTCAAAATTTCCACTACTGGTTTTCCGAACTGCTCAAAATATCTGCTACCGGTTCTCCAGAACCTGTCAGAACCTGCTGGATTTCACCCCTGCTTGAGACCCTCAAGCCGGTTGACTCGACTAGGTTTTGAGGGACTTCTGGAAGGACATCAAGAATGGGGCCAATCTCACCTGGGGAGGAAATGATGTTCTACACAGTGGGTGCCCCAGCAAAAAAGGTCTGTCTCCTGTGTCCTGGTAGGTGTAGTTCTTTAGCAAACAGGATCCACAGCATACTTCTGTTAGACCTGATGGGAACTTGAATCTCAGGTAAGTTCAAGAATCCTGAGACCAGCTCATAAGAATATTACTGCTTTTTCATGTTGCCTAAAATCCTTTAATCTAATCCGGCCCACAGGGTACTTAGATCTGGCTCCCTGGAAACAATGAAGGCCTGGCCTGTGGTACCTCTGCCAGAGAAAACAGCTCACACGTGGCCCTCACAAGCTCCCTTTTTACTGGCAGAGGGTTGCAGGAGGCCATCGCAGCTGGAAATGGAGCTTGGGAGCCTGTTTTCACTGGCAGAGCAATTGGGCCGCCACAGGCACCCCCGACACGAGTGACATTGAGCTGGCCATGCCCACCCAAGCCATGCTCACCGTGGCCCCCCGAGGTCAAATACAGCCCTGATGTGGCCCTCAAAAAAATTGAGTTTGACACCCCTGATCTAACCTATCAGCCAAGGATTTCCAAAGTATAGTAAAGAGAGGATTATGGTTAGCAAGACATATTTCTTACAATTCTTTAATCACAAAATTGAAGCCAGAGAGCCCATGAGGTTCCCAAATAATTTTTTCCAACTGGATGCAACCAGTTGCATCTTGATGTCTTCAATAAGTTTCGGAGACTTTGTCCCAGGACCACAAATGGCTGTCGACACAGGAAAGAAATCAAGCTTTCTGGGTGGAAGTTTTATTACAGGAATACCTGCTTATAGTCAATTGTGAAACAGTGTGGGTCCACATTTATAGGGGAAGCAAAATGAAAGCTTTCATTCTGCTTCCCATTACTTTGTAATGTGAAAATTGGAAAATCAGTTCGGCTAAGGCTGTGCTTCTAATGCAGAAGGCCCCTAGGGAAACATAACTTACAGCCCGATGGCAAAGCGATCTGCTCACACATATGTGCCTGAATGGAATAGGGACTTACATTGGCAGACTGCTTTTAAGGATTGGGCTGTAAAATATAAGAGGTTTAATGGTGATTTGTATTTATAAAACACCTGTGCACTATGATGATCACTAGCATGAAAAACACTGCAATTAAAAATGTATAAAACACCGTAATGTGGAAAAAAAAGTATTTATTAAGACAGGATGTAGGCTATAAATTTAATAGCAATTTTTGGCATGTAATTATCTTATGTCCCATTTTATTTTATCATCATCTTATCCAATACATCTCCTTGGTTTTTGTTTTTTTTCTTAACCAATAGGGTGCACCAGCTTTTTCGCAGGGACCAGATGTTGATTTCTCAGGGTAAAGAATCATAACTATAAACAGAATTGTGGGATTTCTGACCTCTATTTGAGGATTCTGTAATTGGACGATTGAGGGGTGAATTGTGGTTGAAACTGAGAAATAAAGGTAGAACATGTATACTTCTGTTCTTAGTAGCTCTGTGGCTTAAAAATGGCTGGTGTACCCTGCAGAAGTTGCTAGAATCTTCTTGGAAGGTAAATAATATGATAATTAGAATATATTTACCATAGCTTTTTTTGGAATGTGCAACTGGCAAACAATCATTACATTTTACCACAATCCATTGGGTAGGACATAAACAGTTCTTCTCTAATTTTGCTTGCATTTGCAGATGTTATCACATGGCATCTGCGGTACTTATCTAATATTCACATAACAGGATCCACTCAAAGTACATACAACATAAACCTTAGAAATTCTGGACAAAAATCCATGCATTAAGAAAAATGCATTCCAAAATGTATGTACTACACATATTTGAATTTATTTTCCTTATCTCTCTCTCTCCCCCCACCATTTCCCCTTGTTTTTGGTCAGATTTGCTAAATGATATGGAAATGGACCAGAGTAAAGGATGGGTGGTAGGAGAAATGCAGCCTAAGTGAAACCGAAGTTGACAGAATGGGTACAGCCAAATTCAATAGTCGAGCTTCTGAAGGAAAAAGGCAGATTGCAATGATTGTATGAGAACTTGAGAATTAGAGAAACCAGCCATTAGATGCAAAGCCAACTCTAGGGTTCAGCTTTACAGTAGAAAAATTGGAAAGGAAAAAACCCCAGCAAAACAGAGACCATAAAGTACATCAGTAATAAAAACAGATATAAAAGGGGGAGGGGGAAGCAAGAACGTTTTTGGGGCAAAGCAGTGCCACACAGTAACAATGTCGTTTGTCTACTAGACTATTGCAGGCACATCTTAGTAGACCTAAGGGCACATTTATTTATCGTGCTGTTAGTGTTAAGGGTGAAGTACTTAATTAGTGACAGAAACTAAAATCAAATCATCCCTGCTTCTGTGAAATGTGTGCAAGGATTTTCCTCTGCATAGGTTATCCAATCCAATTCAATCCAAGATGTTAAATCCTACCTTTCTACTAGAATTATGTGTTTTTAAATATATAGGATAGATTTATTTATTTATTTATTAAATTTATATACCTCCCTTCTCCTAGTGGACTCAGGGCGGTGCACAGCCAAGAATAAAAAGCACTCCAATACAAAATTTAAAATATTAATAAAAGAATTAAACAATTTGGCCCAAAAAATTTAAAAAACCAATAGGCAATTAAAATTTAAAACCCATAAACCTAACTAACTAAAAGAGTGGGGGGAGGGTTACGCCAGCCCAGCTTGACAAAATAAAAAAGTTTTTAGGGCGCGGCGAAAAGCCCGGAGATCAGGTATCATATGGATCTCAGGGGGCAAATCGTTCCAGAGGGCTGATAAGTTAGATAGATAGATAGATAGATAGATAGATAGATAGATAGATAGATAGACAGACAGACAGACAGACAGACAGACAGACAGACCGACCGACCGACCGACCGACCGACCGACCGACCGACAGACGACAGACAGACAGAGACATAAATACATAAATGATGGAAACAGTAGATGTTTGTTAGATAATAGATGATACACATAGATAGAAGGATAGCTAGATACATGATAGAAACGATAGATGTATAGATGATAGAAACTAGCTAGCTAGCTAGATAATAGAAAACAATCAATAGATGGACAATAGAAGATCAGATAGATAGATAGGTAGGTAGATGACAAATGATAGGTAGGTAGGTAGGTAGGTAGGTAGGTAGATTGATAGATAGCAATAGCAATAGCACTTAGACTTATATACCGCTTCACAGTGCTTTTACAGCCCTCTCTAAGCGGTTTACAGAGTCAGCCTATTGCCCCAACACTCTGGCTCCTCATTTTATTGACCTTGGAAGGATGGAAGGCTAAGTTAACCTTGATCCTGGTGAGACCTGAACTGCTAAACTGCTGGCAGCAGGTGATCAGCAGATGTAGTCTGCAATGCTGCATTCTAACCACTATGCTACCACGGCTCTTTAGATAGAAGAGATATGATAGATAGATAGATAGATAGATAGATAGATAGATAGATAGATAGATAGATAGATAGATAGATAGATAGAAGAGAGAGAGACAGATAGACAAGGGTCAGAATAGAATATTCTGGTTTATGACCACAATTGGGACCAGAATTTCCATTGCTAAGCAAGGCAGTTGTTTACACCTGATTTTATCACCATTTTTGACTACAGTTGCTAAGCGAATCACGCACTCATGAAACCAATCTGTCTTTCCCCATTGGACTTTGCTTGTCGGAAACCAGGTGGGTAGGTTGCAAAAAGAGCTTTGGTGGCGTAGCGGATTAAAGTGCTGTTAAGTAACATTTAGCTGCCAGCAATTACTGCGTGTTCAAATCTCATCAGGCTCAAGGTTGACTCAGCCTTCCATCCTTCCAAGGTAGGTAAAATGACCCGGATTGTGGGGGCAATAAGCTGACTTTGTATAAAAAAGAACACCACTTAGGGGGGGCCAAAAGTCCTACTAAGCAGGTATATACAAAAGTATGATGGCTATTGCTTAATGTATTGTAAGCCGCCCTGAGTTTCTGGAGAAGGGCAGCATATAAATCGAACCAATAAATAAATAAAATAAATAAATGTTGATCACATGATCCAGGAAGATTGCAGCTGCTATAAATTCATCCGGGTTACTAGGAATCTGAATTCATGCTTAGGACTGCTGTGACAGTCCTAAGCATGAGGACCAGCCATAAGTCACTTTTTTTCAGTGATATAACTTTGAACAGATACCCAATGAATGGTTGTAACTTGAGGACTGCGTGTAGATGCTTTACCCATTTATTTCTGCGGCCTGCAGAAAAGTTGAACTGTCCTTCTTAAAGACTCTGCAATGTTAGTTAACACAAACCTACCCTGACCTCTTTTCAGTATCCCACTTGGATTCAAGGTCCAAATAGCTTCTCCTGGCTTGTCAGTGAATGTCTCAGCTCAGTGTCATCCCTGCCTAGGCAACAGACAGGTCCTGTTTGAGAGAAGCCCAAGGTCTGCATGAAGCCTACAAGCAGAGGGAGCTTTCCCTTTGTGGATTATCCAGCCATAAGAGGTCAGGCGAGAGGTTGCCATTCTGCTCACTTTTCATTGGCAGTCAGGAATATTTTATTTAGGCAGCCCTCGGTTGTGTTTAATTTAGCTGATTTGGGGGAAAAGTGCTAGTGGCTTTCATTGCCAAGGGGTTTGTTCATAATCGCCTCTTTAATCCAGATAATAGAATAAATCCAATCGTAAAGAATCCTTTAGATTGTTAGCCTCCATGGGTGACATTTGTTGAGTGACAAGTGGGGTTACTGATTGAACGGATCAATAATAACGTGCTCCTGTTTTGGTTGCTTCTTCCATGTATTTGCTAGCCTTCTCCCTCTCCTTCTCCAGGTCCCTTCCTGGTTCTTTCTTCTCCTTCTTCCCATTTCAGTTCTACTTTGGGCAGATTTCTCTGATTTGCAAAGAAGTCTACAACTCAATTGACACTCCTCCCTCTCCCCTCCCCACCCCCCAGGACTTCTGTCCCCATCCACAGGGCCCCTCCAATTTTAGTCTGCTCATCTATTTGGATCTCTGACTGCAGGTAAATAAGTGAAAGGAACGTAGCTATATCAAAATGAGGAAGAGGGTTTATGGGGGCCGATATAGTTTTCGCCAGCAGAACTACTGAAATAGAACCCGGCAAACAATTGCAGCACGCTTATGTATTTATCCTCCTCCTAAGCACTTCTAATTTTTAATCACAATTGTGGAAAAAAAAGTTCATTCTGGGCAAAGTATCCTTTGTTTTGAAGACAGTGGTGGAGACAGTTAAATGGATTAAGTTATTTGTTTAGTCAAAAGAAAATATTTCTTACATTCTCACTTAGCTTTTCTGAGGCTGTTTCCTCATACCATCAAATCTTTCTAATTATATGGTGTTGCCAATATGCCTATTGAGAATGAAGGCATTCATCTAATTTGGGATTTTGATCTAATTACTACCTGTAATCCTCGACTTACAATCAAAACTGAGCCCAAAATTTATGTTGTTAAGCGAGACATTTGTTAAGTGAGTCTTGCCCCTTTTTACGACCTTTCTTGCCACAGTTGTTAAGTGAATCACGCTTCCCCATTGACTTTGCTTCTCAGAAGGTTGCAAAAGGTGATCACATGACTTGGGGACACAGCAACCAACAGTCATAAATATGAACTAGTTGCCAAGTAACTGAATTTTGATCACATGATCACGGCGATGTTACCAAGATCATAACTCTGAAAAATTGTCACTTTTTTCAGTGCTGTTGTAACTTTGAAGGGTCACTAAATGACCTGTTATAAATCAAGGACTACCTGTATATAATCCAATCTGATTGATGGTTGGTTGCCATCATGATCCATATTACTTCATAAAGAAACCCTGGTGTTATTTTTTAAAGCAAGTGAGGGCAAGTAATATTCAAGGAAATGATAATCAGTGTGAAATGGGTGAGAAATCAGAGCCATTGGAAAGATGGAGACATCCTCATACGTGACATATTAGCCAGGTAAATGCATTAGTTTACAGATACGATTCCTGGTGTGTTTAACATGGGCTTACATGTAATGCCCAACCTGTATTAACATAACTTGGGCAGATGCTCAATGAATGTGGCCAAGCCATTTATTTTACCCTCCTTTTTATCAAATGTGTTTGGCTTAGGTGGCACAATATTTGTCTCCAAGCTAGGCCGTATGTCCTTGTACTTAGAGAATGTAAATCTGAAATCAGCCAATCAGTCATTATCTCTGCTTCTCTAGACAAATGCAGATGAAAGAGGATTTATGTGGGAATAAAACGTCGGCTACTAAAATGCCATTAGAGAAGCGTAATTGAGAGGAAAATTTGGCCTGATGTTTCATTTTATGGGAAGGGGAAAGGATAAAATACCCAATGAAACCCAATCTCTTAGAATACATGCAAATTTGGGGTGTTATGCTTAAAACAACCAGTCACATTGCCTTCTAAGAAGATATGCTCAAAGGAGGGGTGCAGAAGAATAAAAGAACAGCCTATACAATTGCAATCCATCCTTAGCATTAGTTACAGTGGTGGGTTGTTACTGGTTCTACCCGAATCAGCGAACTGGTAGCGGTGGTGGTAGGATGCTCCACCCACCCACGCCGGACACTTTGCCCACCCACGCTGGATACTTCTGTGCATGTGCAGAAGCATTGCACATGCGCATGTGCGCACACATGCACGAGTAAACCGGTAGCAATGGGTTTTGCAACCCACTACTGATTAGTTACTGTAAAATAAGCGACTGCCTCAGAGGGCAGATTTGGAGAGAAGCAAGGGAAGCTCTTAAGAGCTCTCTTGCTATTTCCTCTCTGTTGAAAGTCAAAAATGAGGACCCAGTTTGTGGGGGCAATAAGCTGACTTTGTATAAATATACAAAAGTATGAAGGCTATTGCTTAACGCACTGTAAGGTGCCCTGAGTCTCCGGAGAAGGGCGGCATATAAATCAAATTTTTTAAAAATGGATGTATTGTGCAACCTGTCACAATCCTTTCCAGATTCCATGAAGACCACAGTCCACTAGCAGGACTACAATATGATTCAACTGTTAATCTTCTTCAAGGAGTGGAGAAAACATGCCATTTTTGTCATGACTACAGGTAACAAACATGCTGCTGATCAAGCAGAAAATATCCTAAATGTTGCTCTCATATTGGGTTATTTGTTTATGAATAGCATTTGTGGAGTTGTGGAGTTGAATAGCATTTGTGGAGTTGTGCGTAAATAAAATTAAAAAAAAAAAAACAACTCCAAGGATAAAGCATGTGGCGGCAGGAAGGACTGCTCTGTTCCTTGTAACATAATCATTTTGAAGCTGCTGCTCTTTGTTGGAATAAAGTTATCTGTGGCAGCTTTTCTACTTGGATAGGAGAATATTTTTTACTGCAACTGGAACAATGGGAGAGAGGCAGAAGTACAAAAGTCATCACAGCCACAATCCTGATTGCTCTCCCAACAGTTGCTTAAGTAAAGGCAGAAGGAAGGAGGGGGAAGATAGTTGAGATGCCACCACACCTCAAGTGTTGCTACACAAGGTTCTCAGTAGAACGCAATCTGGTAACCATCCACAGTTTCCTGCAAAAAGGATTGGACAAATAGTGTATTGTGAGCCACCCTGGGTCTTCGGAGAGAGGCGGTATATAAATTGAATAAATAAATAAATTGAATGAACGAATAAATAAATAAATAAATATTTAACAGAAACATTATCAACTGCCACCATAAATGGATTGTATTTATCTTGGTGGGGTTAGAAGAAATGCAGAAGTGCTCTAGTGCAGTGTTTGAGAAAGTGCTGCACAGTATTGAATGAGTTTGTAGTGACTTGTTCCAAAAGAAAGATGAATGAGCTCCTTGTTACATTTATAGTTTTAGCTGATTATGCAAAAGAGTGAATATTAGGCAGTGGCGAGGAAAAGGCCCCCATGTAGCCCCTTCTTTTTGCCAGGTTAGTGATGCTCTACTTCAGTCTAAAGTATCCAGATGTGCTGAGAGTTTGGCGGTTTACAAATTTTAATAATAATAAATCAGACTTTATAAGCTTATCGCTCTGAATCTTAATGCCCTATTTGCTTTTTCAGTGAGACTAGCTATGCTGAACTAAGTTGGTGCCCCACATTGGGAGAGTAACCAATATGTTCTGGAAGAGGATCAAAATTGTTCATTACATGAAGCAACCTGGTTTGGTTTTGTTTTGTTTTGTTTTGTTTTGTTTTGTTTTGTTTTGTTTTGTTTTGTTTTGTTTTGTTTTGTTTTGTTTTGTTTTGTTCCGTTCCGTTCCATTGATTTGTATATGGCTGTCCATTTTAAAGTGAACCATGGGCATCCATATAAATAGATAGATAAATCATGATAAGAATGTGCAGTTATCCTTCAGTAATGCTGCTTCTCTAAATTTGAGGGTGAATTATGGGAATATCATTAACACGTTCATACTTCTCTCCATTGCGTATATTCAAGAAAGCAGTTATCAAAGTGGAGAAATTACTACAGTATACATTTTATATACAAGGAGAAATGCTCTGGAAAATACAAATTAATTTTATGTGAATGATTTTTAAAAGCAGAATAGATGCAAAAAAGGGTTGGAACATATTTATAGTGTGAAAAATGTGAAAATGACAGAACCTTACATGGACTGATATGTCATCATGCTATCCTGAGGCTCTAAATTCCAGGTATTGACCTACCAGCAGTTTAAAATAATTTAATAGTGCCTTCAGTTTAATATTTTTCTATGAGCGATCAGGTGAACGCAGAAGAAAAGAGATATTCTAACTAACTTTGTATGCTGTGTATTATAAACCCTGAATTGTCTCCTTGGAGACAATAGACCACTCATTATGGTTACAATAGACAAATTCCTAAGCACATGACCTGCTTTCGTGGCCTTAATTTCTCTGTTTTTACCTTTGAGATCTGCCACTCATGTTGACTCAGATTTGCTGTGTGTGATGAAGTGATAAAATCAATAGAGAGGACACATTTGTTTTTCTAGTCTTCAAAGAGACTGTATGATTTATAGTTATTGTTGTAAGTTAAACCCACTCCACTATTCCTGTCAAGGTTCATTTAATTTTTGGATTTAATTTTTTTCTCTTTTATTTATCACTGAAGAGCTGCTTTCAGAAACAGTGTAAAGAATCTTAAATTAATATGATAAAGCCAGAGAATGGGATAAAGGAATAAATGAGTACTGTTAATAATATTTCTAAAAATACGGCTTGTGCAGTTAAATAAACTTATATTTCCTGACACACAATATTACCTACCTAGTGGTTCATGTATTCAAGCAAGTCCTGCATCCTATAATTAAAAAGTACCAAGTTTGTACCTTGCAATGGTGGAGCAAGTGAACCACAAAAGTGTGTGTGAGGGGCCTTTGTCTCCATCATACACAGACATACTTATCCCGCCTATTTTGTCTTTTCCACTTCTTTTTTCCTTCTCCCCTCTTTTAAATTTTTATCTTTCTTTTTCTCCCTTCAGTTTGATTTTCTCTTTGCTTTATCCCCTTCTCGTTATTTCTCTCTCATCCATCCTAGACTCTTAGCCCCATTCCACACTAAAGCTCTTGAACTATTCTAAACTCATGTTGGCCAACAGCAGTTTCTAAAACTACCTTGCGCTCCTAATGGAAAGCCAGGAAAAGATCTCATACAGAACCAACCAATCACCTCCTAATTATGTAGAAATGAGGCTTATTTGTACCTTGGGGTTCTTTTTTTAAAATGAGTTTTTAGTGCCTTCTAGTCAGTGTGGACTCCTGGCAATTGCCTAAATAAGTTCCTGCAGTTTTCTTGAGAAGTTTTCAGAAGTATCTTGCCATTTTGTTCTTTTTTAGGGCTGAGAGAGACTGGCCCCAGATCACCCAGATGACTTTGTCACTAAGGCAGGACTAGAACTCACCATCTCCTCATATCTTGCCTGATGCCTTAATCTTTACACCAAACTGGCTTTTGGGATACTATTTTATGTTTATTTGTTTATATCCCCACAAAAACCTTGTGAGGTGAGTAGGCTGAGTGACTGGCCCAAGGCCACTCAGCTGGCTTTCACGACTAAGGTGGGACTAGAACTCACGGTCTCCTGGCTTCTAGACTGGTATCTTAACCAGTAGACCAAACTGGCTCTCATCCTTATACTTTATTATATTTCCATTACATTGTAATGAAAAGGGAGGCAAAATACCTCCATTGTATAAATGTCTTGCTTAGCTTAATGCAACATGCCTGTCCAGTCCAACACAGAATCTGCATTGTGCTATTGAAAACAAAGCCAACACCAAAATTATTTTTGTGTGATAAGATTTATGAGAGGCAGGTTTGCTCGTGCCTTTAAAGGGACAGTCACACGTGTCCTATTGTGTTCTGTATTTTCCCTGATTCCCGAGTCTTTTGGATGATGTGGCTGGCCAGGCAGCATAAAGAAGTGTTGAAAACAGACAATAGCAATGGCACTTAAACTTATATACCGCTTCACAGTGCTTTACAGCATTCTCTAAGCAGTTTAGTCAGCATATAACAATCTGGGTCCTCATTTTACTGACTTCAGAAGGATGGAAGGCTGAGTCAACTTTGAGCCGGTCAGGATCAAATTGCTGGCAGTTGGCAGAATTAGCTTGCAATACTGCCTTCTAATCACTGTGCCACACATCTCATTAAAGACAACATTAGGATTACAATTACTGTATTTTTCAGAGTATAAGACGGACCCACCTTTTTTGGTGAGGAAAAGTAGAAAAAGAAATCTCCCTCTGCCTCTGAGTAATTTTGCCTCATTGCAGCAAACAGCAAACAGCCTGCTTTACTTTCATTTTCGTTTTCAGCATAGCTTGATTAGCACAAGGAGAAAAAAAATCTGCTCCAGCAATTCACCTCTTTGCAGCAAGCAGTAGAGCTCTGCAGTAGAGCAGAGCCCTGAGAGCAAATCAGCTGAGAGTTGGGAGGCTGATCCAATCAACTTGTGCTAATTAGGTTGTGCTGAAGCTGAAAGGAGTTGTTTTTTCTTGCTGTTTGCTTGCAAGGAGGTAACTGCTGGGAGGCAGAGGCCAAAGGGTGGGGGCCAATGGGTGGGCGGGGCTACATTCGGTGTATAAGGTGGACCTAAATTTTCAGCCCTCTGAGTAATCCATGTGCATAAAATGATACAGCAATAGAGAGGGATGAAGGAAGGGAAGGAAAAATTAGAGTAAGAGTGAGGGTAAGAGAGGGAGGAAGAGAGGAGGAGAAGGAGAAAGGAAGAGGAAGTAGGGAGGAGAAGAAGGGGGGAAGAGAAAGTAAGAAGGAAAGAAAAGAGAGGTGATAGGTTTGAGGAGAAAGATTGGTATACAATAAAAAAGATGAAAGGGAAGAAAGCCAACCCCAAACAAATATAAAGATATTAAGATAAAGAATGAATTGATAAACTTTAAAGAATAAAAGAGAACAAATATAAATAAATAGCAATAATTAGAAACACACATACAAACATACAATGTATTTTCTTTGAACAGAGTATTTGGCCGGTTCACAAATTTGAACAGTGTTTAGTCATTTCAATTAAATTTACAATTTCTATATTTCCTTTTTGCCATATTTATTCCTCGTCTATTTTTTTAAAAAACCAATATTACCCTTCTTCCTCATCTCCAATCTTAATCAAATTCAATTTTTCCCTTCTACTCTATATTATACCCCTTCCCATTGTCATCTATTTTTATATCCATCCTCACATTGGTTAATTATGTAATATTACAGTTGTTTAATACAAATTCAACATTTTAATATAAATCAATTAGTTATATAACTATCTTTTTTGTATATTAATCAATATGAACATGAATATTCCAATTATTTCCATGAAATCCAATTTCTTACAAATCAATTAATTATATTTACCAATAATAATAAACCAAATAATTTCCCCCATATATTCCTCCAAACCACAACTTAACCATTTCTGCTTTCTACACAATATACCATTAATAGTATCTCAATTATTACAATTCCCTAGTTAAATAGAGCTTTTTTTCTTTTGTGTTTTAAATTCTTGAATTTTCCTCTTTTGTCCTAAACTGCCCATTGTTTGCAATTTTGCACCTACCTTTTTTGGTGAGGAAAAAGAAAAAGAAATCTTTCTCTGCCTCATTTTGTCATGTTGCAGCAAAGACCCTGCTTTACTTTCAGGTTCATTTTTTTCAGCATAGCTAGGGGAAAAAAAAATCTGCTCCAGCACGCTTTGCAGCTAGCAACAGAGCCCTGCGCAAAACAGCTGAGAGCAAATCAGCTGAGAGTCGGGAGGCCGATCTAATCAACTTGTGCTAATTAACCTATGTTGAAGCTGAAAGCAGCTGTTTTTCCTATTTTTGCAGCACCAGTCTACTCATTTGTTTTCTTTTAACACTGATCAGCTATAGGGCGGCCCTTTGAAGCCCTGCGGCAAGAGTTTAAACAGGTTTTTTCTCTCTAGCCATCGACTCAGGAGGCAGCAATAGATTGGGAGTGAGTGGGGTAAGCCACCAGGCCAGGAACTGGTTCGGGGGCATGGCCAGCCAATCTTATTACCAGTTCTCCGAACTATTAAATTCATTTACTACCGGTTCTTGCGAACCGGTGTGAACCAGGAGCAACCCACCACTGGTTAAAAGGCACCGTCAGCTCTTGCCTCTCCAGTCGCTGTGTTTTTATTTGTATGTATTTGTCAGTGATAAAATCTTCTTAGGATCGCCACTGGTTCGCTGCCCGTGCATGCACGGTGTGCACCATAAGCATGCTATGCATGCTCATGCGTGGCACGCTCCAAAAGCATGCTGCGTGCACATGCCCAGTGCATACCAAACACACGTTTTGAGAGGAAAAAGAAGAATTCATTAGGTAAAGTGGGGGGCGGGAACAGCTGTGCCACGCGATTTAGCTTTGCTAGAAAGCAGAATTTCCTCCTTTCTAGCAAAGCTAAACCGGTAGTTTTTATCACTATTGGTTCGCCCAAACCGATAGCATTTCACCCCTGGTATTTGTATATATATTTGTGTGGATCACTTTCATCCTCATCATCCGGCAAAATTGTAGCTATTGTTGCGTTCTGTATTTTCTCTATGGACTGCTTTGAAGGAAGGAGGAGTGGTTGAGAGTCCTTAAGAAGTCTGCCGATGTGGACAAACATTGGTAGTCGCTTGCCAGATAAAAGATGTAAGCTTGTTCTTTAGATAATTAAATTCAGTGGAAGTTTTCAGTGCAAATATGCACCAGGTCAAACACTGTATGAAAGAGAAATCCACTTTGGAAGCTCCACTTTTCTTATATAAGCAGAGGGTGGAGAGGAAGAGTCCTTTAGTGTGGATTTGTTTTTTTCTGATACAACGTTTTTCCTGACAATCTTAAAAACAGAAGACTATCAGGCCGACAGCTCTCAGAAAGCATTTCTGCTTCACAGCAGACCACAAAAGGATAGGAGGGAGAGCCAAGTTGAAGTGCTTGGTGGTTTCTTCCCTAAGTTTCGCTTTATTTCTTGCTTTTATTTTTATTTTTATTTATTTATTGGTTTGATTTATATGCCGCCCTTCTCCGGAGACTCAGGGTGGCTTACGATGCGTTAAGCAATAGCCTTCATACTTTTGTATATACCTGCTTAGTAGGGCTTTTGGCCCCCCCCTCAAGCAGTGTTCTTTTTTATACAAAGTCAGCTTATTGCCCCCACAATCCGGGTCCTCATTTTACCTACCTCAAAAGGATGGAAGGCTGAATCAACCTTGAGCCTGGTGAGATTTGAACTCACAGTAATTGCAGGCAGCTGGCAGCTAAGTGCTACTTTACCACTTAGTGCAGTGCACTTTACCACTAAGTGCAGTGCACTTAGTCCACTGCACTGATTTTAAATATCAATATTGCAAGCCCATAAAGTGTTTGTTGTAGGTTTAAAACACTGGAATTTGACCATAAAGTCCTTGCAAGTAGTCCCTACAAGTGCACAAGTAGTCCTCGACTTAACCGTAGTTGTTAAGTGAGTTTTGCCCCTTTTTACGACCTTTCTTGTCACAGTTGTTAAATGAATCACTACAGCTGATAAGTTAATAACAGAGTTGTTAGGTGATTCTGGCTTCCCCCGGTGACTTTGCTTGTCAGAAGGTCACAAAAGGGGATCACATGACAACTGTCATAAATATGAATCACTTGCCAAGCAGCCAAACTTTGATTCCATATATAACGATGGAGATGCTGCAATGGTCGTAAGTGTGAAAATTGGTCATCAGTCGCCATTGTAACTTCAATCAGTCACTAAATGAATGGTTGTAAGTGGAAGTCTATGTAATGGAAATACCAGCATGTCTAAATTACATCTAGTATCCCACTGACGCTTTCAGAAAAGATTTTGTGCTTCTTAGCCAATTACATTTGGATATAGTTACATTTAATTGTTTTAAATGCTGTTCAGAATAACAGGGTTGGAAGTTTGATTGATATTATTTCATACCTTGCGGTACGTGCTCCAGATCAAAGTGGTGTTTTCAAGTTTGCTTCTGTTAAGTGTTTGCTTTATTGCTGAGCCTCCGCTTCTTAAAAATGTTGTTTTGCAGTTTTATTCCTTGCTTATTTCTGAAGTGCTTGTTTTTATTATGGGGTTTTGCTGTTTTGTTTTATTGAACATTTTGATCGGATTGCTTCAGCTATAAGGCAGCTCAAAAACAAAATAAATAAATATGTAAATAAAAAAAATGAAATTGCAAAGGGAATTGTTGTGATAAAGGCCAAGAATACCCATTAGAACAAGTATATTTCAAATCAAGCTAAAGTGGCTATTTCTCGTATTAAATGTCAGTGCTTTATCAGCTGGCTTCAGAACAAATCATGCACATTTAGGCTGTGTGCACATTAAAGAGTAAATCCTATTGAATTTAGCAAGGAGAATGAGGAGAGGTAAGGTTGCACTGCATTGCCGAAGTTTTTATGGCAACCCACTTGGATAGAATGCACTGCAGACATTTTCTTTTGAATAGATAGCAGGGCTGAGGTGTTTATGTATGTTTCAGTAGCATAAATAATTATCCAATTTCTTTTACAAGTGCACATTATCCTGTTGGAAAAGTTGGCACTGATGGCTTTATTTTATTTATCCCTGGCTTTTGCCACTAGAAAAATTCATGACAATTTTAGCTAGTTCTTCTCTCTTTTTCTCTTTTAGAAAGGATTTGATTAATCTTAGGTGTGCATAAATAAGAAGAGGAAGGTTAAAATGGAATCCTTTACAATAAAACCTATCTTGTTTTGAGATGACTTTTTTTCAAAAGTTTATTATTTTTTAAAATTACACTCGCTGTAGACAAATAATTATTTTCTGCATTTAGCTCAGCCTGCCTGCCTGCCTGCCTGCCTGCCTGCCTACCTACCTTATCTATCTATCTATCTATCTATCTATCTATCTATCTATCTATCTATCTATCTATCTATCTATCTATCATCTATCTATCTATCTATCTATCTATCTATCAATCATATAATTTCCTTTTCCAGCTTCTCCACCTAGTAAGCAAGAGGAAAACATTTGTTTTAAGTTTATGCTGTCAGAAGAGCGTCAGGTTAAGACAAACTCTTGTCTTTTTTACTCAAACTTGCCCTCCTGAATCTGCCTTGTATTGAAACAAGTCCAAGAGAGAACCAATATGTACATCTCTGGATCAAGATTTGTTTAGTTTCAAGGGTAATTGGAGGATTGTGTTAAATTTGGGCCCAATTATTTAAGGTGTTACAGTACTGTACTTTAACCTTACAATATTTTGGAAAGTCATAGTGTTTTGAATATTAAATATGAAAACACTCATAATCATAGTTTCATGTGAATAGAAGTTTCTCTTGAAAATGTTTTCTATCAGGCAGCTTCCTTGCTAGTAACGTTAGTGGGGCAATAATATCCAGGCAGATATTACTAAAAATGACAATTCAGTGTGCATGTTCCAGATTGGGATGCTATATTTTCTTTCTCTAAAGAATA
Organism: Masticophis lateralis; assembly: GCA_030761175.1. NCBI lineage: Eukaryota > Metazoa > Chordata > Lepidosauria > Squamata > Colubridae > Masticophis > Masticophis lateralis. Next base: position 207,573,164 of record JAUDYJ010000001.1, read on the forward strand.
GAAGTCATTGGTCTAAATTCATTTTTTCAAATGACATATAATGTGGTTTGAATTGGTTCTTCTCTGTTCTGTGAAATTGAATAGCTTTGTTTTCATGCAAACATACCCCATGTTTTAATATCATCTATCTATCTATCTATCTATCTATCTATCTATCTATCTATCTATCTATCTATCTATCTATCTATCTATCTATCTAAAATTAAACTGACATCCATTTCCTTGTTTTCTCCACAACAAAACATTTACCCTACTGAGAAACAGATCTGGATATGCCATAAAATGTTCTTACACTCATAAATCCAACATGGCAAAATTGGTTTGCTTTTAAACCATTCAATTTAAGACTTCTTGGCATGAGTAATAAATCACACACCTGGGTTGTGGTTTTTTTTTTTTTTGCAAGTAGAAATAAGTTTGTTTTTAGATTGTTCTGTTTGCCACCATTTTCTATCAGAACATGAATTTGTTCTTATGTGTTCCAATCTGTAATTTTAAAAAATTACTGTGGCTGCTTTTTGTTCAGCACTATCTATTTATAAATTGTTATCTTACTAGGAATTATCACTAACACAAGCTTCCAAGGCAGATCTGATACTAGATCATCTATGCCTTATTATAAGAAGCGACTGGCTAATCTTGAAGTGAGGCAGATTAGAAGATTTGAGTGGGCCAAGGGTAGATGCAAAGGTAATATTCATTCAGAACAGTCTCAGATTTAGAGAAGCGTCTTTTTTTTTAATCCAAGATCCAAAAAAAATCTTTGACCCAAAATGCTGATGTGTCTTTCACTAAGAAAAATTTTAGCAGATAAACTTCTCATTAAAAGCTGACACCCAATAAGTTCTAATTGGCTTGACTCTGACTGTCTACATACCGAAAGGTTACTGAGGGCAGCAAAGCACCCGCCCCAGGGACAGCCCACCACAAAAAAAAAATCACAGTAAATTGTTAAAAATTAGGCATGATTACAAGAAAATGATAGTCTCTAAAAAAGCGTTCTACATGGCTAAAATATGGTCAAAACTAGAAATTTCAGCAAAAGGGACAAACCCAGTTTTCTTCTGGAATACTGTATTTATAAAAGGAACATAAATTCCAGTTCAAAATGCCTATTCCAGCTTCAGTTTGGAATGATTTTTATGCAAATTGATTTACTAAACCTAATCAGGGCCTCCCTCATAAGTAAATTATTGATCCTCTAGTTTTTGAACACCTTCTCCACTGGCCTTCAGTGTCAGTATCAGGATAATACTGAATATCAGTGCTATCAGTATCAGAGTAATAATAAATGTATTATTCCATCTCTGAAAACTAACAAGACACCTGGAAAAGATGTTCTAGCTCCAGAACTCCTTAGGACACCTATTGATTGGTGAGCCCCGTTGTTAGCAGGGCTGTTCTCTTGTAAAGATAATACAGATTGCATCCCAGTTGGATGGGAAGATGCCATTATACTCCCCCTATATAAAAAAGAAGACGAGAGACCAAAAATTATAGACCCATAAGCCTTATTGGAGACCTGGCTAAGATATATGCAAAATATCTTTTCAGCAAAATAGAAAACTGGATAATTTTGGATAACAACAACAACAACAACCATCTCACTTTTGACAACTTTTTCCACTTTAGTTGGAAGGGACCTTGGAGGTCTTCTAGTCCAACCCCCTGCTTAGGCAGGAAACTCTATACCAGGATTGATTTTTATCGGGTTGTGGTAAATCATTTTAAAATAAGTTCAGCAAGGACTGAGGCAAGTATCAAAAGATTATATAAACTCTTTAATTGTTGGTATCCAGGTACCCTAAACCCCAGACTGAAAGTATTTAGGGCAAAAATAGTCCAGTGCTGACTTAGAGTGGGGAATTTTGGGTCTTATAAAACCTTCCTCACTTAAACAAGTTTTTTTTAAAGAAGACTACTGGGAACTGATAGCACTAGCAATCACAATAGCGGGTGCTTTACAGTCCACTCTAAGCGATTTACAGAGTCATCATATTGTGCCCCCCACCCCCAACAATCTGTATCCTCATTTTACCAACTTTGGAAGTATGGAAGGCTGAGTCATTCTTGCGCCAGTGAGAATTGAACTGCTGGCAGTGCGCAGAATTAGCCTGCAACACTGCATTCTAACCACTGTGTCACCAGCTCCTGATAAAAACACATCAGCCCCCATGGTCAGAGCAGAAACAGGTATTCATTCCATACATTCCTTACAAAATCACCCAATAATTTCACATATTAGCAGAGGATCCATTCAGTGGACCCTGATAGGCAACTAACAATATGCTTTGAGGAACAGATAAGGATGGCTCAGCCCAATTCCTAGGTAAACCGACTTACCAACTTATGAATGTTATTTCACAGCATGGATTTTGCACCTAATATTTACTCTCAACAGCCTCCCAAGCAGAGGAAAATTTTAAACAGACAGTCCTAAATATCAATATCCAAACAGACATGGAATTGCTAGCAAAAAAATAGATCTTCAAATTGGCTGGCTAAGAACAAAACCATTTTCCAGGCCGAAAAATACTTTTCGGTGAGCTGGATTTTTAAGAAGGGACTATTCTAGAAGCAAGATTTGAGTTGTTGGATTCCATGGCTAAATACTGTGTGGGCGTTTCCATCACTTGCCCCAGCTGTTGCCATAAGACATTGCTCATGTTTTGTTTGACTTTTAACTCTGTGCCCCTTTTAGGCTTAAATATTCAACATTCCTACTTGAAAGAACAGTCCACTGGGTCCTGAACTGCAGATTGTCCTATTTCTCCTGAGCTCTAACGTATATATTGTAAGTAGAACTACTAAGTCAAGGCAGTTTAGCTAAGAGCCCATTTTATATTGAACAGATCAGGATATCATGAAAAGACAATGTATTTATCTGAATGCTGATTCTTTGGATTTAAACACACACACACACACACACACACACACACACACACACACACACACATTATGACTGCATTTTCTTTTACCTATTTTACCTTCACATTAGATCCTGTATTTTTTACTTTAGTTTCTTTGATATGGTCGTAAGACTAATCAATTAATAAACCACAACCACTTGTGTAAACCATAAACTGGTGTCAGGTAAGGCACTATAGCATATCTCATCAGCGCTGCAGGTCATTTTGATTTCACTGCTTGCCAGGTTGGTTTCCACAGTGTGTAGCACATTTGTCATCTGCTTTGCTCGGTATTCCAAGCACCAGATTAAATTTAAGATTATCACTACTAATCCCACATTGCCAGTATTCATAATGTCATGCGAACTGGCAAGCTCACCAACCTGCAATGGGGGAAAACCTTCCTTAACAGACAGAAACAAAACAAATTTGTATATTTACCATGCAATAGTAAGGAACATAAATCCAGAATTTCCACAACTTGGAAGGAGTTTTATGTCTTGTTCCTATCACTCGGTAGCTTAGTTTAATTTTGATTTGTGCTGTGTTTTATTGATTTTTACTGACTTTACTAAGACATTTCTGTCTTGTTGATCACTTAATCTTTAGGTTATCTTTCCTCAACCAGATGCTTTCCAAACCCATTGGAAACATAAATTGCAAGATTGGTACTCAACTAGGAATTATGGGATGGGAGTAAAAACACTTCTGGAGAACACCGAGTTTGGATATGCTGCTTCAGACCTCCCCTTAAGGTCATGTGACAGGCAAGGCTATCAATAGCTATTATGACCAATGAAGTATTCTATTGAAGATGAGAATAATTCTGTTAGTGGGATCCCCAAAGACTTTATGATTAACTGCAGTGTAGAATCTTCTTGTGACTGACCTGTATTTGTTCACCTAACTGTTGTAATGGCACACAATCTTTTATTCCTGCATTTAATCCAAATACGAGGAACCAGATTGTTGGGGACAATATGCTGACTCTGTAAAACCGTTTAGAGAGGACTGTAAAGCACTATAAAGCGTTACATAAGTCTAAATGCTATTACTATTGCTACTATCAGTATTCTGAAATCCTTGCTGTGCATTGTAGCATCAAGTAGCTAAGAGTAACCCAGATGAGTTCTTCTTTCACTTGAGGGCACTCCTTTGCTTTGCCTGCATGTCCCCCAAATTTTTACTTGAGGAGAGTGGTTGAATTTCTCCCTTCATTCTCTCCATATCATTGATGATCCTATATATAAATTCATTAGAAACTTCCCCCCTTCTGTTCAAACAAACCCTCAGTTGTTTCCCATTCTGTTTGAAAATATGAACATTACATCATCTATCTCAATCCATCGACAATTTCTGGGACTGTTGAGTGCTCCCCAGAGAAAACTAATCCGTAATGTTCCAAATGGAATTTGCAGAAGTTAAAACTCAATTTCTCAACGAAAACATTACCTTTGCCATAACGGGCAGTTCTTAGATGTGGCATAGCACTATGTAGTACACAATCATGTAAATCTTTTGTTTTGTATCATGAAAACACAATAGACAAATAAGAAATAGAGGAGGAAACACTGGACTTCTCCATGGGCTTGAGAGATTCACAGCCCTCCAGAGTTTCCTGCTATTCTACAGTGTAGGCTTCATCACAATTGAATACTTGTGTCTATTTACTGAAGAGCTTTTCACTCGGGAAAGAGAATGCATAATGTTAGCGCAGCCTTTGCGGAAATGTGCCATTCTCCTAAGTGAAAAGTACTTGAGCAAAGGGCCTATTTCAATAGCACAAGGGAGTGGGGGAAAGGGTAGGCGGGAAGAGAGAAAAAATGAAATTGCGGGCTTCGTATTTTTTTTAAGTAGCCTCTTTGTTTGCTCAGCAAGGTACACCACAATATCTGTTCAGGATTCCTTCTTCTTTCCCAGCTGTCTTCAGCCCCTTTCCTTTTGCTGCTGTTTTAGAAGTCCTTTCTCAATAGACAATATCAAGTAGAGCATGCTAAACAGAGGAAATATTTCAGCGCCCATTGTATTGCAGAATAAAATTCAGAGGATGTTGCAGAGAAACTGGTAATCAACTCATTTTGGGGGGAGGACTGACCCTTATCCTAGCATTTCATGTGGAACCAACTATATTCAGCTCTCTTTTCTGCCCCTACTTTTATATTTGTATTATTGGACCTTCAAATAATAGGACATGGCGAGGAAAGGTTGTTTGTGTGCTTCTTTCCAACACACGAATACACACTTTCAATTTTCCTGCCTGGCTATGAGCAACATTTCCAGGGTTCTCTAAATCAGGTGCAGACAGACAACTGTGGTAGTGGGACCCCGAGACAAAGTGTGTACATCAGCAAATAGTGTGGTGTGTTTCTTAAAGGACTTAAAATGTCTTCCAGGCAATTACGTATTAAAAAAATGTTAATTGAAATATTAAAATGGGCTGCTGAATGTAGGATTCCAGGGACAGAAAAGGGGTTAGAGCAGGGGTGTCAAACTCAATTTCATTGAATCCTATGCATCAGGGCTGTGGATGATTTCGGGTGGGTGTGGCTGATTGGATGGGTGGGCATGGCTAACTGGGTGGGCGTGGCCCACTTGAGGTCACTCTCCACTCCTCTGCTGGCATGTTTCCTCTTTGCATTGGGTAAACTGGGCCGAAGCCATGCTGGCTCAATGTTTTCTCTTCACATTGGGTAGACCGGGTCTAAGCGATGTGACATTTACCAGGACAGCCCTGTGGGCTAGATCTGACCACATTGTGGACCGGATCCAGCCCACGGGCCTTGTGTTTGACACCCCTAGGTTAGAGAGAGCTGTATGGCCATCTCTGCTCTAAGCAGCTACCCTGCTAAACCTTTTCTAGTTTTGCATTTCTCTTTCCAGCTGGTACACAAAAGTCATAGCTACAAGGAAGGCTCTTGTAGATGCTCATTTGGGTAAAGATTTTGGCATGGGGGAGTTGTCCCCTTCTTTTTTTCTTCTTTCTAGGTGGGAAAATCATCGGCATGCAGGTTAGCCGATCCAAATCCCCTACATTCATCCCCACTGGTCATGCTTTTCACCAATAGATGGAAACCAATCAACCTAAAACTAAGGAGAAATTTCCTGACAGAACAATTAATCAGTAGAACAGCTTCCCCCTAGAAGTTGTGGGTACTCCATAACTCGGAGGCTTTTAAGAAGAGATGGGACCACCATTTGTCTGAAATGGTAAAAGGTTTCCTATCTGAGCAGGGGGTTGAACTAGAAGACCGCCAATGTCCCTTCCAATTCTGTTATTCTGTTATTCCCTTATTCTGTTACGGGTTTCTTTGGAGAATGGTTCCAATGGTCAAGATGGAGTGACGGCCACACAAGCAAATCTCAACCCCTTTTCAAATGCGTTGACTTTTCTGACCCCAGAAGAGAAACTATATCAAAACAATGCCTGTTTAATTTGCCTTCCTGGCTTTCAGTTTTGGTATCATCCTGTGAACCTTGGGCTAGGATGCGGGGTTAATGTTGTCATCTGCAAGACTGTTGGTGTGAAGAGGTGCTACTTCACAAATATAGGGGTTCACAAGGCCTTGTTGTTCATGTCAGCCATAGAGGCCAGTTGGGCAGAATGCATGCGTACTGCTCCTCATGCTGCGCAGCAGCGTCCCTGCCATGTCTGTTCAACCTGATTGCCGAGATGAAGATGGAATTACTTCAACTGGTAAGGTTGAGGGAGTTTAACTCTTCAGTTCATGGCTGCCATGACAACCATAGTCCTGACCCATCTTTCTGGGACATTTTTTTGATGGATGCATCATTGTTTTGCAGTGGTTCTCCTTCTTAAACAATTGGTTCCCCTCAGACTTGGTGAAAGAAGAGAAATCTATTGTTTATACGTTTTGGCTGCCTAGTGCATGCAAAAATGGGTAGCATTCATGAAATGTTAATAAAAAATAAAATAAATAGCAGTTGTAAGGGAAACACTTTTAAACTTTGCATTCAGAAAATAGTTATGAAGTTTAAAACCTTTACAGAAATCTTCAACATCACTCACGTAAGCTATTGCTTGCTTAGGCCTCACTTTGTTGTATAAGAAAAAGAATAGCTGAGGAGGGGTTTTTTTTTGTACTGTACACAACCTGCTATTTTATAATATTGATTGGTTCCTGTATGTGAATGTACAACATTGTCTCCTCAACCCTTTGAACAATTCCGAGAATTCTGAGATGTCAGTTTGGATTTTTAACTCTATATGGGACTTTCCTACCTGTGGGATCAATCTGTTTATTTATTTGGTGCTTGTATCTAGCATGTTGTTTCAAAGTCAGGGAATGGAATAATCAATGAGGGTGGAGGAGCTGAAAAAGGACCAACTCTGAGAGGAAATGTGTGAGTCATACCTCAAAGCCCACTGCTTTCTCCTCCTCCCCAGCTCCACACATGATAGACAGCTATAAGCGACATTGTCTGACAAAAATGTCTCGAAGTAAGCCATCATTCTGAAGTGTTGATTCTGCTATTTGATTTGGGATTAAAGATGCAGTTGCAAACCCATCTGTTCCCATTATGTAGATGTCCTTGAGAGTTTAGATTTCTACTGATAAAGCCTCACGGTTGTGAATGGTAGCTGAGAGAGCAGAATTAGCTGAGTTGTGTGCCATGGAAATTATCTGCTTACAATAATCATCTGCTTGACCTCCATGCCTTATTTTCCAGGAAGAATAAGGTTTCTTTTATTGTCTTCTCACATGGAACTTTGTTAATTGCTGGCCAAATGCTCTGCAAGAGACACAATCAGAAGAGGTATCACTGAAAAGCTGGACTCTAAGCCGTCAACAGTACAGAAGGGAACATTTCTTGTTCTAAGAGTCATGCCATACCCATGAACAATTATCTGTTCCTTCACATTACACTGTCATTTAGAGAGGGAAGGAACTGCTCGGTCTTCCTCACATGTTGAGATCTACGGCCTAAAAGCATTTATTTAGTTGTTTGTTTGATACTTAATCCCAACTTTTCTTCAGAAGAACAAGGTGTCATATATAGCACTTTCTCCTCCAAACTTCACAATAGCTTTGTTGTACAGCAGGATAGGCTGAGAGAAAGATTGGATAACCAGGCACACTAGAAGATAGAACAAACGTAACACAAGAGAAGCGAGCACTCCGCAAAGCCAGAGCTGCAAATTCTGCAACAATGGTACCCACACATGCCTGCCCAATTTGTGGCTGCCCAATTTGTGGCACCCATACATGCCTGCCCAATTTGTGGCAGAACATTCTGTGCCCATATAGGCCTTATCAGTCACCCTCGGACACGCCGTGGACAGCCCACAACCCGTTAGATGTCAAGGTCCTCTTCGAACACGATGGACGAACATCATCAAGAAGATAGGACTCTGTTGGGTAGAAGAAGTGATTCTTCTCTACAGCTATGAAACTCCTCTGCCTTCTCCAACAGTTCTTCCTCTGCTGAATTGAGGAGATCTAGAAACAAAAGGGAAAAAGTCATATTGCTCATGTGGATTTTCTGGTTGGTATGTCTAAAAGTTCTTCTATTGCTTGTGTGTTACTTGTGTGTGTGTGTTTGTAAGGTGGGACTGTTTAGTGGGTCTCTGGTACTTTTCTGTCCCCTAGAGATGTTGCAGGTACAATTGTGTTTTATTCCCCTCCTATTGGTCTTCCCAAGGGGCTGCTATATATAAGATGAAGACCTCTCCCTGCTTCTCCCTTCCCCTTCCCTGCTGCTTGTTGTGTGATGTGCCACTTGGCATGTAACAGAAGCATGGTTTTGTGTGTCAGCCATCATTGGCCACCTTCTGAAAGAGGCTTACCAGCTAATAAACTGAAAGCAATCCTGTTTACTGTCATTTCTAGATTCATAGATTGTTGTAGCTTGTTATTGTTCCAGGATCACTTTGAAGGCCAGGCATCTAAAGATGTTTCCCCCTCCCCCCCGGATGTTGTTGGCAAAAGGCTCACTTCAGTACATAACCTACACTCCTGTCATCTAGAATAATAGGATTCTCACCAGGCTCAAGGTTGACACAGCCTTCCATCCTTCAGAGGTGGGTAAAATGAGGACCCAGATTGTTGGGGGCAATATGCTAACTCCGTAAACCACTTAGAGAGGGCTGCAAAGCACTGTGAAGCGGTATATAAGTCTAAGTGCTATTACTTTTAAAACGGACAACATCACAATGCCGACAGCTTGCCAACAATGTGTGCAGGAACCCCAGCCTAGCATGGATCTGAACAGTCAAAATGCTAATGAGCAAGCATGAAAAATTGGGGCAAAGGAAAGGTATATTAAGGGAATTTTTAAATTATTATTTTTTTTAAAAAAAATGAGAAAGGGTTAATTGGCTTCCTTTATGTTCATCTCTCTGGTCACTTTCTCAGTCAGCATAATTCAGTTCTGCTTCCACTCTGCAGTTTGCTGATGGTAGAAGTATAATCTGAAAAGAAACTTGAAAACTATTAAAGTAGCCAACATCCAGTGATGTCCCTGTTTTGTAAATTGAGTTCAGGCATAGGCTATCTATCTGTTTGGCAGCAGCAGTGGGCTCTCTCTCTCTTTCTCTCTCTCCCCCTTTGGTTTGAATTTTACTGTTTAAGATTGCTGAGTTGCTTTTGAAGGTGGAGTGAGGTCAGGGTAATATCAGAGTCACACATTACTGTCTTTGCTAAATTTATACGAGTGCCCTCTTTTAAAGATTGAAGAACTTGAATCAAGCATTTCTGGCTTCAGCAAATGTTGCCTTTGTTTTGGGTGTGTGGTGAAGAAGCTATGGATTGTATGGGCACGAGAAACAAATGTTGTTTTGTTAATTAATCCAGCTGGGAATGATAAGAGATGTGGCCCATCCGCTGTGGGATGGAAGAAAAAAAAAAACCTCTGATTTAGTGTGATGAATTACAAAACATTTTCCATTGCATCCAAAACCTGTTGCCTACCCTCCAGGTATTTCTTTAAGGTATCCACTTATTGTAAATTAGACTTTTATATCCTGTCAATCTCCAGATAATTGACAGGCTGTTTCTACATGCTAGGAGTTGTAGTCTGAAGTATTAGAAGAGTACTAGTTTGATGATGGAAAAATCACTTTAATATCTATCTTTGCTTCTCCAAGCCTTATGGACCCAAAGTGGCATATGAAGGGCAAATAAAGCATTAAAACCAGTGAAAACAAAGGTGAGACATAAAATAACAGATTGCCTACAAAATAATTCACTGGGGGCATCTTAAAACATTATCTCAATTAAGTACATTATCTCAAATTTATTTTATTAATAAATAAATACATTTATAACACGAGGCCCTATTTGAAGAGGTCATTGGGTTTCTTATGAAGATATTCTCAAAGATGGCTAAAATTCCCACGGTATGTATTTAATATAGTGTATCTGATGTTTTTATTCCCACTTGAACCATACCAAGCCTATCTGGGTACCACATTCATTGTAACAATAGCCATAAACTAATTCTAAAATATTAAAGCAAAATCATACAGCATAATAAAGAGGGAACGGTTCTCCCCCTTCTTTTCTATTACAATACTGATGTTCCATCAGGGAGAAGAATCATTGTTCTTAAGAGAGCAATTATTTTCCAGAGCTTCAAATTTGCCCATCAGGCAAATTCCCCTTATCTTCAAACATCATCAGGCTTAATACAATCTGTCAAAAGAACCATAACTTAATGTTAAATCTGACATTTTTCACTTGAGCAAAAAATTAGCATTCACGAAAGGGACCCAAAATTAGCTAAGGATTCTATTGGAGGAGGGGGAAAAGTCAAGTTTTGCCAATTTCACTTTCTTCCTGTAGATCTCAAAACTTCCTTCCATACTGACCAGAGGAAGTTGCAAACAGTCCAATAGAAAATAAAGGATGGAGGGAAGTGGAAGTCTATACAAAAAAGAGCGGGGGGGGGGGGAGAATTCTATAGATGGACTCTATTGAAAGTGTCTATGGAGAGTCTCACTCATCCATGTTGTATTTCTCCCCAAAGTGCTTTTTCAAAAGGCAACTAGACTTCATTTTTCCTTGAAGACATTTCACTTCTTATCCAAGAAACTTCTTTAGTTTGTGGGAGTTAACTGAAGAAACTTCTTGGATGCAAAGTGAAACTTCTTCAAGAAAAAACAAAGTCCAGTTGCCTTTTGAAGAAGGACCTTTGGGACGACTCTGTTGGGTAGATTTGTCTTAATTTCATAACTAGCTCATTCTTAATACAGGTTTGTCCAATGTGAATCCTTTATGAATGGATTGTTAGTCTTCTTTGAACTCCCAAAGGTATTTTTTCAAGAGGCAAGTGGACTTTCTGGTTTTTCTTTTGAAGACGTTTCGCTTCTCATCCAAGAAGTTTCTTCAGCTCTGACTGGATGGTGGGGAATGGAAGGATTTATACTTTTTGCAGACAGCTGGTCATTTGCATTTTTTTAGTGAGTCACTAAGGCCACCTGGAAGTTTATCTGTGTAATCAGGGTCACCTGAGTAGTGCAAATGGGTGCGGAGCCTTCTTGGAACTATTGAAAGGACTATGTTGTAGACCGGAGATAGTTGATGTCATATGCCTCACCCTCTGTTGAGAGAGGGCTGTTCAGTTTTGACGTAGATGGCCTCTTTGACCCTTTTTCAAATAAGCAACTGTCTAAAATGTGGACTTTGCTGTCTTCAAAAGAGTGGTCTTTTAAATGCAGATGGACTGCTGAATTTAGTCCTGAAGGGTTTGTACTTCGTTTATGAAGTTGTTGTTTTGTTTCCCCTAATGTACAGTTTTGCACAGCGCTCACTGCATTGTACTACATATACCTTGTTGCTCAGTTTGTGTCTGGGTATTTTATCCTTGGGTTGGGCAAGCTTCTGCCTTAATGTATTCTTGAAGTGTACACGTATGTTGTGTTGGCTGAAGATGCTCCTGAGCTTTTCCGATATTCCTGCAATGAATGGAATGACAACATTGCTTTGTTTATTGTACTCTTCATTGTCTGTTATGGAGGAGCTCCTGTAGGATCTAAAAAACTAAACCACTTTAAGGAAGCCCTCAGAACATGTGGCTATCCCAAACGGGCCTTCATCAAATCTCAAAAAAGACCCTATAGGAGCTCCTCCATAACAGACAATGAAGAGAACAATAAACAAAGCAATGTTGTCAAGACAATTTCTGTGGTCCTGTGGCCATCATGACTATACACCAAGGTGCGCAGATTGTTGTTACCTTCCCATCAAAGTGGTACCTATTTATCTATATACAATTGCATCCTTTTAAACTGCTATAGGTTGAATAAAAAAGGGTGAGAGCACACAACCTCCTCTCATTCCTTTGCTGACCTGCAGTTTGCCTGTTTCACCAGGATCTGGCCCCAACAATTTTCTGCTCCAGTTCAAACTCATCCAGCTCTTCAATTGATATCCAAGATGTCCCTGCTGATAGATAATGATTGCTGTGCCTTGTGGGCAAGGCCTTCTCAGGTGTGAGATTCATTCCTTCAGGAGCTGGGCCGTCTACTCTCAATGTCTAGAAAAATCTGTAAAGAGACATCTTTTCAGCAGCCATTTACTTGTTCCATGATTTTAATATCTGTGTCATTGTTCATTTGAATGTATGATTTTCGCTGTCTCTGTGCGTCTGTGTTTAATTTATGTTTCCCACCTTGAGACATTGCCCAAATAGAAAGGCAGGATATATAACTCAAGTAAACAAATGCAAATACATAAAAGCTAAACTCCCATGAACTTTGGGGGAGGGGGGGTTTCTATCAACCAGCTTTCTTGGAAAATATAAAAGGAAAAATAAATAAATTAGCGCCTGGAGTTTGAATGTGTGCTCACCTGCCCAGCAAAACAAACCAATAAATAAACAAGAAAAGCAAGCTTTTATTATAAGGACGGCAGAAGGGGGTGGGAAGATGTGACAGGCAGCTTTTGGTTACACAGATGTTTTCTAAATGATTTTGTGCCTCGTGATAGCCAATTTTGTCAGTCTCCCCCCCCCCATTTTTTTTCAAGAATGATTACAACTTGTTAAAATTCCGAAAGTGCTCACCACTCATAAAATTGAAGTTATTGTAGAACAGATGAGTTAATTCTATAATCTGCCCATTTCCCCAGCGAATGACTTTTAATCTAGATATTTTCTCTCCTATCGATAATAGGAGCCAGTATGATGATAACATCCAGCTCTTCATCTCCACAGTCAGCTGTGCAGGCAAAGCTATCAGTGCACTGCTCCAGTGTATGGAGACTGTTCAGGTCTGGTTAAGGAGGAACAGATTGAAGAGTCACCTGGGATGGGAATGTTTCCACCATAGGTCTTGGATGGGGTTGCATTTTCCCATTTTGGATTGGTCTGCAACGTGGAGTCTTCCTGACATGCTCCTGTACAATGAGCAGGTGGCAGGTGCTGCCAGGAGAACCTTTGTGAAGGTTATGATGCTTCCTAGATCCAGAGGCCCTTCAGACGGTCACTGGTAGCCTGGTCACCTCATGGCTAGACTGTTATACTATGCTACAGGGTGCTGCTCTTGAAGACTATCCCGAAGTTACAGCTGGTTTAAAATGCAGCAACATGGGCACTCCTCATTATGCCCATGTGTCACTGCTTTTATCCAGGTCGCAGTGGTTGCCCATGAGCTTCCAGCTGCAGTTCAAGGAGTTGGTTGTTCCCTACAAACCCTTCATGGACTAAATCTTGATTACCTACAGGATACAATTGTTTCTGCATGCCCAATATATTCAGACTGAGTGAGTGTGCTCCAGGTCATCTCAATTAAAAATTACCTTGCAGGACTAAAGAGGTGCACCTTCTCTGCCCCAATCCTCATTCTCTGGAACAGGATCCCCACCCCACCCCTGAGATATGTATAGCACCCATTCTCCTGGGATTCCAGAAGGCTCATAAGGCTCTGTTCCCAGGTCTTGGAGTAGTGTAACTGTGGATCCCCTGTGTTTATATATTGAGAAGTTGAAAGCTATCTAGGGTTTCTTGAAGTGGGTGGCTATAAATCATCATCACCACCACCACCTCCTCCTCCTCCTCCTCCTCCTCCTCTCCTTCTCCTTCTCCTTCATCCCACTCATGTTTTCCTTTCCAAAGAAATAACCCCCTTCCCCCCCCAAAAAACAACTCAAATGGAGGATAGAAAGTTCAGGTCATCTTGGAACTCAGCTTCAGCAACAATAGGATATGGTTATCTTGAAATGAAAGATGAAGGAAAGATAGAATCTTTCTTAAGGAGAAATGCAGAACTTTTTTCATACATCTAATAATATGAAAATATGTGGATTATTTCCATTCTCATCAAGGGCCAGCAGCAGCACAACTGTTCTCCTTTGTGCATGTTCCATTAATGCTAGCGAAGTGGTTGCTTTGCAGCCCCTCTGAAAACTTTTTAGACTTTTCCCTTTTGTCCTCTTGAGTGCTTTTCCTGAATCTTCTGTTGCTACGAAGATATTTTTCATTCATTGGACAGCCCGGAGAAAAGAAAAGAAGGCTGCAGCAGCAAATGAATGAAAGCAAATTTGGCTTGACCATTTCTTTCTTTTTCAGGCATTTGCTCCTTTTGCAGACTGATCTTTGCAGACTGGCCAGACTGACATTTAAAATATTACCTTTGCTTAGGATCAGACCAAGTTATAGGCAGAGTGAAATAAACAGATGCTGGACCCAGTCATAGCTATGGGATACAGTGCTGTCCATCGCGCAAACCTAGGACCCCAAGCAAGACATAGGCACGGTGTATGTTAGGGTTGAAGTGAAATTCAATTTGTTACATAGGAATGGGGTGCCACCTTGATCTTGGACTCCGACAGCAATATTTCAGCTTTTTAGTCTAGTCTACAACCGTAGTATCGGTCTGGAAATGCCAACCGATTCTAACTCTGCTTAGTTTTCCAGAAGCACCTCTGCTGCCACTGAGTAGATCAAATTGGTCTTTGTGGCTTTTTAAAAAGCTGCAGATAGTGGGACTTAATATATCTCAAATGGCAATTTATTCCGTAGGTTGAGAGGCTGGTATCAAAAAGTCATTCTCTCTTTTGAAAAACTCGGTGTAATGACCCCTCAAAGACAGTTAAGTGAGACAGTCTCCTTTTCTATGATGCTGCATTGACGCCAAGGGAAATAATGTCTGCATCTTCCTTTCAAATATCTGTTCTGAAGAGTCAAGGACCAGAAGGAAAGGAAGAAATTAACAAACATTTCTCTTTCTTCTGAAGAGTTTACATTGATGTGAAAGCCTAGCCTTAGTATTAACCTCCGCTGAAACACTAAGGCTATTAAAGACCTTAGACCACACCTAGAATACTGCATCCAGTTTTGGTTACCACATTACAAGGACGAGGGGTGACATGGTAGCAGTATTCCAGTATTTGAGGGGTTGCCACAAAGAAGAGGGGGCCAATTTATTTTCCAAAGCACCACAAGGCAAGACAAGAAGCAATGGATGGAAACTGATCAAGGAGAGAAGCAACTTGGAATGAAGGAGAAACTTCCCGACAGAGAGGATAATTAATCAGTGGAGCAGCTTGCCTCCAGAAGTTATAGGTGCTTCATCACTGGAGATTTTTAAGAAAAGACTGGACAACTGGATTTTTAAGAAACTAGATTTTTAAGACTGGATTTTTAAGAAAAGACTGGACAACCACCTATCTGAAATACTATAGGGTTTCCTGCTGGAGCAGGGGGTTGGACTAGAAGACCTCCAAGGTCCCTTCCAGCTCTATTCTGATTGATTGAAAGAAAAAAAACTACTCTTTTATATGTGGAAAACCAGGCCACACTCTGGAATCTTTATGTAGTTCAGCTTTGGGGGATGCTCTTTTTTTTCAGCCTTGAAAAGTGCTGAAATTACAATGAAAAAGCGTCCTTATTACAGTGACTTCCAGTGGGTGTAAACTGGAAATGATAATTCATTCTTTCCAAAAACCTATTCAGGGCACTCAACAGCAACTATTTATTTATTTGTCAGTAGAAAGTTGCATAATGGATTGAGCTGTATTCTTAATGATAGCCTATTACCCTTAAAGTTTTATTGTCTAACAATAGGAGCTTATATTCTACTTTATTACAAAGGATCAGGATTAAATTTCAGGATAAAATTGCCTTCTTCAATCTATTCTGTGTACACAGTTATCAGTTTGATTTCCTATGTTTTCTGCAATTGGATTGGTTAGATGCCGTTGTGCTGTGATGGTGCTCTTTTCTTCCCCTTCTGTCTCAACACCTTGCAGTATGAAGGATAAAGATATATTCAGTGGCTAAGCCTAAAGCAGATGATTTTACAAAAATCAGGAAAGAAATGTCTACCATTTATATCTCAAGATGATTTATTTCTTCCTTGACCACAAAGGCACTGTGGAAACAAAATCTCAATAACAGGTTTCTGTGGATAAACACATACATGGTGTTGGGTGATACTTAAACAAAGATTGGCGCTTTCGCCGTGCTATTCTCATCTCCCTTCCTTCCTTTAACTTTATTTTTTTAAAATAAAGTTCTTCATTTTTTAAAACAAAACCTAAACACTGTCTCTCCACTGAAGTTTATTATCAGAAGCCACCCCACTGAAATGTTTGCTATAATGGTTGTAGAGAAGATTCTCTACCTCATCTGTTATAGCAATCATTGTTAGATTCTCCTTCAGGTTTGCAGCTACTATTAACAATATCAATAGCACTTAGACTTATATACCGCTTCACCGTGCTTTACAACCCTCTCTAAGTGGTTTACAGAGACAGCATATTGCCCCCGACAATCCAGGTCCTCATTTTACTGACCTCAGAAGAATGGAAGACTGAGTCAACCTTGAGCCGGTGAGAATTGAACTCCATACTGTGGGCAGAATTATCTTACAATATTGCATTCTAAGCACTGCGCTGTCACGGCTATTCTTTTTTCCTCCTTTCCTCATTTTTCATGTTGCTGTCATTGACATGAAGGGGCAGAATAATGCATGTGGAAAAATCAAAATAAGGAAGGAAGGTACGGTTATGAAGCCCCTATTTTGAGGACTGGGCCATCTCCAGAGAGTATTTGTTTCTTTAGCCACTATAGAAATATACTTTGAGCAGAAGGACGGCGGACAAATTTAAGGAACAATTTATGGGAGAAGAAAATCTTTTAGAAACTGTAGCACCAGGAGTTTGCCTTCTAGCTCAGGTGCATCTTGTTTGCACTTACCTATGGAAATTTATCCTCTGTATATACTATACTGGCAGCCATTAGAAGCCAACTTGAAGAGATTCAACCTAGAAATAAGGAGAAATTTTCTAACAGTGAGAACAATCAACCAATGGATCAGCTTGCCTTTGGAAGTTGTGGGAGCTTCATCACTGGAAGCTTTCAAGAAGAGACTGGACTGCCATCTGTCAGAAATGGTGTAGGGTCTCCTTGGGTGGGGGGTTGGACTAGATGACCTACAAGGTCCTTTCCAACACTAATCTGTATTTGTAACATAAGGACAAAGAACTGATGCCACCCCCATAGGAAGTAAGCTTGATTACTTGAATATGTGAAACTTAAATCACTATTTGAACCAACTATGTTGATTCATATCCATGATCACACACACACACACAAAACCCACTTGCCAAAAATTAATTAGAAGTGCTTCAGTGATATTCATAGGAATCCTGGAGAGTGTGGGTGGGAGGCAGGAGTGCTAAAACAGCATTGTAACATCACAATGCCTCTTATGTATGTGCATGCTATATTATATCATAAATGCCAAAGGGTAGATCTTGGCACATCATATTCATTTCATAGTTTTGCATCATTGTTAAGAATGGATGTCTATAGTGATATTACTTACAGGTGGCACATGGACGCTATGGGCACATGAGTGTTGCCCTAGCTCAGCTCCAGCGTGCATGAACGCACTGGCCAGCTGATTTCCAGGCCTTCCGGTCCTACCGGAAGTTGGGAAACAGGTCGTTTCCAGCCTCCGGAGGGGCTCTGGGGAGTGGGGAAGGTAGTTTTCGCCCTCCGGATCCTGAGGAGGGCAAAAAATTGGCCTACCTGGCCTACCATGCCATCATGTGCCAAAAGCGGGGAAAACATAGGGGGGTTGTGCACACATGCTTGTGGGGCAGCGCATTGAATTATGGGTGTGGGCACACACATGCGCAACCCCCTCCATGCTCCCCACGCTTTTAGCACACAACATTAGCCATCACTGACTTATAGTGATAGCAACAGCAATAGCACTTAGGCTTATATATTACCCCATAGAGCTTTGCAGCACTTTCTGAGCGGTTTATAATGTCACATAACTCGAAGGAATGGTTGCTGGGTATCTGGGTACCTGCTGTGGGGAAAAAAAAATACAAATTTAAGGTTGATCTACCTCCAGTTATAACATGGTGAATTGGCCCCATTATCTTGCTTTTTAGGTAAGATGCATTTCTAATATTTTTATTTTTGTTTTTAAATTTTACCATCAGTTTATTGTTTGGGGAGTTTTGATAAGTAATATGCATCATTTGGATGACTTCTAACGAACAGGCAGGTGAGAATTAATTAATTTCAAAGTCGCATTATAAAAGTATCATTCCTACGGTTTCATTAATATGTGAGACTAAAAGCTGTAGGTTAATATCTAACGTAGACCTTGATGGTAATTTCCAAGTTGACCTAAGTAGGCTTTTCTGCCTATGTGATTATAAATGTGTTTGCAATAGAGGAAAGGGAACTAAATGTGAAGGAAAAGGCATGGTAAAAATAAACGGGAGACAGTATGGAGCTAATGAAGTGGAAACTTTTCCAATGGGGCAAAAGCTCAGGAAGCAGAAAAAGAATAAAGAAGCAAAGAAACCAGAATGGGGGGTTATTATCAGTTGTTTTTTTAAAAAAGGAATTAAATCTGTAAAATGGCAATATCTCTAGAAGATGGATAAGACCCTATGCCCACTTATATTGGAAATAAATATTCAGGATGCTTATTATTTTGTTTATAGAAGTAGACATGAAAATTCAAAGATGCCTGGGAGCACAGATTTGGGGAGGGGGGAGGAATCCAGAAGATAGGAGTTGTTGTTGGTTGAGTAAAAGACCAGTCTTGATTAGCTTGTTTGTTAGCAAGTAAAAACAGTGCGTCTGACTATGCAGAAAAGCTTTTAAGTGTTAGTTTACAAATATTTTATGAACTAATAAGTATGGTGTTTCCCACTGCTTTTAATAAACCCTCTGAATGAAATCCTCTTCCCTCATTATGGTGTTTTCACATTATGAGCCTGATCTCCTAATCATGGTTTGTAAGGATGAACTTTGGACATCTGTCAGGTAGGCAGCAGGAAATAGTAGAAGCTCATTTCAAGAAGTCTTAACTCTTGATGGCAGTTCTCAAACATTTGCATTCTTAAAAATAATTGAGGACCCCAAACAGTTTTGATTTATATGAATTATATCTATCTATCTATCTATCTATCTATCTATCTATCTATCTATCTATCTATCTATCTATCTATCATCTATCATCTATCTTCTCTCTGTCTCTATCATCTCTCTCTCATTGATCCATCATCTCTCTGTCTGCCTATCATCTCTCTGTTTCTATCCATCATATAGATAGATAGATAGATAGATAGATAGATAGATAGATAGATAGATAGATATAGATATAGATATAGATATAGATATAGATATAGATATATAGATATAATCTCTCATCTATCTCTATTTATCTGTATTTACTGTAGAACTTAAAACTAAGAATTAAAAAATTATTATTTATCTGATAAAATCAGAGTCCTGGGAATCCTCAGGAGTTCCCAGGACTTCCCAGGGTTTTTTTTTAAAACCCCGCTGCTTTAAAATTAAAATTCTCCTTACCTCCTGCACAATATCTAAAGTACAAAATCTAAAAAAACCCACAGCTTTGGTCAAAGAGCCACTGGCAGTTGTGGCCAAGAAGGACAATGCACAGATTCATCAAATGTACCCATTACGCCTTTTCCTGGATCAAGAGAGCCTTCAGCTAGTAACTCATGTCCTCATCACCTCACAATGGATGTATCTGCTTTGGAGATAATTGCAATGTACTTTATGTGGGGCTGCCCTTGAAGACCTTTTGAAAGCTTCAGGTGGTCCAGAATACAATGATGTAGATAGTGATGAACCTTCCTTTCTATTTCCATGTGATGCCACTGCTTCATGAGCTGTATATAGGTTATCAGTTGGCTTCTAGGTGCAATTCAAGGTGCTATTACTTATAAAGACCTTCATGATACTATTTGAAGAACTTGTTGTCTCTAATTGTTTCTCACGAATGAAGGCAAATATATGTGCCCCAGAATAATGATGCAAAATTGAATTTGGTTCTGTCCCTGGAACCAGAGATTTACTCTTCTGGGCTTTTGGCCTCATCTGGAGCCCATCTTCAAGGAATTTCTCTCTAATGGAATACGTGCTTTGGGACTGTTCTGTGAGTTGTGTTTATGTGGTGTCTTCCTATTGGCTGATTGGTGTGTTTCTAATTGATTTCTAATTGTTTCTGCCCAACAAGTGAGGTCAGGCAGAGTGGGTGAACTTCGATCGAGCAGTCATCTTGTGGGATCCAGAAAGCATTATTTCTTTCTCATAATGCCTATCCTCTGGAACAGCTTTCTCCCAAAGATCTGATGATCCACTCTGAGATGAGGTTCAAAAAGTCATTGAAAAACTTGGCTGTTCTTCCATGATTTGGGGCAGAGTGGTGACTGAGCCTCTGTGGGAAGTGTTATCATTATGCAGGATGTTTGTTTTGGATGCTTATGATCTGTGCTTTTCTTTCTCTTTCTTATTATACTTACTTTTCTTAATGTAAGCCACTTAGAGTCATTCAGACCATATAGCCTCTAAACTGTGTTAAATAAATTGTAATAAATAAAGTAAACCCCTCCCCATTTTCATCAATAGAATCTAAAAAGGGGCCCAAGTCACTTATTGTTGCAATTGCTACCTGGGAATTGGAAGTTCTTAGGACTCTGAGTGATTTGAAATAAATTCTGATTCACCTTACTGAGTGTTTTGTGGTGGACTTTTTCACCCTCTGTAACATGACTGTTTTTGACAGTTCTAGCAATGTGGTTATGGAACTTCATTATTGCTTAACTGCTGACTTTTTGTTGCTTGTTTTGCGTGTTCAAAACATGTTTCCTCACTCCAAATAGAAAATTCCTTAACACATAAACATGCTTGGTTTTGAGATTAATCTGTGGGAAATTAATAACGCCATGACCTTCATCACAGGAAAGAGCTGCAGTTCAGTAATGGAGCGTATATTTTGGATAAAGAAAATCCTATGTTCGGTGCCCTTTAGTTCAGACATCGAGTAGGAGATGATCTGAAAAACTCTGCTGGAACACTATTACCACTCAGAGTAGACAAATATGTCTGCATTGTCTAATTGAAATGTTCCACTGACAGAGTTGAGCCTCTAAGACCTGACTGTAATAGACTGGCAAGAAGAAATGTGGACATAGAGATGTTAGCTGTTAAAAATCCGCAATAACCCATCCCCAGGGTTTGCAAGCATAAGAATAGCCTCTGGACATAATGCTGGAATATTCCCTGTGTGAAATTGGGATTTCTGTCATCATAACCAATATTGGTCGTGGAAGCTGATATGGAGATAGGAAGTGAGTGTTAGAGTTATCTTTCTATTCTTGAAGAGGAGAAATCCAATGGTCCTCGGGTCCAAACAGTTCTGCGCTTAATAGGTTATGCTCCTGGTTGAGAGGTTTATTTTCCCTGGATAATCTTTATTGCCAAGTTGCAAAGAGAACATATCTGCTGAGAACTTCACGTAGGTGTCAGGAAGGGCATCTAACCAGTAAATGTTCAGCTCCATTCAGTTGCCCCATCTCCATACAATACAAGGGATTACAGGGTGATAAAAAGAAATGTTTATTTCCAAGTTTGAATAAGATCTGCATTATATAATTTAAATACTCAGTGCACAGTGTGCTACAAAATACATATTAAATCTGAACCAAGTTCACTTTGCTTGACTAGGGACCATCTGAACATTTGCTTTTGTTAATGGGCACTTTACAATGGGAGCAGAATTTGGGTGCAGTGCTGCTTGTACTCTCAAGTTAGGAACTAAACTAAAATAGTAGTTTAGTTTATACTTTATGGTTTCTAAGTCCTTCCTTTCAGAGGAAGTCCCTCACCATTAAACATAGTCCAATATACTTCTGGTTATTCATGTATATTATTACATCCCAAGTAATAGTGCTGAATCTAATTTTAAATATTAGCAATAGAGTTTAAATTTGTTTTTACATGAACATTGGCTCTGTTCTTGTGATTTACCCAAAATAGAAGAAATGCTGATGAGGTGTAGATTTGCTTGGCAGTTATTAACATATGGAAATTTGCTTACATTGGATTTTATATTGATTGTATCTCAACCCAATAATGCTTAGCAGGTAAACAAAAAAGAAAAAAAAAACCTATGGGAAATAAGAAAGCACTGAGGCTTAGCTTTCCTCTTGGGGGTGAGGCAGCTGGTGACCAAAATCAATGAGTTTCCTCCAAACCTGAAATCTAGAGAACTGAAGATTGTGTGAACAAATAACTTATTACTATCTACATACAGAAAAGAATCATGAAGTGCACACAACATCTAAGCAGGACCCCAGCGGATCTTTTCCTTTCTGTGACGGATGGACAAACAAATATCAAAACTGATTATTAAAAATTAGGGTTTTTCTTATTCCTGTTGGTACATGTGAAAACACAATGGAACTGTATTGATACGATTCCTTTCTTATCTCATCTATTTCTAATGTTATCCTTCGATTCAGTAAGCTTTAGGGAAAAAGCTGAGTCATAAGAAGCATGAATCGAAGAATTTCCTAATGTGTTAGATATCCAAAATTTTTAGACCAGACATTCTGGATTTCCCTACAGATCTCCTTTTCTCGAACACTCATGTATGTTTTGGGGATTTGTGGATATGTATTTTCAACTAAGACAGACCATGGATCAAAAATTCATAGAACTAGTGGATCTGAGTGATTTTATCTGTCTTCACTGCAGCCCTAGCAGAAGGACTAGGTCTCCCTGGTAGTAGCCTAAATGCAGACATGGTAAGAGTTGAAAAATAATTAGATTTTGCATTTTTAATATCACAAGGTAATCCTTAAATGCTCTTACCTATGTTTGGTAAAAGCAGTTTTACTTTTTATTTGGTTATTTTTACTTATCTTCCAGTCGTCTTCCAGGCATCTCTTATGCCATTTCATCCCTCAGAATTCTTCTGAGAACCAGGAACACCGCAGGATCTATGGACAATGAGAGTCCACACAGGTGTAATACAAATTAGGACTGTTCTCATCTACTTATTCTAAGCAACGTTAAGGTTTCAATTAAATATTATCAGAATTTCAAGAATGACCTCAATTCCCTCCCCCAAACCCTGCAGTATTAATTAATTAATTAGTTAGTCTCATTCAACCCATTATTTTTTGTTTGTTTGAATAACATAATATGTTTTCACATGGTCTTCCTTGTTTAGTGGAGGGATCCTATATAGTTGATATATGACTTGTATATATTCAATACATTCAATGGGCCCTCATGGATAAAAGAATGAAAGAGTGATGGAGACCTCAATAACTTTGTAGACAGATGTTAATCCCAAGGAGCTGCTGATCCAGTTCTACAGAGGAATTATTGAGTCTGTCATCTGCACCTCTATAACTGTCTGGTTTGGTTCTGCAACCCAACAAGACAGACACAGGCTTCAGAGGATAATTAGAACTGCAGAAAAAACAATTACTACTATAACCTGCCTTCCATTGAGGACCTGTATACTGCACAAGTCAAAAAGAAGGCTGTGAAAATATTTACAAACCCCTCGCATCCTGGATATAAACCTATTCAACTCCTACCCTCAAAACGATGCTATAGACCACTGCACACCAGAACAACTAGACACAAGAACAGTTTTTCCCCCGAACGCTATCACTCTGCTAAACAAATAATTCCCTCAACACTGTCAAATTAGTTACTAAATCTGCATTACCATTAATCTTCTCATGTTCCTATCACCCATCTCCTCCCACTTATGACTGTATGACTGTAACCTTGTTGCTGGTGTCCTTAAGATTTACCTTATATTGACTGTTTCCCTATGACTATCATTAAGTGTTGTACTTAATGATTCTTGACGAATGTATCTTTTCTTTTATGTACATGGAGAGCGTATGCACCAAGACAAATTCCTTGTGTGTCCAATCATACTTGGCCAATAAAGAATTCTACTCTGTTCTGTTCTGTTCTGTTCTGTTCTGTTCTGTTCTGTTCTGTTCTGTTTTGCTCTGCTCTGCTCTGCTCTGCTCTGCTCTGCTCTGCTCTGCTCTGCTCTGTTCTTTGGCACAGGCTTTAGAACTAACAACACAAAACTCTTCAGAATGAACAACAAAGCACCTTTTGATCCACAGGTCCTCCAAATTACCAAGTTACTTGATTTTCCATATATAACAATACAATTACCCACATACTTACACACATGTAAATTAGGTTTGAGAGCATGTATTTTTATAACAGAGATGTTATTCACAATTAATGTGAATTAATTTTAATTAATTTTAATTTATTGTATGTCTATTGTATGTCTATACAATAAATTTTAATTTATTGTATGTCTATTGCTGGTCGATGACCGTAATAAAGTTTTATTCTATTCTTCCATATATGTTGAGAGATCTGAGAAGGGAGATTTTACTGTCATTAAATAATAATCAACAAGCCATTAGGCTGTTTTGGAGGCAACATACTGCTAATATTACTACTATTATTGATTATGCTAAGTCAGTTACCCAAAATATTATTTCTTTTTGCTGTCAAATAAATACGATTTTGGCAGATGCATGTCCAGATTTAAAATGAAGATAAAAGTCCAGGGTAAACATTATAGCTAAATAAAAAATTGGTTTACCCCGTTCCCTTATCTGAACTTGTGATGTGTTCCTCCATTATTTCTTGTGTTACTTTTACATATAATTTTGACACATACTCAATGGAATGCAAGTTTTCAGCAGAGGAAAAGGTTGTAAATCCCTTGATATGCACATTCTGTTTATTTCACCCTTCATATACTTATATTTTTAACATCGTTTAGGTTGTGTACAACCAGAATAATTTTGCTCAGACTAGCTCAGGCTAGAATAATTTTGTCTCAGGCTAGTTTTCAAGAAATGTATGGGACAAGATGATCAAACTTCGCTATTTTGATCTCCCCCCCCCCCCAAGTTGTGGTGGAAAAGAGGGGGTAGGTGGGGGAAATGAATGACTTTTCATGTCTTTCAGATATATTGGCCTATTCTTCAAATCACAGGTTCCTGGCTGATCAACTATACCACCTGCTAGTAAAGCCCAGTAATATTAGTCTGTGGAATGGTTTCATTCTCATCTCACACCTCAGAGATTTTGAGTTCAACCCCAGGCATCCCTCGTGTGTTTAAATCAGCTTAACAGCTCATACCGTGTGCTGATTTCCTTGTAGGCCTCTGTTTTCTCAAAAAGTGATCACCTTTTGCCAATGCCCTCAGGATTAAACAGAGCAGACTGGTTTTCCTCTTCTGCATTGGCTCTACCTTTGTAGTCAATAAAAGACTAACTAGAAAAGAATCAGCTGATGAGAGAATCAATCTTCTGGAAGCCTCCCCACAGTTTTCTCATCATTTTTGTGCCGTCTGTCATCTCAGATTGTAAAATGGAAACCGAAACTCAGTATGTGGGAAGACTTTTAGTGCTCCTTGTTAACAAAAACAGTAAGACCAAGGGTTTTGATCTTATGAGTGTATGGGTAAACAGTAAGCTGTAAGTGTTCACTCTTGAAGTGGCTTTTCCCGGTTTCTAATGGAAACTTGCAAAGAAGTATCAAAGAAGTATCACAAAGGGTCTTATACTGGTGTATGGATTCCCATTCCAAATAGGTCAGGTTAAATCTGAACTTCTTCAGTATAACACTACAATGTAGTTGTACCATTTGCTGCCACACAAAAGCCAGATAAATTGGAAACAAAAAGCAAAGTATGAAAAGGAAGTTTCAGGACTTCGAATGGCTATTTTCCCTAAAAGAACTCTTTTGGTTACAGACATGAACATGTTAAAAATAATATTCTGTCTTTCCTGCAAAGGTTATATAAGATGTAGATTTTGCATTGCCAGCATTTCTTTTTCAAGGAAATCTAAGAATCACTTTAAAAATAAAGCTTACATTCCACAAACGTTCTTAAACTGGAGAAGTAGACTGCTGCACTAACGGAAACAAAACCATCAATCTAACTTTAGTGCAAATTTATAATTTCCTTCCTTCCTTCCTTCCTTCCTTCCTTCCTTCCTTCCTTCCTTCCTTCCTCCCTCCCTTCCTTCCTTCCTTCCTCCCTCCCTCCCTCCCTCCCTCCCTGATTAGTTTCTTAATTGCTCTGGTATTCATAGCTGTATCTTCCATTATTTTATTAAACAAAACTCTTACATTGCTTGGGGATTTGGCATCTTCTTTCAGAGATGGAATTGTTAGAACTATACTTAATTGTGAAATATCCTTTCCCTGACAAGGCAATCATTGGTAATCAAATGCCTGTAGTGTTATAATAAGATTGACAATGCCATGGCTGAAGACCCACTTGCTACCCCATGTTCTAAATGCAGAGTTTGGATATGGTCTTCTCTATCAATTCACTGATATACATTTAGAAAAATAATTGTTTACATTGTCTGTTTGCAGATTTCTGAATTATCAGATATAAATTCCTTTTTTTCCAGGAATGTCTTGGTAAAGTAACATGTTCTAATACATGGGTGTCAAACTTGCCATGTCATGTTGCCGTCATGTGACATTTCATGACATTTTCCCCATTTGCCGAGCTGGAGTAGGTGTGGCCTGCACATGATGCACCTGGCCCGCGGGCCACCAGTTTGACACCCCTGTTCTAATAGACGCTCCTTCCTCAATGTTTGACATTTCATAGATCTGCTGGATTTTAGCAGACTGCTATTCATAGATTTAGCTTCAGTTTCTTTGCTCTTTGGAGTTCTTGACTTGAGCACTATTGAGCACAGAACTTGCCAGCTGGAATGCTGACAGACTGGGTTGGAGACCAAAGCGCAGTACGACAGGGTGAGTTCCCATCCTTGCCCCAGCTCCTGTCCACCTAGCAGTTCAAAAGCATGCAAATGTGAGTAGATAAATAGGTACCACTTCAGTGGGAGGTAACAGCATTCCATGCAACTTGGGGTATTAGTCATGCTGGCCCCATGACCACGGAAGCATCTTCAGACAATGCTGGCACAGCTAAGAAACAGATGAGCAGTGCTCCCTTGAATCAGACACGATAG
Organism: Masticophis lateralis; assembly: GCA_030761175.1. Classification (NCBI taxonomy): domain Eukaryota; kingdom Metazoa; phylum Chordata; class Lepidosauria; order Squamata; family Colubridae; genus Masticophis; species Masticophis lateralis. Next base: position 207,600,382 of record JAUDYJ010000001.1, read on the forward strand.
GACAGGGGAACCATTACCTTCAATTATGTGTCCATCGCTGTAACATTAAATCCTATGGTTTCACTCAGTTTCTGGATTTATTCATGTTCCTCTAAATGATGGGTTGGGATAAGGAAAATGGAAGAGTGGAGGAAAAGTTTGGAGAGAAATGTAAAAGAAAAATTCTACACTGGAGTATTCGGTTACATTCTAATTCTTATTTTACAGCAAGAATATTTCTATTAGGTTCTGGTAACAATCACTATTTTCTGTACTATATTGTAATACCTTTTTAATATCTAATCCGATGTAAGACACAATGATATGAAAAGTTTCTTACTTTTTGTTCCTCAGAATGTTAAATACTGGCATCCAATTATAAGAGCAGAGAGAAAAATATTCTGTCTCCTGAGTATATATACAGTACCAAGTTGTGATTAAATTAAAACTGAATATAGAGCAGGTTTACACTGTGGGGTAGCTTTTGTGCATGCAAAACACTCTTGATACAAAAAGCTATCTGCATATGCATACAGAATCTCTGGGTACAGCTCAATTAGTCTAAATTAGATGACTCATTTATTGGCATCTAATGAGTCATGTACCATAGTGTGTACTAGTGGGTATTTACTAATACAGCTATCATACCAGAAGTTGCATTAGAGAGTAGTTGTCCAGGTGTTTAATTCCAACCCAGCGTAGACTGGTAAAAGAAAACAGAATGAGGAGTATATCAAATAGGTAAATTCTATACTGGTGGGAGAAATAATGAAAAATACAGGGGGAGGGGGGAGAGAGAATGAGAGCGAGGTGCACACACACACACACACACGTCTGAATAGATAAAGATTAGCATTTACTCTTAGCAATCAGTCCAGATTGTGGAAATAATGGCGTAACTGTCAATCATATGTCTTAGCTGAAGCACAGCATGCATCAACATCATAGCATTGTCATGTGGAACTTTTCAGAACATTAACTAAAAGAAATAGAAACAATGGCCTTCAGATGGGCCTTTTTCTCTTATTTTGTATACCTTTTTGCGGAAAACGAATACTAACTTTTTTCTTTTTTAAAAAAAGGATAGAGAACAAATAGGGATGGGGAACAGAATGGAAGACAAGACAGACTCCCCCCCGCTCCACTAGTGGGCTATTGTCCCCATAATTTTCAGTTGGCATTTCTCATGGGATCCAGTACGGTGGATGTTGGGTTACATTCAAAATTTCTATCTTTACTAGCTGCCCACTTGCTGTCCTATCAAAAGGAAACCGCTTTGCCTGCTTCATGATAGGTCTGTTCTGGAGAACTGGTAGTGGAAATTTTGAGTAGTTCGGAGAACCAGTAGTAAAAATTGTGGCTGGCCCTGCCCCCATCTATTCTCTGTCTCCCAAGTCCCAGCTGATCGGGAGGAAATGGGGATTTTGCAGTAACCTTCCCCTGGATTGGGGAGGGAATGGAGATTTTACAGTATCCTTCCCCTGCCATGCCCACCAAGCCACACCCACAGAACTGGTAGTAAAAAAATTTGAAACCCACCACCGCCTATCATACAACATGGCTGGTTAACATTCTTGGTCAGAAAACCTCACAATTTGCCAAGTGGGGACTAAACAACATATGTTCATACTAATGTCAATCTTGGTTTTTCTCCCATCTATATTCATTTCTCACATGCACACACATTTTCTCCTGTAAACTCAGAAACATGCACACAATACACTTCCTCTTTGTCACGTACACTGTCAAAAGTTAATCGGTTTCCACTAAAAGAATATGAGGCTCAATCTATATGCATTCTGCGTTATACTTTTTGTAAAGAATGTCAACTGCATAATGGAATGCTTTTTCCTTCCTTTTATGTTTGTGCTGGAATGAAGCCATTTTATAATGTTACGATTTGACTTTAGCGTGACCAGCATATTTTTCTGAATTGCTAGAAGACCGTATGTGTCTTCTGCCTTCAGAAAATACTCCAAACACCTTCCTGGCAACTAGGGATCAAGGGTTGTAAATCAGGATGAGATTTCTCCAAGGAGTCTAGTCATCTTTGGATGCACGTGGCAGCTAGTATTGTAAAAGCAACTTCAAGCTGTACACTCTGGAGTTGCTCTATTACATCTCGCAGAGCTTTTCCAGAGACAGCTGAGGAAAAACCTCTCTGGCATGTTTTGCTATTCTCAAGTATGAATTCAAAGATCCAGATTAAATGATTGGTGGAACCATTTTAAGACAAAAATCATGGAATAATTAGACTGGCCAATCCTTGTGCACATGAATGCAAAATGGCGGGCGATTGGAATTCGAATTGGAAGTTGTGATTAATATTTTATCTAACCATAATCAAATATTTAATAAAATGTGGGGATCTGCAATTAAATATTTTTCTTTGGTCTCTTTCTCTCCCTCTGCCTCTCTATATATTTTAAATTTGCTGATACTTACTGGAAGCTTTGGGATTGGAAATGTCAGCACTATTGTATTGTGATCAATAATTAAATTTAGTGCTGACATGCATCTCGTTTATGCAGCAATCTCCGACAATCCCATCTTGCAAAATTAATCCTTTCCCATTTATATAATAAAAGACTTGAACAATAAAATAATTTTGATGAGTACCAGTGTAAGATTATTTTTCATCAATATTACATTTTTATAAATTGCGTGCATATACTCATAGTAAATTAGCTGTCAGGCCTGAGAATAGTTTTTTTTTCCTGTTTAAAGGTAATTATGGGTACCAAAGACAAGAATGCACTTAACCTTGCTGTGCAGTTGTCCTTACCACCGTGGCTTCATTTTTATTGCAAGCCATATCCAACTCATCAAAACACTGGAAGAAGATTAATTAGCAAAATTAAATATATAGAATATGAAGTAATTCAAAACCATGTTCACCTATATGCATATAAAAAAACATGTGATTGACAATAAATATGCTTGCTAATATAATCTTTAGAAGTCTTTATTCTGACTTTCTTTCCTGAACTGTTTTCCAATATTTAAAATTTAAAGCACATTGGCGGAGACATTTTTAAAAACTGAATAACTTGCATAACATGTAAATCTTTATATAAATAACTGGGTTCCAATTAGGAAATCTCCTTTAGAAAGTCTTCATATTATTTCTTTGTATTTTTTTTCTCATTCTCTTATCAGCATTTCATACTGCAAAGCTGAATGTATGCTTCCTATAATCCTCAAATCCTCTTTTCAGATATAATAATATGGTACTACACCAGCATGGGAAGATAGGGGAGAGGACAATAAAAATAGATTTCATGGAATGTTTAGATTGGAAAGATTACAGACATTTTGATAGAAAGAAGAACAGAAGTAGTCTAATCTAGTTTAGTCTAGTCTAATCTAGTCTAGTCCAGTCCAGTCCAGTCCAGTCCAGTCCAGTCCAGTCCAGTCCAGTCCAGTCCAGTCCAGTCCAGTCTATCCCTAAGAATCTTCCTTGAGATTATTTTTTTCCTTGTTTGGTGGGTAGGTTCAGAACAAAATGAAATGCAATTGGATTCAGTTCATATGTACTTGAATTAAATAGATCGGATATGATTAAAAATGTCCTTGAATTAATTTAGATTCCTGTTAATTACATCCATACATATTTCTTGGTAGCATAAGAGACATTGTTAGCTTCTGCATTGGAGTCTTCATTGGTTCCACATCCAAACCAAACACTAATATGGGCTGATCCTGTTTAGCCTCTAAGATCAGACAAGGTCCACCGGGGGTTGTCCTATCCAAATGCAATAAAGATTGCTTTCCTAATATTTCATAATTTTGTCCTTCCTTCACACTACCTATTAGAATTTGATAGCAACTTTCAGACTGGCTTTACTCTTAACACCACCATGATTGTAGGAGTGAAAAATGGAATTTGTCCCTAATGTCTTAAATAAAATTGTTTGAAAAATGAGCATAATTTTGTTATAGAAAAGGACATCATGTTTTTAAAGCAAAAATAATAAAATTAGTACCCACAGCTAATGGGCATGCCCACTCACCTACCTTGCATAGAAAACGAATGTAAGAAAGGATGCCCCAACGAGTCACATCTGCATCTATGGGCCCTGTTCTATCTTAATACTGATGTTAGACTTCTCTGAAGAAACCTCTCCTCTGATCATGAGTACAGCAGTCCTTGACTTACAGCCACAATTGAGCCCAACATTTGTTAAGTGAGACATTTATTAAATGAGTTTTGCCCCGTTTTACAATCTTTCTTGCCACGTTTGTTAAATGAATCAATGCAGTTGATAAGTTAGTAACCCGATTGTTAAGTGAATCTGGCTTTTCCCGTTGATTTTGCTTGTCAGATAGGTGATTGCATGACCTTGGGACACAATGACGGTCATAAGTATGAACCAGTTGCCAAGCATCTGAATTTTGATCACATGATCATGGGTTGGATGCTGCAAAGGTCGTTTAGTGTGAAAAATGATCATAAGTCATTTTTTTTCAGTGTCTTTATAACTTGAACGGTCGCTAAATGAACTGTGTAAGTTGAAGACTACCTGCAGTCACTTTTGGGGTTGCTGGGGAAGAAAGAAAGAAAGCTTTCCACTTTTTTAATGATAGCAATAACACCTGGTTAAAGAAGAAGACCTTCTCACATTGGCTTAGATACAGTGGTGGGTTTCAAATTTTTTTACTACCGGTTCTGTGGGTGTGGCTTGGGCATGGCATAGCTTGGTGCGTGACAGGGGAAGGATACTGTAAAATCTCCATTCCCACCCCACTCCAGGGGAAGGATACTGTAAAATCTCCATTCACTCCCCAATCCAGGGGAAGGATACTGCAAAATCCAGATTTCCTCCTAATCAGCTCGGACTTGGGAGGGAGAGAATAGATGGGGGTGGGGCCAGTCAGAATTTTTTTTACTACCGGTTCTCCGAACTACTCAAAATTTCCGCTACCCATTCTCCAGAACTGGTCAGAACCTGCTGAAACCCACCTCTGCTTAGATATCCATTTTTATATTGGCTTCACTGTATTTAGACATATTTTTTTCTGAGTAGCTGTGCTGAGTAACACGTTTGTCTAATGTAATGTTAATAAAACTGTATGAAGTGTGAAAGACATTCCTGGATGTATTTTGATGGCACTGTGTCATCAATAGTCAGTGGCCTATGAACACTCAATGTCATATTTACTTACTGATGGAAATGCATAGTAAAGCATTTAGCATGTCACTCAGGAAGTAATAGTTACTGTGTTTTTTAATAGTCTCTACCCCCCCCCCCCCCACATATTTATAATTCAAAGTGACAGGAGCCAGAGACATGCTTCAACACGGAAATTAAGCTAGTTAAATCATGCATGATTGAATGAAAAATTGAAAATCCACCTTAGGTTTACTGTTTAATCAGCCTTCCTACTCATCTCTAGAAACATGCAGGAAGTTAAATACTTACTTATAAATAATGTGTTATCTTGTATTCAGTCAAGTGATTTAAAAGCAAAATAATATTTAAATACTTTATTTGCTTCATCGCTTATAGCACAATTATTTTGCCAAAACTCTCTAAAGAGTCTAAAAAAGATGAGGGTGAGGATGGGGATACAGAACAACTAAAATGAAATAATCAAAACAGTAATTAAAACTAAATATTTTAATGCCTTTCCTAGCTACAGCTATTTTTTAAAAATAAAAATATATTTGCATTAAAATTGTGTACAAATGAAGACCGATTGTTTATTAAAGATACCAAAATGGATTTCTGGGTAGGTAAATTCCTAGAAAGTCCTGGAGGATTAAAAAAAAAAAAGGAAAGCTGTGTAGCTTGTCAACAGTCTATGCCAGAAATCAAGATTGCATTTTTTAAAATACTTTTAGCTACTATCATGTCTGACACATCTGCCATTTTTGGTGCTAGGATTGATTCCAGATACTAGGGATATAGCCAAGTAGAACATATACATCTTCAATGCCTTCCAAACTGATATTTATTTATTTATTTGTATCCTGGTCTTTATTATGTTTACAAATAACTCAAAACAATGAACATATCCAACACACCTTCCTCCTCCTCTTTCCCCCACAGCAATAACCCTGTGAGATGGGTTGGGCTGATTGACCGGCCCAGTGTCACCCAATGGGCTTTCATGGCTAAATAGGGATTTGAACTCATGAACTCCTGCTTTCTTGCCTGGTTCCTTAACCACCAGACTTGTCACTGCTACAGTCCAAAATCTGGCCACAATAGGACAAGTCCAAACCATCTGATCTAATGAACAAGTCTTAAGTAGCATATCCAACAGTGAGGCGATTTCAATTAGCCCCAATTAAACATTCTTTGATGTGCCTATTATGTAAAATATTTTGTTGTTGCTGCTGCATCAATCATTTAAAGCATCTTTAACTAGATAGGATATTCCGAGGTCGTGTAAATATCAATTCCATCAACTTTCTGTGAGAAAGGGCTTGGGAACCATAATTAATTCCTCTGTGATCTACAACCATTGTGAATCTGCAGCAGCATCTGGATTTGATAGAACCAATGACAAATGCTTGAGTAAAATCAACTCTTAAGAAGCACTCTGAGAGAAATCAATTTTTAAAAATCTGTAACAGAAATGAGGAATAATATTGTCAGAGGCTCAATTTTCCCTGCCCCCAAAGCTGCTATTTTAAAATATGGATTGCTCCTTTTGTACACTTTTCTTGAAGAGTCAACATTATATATTGAATCCAATATTTTCTATATATATCTTGTGGTATTTCACTAAATGCAGGTAGTGAATCTTATCCCTTTACAATAAGGAATCCCAATAATTGTTGAGTTTTCAATGTTGTCAAATAATAATTCTCAGTTTGAATCCAAAGTGGAACTGACTGTTGACATACCTGATTCCAGTCAGTGACAAAAATTAAAATAAATCCTCAAAGACAAACATGAAAGTATGAGAAGTTAAGTCAACCTTTTGCAATAGGTAATTGCAATTTGTACCAGAGAGATTTATTCAATATTCAATTCAATTCATTACAAAATAAGTTAATGTAATTTAAAATCAAATAACTAGCTTAAAAGAAAGATAAGAAGTCTTGTGAAGTATTTCAAACTTGGAGCTGAGATCTTTTGATCTTCCTCCAAACACTGAAATAAATTTGAAAGTGTGTCTTGATTATCTTTCATTTGCATCAAAACTTCCACCAACAATGACAGGGCAAGCCACTAGCATACAAACAGAGAGCAAACCCCACTCCCTTGTTGCACTGTTGATGTTATCTATTTGGGTAATGAAATGTCTGCAAGAAAGCAACCAAGCTCAGAGACCACCAAGGACCCCGCAGTGAAATATTGTTTATTATTCACTTAAAGCAGGGGTGTCAAATTCAATTTCATTGAGAGCTGCACCAGAGCTGTGGTTGACCTCAGGAGGGCTGGGTGAGCATGGACGACTGGGTAGGTGTGGCCAGCTTGATGCCACTCACTGGATGTGGCCGACTGGGTGGGTGGGGCCGACTGGGTGGGTGTGGCCAGCTTGATGCCACTCACTGGATGTGGCCGACTGGATGGGTGTGGCCAACTGGGTGGGTGTGGCCAACTGGGTGGGTGTGGCCAGCTTGACGCCACTCACTGGATGTGGCCGACTGGGTAGGTGTGGCTGACTGGGTGGGTGAGGCCAGCTTGACGCCACTCACTGGATGTGGCTGACTGGGTGGGTGTGGCCATCTTGACGCCACTCCCCAACCTGCTGGCATGGGTCGACCAGGCCGAAGTGGGTAGACCAGCTGAAGTGATGCGGGGTCGTTCCTTACATTTTCCAGGATGCCTCTATGGGCCAGATCCAACCACATTGCAGGCCGAATTTGGCTTGACTTTGATACCCCTGACTTAAAGGTAGATCTGCTTTACTAAGACACACAGATTTTTAAAAAGAATTTGTTTCTGGCTTTAAGCCAAATCATGTTTTAACAGGAATTTCTTCCCTAAACACCCAAACTTTATTATAAACCATCCACGCTCAAGGTATAACTTGGTCAGACCCAGGCCTTTATGTGATCCTGAAACTCAGTTTAGGTTTCTCTCAGGAAGACATCACAAATGCAGAATTGGAAGACTTTGGTAAGATTCTTTTCCCACAAAACGTTTCCTATGCTTGCACATGATGCTGCAAAGACAACAGTCTATTTTACTCCATAACTGAAGATATATATCAGGTTCACCCAACTGATGTATATTTGAAACCAGATATGCAGTATATGCAGTATCCATACCAGAAGCTGAACATCTGTTGATGTTAGCAGCATATCTTTTGCAATATAAAAAAATGTCTTCATTATCCATATGCTATGAAAAGCAGAATTAGTATTTTAAATAGGAAATAGTGCAAACTAATAGAAGATACTCTGTGTGTGTGTTTGTGTTTCCCTAAGCCCATGATGGCGAACCTGTGGCACTCCGTGTACAGGTGGTACACGGAGCCATATCAGTGGGCACGCGAGTGTTGCCCTGACTCAGCTCCAGCATGCATACATATGCCAGCCAGCTGATTTTCAGACCTTCTGGGGGCATGGGAAATAGGCTGTTTCCGGCCTCCGGGGGCGTGGGAAAGACCGTTTTTGTCCTCCCCAGGCTCCAAGAAAGCCTTTGGAGCCTGGGGAGGATGAAAAACAGGCCTACCAAGCCCACTGGGCCATTACATGCCAAAAGTGGGGGACCGTGCAGGGGTCATGTCTGCGGGAGTGGGGCACATTGAATTATGGGTGTGGGCACATGTCCACGCAACCCCTCCATGCTCCCCCCGCTTTTGGCACATGACGGCAAAAAGGTTAGCCATCACTGCCCTAAGCCTTCAGTTCCTGAATTTTTCAGGAAGAGACTTGGATTTTAAAGAATCAATTCTGTCGTCCTGAAACTGGTAAATTTAGGTCAGTCACCCTGTGCAATTGCCCTCTTTGTGGTTCTGCAATACCTACTCTCCCCCTGCCCCAAAAGTCACTTTATAGAGGCCAGCGTTAGGGCACACCACTCTGCTCTCGGTAACAATACTAATAGGAGTACACCAGGAGTGAAATGCTCCCGGTTCGGACCGAATCAGGCAATCTGGTAGCAATTATGGCAGGTGGTTTGGAGAACCGGTAGCAATGGCGGTGCAAGACTCCGTCCATCCACCCAGGTATCATTACTTCCTGCTTTTAAAAGGTAAAAGAAAGAGGCTCTGACGATCACAGCTGTGCGGCACGATCGTCAGAGCCTCTTTTTACCTTTTAAAAGCATTTATTACAACCTATTCGCCCAAATAGGTTGTAAAAAAATGCTTTAAAAAAGTAAAAAAAAAAAATTGGCCACGACCACCCAGTCACATTACCCCCCACCAAGCCACATCCACAGAACTGGTAGTAACAAATTTTACATTTCACCACTGGAGTATACTCCATTTAAATAAGGATTCCTCTTGTGGAACGACATTGTTCTAAATTGGAGCGAAATGCAAACACCCCTTCATTCCCATCAATGCTGTCATAACAGTAAGAAAGAACAGTAATATTCAAAGCCAATTTTTGGGGATTAAAAGTTGTTTCCTTCTTTAGAGAACACTGAAGCTCATACCCTTGCTTGGCAGCCTGGCGTTGGGAAGCTCTGAGTTGTGAGCACGTGCTCAGTAGGTGTTTAGATTTTTCCAGCCTTTCCTGGATGAGTCAGACAGCACTGTTAAGTTTGCAACTGCTGTGCCATGTCATATTGGATCTTTTTCATTACCTACCTAGCTTATGGCAATCAATAAAATGAAAATGAATGTGAACTCATTAGCGAGCTTGCTATTTGCTCTTTGCAAAGCTGCAGTATGCAGACTTTCCTGAAGTATATAGGGCCTGTATTTATTATTTACCAGCTGGCATGGCAGAGTGCATTAAAATATTGTAAAAAGCATTTACAAATAGATTATGGGGAGGAAAGTGAATCGTATCTTAATTGGGATCTGATCCTTTGACTTTGCATATGCATCGTTTAGAAAAGCAAAGCAAGTTTCTAAACAAGGGGAAACGTGGTTTCCATGCTGGAACATTTCTAAGGATCCACAGGTTTTCTCCTCTCTTTGACTGAGCTACAATGTTTAAAAGGTATCAATAGACTCACCAAGAAATCAAGAGGTGAATGTTTGAACACACTTCACCAAAGGTGGTCTCTTTAGAATATTACAGTGAGAGCAATTTAATCAATCCCAACTTCTTTCCCACATATTGTTAACCGTGGTCTGCACTCCAAACTCCATTTAACAGCTTTTTAATTCAGACAGCTGTTCAGTTGCAATAGAACCATTTCTTTTGCACTCTGCATTGAGTAATAAAAGGTGCCAGGACATATGATAGCTTGACATTGTTCCTTTGGGTTTATTTTTTATTTTTTTGTCAAGGGTTAGCAGGAGAAGCTCCCCACATCTTCAATAACAGCCACTAGAAGAGTCCATGGCTTTGAAGAAGGACTCTTATGCCTAAGAGTGCAAAACAAAATAGAAATGACACCACTAGCTGCTGGCATTGAAAAGTGTTCTCAGTAGTAAAAGCAGCAGCAGAAGCAACAACAGTAGTATTGTTGTTGGATTAGAATGGGTGAATCTCTGCTATGAATTTCCTCATTCTGGCAAATTGATAAACTTGAATTTTCCTCAGATGGCTCCTTTCCTCTTCCTCAGTACAGCGAATTTGATTCATTGAATTTGAGGTTTCTTTTCTTAGTTCTCACTCAATTTTATTAAAAGGCATAAACTTTGGGAGTGGGGAGGGGGCTGGCAAATTCAGGCATCCAGCGCAAACATCTGGTGAAGGAGAACGCAAACATCTGGTGAAGGAGAACCTTTGCATGCATCTGTTTGTGCAGCTGCTATAGGCAGAGAGCTTTTCCTTGCAGATACGTACAGGACAGGAAGTCATTGATGTGTGCAATGTCAGAGGCAGTGGTAAATTGCCTTTATTGCTTTTGATGGTGAATGAAATGGGGGCTAGTGGCTAAAGGCATAAGTCAGGGCCAGGGGTGTCAAATTTGATTTCATTGAAGGCCACATCAGGGTTGTGTTTGACCTGGGTGGATGGGTGGGTGTGGCCAGAGTGGGAATGGCCAGCTTGAAATCACTCATGTTGGGGGCGCCTGTGGTGGCCTGGGCAGGGCTGGGGGGGGGGGGTGGAGGAATCCATTGTCTCCAGCAGAGGATGGCGAGACCAGGAAGAGGGCCAAACAGAGGAGCCTCACTGTCCTTCTCAGGCCACACGGAGGACCCCGGACGGTGGCACAGGCTGTCCAGAGCCTTAGGCAGTGGAGGTCAAGCACCCAACCCAGCCCTCCGTCTTCTGCTCTAAAGGAGGGCTCCAAAGGCCTCCTGCAGCCCTCTGCCAGCAAAACACTCTACAACCAGTAGATGACAGGAAAGAGTGAAATCTCTAAGTCACTGCTGCCAGCTAGTGGTTTTTCAGATATTCTATTAGAAAAAGCAACATGCTCTTGACAGTGTTATAAACAGCATAGCATGTGATGTATAATTCATGCTAGAACAGAGCCAAATATATTTTAGTTTTATTTATTTATTGTTCAGTAACCAGCAGTTTTGGTGGAGTGATTTCCCCCACTCCCAGGAAATCACTTAATACAACCAATCACCTTTTTTGTATTCCTTTCAATATTTTGTTTTTCCCTGAGTGAAGTTTCCATCGCTTCTGTGCCTTGGTCATTAGAAGGATGCCACATCATCCTGGGATTTAGTATCCCAAAGAAGCATCATCATTGGGACTGCTGGGTATCAGTTGATTAACAGGAAACATCAATATCATTAGAAATATTTTTGGAGGTCACCTATATATCTGATATGAACCCCTTACACATTAGACCAACATAAAAAGCATCCTTAGACATATTTAAGTGTTTCTTTACATGGTTAAGGATTTGCCAATTTTGCTTCTACAACAATAGTTTCTGCTTCTAAGTACCCATGAGTACAACAATTTGAGGGAAAATGAGGATACGTCCATTTTTTAGTTCAAGGGTGGACAATCCTTTTCAGCTAGCAATCTCCAAGGATTACTGTATGTGCGCATGTATATTTTCTGACGTACTGATGTCAGCAGTTGTGTTGACTTTTTATGTGTATTCTTTATTCAGAATGTGTGTGGATTAAAGTATGTATGTTAAACTTCACATCAGGAAAAGATGTAACATCACTGAACACAGGACAATCAAATGTAGGGTTAAGGAGAAATAGAGCAGAAAAAATTGTATTAGGGAGCACAAAAAGCGATGGGAACTCTTTTGCTATGCTAACTACAGTTTGGTGTGGCTGAAAAGATCTCAGGATTTAGAATTCAACAGGATTTAATATCCCTGGGGCTTAAGACCATGCACAAATTTTTAAATCAACAGAACCAACTCCTTCTGGACATTGAGATACGTTAGAGCAGAAATTTCTTTCACCACCAGCAATGGTCCTTCTTTCTTCAGGTGGGAGCCAGAAGAGGGCCATCACCACTACACCCTAGATAGTCTTTTGCCTTTGATGAGAAGAATGACTTGCAATGTCATTTATTTGGTATTTATGGCATGCGACCTGCCAAGGAATGGTCTTGGGGTCTTAGGTCTTGATCTTAGGGCAAGAGCAACAACATTTACTTCAAATCAACAGGGGGGAATGGTCAATTTTCAATGTGCATGCTTTTTTTAAAATCTATGTGCAAAATATTCCAGGTTCAATCATTTCTGGTTATGGGCTATCAGAAAATGGATTAATGAAAGAGATGCTAGGGAGTGCTACCGGCCAGAATTGTCGTTATTTGGCTAGGTAAACCAATGACCTTCAAAAGGCTTGTAAATCATTGCACTGTTTCTAAATGATGCAAACCCTTAATGCATACGAGTTAGGTCATTATCACATTGCTGACTGCCAAGCTTGGTTATATATACAAACAGAAAGACAAAATATATTTTCGCTTTTCGTGAAAGTCATGGAGAGCTTTTTTTTTTAAAACTGCATGTCCTTCACTATCTAGCTGATGGTTTTCCTGTAATGCTATAGTACCACAATTATGATTAGTATTGTCGTTGAAGGTGTAACGGTCCGTGTATCCAGAATTCAAGGGGATATTTGTGGTCTCCAAATACAGAACCCCATAAAAGGAGGTTTCTCCCCATGCAAAGTCATCATACGCCACTTCCAACAAAGAAGAGTTCCTTTTCAGTTATTTTGCTGAACACAGAAAAAGGAAATTGACTGACCTCGCAGTGTAAGGGGCCAGACAGTATTCACCAGAGAGGCAGCAAAGATAGTCAGGCAAAATGATCCTCGTCTCTGCATGATGCAAAAAAGAAAACAAGAACCATATAAAAAAAAAAATCAGCAATCCCACAATTAGCAACACTTGTGCACAGTTTCTGTCATGCTGTGATAGAAGCTCAGAAGGAACATGGCATCATTTCTGCTAATGATCCTTTTTTAAAAAAAAATCAAATCTGTGGGCACATCCTTCTGTTGATACAATTTGCAGAATTAGAGATTGGGGCCTCAAAAAAAAAATCCCATTCCTCCTTGATGGTTTCTTGGTGATAGCAATGAGACTCCTCTAAGATGAATATTGAGGCTGATGATGCATTATGTTATTTAATATTTTTCTGCTGAGTATATTTTTTTAAAAAATATTGTTATAGCAATATCACTTAGACTTATATACTGCTTCACAGTTCTTTACAGCCCTCTCTAAGCGGTTTTCAGAGTCAGCATATTGCCCCCAACAATCTGGGTCCTCATTTTACCCACCTCGGAAGGATGGAAGACTGAGTCAACCTTGAGCCAGTCGGGATTGAACTGCTGGTTATGGGCAGAGTTAGCCTGCAATACTGCATTCAATCACTGCACCACCATGGCTCCTTATTACACAATCGGCAGTGTCTGGTTGTCTAATTTCAACTTGTTAGCCAATTCTTCCCCCACCCACTTTTATTTGGACCTTATTATCATGAACCTATTAAGAGCAATGAAACTGCTTCATTAGGTCAAGACCATACACTTTGGTATTGTGTATACTGACACTAACCATAATGGTCTATCCAATTCAAAAGGTATAATGGAAAATTAAAAGTTTCTGTGACTTTTCACATTAGATCTTCTGCTATTGTGTTTTTACATAGCAAATTAATTTTTACTTCTGTTTTCTAAAACATGGGAAGGTATAGTGGGAGAAGGGAATGGCCTTAAGGGGAAGGAGGAAGAGCTGCTATCAAGACAACAGTCAGATAAAAGAAACCGAAGTTCAGGACCAAAAGAAAAAAAAGTGTCTCAGAGGAGACCCTACCTCATTCTCATGAATTTAAATGGAGTGTATTCAAATTTGCAAGAGTCCGTCATTCTCAGTATTATCTTAATTATTTATAATAAGACCAATATTGACCTGCAGAAGTCTGGTCTATCTTGAAGGGCTGGCATAAGGCCATCTTTTTGAAGCATTGAGCATATTTAATGTTCTGAGAACATGTTACGGGGTTATTGAAGAAAACAGCCACCATGCAGAAGAATTGGATCATTCTCAAAATGGCTGCTGTAGTGGACTTGGCCAGTCACGATACACACATTTATCAGAAGAATTCAGTGAAGTTGCTCCTCCTCACTCCCTTAAGCTTCTCAAGATGCTGTTGATCACCCCTACTGTTTTTTTTAGGGGGGTTCTGGGTTCTTTTGTTCTGGGTATGTGGGCAAGCATCAAAACCAGTGTTTCTCAACCTTGGCAACTTTATGATGAATGGATTTCAAGAACTGAAGTCCATCCATTCCTAAATTGCCAAGGTTAGAAACACTGATCAAAATTATTTTATTGTTGTTAAGAGAAGCAGATGAGAGCCCAGGTGCATCCTTGTAAATAATCTTCCTTCAAGAGAATGCTGTGCTATGGAAGGGTATCAGTATTTCCGTTTAATTTCACTGTTAGGATTTGGAAGTGACTGTTTTTCTTCTTAGTCAAATTTAATTGTAGGGCTTACGTGACAGTTCTCCTAGGTTTCCTGCTTCATAAACCCTAGAAGATGCCACTTTCACTTTTCAGTAATTATTGTTAGAACAAGTGCTGGAGCAGCATCTTGGTGGCTCCCGCCACAGCCCTGGGGCTTCAAGTTGATTCTAATCTGACCCTAATTTGACCCTAATCTAAGGGAAAGGAGAACCATATGCAACATTGGACTGGGTTTGATCTCCGTTTGGGGACCTATAGAAATCGAAGAAACAAACAGGTAACTAAAATACAGTTTTATTTGCCATTTTCAGGATCTCTTTCTCTCTCTTCCCCCTCCCCCCACCTTTAAAAACTTTTGTGTGGTTCCAGTTGATTGATACGAATTTTGTGCAAAACAACCCTGGGTAACTTTTTAAGTGTCCAATTGAGCTAAAGTTCATGGCCCTTTGTCCCTGCTCTTCAACGCAGGCATGGATAGCCTGCAGCATTGTCCCACTCCATTTCCCTCTGAGCAGCATACATCTTAATAGAGTTCCCCGTTAATCATCATCAGCCTCCAACCAAACACCAAGGTGTCCCTCTTTTACCTTTCCTCTTTCTCTTCACAGCTCTTTGTCCCCCCCCTTTTTTTCTAAGACAGCATCCCAAAATGTCACTCGGAGGTCTTAGGATATTTGTGTTATCACATCTAGGAGCATCTCGTCCATTTGCCGCTGTTACTATTTAATCAGTTGGGAATATGACTCTCTTTCCGAGTTGGCGACTCTCCTGCCGGCTGGACCTCTTTTTTGATATCTTTAAAATTCTATCTCATTACGTTCCGCATATTTGACCTTGCCTCTTGATCTTTGTCCTATTGTGGTTTGCGTTGAGACAGCTGCATTTTAATCTGATGTTATGTCACAGTGGGCCATCTCCTCGCCACACAATCATCTGCATAAAATGACTTTCTTCCGGCCAGCAGCTCGTCCTAATTCCAGGGAGGCTGCCTGCCTTCAAGTCATTCCACGGCATCAAGATCTGGGCTGGGGAAAATAATGGGACAAAATGTGTTTAAGACTCTCGGAAAGACTTGCATTTATTTCAGCGGAGTGAGATTTTTGCCTGGAGGCTCTTGGTTTCATCCCAAGTTAGACTGGTTTCTAGCACTTTCACCCTTTGATCGACTTCTTTCATTCTGTTTCCATACCAGCAATAACTGAGTGAGTGAGTGACTCTCCCAATCTCCTCATTCCTTTACTCAGTTCATTAGCACTCAAAGGAGAAAGGTCGGGGGCGGGGGGGGGAACCGCAGATTAAGCCTTGATGCTTACAATATAATTCCATCTCTCTTTACTTTTTTTTTGTACTATACCCTATGAGTGGCCTCTATTCCCCTCCATAGCATTTTGCTGAACTTTCCAGTTTACAATAGAGCGGCTGTCCTTATCCCACAGAAAAAGGAGAAACTTTCCCATCTTAGCAGCTCTTTTTATCAAAAGCAGGCCAGGTAGCAATGAATTTTGCCTATACATTTTCCCGTGGAAAGGTATTGTTGCTATTATTATTACAGCTGTAAGGTAAAGCGTTGCTGACCCCTCCTTCTGCCATTTGGCTTGGAAATGTGCATCTTAGTTTCTCTGTGGTAAAGAAAACTTTTTTTCCTAGTCAAATTTAAAATGTGTCCCATCCCCCCCTCCACAACACCCTCTGGTTTGTTTCCTTTGGATTTTGTAGAGCGGCCTTCCACATTGCATTTTGAAGCCCCCAGCTCTTCCATCTGATGACATCACCACGGATGTTAAAGAGCCTCCCGTTTCCTCCTTCTCTGTTTAGAAATAGAGTTGATTTGATCGGTTTTTATTGTGTGAAAGTGGGAATGTGTATCTGTGCATGTGTGTGTGTGTGTGTGTGTGCAATTAGTGTGAGCGGAAGCGAATAGGATGCCCGCTTGTCTGCCTGTGTTTCTCCTTCTGTAAAAATGCTTTAGAAGCCATCCACGGAGTTAAGGCTTTGTTCTCTCTGTAGCTGCACTTGGATGAACTTTCTTCATGCTCTGGTCCTACCTGCCTATTGTTAGCATTTGGCATAAAAGTCAATTACAGCCATTTAGGTCCCCCGCTCCTGCTTTAAATCATCCTTAATCACTCAGCATTCCCATATAGTTAATGTTGAGCTCCTGGAGGAAAGTTAGGACATAAATCTAATCAATCAATTATTGCAAGCAGGGCAAACATGCTTTAAGCCTGTACAACAGGCTTCTTCGCTCAGAAGCCCTCTGTATGTGCTGCTATGACTTAAAGGAGCGCTAAGTCCTTGCGCTTTATTTCTCTGCTTGTTTATTTCAAACATATATCTCCAGTCTCTTGCAAACAGTCTTTCTTAGCTGATAAAATATAGCAATGGAGGGGAAAGAAAGGAAGTTAACCACCTTCCTTCTCCCTTTCTTTCAACTTCTTTATTGGTTTAAGTAGGTTTTCAAAATGACTCTGCAAAGTAAAGACGCCTCACTTAAGCTGACAAGCTGTAAAAATATGTGCTCTCAACATTTTCCTTGGTATCAATTTTTCACAAGAAGGGCCCAAAGCATTAGAAGTTGGATGCCAAAATCCCAGTCAAATATCTGCATGAAGATTGTGTCTTATGTGCGTGTGCCTGCCAGTACGTGTAGCAGGTTTTCCTTTAAAATAAGACACTGATATTCCAGCTATTCTTTCTTCATTTGACTAATGAGCCTTTTGTTACCTGCATGCACTGAAGACAGAGGCTCTTCAACTGCTTATTAAAAAGGTCGGTCTGGCTGACGGACTTGTGTGTTAATGATTGAAAGTCATCTTTAGGGAGATGTGGCCAGGAAGAAGTGACAGAGATATTAAATCTTTATTCAGGTTTTAAATTATCTTTATTACCACCATGTTATAATAGCAACAGCACTTATATACTGCTTCACAGTGCTTTACAGCCCTCTCTAAACGGTTTACAGTCAGCATATTGCCCCCCCCACTTAATAATCTGGGTCCTCATTTTACTGACTTCAGAAGAATTGTTATTATTGGCAATAATATTTTTGGGGGAGGGAGGGGAGGAGATCTATAAAGTTTTTTTTCCAGAAGGTGCTACTTTTTGTCTCCAGAGAACACAATAAATAACAACTAGGATAAAAATGTAAACCAACACTGAGGGTTTATTTTCTTCAATCCAAGCATATAAAAAAAAATTCTGTGCAATTTTGCAGCCCTCTCTAACGTGCATTTTCAAGACCGTTTTGTATATGTATTCTTCTAACAAAAGAGGAACTCCATAATTGTTTGACACAGCAAATTAGTATATTTTATTGGATATAACTTAATTTAGTTCTGGTTATTAGAGCCTTTAATGCAAAGACAAGCCTTATTTAGGAGCATCTGATAAAAGGATTACATGCATTAAATTGTTAAATCATGTGAATACATCCTTAATGGCACAAACAGAGATTTATTATGATAATCATGATCTATTTCTTTAGTGGCAAGTGAAAAATTTCCACACTTGTGCATTCGGCTCAGATAACCACAGGAGAATTCAGTTAAAATGCATTTAATCTGGAAAGTTAGAAACAGTAATGAGTTAGAACCGTAAGCTCTCTGCTGAACACGTAGCTTGGCATCTATTGACATTCTAACCTGAATATTTTCCACATATTTTGTCTGCTTTTGCTACCTTAAATCATCTCAGTATGTAGCCCCCACTGAATCATGAGCAAGTTCTTTAACTAAAGCATGTGGCAACCATTAGGATACTGTTAAAGCAACCACGGGACACATGAAATGGGCAGAGTTCATCTTTCTCGCAGCTTTCGCACTTTTATTTATTTACATTACACATTTCAGAACATGTTTGCAATAAGTTAGACCGTTCAGACTATACAGCCAACACTGACTGTCAAGCTGTCTCCAGAGTTCCAGGCAGAAGTTTTTCAAGATGCTGGAGGTTAAATCCGAAACTTTTTTCACTTTCGCTTTCAACATCTGCAGGTAGGGCCAAAATATGTCACAATCCGGGTGGCAGCAACACAATGAAAGCCGCCTCTCTCCTTCGAATGTGCATGCAACATACAAAAGCACATACCAGAGAGGGGAGGCTTCCAAGGTGCTGCCACAACCACCATCTTGGGGTTTTTTCTGTTCTGTTCTTCCCCACCTTCCAGCAGAAGATTTAGATATTTGCCCATGTGCACAAAACCCCACCCCAGGCTAGCAACCAGTTGTTTTGACAAGGCTTTGCTTTATAGAGCTGTCTCAAGAGGGTACTTGGATTGTGGTTCAATTGAAGTGAAGTGCCCCTTCACCTAGAGACAGGCACTTTTATACTGCACCATTGTTCAGTTTTTTGCTTTGGCTGTGACAATCTTCAGACCATGATAAAAGAGCCCCCTTGTGCCCCTCCATGCCCACAGAGCAACCCAACCGATGCATATGCTATATGGGGAGCACCATTATGATTATGTACTTGTTCTACCATCTTCCATTATCAGTCTCAGAGGAAAAGGGACCGATCCATCCTATGCACCCTATGCAAATCTTCATCTGTATTATGTAATGCAGGGGGTCTAAACAG
Organism: Masticophis lateralis; assembly: GCA_030761175.1. Taxonomy (NCBI): domain Eukaryota; kingdom Metazoa; phylum Chordata; class Lepidosauria; order Squamata; family Colubridae; genus Masticophis; species Masticophis lateralis. The sequence continues at coordinate 207,619,874 of JAUDYJ010000001.1, forward strand.
AGCTTAGAAACTAAATCTAGTTATCGTGGACTTGAGAGTCCACCAGAGCATAGTGGGGCAATTGAAATTGTTGCCTATCAAATGACACGGTTGTGCCCATGCTGTCACCTGGCGTCAGTCTTGACTCGGAAAAGGTTTTAATGTTTTTGCTAATGAAAAAGAGAGGCCAGGGTGTAGGCATACAGAATAATCAAATCAGTTGCGTGATGAAAGACTAATTAAACAAGCAATGAGGTTTGAGAAGAGACCAAATCAAGTTGGATTGGGTGGAATGCACCTGACATCCAAACACAATTACGGTTTTTGTAGCTAGTACACTAGTTTTTGAGAAGGATATTGTTATTTGCTTTGGCTTTGTCACTAAGGTAACATTGTTTATGTTTGAGAATGTTTAAAATGCTGAGGTACATACATGCACACCCACAAATACAGAGAGAGAGAGAGAAAGACAGAGAGAGAGAGAGAGAGTCAGAGAGAGAGAGAGAGAGCGAGCAAGACAGAGAAACAGAGAGAGAGAGATGTAGAGAGAGAGAGAGATGGACAGAGAGATGGAGAGACAGAGAGAGATGGAGAGACAGAGAGCAAGAGAGAGACAGAGAGAGAGATGGAGACACACACACACATACACACACACACACAGACAAGAGACAAGTCCACCTCTAATTCTATTCTCTCCTTCTCCTTCCTGCAAATATTTTGGCAAAACTCAATTACAAGATTTGGAAAATTCATGAAGCCAAGGGAAAGTGAAATAGTAGGCAGGCTATATTTTGAAACTAAGACAGAAGCTCAACTAAAATTCTGGTACTGTGTATTGGAATATCTTTAAGAATAATTTCTGTTGCTTGCAATACTTACACAATGTATAAATACAGAGAGCTGTCATCTGGCAGGTTAGATAAGGAGATGTCGCATTGAAACTATTCTGTATTTTGATTTCAGTAAGACAAAAAAACAACAACAACCCTATCTGGGCAAGGGCTGCATATCTGGTGCTCACTTGGCATTAAGAGCAGCAGGAACGCAGAGGGAATTGTTTTGGGTTCGGCACCAAGCAATCTAGAATTCCCCTTCGTTTGGTTTGCACGCATTATAGTTGGAATGTTCTGCTTCTGATGATTCTATGAAATGTTTTTCCAAGCTTTATATTCAAGATGTCAATGTTTTTTCCCTAATAGGCAGCAATAAAGGGCAAATCAAAGATTGTGTTGCTGCTAACTGCTTCTGAGATGGAAGCTAGAAGGTGCTGAGGTACCTATCAATCTTTAGTTGTACTGTGGCAAAACTCTCTCTTTTTTTAAAAAAAAATGAAGAAGCTCTATGTGTATGCTTGAGTATAATTGAAGTCTTCAATATGATAGAGACAGTTATGGGGGGAAGCTTCAAAGAATATTTTTAAGAGCCCTGAAGAGCAGGGATTGGTATATTTATTTTTACAGCTAAGCATCAAAAGACTTTAATTAAGTTGTCTCTGGGTGCAACAGAGCTTACTTAGTAGGCGGATTTTCTAAGCTCTCAAAACTAATTTCATAATGATATTATTCCCACAGATGTCTTGAGTGGATCCATTGAAAATGGTATAGTTTTATAGGAAAGGAAACAACCACCATCTTACTTTCAATTACTGATGATATATTCTGAATTGCTTTCCAAATTTGGACAAAGCTACTTTGTCCAAATCCTTCACCGAGCCGTGATGCTGCAGTGGTTAGAATGTGGTATTGCAGGTTAATTCACTCACTGCCAGGAGTTCGATCCTGGCTGGCTCAAGGTTGATTCAGTCTTCCATCTTTCTGAGCTTGGTAAAATGAGGATCCAGATTGTTGAGGGCAATATGTTGACTCTGTAACACTACTTAAAGAAGGTTGTAAAGCACTATGAAATGTTAAATGAGTCTAAATGCTACCCTTGAAGCCCTATTAACAACACCATTCCTCAAGTGGTTCTCTATGATGAGTGTCTTGCTGTAAGAACTACATGCTGAGATATCAGCAACTTTTCATACTCAGCTGTAAGAGAAGAACTTAAGGAATAATATAGCATGTAAAAATCTAGTTGACAGAGAATATGATCGGCCTTTACATCAACCTTGGTTAGTTATCGTAAATATTTACCAGAATAAATGCCAATCCATAAACGCTTTTGAAAATAAGATTGTACAAATCAAGATTCCGCAGGACTCAGGCAGAGAAACAACATGCTCTCTCTTTGGTATCTGATACTGTAGAGCAGAGGTCTCCAAATGTGGCAACTTTAAGACTTATGGACTTCAACTCCCAGAGTTCCTCAGCCAGCAAAGCTTGTTTTAGCATTCTTTTAGAGGGTTGTTGAAGCAATTGGAGGTTTATCTGTGTCCTCAGGGTCACCTGAGTAGTGCTCCTGATGAACCTGGCAGGAGGGCTCCTGGGAATCCTGGCAGACTATAGGAAGCAGGAACACTACTCAGGTGACCCTGAGGACACAGATAAACCTCCAAGTGCTTCAACGATCCTCTAAAAAGGTGCAAATGACCAGCTGTCTGCAAGGAATATAAATCTTTCCATCCCCCACTATCCTGTCAGAGCTGAAGAAGCTTCTCGGATGAGAAGCGAAACGTCTTCAAAACAAAAAGCAAGAAAGTCCAGCTGCCTCCTGAAAAAGCACCTTTGGGACAACCATGACCTGGATGACTGAGAATCTCTACAGATTTATGATGCCGCGTTTAGTTCAGCAGTACTCGTAAAAGTATATACCGTGTTTCCCCCAAAATAAGACCCTGTTTTATATTTTTTTTTGATCCCTGAAATAAGTGCTTGGCCTTATTGCCATGCGCTCAAAAGCCCGATTGAGCTTATTATCAGGGGGTGTCTTATTTTGGGGGAAAGAGGGTATTTCACCCCCTACCATCTCCCAGATAATAACAATATAGTCATGTGTCTTGGAATAAAAAGGAGAGACCATCATTGATATCAGAAAGCCTACTCCAATAAAGATATTTTTAAAAATCCTTCCAAACACCCCCACCCCAAATCTTAGGATTGGATGAATCCAAAGGAAAAGAAAGATGGCTGAGCCAGGAAACATATATTGAGACCATATTTCTTCCTTCACTTTTTCTTTGAAAGGCAGTTGTGTTTGATTTAAATGTCCCATTTAATTTGAAGATGTGCAACTTGTGAAATTACATTTAAAACAGGATCTTGGAAATGACAGCAGTGTGTGTGTGTGTATGCGTGCGTGCCTGCACGCACATTTGTATGTGCTAATTTTTTTTTAAAAAAAACCCAAGATTATTGTGTCAATGATGTACTTCCATGGATATTGTTAATGTTTTCTTCTTAATGCCATCTCATTATATTTTAATGGCATGGATTGTGATATCTCACTTGTATCTTGAAGCTGGTGATCGCCCAAAGGTTTTATACAAATATATAACCTCTTGCTGCTAGAGTTTGCCACTAGATATTGTACTTGAGTAGCAGCTTTGCAAATCCCTCCTCACAAAAGATTAAAAACATCCTCCTATTACATCTGGAGATTTCTTTTTGTTAGTCAAAGGCATGAATATATTTAGAAGGGGAAACGTATATCATTTCTTTATGCCTTAAACCAGAAAGCTACCTTGATTCCTATTAAAAATAAGAATATTTAATGTTGTCGCTTCTTCCGTGGCACTTTTTTTTTTTTTTGATACTGTGATGAAGAACAAAAAAGGCTTTTCAGAGAACATATAAAACAAAAAAACTGTGTTTGAAGTATTATAATAAAACAACCTTCTTCTTTTAATGCTAAGTCCCTTTTTAATGAAGATCCTCTGGCAGCTCTTGAATGTATAACTAGTTTATATCATGGGATGAAGCTGTCTGTTCTGATGATTGACATGAGCCCACATTACAATGTGATTCGGAAAATTAGTCCATGGAGGTCCTTTTCAGGTACCTCTCAGAGTGAAAGCTGTCCTCCAACTACAGTGGAGCCTTTTTAACCCCACTCATTGGTATTCTAATCTGGGAGTGATGTCCTGCTTTTTAAATAAATCAGGCATTCAGGCAGGCACCCCCCCCCTTGACACATTACTTAACCAAAGGATTCAAATGAGATTCAGGAAACATGCAGGAGAGCACAAAGGAATTGGAATAGGCACAATTAATAATCACCCTGTTAATTCATTTTTAATGCAGGGAGGTTTTACTGGAAATTTTTTTGCATTCAACCCAATAGCATAAGGAGTTGCTATCCATCCCCATTGTTCTGCCCCCCGCCCGCTCCTCCCCCCAATAAGATCCGTTTCCATAAATATCTGTCCTACCCAGTGTTTGTGTCTGTGTGGGTCTGTGTGTATTATGGTTCTAGCCTTGTCAGGTACATAAAGAACTGCAATTATCATTGTCGGAAACAAAAGAAGGAGGAAAAAAATAGACAATGTCTGAAAGTACAAATTGGAGGAAGGATGGTTGGCTGCTCGGATACTCCATCTTTCTCCTGTCTACATTGCAAGGATAATATATTGTTGTGTAGCCTTGTCGTCTATGTTCAGCAATGCCAGAGTAATGAAACGGTTCCTGAACACAGCACAACTACTTTCCAGATTTCTTGTAGAGATCTGCTGAGGACAACACATTATGTGTTTAAATACCTCCTTTACTCACTGAACCTTAGCAGGAAACAACTGGCAGCCAAAGATTGGTCTTAAACTTGGTAACTTTCCAAAGTCTCAAGTTCAGCTCCCAAAGCCCTTGCAAAAGGTGTAGCCATCCTGACAGGTTTAAAATGACAGAATAGAAAATTAGGAAACCCCAGGAGAATAACCACATTCATTATTTTCAACTGAATTAGTTAAAAGTAAAAGTAAACCACATTTACTTCGGGGTTTGTTTGTTTGTTTTCTGGCCCTCCTCACATTTTTGTTCCTCAATTTATTGGAATTGGTTTGCTGAGTTGCTGGGCAAAAATAAAAAAAAATAAAACTTGCGTTTTCCGCTTTTCAGATGACTTCTTTGCACCTGCTGTAATTCTCCAATGTACTAGTTCAGTCTTTCTCAGTCTGTTGGATATTTTGACCTCCAATGCCCAGAAGAGGCTATGCTGGCTGGGAATTCTGGGAAATGTGACTGAGGACATCTGAAAGGTACCAAGCTGGGGAAAGCTATTCTCACCAGTAATAATAAATGATAGGTTTAAAATAGCCAAGAGTTTCTTTCTGGATCGTTACACAAACTTATACAAAAATAAGGATTTGCTTTAAAATATGTACAAACTGTACATACAAACCAGGGGTGAAATCCAGCAGGTTCTGACAGGTTCTGGAGAACCAGTAGCAGAAATTTTGAGTAGTTGGGAGAACCGGCAAATATCACTTCTGGCTGGCCCCAGAGTGGGGTGGGAATGGAGATTTTGCAATATCCTTCCCCCAGGAGTGGGGAGGGATTGGGGATTTTGCAGTATCCTTCCCCTGCCACGCCCACCAAGCCACGCCCACAGAACTGGTAGTAAAAAAATTTGGATTTCACCACTGATACAACCATATACCCACTCCTTACTTTGAAAATGCTTTTGTTGATAATGAAGAATATAGATGGCACTCTTCCAGATGGCCAAGTTAAAAGTGCTATCCACAAGTGCCTGAGTGGCAGAAAAACATCTCTGCATAAACTAGATTGCTCCTGAAGCATCTGTTGGGTGTAGCCCCTCTTCTGTGGCTGTCATCTGTCACTAACTATTTCTTCACATGAGTCTAGCACTCTTCTAAAAGAGCACTGGGGGTGGGGGGAGGTAAAAGAATCCTGGTAGATTTTACTCCATTAGCCATTGCTTACTCTAGGGATGCTCATCTCTGTTTCATGGCCATTGAGCAGGCTATCCAAAGACATTTCTGCAGTCATATAGCCAGCATGATTTCATGGAGTGCTGTTACCTTCCCACTGAAGTGGTACCTGTTTCTCTACTTGCATTTGCATGCTTTTGAACTGCTAGGTTGGCAAGCTCAGAGGCGAGGATGGGAGCTCACCTCATCGTGTGGAGCTCGGGTCTTGAACCTGGGCTGCCAGCTTTCTAGCCGACAAACCCAGTATCTTAACTATTGTGCCACTACACCACCATAAAGACTAAACCCATGTTAATAAAATAATATATAATAAAATAAAATAAAAGATAAAATAATAAAATAAAATACAAAATATTTAAAAAATAATAAAATAAAAAATAAAATAAATAAATAAAATTAAAATAAATATAATAAAATAAAATAAAATCTGTCCAGCTGATAGATAAAAGGGAGTAAGACTGTTAGTTTTGACTAACAAAGCACAACGAGGCGAGAGAAGTAACGCAACAGGAACTGTTTATTTAACACTAACAAGCAATCAACTGCAGAACACCTCATCAGGGGCTGACAGCTCTTTTATACTCCGAGCTGTCAGTCCAACAGCCAATCAGGAGACGCGGAAACTCCCGTGTCTTACGGCCACGCCTCCTGACCTATCCCAGAACAGCTTCCCCATTGCCAGGTCGCCACCGAGAACACAGCAAAGACGAGAGGAAATAATGGTGATTGAGTGAGTTTTGTCCTTGGCCAGGATAAATGGTGTAAGGATAAATGGTGCTGGCAACAGGTAACCAAAAAGTCCACTTTTGCACTTGTAGTCATAGTCATAATCAATGGATGGCCAGGCAGAACATGAAATTGTTATTGACCCAAAAATAGCAGCTGTCATCACTATGGCAACTAGTACCACCCAGCTGAAGTGGAATAAGCAAATGAAACCATCCCGTCTTCCAAGAGTGACATAAGCAAATAGTGTGCTGTGCCCAAAGCCATGGGAATTGCAGCTACATGATACTAATTTTGGGAGTATTGACCAGTCAGGATGACAACTGAAGTCTTCATTTATGAACCCACGGAAATAATAAAAGTAATAAAAAGAATTTTAACAATTATTTTTATTTCTGAGGGTTCGCACATGAAGACTTCAGTTGTCATCCTGACAGTTCAATACTCCTAAAATTACTATCGTGTGCATCCAGAAGCAGCATTAAACCTGCAAGGCACCCAATAGCAACAAAACTGGCCACACATAACTACAGAAGCCAAGTCTCTTTTCTCAATTTGAATTGACCTTCCGTCAGCACAAGACTAGTGCTTTTTCACAAGCGTTTTAACTAAGTCTGGATGTTCTTACAACTGCTTTTTTAGAAAGTGCTGATCAGACATTATGTGGACAGCTAGAGTTCTGAGGAGCCAGATGACTCCTCTTTATTGCCATCAAAGCCAAAATTACCAGATGCCCAAAGACGGGCATTCATACCCATCTTCAACCAAAATGACCAATAAGAGCTGGGTGGATTTCCATCCCTCTATCAGGGATCAAATAATTAGTGAAATGTGGAGATCATAGCTATGATAACAATGGTGTTGGGACATGAAGAAACTAAAACTGAAGCAGCAGAGCTGGCTTTAGGCAGCCTCAGGTACCAACTGAGGGACTGTGATGAGGTGAAGGCAACATCATGGCAGAAAACAGAGCAGGGAGGAAATCCAGCAGGTTTTGATAGGTTCTGGAGAACCAGAAGCAGAAATTTTGAGTAGTTCGGAGAATCGGCAAATACCACCTCTGGCTGCCTCAGAGTGGGTTGGGAATGGAGATTTTGCAATATCCTTCCCCCAGGAGTGGGGAGGGAATGGGGATTTTGCAGTATCCTTCCCCTGCCATGCCCACCAAGCGACACCACTCCCACCAAGCCACGCCCACAGAACCGGTAGTAAAAAAAATCTGGATTTCATCACTGAAACAGAGGTTTATTTATTTATTTATTTATTATTTGTATTTATATACCGCCCTTCTCCCCGGGAGGGGGACTCAGGGCGGTGAATAACCAAATTAAAACACATATAATACAAATATTAAAAGAATTTAAAATTAGATTAAATTAATTGGCGTTCCAAAATAAAAGTCTCAAACCCCATTAAAATACCCAATTTAAAACCCCAGAGATTACTAGTACAAAAAATTTTTAAAACCCCATTAAAATCAATCAAGCAAGGCCGGCTTGTTGGAATAAATAAGTCTTAAGGGCCTTTCGGAAAGCACGGAGATCCGGGATCAAACGAATTTCAGGAGGCAGCTCGTTCCATAGAGTGGGTGCCCCCATAGAGAAGGCTCTCCCCCTGGGGGCCGCCAGCCGACATTGCTTGGCTGATGGCACCCTGAGAAGGCCCTCTCTGTGTGAGCGTACTGGCCGGTGGGAGGTTATCGGTAGCAGCAGGCGGTCCCGCAAATACCCTGGTCCCATGCCATGGAGCGCTTTAAAGGTCAAAACTAACACCTTGAAGCGCACCCGGAAGACCACCGGAAGCCAGTGCAGCTCGCACAGGAGAGGTGTCACGTGGGAGCGCCCTGTCGCTCCCATAATCACCTGCACGGCCGCATTCTGGACCAGTTGGAGCCTCCGGGTGCACCCCAAGGGGAGCCCCATGTAGAGAGCGTTACAGTAGTCCAGGCGAGACGTGACGAGTGCATGAGTGACTGTGCACATGGAGTCCCAATCCAGAAAGGGGCGCAACTGGCTCATCAGGCGAACCTGATAAAAGACCCCCCTGGCCACGGCCGCCATATGCCCTTCCAAGGACAGCCGTGAATGCAGGAGGACACCCAAGTTGTGAGCCCCCTCTGTGGGGGCCAATGACTCACCCCCAATAGCCAGCGATGGCACCAGCTGGCTATACCGGGACGCCGGCATCCACAGCCACTCGGTCTTGGAAGGGTTGAGACGAAGCCTGTTCCTCCCCATCCAGACCCGCACGGCTTCAAGGCACTGGGACATTACTTCGAGGGCATCATTGGGGTGGTCAGGGGTGGAGATGTACAGCTGAGTATCATCAGCGTACAGTTGGCAACTCACCCCAAAACCACGGATGATCTCACCCAGCGGCTTCACATAAATGTTGAACAGGAGCGGCGAGAGGACCGACCCTTGTGGCACCCCGCAAACGAGGCGCCTCGAGGTCGACCTCTGCCCCCCTGCCAACACAGGCTGCGATCGGTCGGAGAGATAGAAGGAGAACCACCGTAACACGGTGCCTCCCACCCCCAAACCCCCCAACCGATGCAGCATGATACCATGGTCGATGGTATCAAAAGCCGCTGAGAGATCTAACAGGACCAGGACAGAGGAACAACCCCTGTCCCGAGCCCTCCAGAGATCATCCACCAATGCGACCAATGCCGTCTCCGTGCTGTACCCAGGTCTGAAACCGGACTGGCACGGATCTAGATAGATGGTTTCATCCAGGTACTGTGGGAGCTGTCGCGCAACCACACTCTCAACAACCTTCGCAATAAAGCGAAGGTTGGAGACAGGACGAAAATTTGCCAAAACAGCCGGGTCCAGAGAAGGCTTCTTGCGGAGGGGCCTCACCACCGCCTCTTTCAAGGCGGCAGGCAAGAAACCCTTGCTATCTCATTAATGTCATGGTTAGGTGCAGTGAGAAAGAGCTCATGAAAGTATTATAACCATTATCAATACATTGGAAGCTGCTGCTTCTTTTTAGTGTCTTTTCTATTTCCTTTTCTATTTTCTTTTCCCCCCACTATTTACTATTTTTCTTTGTTATCTTGATTAGAAAGAGGAAGGAAGGATGTGATCTCAGGTTTTATATTGATAGTGTGATCCTATTTAAAACAACTCTCCAAGTAACTTCTTTGCTACTGTTCCCAGATTATGCAAGGAATTTCTAAGTTAGTCTTAGCTCCTGTGACTGACCAGGACATACTCTGGAGATTTCTGCAGAACGTCTACATTTTGCCTGAAGAAAAGGCTTCCCTAGGGTGTCATTTGGGCACCCTTGTTTCTTTCTTAAGCTCTTCCCAAGGTTTTGTTGTTCATTTTGTACTAGTTAATGATTCTTTTCCTAATTGTCTTCTTCGGGCTATTTATTTAGCCAAACTGCAGGCTGCTAGTTGTTGTACAGGCAACACACACACACACACACAGACAAACACACAGACATAGAGACACAGACAATATTCATTTATGAGTATATTTTGCCTGGCAAGATTATTAAGCAAATATACATTCCAAATTTTCTCCCTTCTTCCTCCAGCTTTATTTGTATCCATTCCATAAATCTGTTTCTTGGCCAGAGAGCTGATTCTCATCAAGGGCTAATCCAGACTACCCTTTCTCCGACATTTATGGAGATAGCTAGACTGGGTGTGTGTTAGACTCTCTCTTCCTTTCCGAGGCAAGATTTAAATGCTACGCTGACAGGTCTAAATAGAGAAATCCAGAGAGAAGTCTTATGCAGGACATTCATAAATCTCCTCTTACATTCCGGGCCTGCTTTCTATAGGATTAATCTCTTGCTAGGCAAAACGGCCTTTGGGGAGTGATGGGCTTCCTCTTAGTTTAGGTTCTTGTACCAGATGGTGGAAGCCGCAGTGATACCTCTGGGAGATGCTCTGTGGCTGGTAGGCTTTCTTTCTCTTTGCTTAGAGAAGTAAAAGTGGAATGTTTTCATGTTGTCTGTTTCCTTGTTCAAAGGCATCTGGGCATCCCGTAATGTGCTCTCTCATGCACTGCTTGTATGCCTCTCTAATTGAACCATTCTTGGTGCTTAGGAGAAGGATTTCATTTTTTGTTGCCCTGGCAAACACATCTCCATATTATCCTGATGAAGAAGTCATTTGGGGCTTTAATCCCTACATGCGCACATCCCTTTTGCACTCCTGTGCCTTCGGTTAAATAGAGACAGTAGCTGTAGGTCCCTTGATGACTACAATGCCAAACCACACATGACACCCTCTCTGCACTCCCCATTAAAATTTTACAGGTCAAAAATCCAAATTACCCACTTAATAAAAATTGTTCTTCATCCTAAGTGACAAGAGAGAACAGGTCAATCTTTGGAATAATGGCACAGTAATTAGAACCTTTGTAGTTGATAATGTGTGACTGTTAATCAATGTTTGGCTAATTAATCAATATTTTAATCATTAGACCTTTTAAATTTGTTTTAATGAGCATTTCCTCTAATTCCCCTGATTCTGTCACTTCCAGTGCTTCTGTTACCGCTATTAAATTGCAACAGAGAGCATTCATATGTGTGGATCATATTGTAGCATGAAAGAATTGTAGCGTAGTTGTAGGACGCGTCAATGGGGAGTTCTGATTAATGTGAATCAGCACAAAAGGAGGATCTGTTTTTGGATGCTGGTAGCATCCTTTCCGACAATAATAGAAACAGAAGGGAATTTCACACATGAACAAGGGGAAAATGGGAGGAAAAGGGGCTTGCCCAAAGCCAGAGAACGGTGGTATGGCTAGCTCTCCATGCAGAGTGTTTCTGATCAGGCTTAAAGCCTTTCTGCATCCAGAGGAGGTCTAGCAATGGTACAATCTTTTTTCTTCTTCTAATTTTCCAGTAAATGTGAATCTGAGTTCACTCAGAAGTCTTCCATACAGAAATCCTTTTGACCAAAAGTCTTCAAACTTGTCAGCTTTAAGACTTGTGGACTTCAACTCCCAGAATTCTCCAGCCAGAAGTCCACAAGTCTTAAAGCTGACAAGTCTGGGGACCCCTGCTTTAGACTGAAGAAACAGATTTATCCTGGGAAGTAAAGTCAATGAGGAGGTTTTCTATTTTATTTTTTAAAGTAAATTTATCAGGTTTTATATTTATAAGGGATGATGCCTTTCGCATGGCTGATTATTTTATTCTTTTCCCCCCAGCTTCAGCATGCTTTTGAAAATGAAGAAAGACATTGATGGGTGACGAGATTAATAATGAGCAGTCCAAATTAAGGTAGAATTCAGAGATGGTGTTAGATTCAACTTGGTTTCTTCTCCCTCTCTAAATTTCTGGGCAAGTCCCAAAGGTGCTTTTTTCAGGAGGCAACTGAACCTTTTTGTTTTTTCTCTTTGAAGAGGTTTCGCTTCTCATCCAAGAAGCTTCTTCAGTTCTGACAGGATAGTGGCGAATGGAAGGAATCCTGTCAGAGCTGAAGACATTTTGCTTCTTGGATGAGAAGCGAAATGTCTTCAAAGGAAAAACAAGAAAGTTCAGTTGCTTCCTGAAAAAAGCACCTTGGATGACTGAGAATCTCTACAGACTTTTCTGTGCAACTGTTTTACTATCCTACCTGCTTAAACCACCTAGTTATGCTTTTAGTTAGTCATAGCTATGTTAGTAACATTAAAAACATTACACATGGTGGTACTGCATGAGCAGGACTTGGAAATTTTTCTGGGACAGAGCAAAAAGCTCAGATCATTAATATACCAAGGTCTTTCTATCTCATCTGTAGGTGTGCTTTTATTTTAATTTTTAGAAGTTTTGTCCACTGGTTTGCTTCCTGTGGTTTGTGATGCCTTTATCTGCAATTTTCTGCTCGTGGTTTTTTTTTTTTTCTCTGACAAAGACATGGATTTCAGCAGAATGTCCAACTTCGCTAGTATCTTGCCGCTAGAGATTTCTTTCTAGTCTCCTAAACTTTGACTTTTTCTCTCTTTCTCCTGTTGTTTGTCAATCTTTTCTACATCCTTAGATGGACTTTGGTGAGGGATTGGAATATAACCTGTTTGAGACACCTAAAAATCCATGTTTATGAGATTTTGGCTGATCCGCTACTTTAGCTTGATCTGCGAGGCTCTCTAAATCATGCCATACGAAGAAAAAAATATATATCAAAAACTGAATTTGCAGATAATTCTAAATGGTATGGAGCGGTGGCATTCTGGGGTTTGTCAAATCTGTAACAGAGTTTAAAACCTTCTAACTCTGCTATTGCAATCTGCTACTTAGCTGATTAGAGCGCTTGAATATATTAATCTTTTTAAAACCAAAATTATATCTAAGCATCACATGCCATCTCTGGTATGCACAGAATTCTTTGCTACAGGGAGAGCTGCTTTATTCTGTTCAATGTCAAGGTAGCATCCACCTACACAATCTTGACTGCATTTGCCAAATATTACAGGAAAAAAAAGGAGTGTCTATGGACTCATGATTTGGTAGCTTGTCTAATATAGTTCTCCAGTACAGACAGCATATTTTGTCATTTTTATTTTCATTCATGGAACATACTTGGAATTGCTTTCTAAGATAATACAGCTTCATTGATTTCCCCCTCTTAGAATTTGCTTGGTTTGCGGTTTTTTTATGACTTTGAGTGGCATAAAAATCTTTTGGAACCGAATGCAGCATTTTGGTGGGTAGATCTCTGCTATATCCAATAGCTGACATCCTAAAGGTACTCCATGAGATAATTCCAACCGAAATCAATGGGTCAGGGAAAAAAAAAAGAGTGCCATTAGAATTACAGCCAACACCGTGAAGAAATGAGATATAAATGCAGCAAAAGAAGATCTTTTTGCAAATAACGTTTCTTGATTTATAGAGAAGGTCAGGCAAGACAACTGACTGTAAAAGTCGAATGGCTAATTTTGTTTATGCATTAGGTCCTGGATAGTCCTCAGGTAGGAATGTGTCACCTTGACACTACTTAGGCTGTTTATTTTATTTAAACTATTTGTTTCTATTTATTTATTAAGCTCTATTAGCCAACTCTAGTGGATGCTGAGTGGTGTTCAAAATTTGAAAAAGCATAAAAAGAACTAAAATACAAACAAAAGCCAGGTTCAATGCTTTCTGGAGCCCTGGAGAGAGGGCTCCCGCAGAAGATGACCTGCATGACATGATATCTGGGATCTCAGTGTTTGTGCTCTCAGTCAGTGTTTGAAGAATGAATGTTTTGGAACTTCATAAGGGGCTAATGGAGTTAAGATATTTAGACCTGCCTGCTAAATAACGGTTGTGGTTTAATAATATCCAGTAGAGAGAGGTCTTTAAAAAGAAGAAATGCTAGCACATTGTTGGGCCAAGGAACCAGACAGGTCCAAGCAGCGATAAAGACAGAATGTAATCTACTTGGATTTATTTCATTTATTTTAAGTTTATAATATTGCCTTGAAAAGTGAGTTAGTTGCTATACATCAATTTTATCACAATCTAATCCTTTTTATTTATTTATTCATTCACTATACCCCCTGTTTTTATAGAGCTCATGCTGCTGTTCATTTTATTCTCACAACAACCTTGTAAGGTAGACCAGCCAAGATAAAATGAGTGCTCCAAAGTCATTCAGCCAACAGTGAGATGTCCGTAGGATCCAGATCTAAACTTTAGGTTATTCCAAAAGCATCATTATGATATATTGCAAAATGAAAAAAGAGCCACTTTTAAAAACAGTATGGTTTGAACACTTAGTAATTGAACAATTACTAATGAATATTACCCTATGTATGATAATCATCATCATCATATTTTAGCAACCCAATAATCCCTTGCGGGGTGGAGTCTGGGCAACTGAATGAAGCTAGCAGAGTGTTTAATGGCCGGATGTCCTTTCTGTTGCCAATGCGGATTTTTGTTCAACAGATACAGTACATTCTTATTGTGCCCAGAGAGAGAAATATCTGCCTCTACCTAGTATTGAACTCACAGTCTCCTGATTGTGAGGTGAGAGCTTCACCTCTAGGCCACCGCACCACTCCCTAAATATGTATGATAATGAAAACTAGATAATTTTGTAAAACTTATGTAAAGTATTCATTGCTGCCTATCTACTGTATGTATGTGTGTGTGTGTGTGTGTGTGTGTGTGTATACACAGCAAAATATCAGCAAAAATATTAAAAACATAGAAAAATAGCTTGTCGGCTATATGATACTGTCTGGACGGCCCATGAGATTGGGCTGAAAGGCAAAAATTGGAGATTTGTGATATCTCCTCCATTCGTGGTAATCCAGGATGACTCAATACAACACACACACACACACACACACACACACACACACACACACACACACACACACACACATATATATATATATATATATATATATATATATGTCTTTGGTTATTCGGGTCTTCTCCCGCGTAGAATTGGAAGTATCTTGGCGACGTTTCGACAAAGTCTCATTCGTCATCTTCAGGCTGGTGTTCTCGGCTTTGTGCTCCCAGGAGCAATGTGAGATTGCAGCTGACCCTTCCTTTTAACTGCTAGTGGGGGTGTGAGCTGATTGGGTGGGAGCTTGGCTGTGTTCTGATTGGGTGGAGGTGTGTTCTGATTGGTTAGGGGTTTGTACAAAAACTGAGTCAAAAAAGAGGAACCAACTTCTTCCCTGGTCCAACACTTTAAAGCCACAGGACATGAAATTGACTTTAAAAAGACCAGAACTATCGCCAAAACTGAACACTTTAATGACAGAATAATCAGAGAAGCCATCGAGATAGAAAAACGCCCACACAGCATGAACAAACGAGACAATACCTCCCGCCTGCCAGCCATTTGGAAACCCGCCCTTATTGACAAACGAGTCCCTAACACGATGAATGATACCAGACCCACACTCACAAGAGCCACACAGGATGTCACCACCACACGTCCACGCAGAAAGCAGACTCAAACCCACACTGATAATGAAACACGACCAAGGACCAGAAGCCAGACCACAGCTGCATCATTAGCCACTTTTAACCCCTCCAATCCATACATGAATCAGACCAACACCCTCCATGAAAAGCTCTCACGACCACAAACACGAAGCCAAACAACAACGCAGCTCACCAGCTCAAATCCCCCTGCAACTCAGACTAAGCCGAGCACAACCAAGCCCCCACCCAATCAGCTCACACCCCCACTAGCAGTTAAAAGGAAGGGTCAGCTGCAATCTCACATTGCTCCTGGGAGCACGAAGCCGAGAACACCAGCCTGAAGATGACGAATGAGACTTCGTCGAAACGTCGCCAAGATACTTCCAATTCTACGCGGGAGAAGACCCGAATAACCAAAGACCTACATACAAACACCCACGAAAACCTCAGAAAACAAATATATATATATATATGTGTGTGTGTGTGTGTGTGTGTGTGTGTGTACCCCTCCAGCAATTTCAATTAAACTTGGTACAGAGGTGACTTACTTTCTGGAAAGAAATACTGTGGGAGTAAGACACCCCTAACACCCTTCGGAGTATGTGTTCTGTTAAGATACAGCCTGTTGTGCCTTAAAATGGCTTCTACTGGACTGCCTCAAAATGGCTTCTACTGTACAGCACAGTGCAGTTGCCATGGTAATGGCTTCACAGTACTCCACAAGGGAGCTCCCTCTGGTAAGGGGGAAAATCCAACATTAGAAATTATGTTTCTACGGACAAGAAGCCACTTTTTCTGATCCATTTACATGGATCAGAAAAAAGCATACCAAATGATCATGGATCAGCTAGCAAAACAACAAGGTGGTATCATTTTACTTGATAAGGCACACGGAAAACATTTTTAACTAATTTAATTCGCGCCGAAATCAGGGCTCAGGGTGAAGTTGCTCTTCCTGTCTAATACAGGATTGGGATAAATAAATACTCAGGCAATACTGGGTTATCACCTAGTAATGTATAATCCAGAAGACAATTTTAGAATAGTAAGTGCTGGGGGAGAATGTGGCCTTGACGCAATTAAAGCTCTATCATTAGGGCCACCATCTTACTTTTTTGATTCACCCTATGGATATCCCTGAATAAGTAGTTTGCCCTTTCCAATGATGGCAAAGGTTGATACCCAGGAAGGTGAATTCAGTTACTCTTCTTCCTTCTGTTCATTGCTTTTCCAGAAAGGTTATTCACGTGGAAGTACCAGCATAACAGCCATCAGAAATAAGGAGTAAACATGATCTTTTTGGTGATGGCTCTCAACTGAGATATGCACAAATGTGATAGTTAGGGATACCCGTCTGGTATCTCTAATTATCACATTTGTCCATATCTCATAGTTGAGAGCCATCACCAAAAAGATCCTGTTACTTTTTATCTGCCCTTGGCATTTAGGAGTAGAAAGGGACAACTTTTTCAGTCTGGGAAGCACACTTTTTCTAGTTGGGTTGATTTTGATTTTATTATATTTTGGAGGCTTTTGTGAGTTGAGGGTGTTCAGGTAAAAAGGAGCTGTTTTAAGCCTTGCAGATGCTTAATAATTGTGTTGTTCAAATTTCAAACATATTACATATCAGTGGTGGGTTTCAACCGGTGATACCACTGGTTCGCTTCGTGCAAGTGCATTGCATTTCAGAACAGCTGAGGAGTGGCAATCCACTCTGCAGTGCCTATCAGCTGGGCTAAAAATAACAAATATAGGTAGATATAGTACAGGGCCGGGTGGGAGGGACCAGCTGATGGTCTGAATGAACCGGTCAGTCTCACCTCACCATCGCCGCTACTGGATTTCCTGAACCAGGGCAAACCAGTAGCAACACACCACTGTTACATACACTATTGTAATGCAATCTAGAAATGCTGTGGGGCCATAAATCCAGAATCCTCATTTCTACACCTATTTCTCTGCCACTGATTTTGTGGTGGCTGGTTTCATTACTTTGTCAATTTATTTTTGTTTCCATTTGTATTCTTTTTGTTATTTTAAATTATGTTAAGGTGCTCTAGGGATCTCCATGATGAAGAGTAGCTTATTCAATCTTTGTAAACAATTGAACAAATGATGCAAGAAAGGAAAGAGTTAAACTCAGAATGACAATGACATTTGAATGAGAGATTATTTCTGTTTTTACCAACACAAATTCTTTGCTGTGGACATTGAAATTAATTAGGTTTGGGATAGTGTCTGCTTGTATTTAGTTCTTGCAATTACTGTGGCCTAAACCGACTCAGAAGGTTCTTTTGATGAGACTTTTTCACTCACTAAATTTCTTAATTCATTACATTTCATTAGTTCAGTAGTAATGAACCAAAACAATATCATTTATTTTTATTACTACTGGGGGCTAAATCACTGTGATTTATTCAGCCAAACTGAAGCAATGACTGTTTAACTATTGTGATTGTCACAGATATATTTTTCTCTTAAATAAGACACTCAAATCACAGAATAGGAGCTTCTCTTCCATGGTTTAAGATGCCAGTTCAATAGCACTATCAATTTCTCTTTTCAACTAACTCAAGTAGGTGCTTACTGAACAGTCAATTGGAACTCCCTTAGAGAACAGACAGCTATCCTATTGGTGTAGGGTCCCTTCTAATAGACCTTTCACCAGCTGCAAGATTACAGCCTTAAATCTCATTAATTCCAACAGTGGAACTTTAAATATGTGCTTAAAGTATGAATGAGCAAAGCTTAAAATGGCTGAACTATGTCTTCAGTAAAGAGTTAGGGTTGCCCAACCTTTAGTTTTTCAAATAGTTGTAGTAACTGTAGTAATCTACACTTAATGGCACCTCCTTTTAATAAGAGCTTGTGAACTGATGATGATGTGTAGATGATGAGGACATTAAAACAAAAAATAGTGGTGGACACGTATTCCAGCAGTATATGCCTTGGTGGCACAGTGGACTAAACTGCTGCTGTTAAAGTAGTACTTAGCTGCTAGCTGCCTGCAATTACTGCGAGTTCAATTTTCACCAGGCTCAAGGTTGACTCAGCCTTCCATCCTTCCGAGGTAGGTAAAATGAGGACCCAGTTTGTGGGGGCAATAAGCTGACTTTGTATAAAATAGAACACCGCTCAGAGAGGGCCAAAAAGCCCTACTAAGCAGGCATATACAAAAGTATGAAGGATATTGCTTAATGCATTGTAAGCCTCCCTGAGTCTCCGGAGAAGGGCGGCATATATAAATCGAACTAATCAATAAATAATAAATAAATAAATATGTCTGGCTATGACTGGGATACAAAAGCAATTCTCAGCTCTTCAAACAGTTAACTTTTTATTCAGCAATTGCCTTAACTAGATAAAAGGTTCTGAGCCTTGATTCAACCAGATTTGAATCTTTAATGCGGGGAAAAAAGATATATAACAGAAGATTTGCCCTCTTAATACAAAGAAATCAAAGAATTTGAAAAGGTCTATGTTCCTGAACTTACACAATATTTTACTTATGTTTACCTTTATTATTTTTATAAATAACTTAAGATGGCCAAAACATACCTAATACACAGTGGTGGTATTCAAATAATTTAACAACTGATTCTCTGCTCTAATGACTGGCTGGATGGGCATGGCCATGATGGGCGTGGCCAGGGGGTGTGACAGGCAGCACTTGGCCTCCTGCAAGTTTTTGCCTCAGGAGCAAAAATGGGCCACAGGGGGGAAACGCTCCACCCCCTGCACCCCATTTTGGGTCTAGGAGGCCTCCCTGCACTTACCTGGGAGCTAAAATGGGGTGCATGGGGACTCCTGGAAGGGGCAGAATGGGGAGTGGAGCGGCCAGCCAGTAATTTAACTACCGGTTTATCCAAACCGGCTCAAACTGGCTGAATCTCACCACTGCTAATACTCCTTCTGCCTTCTATTTTCTCCACAACAATAATTCTGTGAAGTGGGTTAGGCTGAGAGAGACAGTAACTGGCCCAAGATCAGCCAGCCGGTTTTCATGCCTAAAGTGGGACTAGAACTCACAGTCTCCTGGCTTCTAGCCTGATGCCTTCACCACTAGACCAAACCAGCTCTTACTAGGTTTTACCTAAGTTAATGCATACTTTTGAGACCTTGGTGTTCTTTGAGTTTGGTTGGTTGCTTGAAACATTTCATTGGATACTTGGCTGCCTCTTGATAGCTTTGAGAGGCAGCTGAGCTTTGTTTACTTAATGATTGTCTCTAGTCTAGGAACTGCTAGTAGCCACCTTGACCTTTCTCTTTGAAGGTGTAAAATGTTTATAAATATTCCACTGTTTTGAGGTCAGTTTGGACATTTATATGATGTTCCATGCCTTGGAGGAGAGAATGCTGTTGCTGGAAAGGTTCCTGGTTGGGCAGAGTGTTTGTTTAAAAACATTGTAGTTTCTTTCAGCCAGAAATAGTCAGAACAAAATATGCAGGGGAGGGTGCCTTCAACTCAGGAGTGATTGTAGAAGTAGTGTTCTCCAGGAGAAAACTGAAGCTTATAATGCAAACTAGACGATGGAGGATAGGTTGAAAACAGAATGCATGATTGAGGTGAAGAATGGCTATCTGAGTATTGGAATCCAAGGTGAATCTGATGCAGGAAAAGTAGAGATACATTTATGGTAATAATGTCATATCTTAGAAAATGTTGTCTCTCCAGAATAGAACAGAGGGGTTCCCCTAAAAGAAGATGTTCCATTCTTTTCAAGGATCTCCAAGTAAACTAACATGGGTGGATCAAAGGCCCATTTCTCTAGAGTAGCACAGAAGCTATAGTCACAAAGATATTGTGGAACTGATCAAATTTGATCAATGTGGATTTATCCTCACAATAAATCAACAGATTGTCTAACTGCACAATAAAAATGTATCAAAAGAGCATGGTTCATAAATTTTTGGGAGCTTATTGGAACATTAACTAATTGTAAGGTCTTTACTGTATATTCTGTTTTTCAATGATTTATTTTATTTTATTTTATTTTATTCATATTTATATGCCGCCTTTCTCCCGAAGGACTCAGGACGGCTCACAACAATAAAACAACGGCTCACAACAATAAAACAACAAAACAATAATTAACACTAAAATAATCCAATTAAAATCCCCAACAGTTAAAACTAAAAACTCCCAGCAGTTCAGGAGATTTGCTGAAAAAGCCATGTCTTCAGGCCACCGCGGAAAGAGCAGAGGTCAGGGGCCGTCCGGAGCTCAGTGGGTAATTCATCATAATGATATGAATCAAACATGGTTAAAAATGCATAACTGTCTTTCATGTGAATCAGATTGTAAGGTCCTGTCAGATCCAGTTACATTGTTGGTGTAATGGAAAAATGGATGCCTACTAGTGCAGCTGTTGCACGAGTTGAACAATGAGAAGGAAGAAGCTATAGGTCCCTTAAATGGTTATAGATTTTTAAAAGGTGGTATATATACCACCTTTTAAAGATGGGAGGAGAGAGCAGGAGTAACATATAAATCCAACAATTAGTCAACCAAACGATGAAAGCAGTTCTCAATATAAAAACTAAGCTAATGCCAGAAGGAGGAAATTCAAAGATATGCCATAAAGGAAGAGAGAAAGGATGCTCAGAAAGGATTCTAGTTTCATTTTTAAACTGAAATAATCCATGAAGGTATTTTTTTCTGTTGGAAGGTCTTGGTGGGTTTGGCATTCTTTATACTTTGCTTTTAATAGCATAGCTGCCATGTTCTGAGAAGGCTACAGAGAACTGAAGGAAGAAGCTTTTTTCCAGCCCAAAACATACTTGTGCTTCAGAAAACGAGGCCAACAGCACTGTATTAAGAACAACTTTTTATCTTCTAAATTAAAAAAGCACAAGGAAAGTCCTCTGTTTTATGATGAACAGGAAGATCTTGAGATGCATTCAATGTCTTGACAGATTGAGTATACACTCTTGTTTTTACCTGTATAATGGACTTTGGAGTGCATCTAATAAACAATAAGTTACCAAAATTGTACAGAATTCAAGAATTACCATGGATAATGGTCTACATTTTTTTCCAAACATTGCTAGAACAAAAAGATTACTTCTATCTAGTGAAAAACTTCTTTTCTTTTAAAAAAATGCATTGGATAGGGGAAAAATGTTTTTCAAAACTACACAAAGCTACACAAATTTATTTTGAATGGTCTGGTAGTTTTATTTTCAAAAGTACTCATATTTTTTAGAATAAATTTAAAATCCTGAGGACAAAACATTTATGGGTCTCAACTTTTTCAGCTTCTATTCAATTGTTTTCACATATTTCCCCAAATGCTAAATAAAATATAAACACAGTGTTACATTTGTTCTAGTTCCAAATTAGAAATGTTACCATCCTGTCTTTAACTTCTATTTTTTTCCCCTTTCTATCTTTAACAAGAGACATTATAATCATATTTTAGAGATTTGATAATGCCTCAAGTTATGGAAAACAATAAATAACTTTTTATTACTGATCAATCTTTTTACAATTCCAGATCATCACATCATTATGACAAAGGAGCTTAAACAATTTCAAGCCTCAATTATAGGAAAGGTTACCTTGTTCTACAATCATCTTTTTAATCAATCTCACACAATAATCATTTTTACCTAAACATCTGTTTCTTAATACCGGTTTCATTACCTAGGTGATTTTTATCACTAATCATTAGACTATGATTCACTACACCCTTAGCACCTCTTGTTTTAACTATAAATGAGTGATCAGTCTAGATATACAAGGTATTACCTGCATGATAGACCTCATAATAGACACCCTTTTCCAACTGTCAGCTCTTCCCTCTTAAAAAAGACAGAGAGACTAAGTGTTGCTTTTATTAATAGGATCTGTCCTACATTAAACCATACTTCAGTAATAATAAAAAGGGCCAAATATTTCCACTCAGGATTCCATCAGGTAAAGCAATTATTTTTTTTTGCAAAAGTGTATCAGCTCATAGGCCCCCAACCCTTCTATCTGTTCCCCTTGGTTCAAGTATGTTGAAACAAGGAAAGATGCCTTACTAGATGGAATGCAACCAGAATGTAGGTGTTACAGAACAAACATGTTTAGTGACAATGTGAGACTCAAAATGACCACCAGGCAGTGGCGGGATTCAAATAATTTAACAACCGGTTCGCCCAGGGTCAGGTTGGCTATCGTGGGAGGCATGACCCATCCCCATTCTCCAACTTCACCACACATGTGTGACGATCCTTCCGCGATGACCAACCTGACCCTGGGTGAACCGTTGTTAAATTATCCCCCCACAACCCATCGAAGTGGATCCTGAGCACTGTGCTGCGCTGCAATGGAAAAACGGGAAATGGAGTGGTCGGCATGAGGGAAGGAGGAGGAGCAGGGAGAAGAAAGAGGGAAAGTAGCCTTCTCCTTCTCTCACGCTGGCTGCTCCGTTGCCCGTTTTTCCATTGCAGTGCAACGCAGTGCAGCGCCCAGGATCCACTTTGATAGCAGGGGTGGGTAATTTAACAACCGGTTTGTTTGAACCAGTGTGAACCGGCTGAATCCCACCACTGTCACCAGAGAATATTGCATGGTAAGGGTGCAACTACTTTTGAGTCAAGACAACATTCAGTATCCTATGCCAACCAGAGGGTGGCCCTCAAAACTGAAACGTGATCATTAAGAAATAAATGAAGATATAAAATGCATCAATATCCTTCAGTTGGCATGTGATGTTCCCAAACACCTGAAGAAAGCCAAAAGATCTAACTTTTTAGGGTAGGACACTAATCCTTGTTACCACTGCTTGTTTTCATATCTTTCATATCTTATGTACATATGCCCTGACTAGGCGGTGGCATATGAGCAACTGTGTATGCTACATATATCTACATATATATGTAGTTTAGGAACAGCATCTTTTGACACTCAATTGGCTTTTGGAGGTTATGGGTTGTTCTATCTGTGTAACTAAGAGAAAGGGATGGCTGTTAATAGATACAAATAAAAGTGGTTTTATGGGGTAGAGTTGTTTATTATATATAAAGGTTTAGGTTTCATTCTGAGTGAAATAACAGAAATTGTGTCAGAAAATATGAAGGAGTTTGAGCTAGATTGTTGTAGATGCATATGAAAATAGGCATTCACAGGCTGTTGACAGTTGCATGTTACACTCCAGAGAATAGCAATAATGAGAGAATTTGGGGTGAATTTGAGGGGAAATTGTTCAAACTTTCTGCATGGATATGATCAAAAGGAAGTATATATTACGTGATAGGTGAGAACAAGATGAGAGATATAAAAAAAATGATTGAGGCATTCAGAGACTGGATAAATAAGAACAGGTGAGGGGTTCTTTTTAGTTGTTAGAATCTGCTTAAAAATATGGTTTCCCCCCCTCTAATACTTAGAACGTTTTCATGTTATGATCAGAAAACCTGTTTCTACTATGTGGCTTATGTGTAAATTTGTTTCTAATTTGTAGCAGATGTATGATTCATGCATGTAAATTTCATTAATAAATAAATAAATGCAACAAGGAGTATGGATCTGAAAATTAATTTCCCTGTCTTTGACAGGGAAAATGGACTGAAGCATATAAATGGTAGGAAGCCATTGTAAGTAGAGAGTTTTTTCCAATGGTGAAATCCAAATTTTACTACCGGTTCTGTGAGCATGGCTTGGTGGGCGTGATGTAGCTTGGTGGGCGTGGCAGTAGAAGGATACTGCAAAATCTCCATTCCCACCCCACTCTGGGGCCAGCCAGAGGTGGTATTTGCCAGTTCTCTGAACTACTCGAAATTTGCACTACCGGTTCTCCAAACTGCTCAAAATTTCCGCTACCGGTTCTCCAGAACCTATCAGAACCTGCTGGATTTCACCCCTGGTTTTTTTGTATTTTGATAGAATGCTTATTAAATATTTATTTATTTATTTATTTTATTTCCTATATTTATATCCCACCCAGTCCTGACAGATTGCTAACAAAAATATGAAAATTCAATATAAAAAGGAAAACGTGTCAACATGAAAACACATAAGCGAATGCTTAAGAACAAGTAAAAGTGAAAATCATGCAGGATCCAATCTGGGCTGGTCACCTGGACCAGAGATCCCAGACTTCTGAACTTTTGGACTTGTGCTGGAGTCCTGTTAGAGAAAAGTTCCCTGAGGATGGGCTCCAGCACGAGTCTGAAGAGTCTGGTTCCAGAGATTGAGCCAGATTGGATCCTGCGATATTGTCCTGGGACATGTATGTTTGGTAAAAATCATGTTCAAACAGAATAGCAATAGCACTTATATTTATATATCACTTCACAGTGCTTTACAGCCAGTGGTGGTATTCAGTTGGTTTGGATCAGTTCGGCTGAACCAGTAATGGCGACCTGCAGTGGCTGCCCACCCGCTATGCCATCCTATTTAGTCACGTTTTCTAAGCCATGTGCATGCATGCAAGCCATGTGTGTGAGCAAAGCGCATGTGTGGAAGGCTGCACGCGCTCACATTTTCGGTGCACGGAGAACCAGTGGTAAAATTATGTGAAGCTCACCTCTGTTTACATCCCTCTCTAAGTGGTTTACAGAGTCAGCATATTGCCCCTAACAATCTGGGTCCTCATTTTACCGACCTCAGAAGGATGGAAGGGCTGAGTCAACCAGGAATAAGTTTAACTTGTGAAACATAAGCATAACCATTTCACGTTTCAGACTGTCTCTGGGGAAGGATATTCTGAAGAACGGAAGTCACCACTGATAAATCCTATGTTTTAATCCACGTTAGATCAACCTCATGGATGGGGGCGGGGTTCAATAGACTGCTCTCTTGATATCTAGGCCATGTTCAGGATTGTCTGATGTACTCCAGGATTATATTTGAGTAAATACCAATACCAGGACTTTGATTGATGCTATTGGATTGCACAGCTGTTTATTGACAACTTTGTTTTGATAGGATTTCATTTAAGTTTGTTTCATCCCATCCAGGTTCTCAGGCTCTAAGCACAAGTACACAAGTTCAGGACTCCTATGAATCTCTGGCAGAATGGCAATTGGGTGTTTTCAGCATATTAATACTACCTCACCCTGAAGTGCTATTACATAACAAGGGACACAGCATCAAGCCTTGAGAAACCCCATCCTGGAGAGCCCAGGACTCAAGTGGCTGCTTTCCTGAGTTATTATTGAGTAGACCCTGCCCATTCAGGTAGGAGTGGAACTATTAGAAAATGATGCTTCCAGTTCCTGTACATGGGCCAGAGGGTTACCATATTCAGTGGTACCAAACACTGAGAGACCTAATAAGACCAAAGAGATCTTGCTATATTTTGGTCCTGTCAGAGATCATCCTTCAGAGC
This sequence comes from Masticophis lateralis, assembly GCA_030761175.1. Classification (NCBI taxonomy): domain Eukaryota; kingdom Metazoa; phylum Chordata; class Lepidosauria; order Squamata; family Colubridae; genus Masticophis; species Masticophis lateralis. The sequence goes on from JAUDYJ010000001.1 coordinate 207,645,605, forward strand.
AGCCAGTGCAGTTACACTGGCATTCTTGAGCCAGATCTATCTATCTATCTATCTATCTATCTATCTATCTATCTATCTATCTATCTATCTATCTATCTATCCATCTATCCATCTATCCACCTACCTACCTACCTACCTTTTCCTTCCTTCCTTCCTTTCTTCCTTCCTCCCCCAAAATAGAAAGGCCAGCAGGCTTGTCATTACAGCAGGTAAATTCTTCAGTAACCTTTACTTGTCCTTTTGGACTTCAAGGGTCAGGCAGTAGTATTCTTAATGAGCACTGTTCTAGTCACAAATTATGCACTACTAAATATGGATTCTAATGAATAAACTGGAGGGACTCAATCAAGGTTATAATCACATTGTTTTCTTTACAGCCCTTAAACTGGGCATTATTATTTATGCAATGGTATGAGACTGTCACTAAATTCTCCTTCCCTTGTCTTTATCGTATTGCAGTGAAGATACTATAACAGAGTAGTGACCTTTTCTGGAGGCTAGACAATTATAGGACTTCATTCAACAGTAAAAGATAAACAAGCAAGCAATAAATGAAAATATGAGGCTACATTTTGTATGTCAAAATTGTTAAAAGTGGGAAAGCCCATGTAGCCCAATAGGTTTTGAAGGAATATTTTATGTCAGTAATATATACGTTTTTAGTAGGGAGAGAAATGGTCAATTCCCAGCAGAAGTAGAAGATTGTCCTACCCAGCACTGATCAACCCCATTCCACCTGAAAGTGATAGTTGTTATCAGGAGGTCCCTGAAGATTCATACAGTGTTTTGATTCACAAAACATTAGACAGGATGCCATTAAAGATTACCTTTTTCCTTTTCCGATTCACAAAATTTATAATATGGATTTGGATCAACCCAACTCACCAAGCTTGAGGAAACATCACAATGCTATTGTCTCAGCATCTTCTGAAACTTTTGAAGTGGGAATTGAATTTTCAAGTAAAAAAAGAAAAAGAAAATTCTGCAGAGCTAACCACTTGCCCCTGCATAGATTTTGCTCTGGAGTTGGTGGTGTGCCACCTTCTGGCATCATCAGGAATAATAATATTTTATAATTCAGCTGCTTCTTAATAGAGAACACTGATCGGTCAAGAGAGAAATGGTGGAAGAAGATTATTTAACCAAATCTTGCCATAGGGGCATCAAAAAGGATTTCTAGCACACTTTACTTTTCTTCCTATTGCAGATGTTTTGCTGTTCTATAAATTAAACCGTTTGATATTATTGATGAATTAGCAATATATAAGCCCTTGTGCCCAGCAGTGCAAGATTCCATATGCTGAAATCCACATGGTGAAGTTTTAACAATGTGCAACTTTGAAATGTAGATTAGTAAATTACATGCTCACTTAACCCAGATTTTTTACGAGTCTGATCAACGGAGTGCACCTTTGTCTTTAAAAGTATTGCAGTGCATCCAATCTTACTTTACAAGTAGGAAGGAGAAGAGGCACAGATGAAATAATCAAATGGCCTGTTAAATATTGTTGTTTCTCTATAGCTAATATATATATAAATAAAATGCAAACCACTGTCATTATAAAGCTTTTGGGCATCCTTTATCCCCCCTACCTCTTTTAAAGGCCTCTGTTAATTTATCGGAGAAGCTTGGGTTCACATTATTGTTTTAAAATTGCACCATGTTCCTGTAATGTGGAAAGGGGAGGAGGAGAGAGGGGGGAGAATTGTTCCACTAGGGAAAGGCTCTAGCCAATAAATCATACAAATATGATCTACAGCATTTTTGATACCTCGCTGCCCGTGAGATTAAACATTGAGTGTATTGTTTCATTTAAAGCAAGGCTCTGTCCAGTTACTGCTAACAAATACAGTGGTTTGCAGGCATGGGGAAGGGAAGGGAGAAACCTGTACTATCTCCTGTCACAATAACTTATACAGGTAGTCCCTCAACTTACAGCAGTTCACTTAGTGACCGTTCAATGGCATTGAAAAAAGCGATTTATGGCCATTTTTCATATAGATGATAGTTGAAGTATTCCAGGGGTGGGTTCTACTTACCTTTACTACCGGTTCGCAATGCGATTGCTCTCGCGCTCGTGCATCCGCCCTGCTTCTGCACATGCGCCTTGCTTCTGGGCATGCGTAATTGCTTCTGATGATGTCAGGGTCAGTGGGCGGAGCCTCCTGCCAGTTTTACTACTGGTTCTATAGTCACGGTCGCAGTGTCCCGGGGTCATGTGATCACCTTTTGCGATCTTCCTGACAAGCAAAGTTGATGAGGAAGACATATTCCCTTAACAACCGTGTTGCCAACTCAACAACAGCCGTGTTTCACTTAACAACTGTGGCAAGAAAGGTCATGAAATCGGGCAAAATTCACTTAACAACTAAATTTTGGGCTCAATTGTGGTCATAAGTGGAGGACTACCCTGTACAAGCTTAAGCAGCAGACTTTCTAAAAAAAAAAAAAAATCCCAACATTTATCACTTTGGTGTTACTTCCATGTGACCTGTGGAGAATGGCCGTGAATAGCAGTGGAAAGTTTGCCCTTTTCTTTGCTGAAGGGATGAACTGCTCCGCACAAGATTCGGGGGCCGTTGTGAGCATGGTGGAGTAATCATTAAGTTACACGCTTGTCATTTCTTGTACATTCACTCCGAACTAATGCACATCACTTTTTCTACTTATAATCATTCCACCATTTAACAAGCACAAAAGGCCTTAGATTCCAATTTGCTAGTGATGCTTTCGCTCTCTCTGTCTCTGTCTTTCTCTCTCTCTCTTGCTTATTTTGTGGCATTTCGGGTTTAGTAGTTGCACATTTTGAGTAATGGGAAGGTAATCACTTGTCTGAAGGCAAAGGGAGCTTGTCTCGCAATGGGGGTAAAAGTATTTCCTTTGGTACTATTTCTTTTTCCCTTTGTGGCACTTCCCCTCGACCCCTAGCCACATTTTCTATTATTATAGATGCTGTTTATTGGCTGTGTTTCTTACTGTCCAATCCAAACCAGAAAACAAAGTAAAAAACAACAACAATCCACCCAGTTTCAATTTCTTTTCCTAACAGAAGTTCTTTTCCTAAATTGAAATTCTTCCTTTCTCCATTCCATGTAGCTTATTTCATTTAACTGTTCTGGTTCTTTCTTTTTTCCTTCCATGGTTGAAAAATAAATTCTCAAGTCTTTTGTTTTTAACTGTGGCTACTTCCTTAGAAATGGCAAAAAGCTACACATTTCTGAAAATATTTTTTCCCCCTTAAATTCATCTTCCAAGAATTTAGAGATCCATTCAAATAAAAACGGCAAATTAAAATTTAGAATCTCTTTTTGTGGAAAGTCCTTGTCTGCGTTAGAATTGCTTTTAAAAAGAAATCTTATCAAAACTATATAGAAAAGCAATTTTGTTGTTTGTCTGTTTAAACGTTCAACGTTTTGAATATTTCCTACTTTATTCCCTAGAGGTTTAAGAAATTTAGAACCACTGCCTTTAGAGAACCAGGTGAGGAAAGAAATGTCAAGTCTAAGAAATATGACCCTTAAAATAAGAATCTAGGGGGAATTATTTATAGATTGTTGTCTTGCCACTTCGTTTTTCTTCGCATATATTCTACAAGAGCATCCTGGAAACAAATCATAATTTGAAGAATTTCCTCCACTAACTGTCACTTCCTTATTGTATGGTGGAAATATTTATAGTTCAGAAGGGGATACACACCCAATAAATATGGCTGGATTTACTATCATAGCAGTTATTATTTACCAATAATAGTTAAATGGTGGCTTAACTGCATTTTATTGTAAACTGTTGTTTTCTATTTTTCAGTTTTCTAACTCCTGAGAGTATCCCTCTCCCACTGGTAGAATTGCTCAATGTCTCTCTGTTTTAGGTATTAATAATTGTATTTTGTGTTTCTGGCCAAAAACTACCTGCAAGGCTATTTACACAATTAAAGGCATAAATAAGCTCAAAACAAAATGGTAGTCTAATACAGTACAGAGCAATAGCAATAATTTCACTGCCAGCAATACAATAACAGCAACCATTGCCATCTTTCAATTATAAAATCAGCATTGCTTAGGAAAGAAAAACAGTTCCAAGTGAAGGCAGATCGAAACAATTCAACTAGTTTAGTTTCAGGATGTGTTGTTTCACAAAACTCTCATTTCTATGAGTTCATAATCCACAAAAAAGGATTCCTTACCATGTCTTCTTGATGAATCTAACAGAGTCCAGTGTTCCTTCCAAATACTCTCATTTGTGGTATCATTTGCAAGAACTGAGGTAGGGTCTTCCAAAATACTTCCTCCTTTCTGCCAGTGGGCTTTATTTTGGGGGGGGGGGGAATGAGGATTTGGAAACTCAAACTTTCTCTCCAATTTACAAATCCTCACCTTTCTTTCCTTCTGGTGCTCATCTATCACCTCAGTAATGTGGCAAAGCATTCTTCCACACTTATGAATCTCTATTGTTTTTCAAACATGAAACTTTATAACACGGAGCTAGTTTTCAAAGGCTTTGTGCTGTTTTCCTTGCTTTTGCCCAATACGGTCACTATAATAGTAGAAAATAGGTGGATTTAAGAGGGAAGATTGAACTACTAGTATTTCCTCCCCAGAAAATATATATTCATATATATATATATATTTGTTTTCTGAGGTTTTCGTGGGTGTTTGTATGTAGGTCTTTGGTTATTTGGATCTTTTCCCGCGTAATATTGGAAGTGTCTTGGCGACGTTTCGACAAAGTCTCATTTGTCATCTTCAGGCTGGTGTTTTCGGCTTCATACTTCTAGCAGCAATGTGTGATCACAGCTGTTTCTTCCTTTTAACTGCTAGTGGGGGTGTGAACTGATTTGGTGGGAGCTTGGCTATGTTGTGCTTGGGTGGAGGTGTGTTCTGATTGGTTGGAGGCTTGGCTGTGCTCTGATTGGATGGGGGGTTGGCTCTGCTCTGATTGGCTGGGGGTATGTTCTGTTTGGGTGAGGGCTTGGTTGTGCTCAGGTTAGTCTGAGTTGCAGGGGTATTTGAGCTGGTGAGCTGCATTGCTGTTGTTTGGCTTCGTGTTTGTGTTTGTGCCATATTTTCATGCTGGGTGTCAGTCTGCTTCATGTATGGATTGGAGGGGTTTAAAGTGGCTAATGATGTAGCTGCGGTCTGGCTTCTGGTCCGTGGTCGTGCTTCAACATCCGTGTGGGTTTGAGTCTGCTTTCTGCATGGATGTGTGGTGGTGACATCCTGTGTGGCCCTCGTGAGTTGGGTCTAGTGTCATTCCTCGTGTCAGGGACTCATTTGTCAATAAGGGCAGGTTTCCAAATGGCTGGTATATATACATACATTTGAACAGGTGCCTACTTTCTTTTCCCTTGCTTCTCAAACCTTGGCAGGCATACATTCTCAAATTGCCCAGAAATTGTATGGATTGGTCAGCTAATAAAAGATAAAAGCTTCTGTGAGATGCTTCTCACAGTTGTGAGATGTATCTAGACTAGATACACAATTTGGAAAGTTAATGATTGTATAGATCAGGGGTGTAAAACTCAAGGCCCATGGGCTGGATGTGGCAGGGGTGGGTTCTACTTACCTTTACTACTGGTTCGCAATGGGGAAGTGGAAGCAAGTTCATTATTTTTTTTAAAACAGTCTATAACAGATACATTTAAAATAAAGGTTAGGGACAAGATTAGGAATATAACAATTTGGAATTGAGAATTTCTTCACATTGCAACAAAAGTGCAGAATGAAAATAAAGTATAAACATTTGTCCTCGGGATTTAAGAAAGTCACACACACTTCTTTTTCACACATTGCACTAAGCCATAAGACTGCTTTAGATTCTTTTATAATTTTCAGAAAAAACATTTCTAGACCCTAGAAATACTACATAGAATAATGTGCTTCTCTTCTGCTGCCACAGGGGGAGCAAATCCTTGATCAATGGTAGGAACATAGCAGCTAGAGAGAGCCTATTTTATTGAAGGCATAAAGTGCTCAATTGATTGAATAATCAGTAAAAGAATCATAATTAATTGATTCTGAAAAATGTTAGTCACTTGACAAACTTACCTTTTGTGTGCCATTCAATGGGGAACCAAATCTATCATCGTCCCAATGTTCCTTAGCTTTAGTTTCTTCTGTTTAGATGATCAACATTTTAGAGCTATAAAAATGTGGCTTTGTTGTTGTTGTTAGTTGTGAAGTCGTGTCTGACCCATCGTTCCTCCAGGCCTTCCTGTCCTCTACCATCCTCTGGAGTCCATTTAAGCTCACACCTACTGCTTCAGTGACTCCATCCAGCCACCTCATTCTCTGTCGTCCCATTCTTCTTTAGCCCTCAATCTTTCCCAGCATTAAGCTTTCTCCAGTGAGTCCTTCCTTCTCATTAGGTGGCCAAAGTTTCATCTTCAGGATCTGGCCTTCTAAAGAGCAGTCAGGGTTGATCTCTTCTAGGACTGACCAGTTTGATTGCCTTGAAGTCCAAGGGACTCACAGGAGTCTTTTCCAGCACAATAGTTCAAAGGCCTCAGTTCTTTGGTGCTCAGTCTTTCTTATGGTCCAACTTTCACAGCCATACATTGCAACTGGGAAAACCATTGCCTTGACTATACGGACTTTTGTTGGCAGGGTGATGTCTCTGCTTTTTAGAATGCTGTCTAGATTTGCCATAGTTTTCCTCCCCAGGAGCAAGCATCTTTTAATTTCTTGGCTGCAGTCCCTGTCTGCGGTGATCTTGGAGCCCAGGAAAATAATATCTGTCACTACCTCCATTTCTTCCCCATCTATTTCCCAGGAATTGAGAGGACTGGATACCATGATCTTAGTTTTCTTAATGTTGAGTTTCAAGCCAACTTTTGCACTCTCCTTCTTCACCCGCATCAAGAGGCTCTTTATCTGCATATCTGAGGTTTTTGATATTTCTCCCGGCAATCTTAATTCCAACTTTTGATTCATCTATCCCTGCCTTTCTCATGATGTGCTCTGAAGTTAAATAGGCAGGTTGACAGTATACAGCCTTGATGGACTCCTTTCCCAATTTTGAACCAATTGGTGGTTCCATGTCCAGTTCTCACTGTTGCATTTTGACCCACATATAGGTTTCTCAAGAGACAATGTGGCTTATGTTGCACCAAAAGCTAAAGTGACTATGGTGAAATTTGGAATAAGATTACCCAAGACAAACCATCTTATTATTTCTCTTGGTCCTGTTCAAAAGGTAAAAATACCCCTTTCTTCCTTCTCCCTTCTTCCTGTCAGTGTTGATTTCTGGTGACTACTTGGTTCTTGGTAATAATGCAGAAGTGATTTGCCCTTACCATCTTCCTGGGGCTGAAAGAGAGGGACTGGCCCAAGAACACCCACCTGACTTTGTGCATCGTCTCCTGGGTTCGAGCTTACTGCCTTAACCATTACACCAAACTAGCTCTAATTGTCTTACTACTAGGTTATTGATATATGACTATTTTCTATGTGGCAAATGCCATTTCTACCCAGTCCCCATATTTGTTGGTTTATTTAAACAACCTCTCATTTCTTTATCCAGATGACCTTAAAAGCAGTTAACAGAACATGTGATTAAAAACTCTGACATATAAATTGTAATAAAAACCATAATAGTTTGTTACGAAAATCATGCATAACCTTGGAGCTAATGACAGTCTAATGGGCAGTGCCTAGACCCCCATCCAAAGCATTCACAAGTCTGAAATGACTTTTAGTTGGATCTTTTCTTCATTTGACATTACAGATTCTTTTTCTAAGACATATTAGAGTTAAGAGGAGAATTGGAGGGGGAAAAGTTTAATTAATTCAATTTAATTAATTAATTCAATTTATATGCTGCCCCTCTCCGAAGACTCAGGGCGGCATATAAATTGAAGTTGAAATATATTCTAAGTGTTTGTCTCTACCTAAAATATTTAATGTACTCTTTTCAACCCTGTATTTATTTAAATCTGCATGTGCTTGATTTTATAATTCATGTTGGGGGAGGGAGCGGAAATGATTACATTTGTTTTTCTATTGATCTGCTGTCCTTCCTTATAAGATCCTTATATGTTAAAGCTATAATCTGAATATAGGAAAACAATCACCATGAGATAACCTTTCTGTATACTTTTCTCTCCCCCCCCCACTCCCAGCATTAAATGCAGTTCTAAAGTTAAAATACCAAGCCCTTAGAAAAGGCTTGAAAAGTTAGAATAAACCTGCTCTGATTATTGTCTGAGGGGCAACCTGAATGCTGTGTGCAGATATTAGCACAGATACATGGAACAAAGTTTGGGTTGGGTTGTTTTCAAAATATTTTCTTGCCAAAGAGAAAGGTTGCTTTAACCCTGTCTGCTCACTTTTCTTTTCCTCAGAATTATAGCTCATCATCCCACATGGCTTGAGATGTATGCAAACTGGGATATCTTATATATTTGCAAAACCACCATGAAAAACCAATTGGGATGGGGAGACAAGCAACATCTTTTTGTATGTTCGTTCAGAGTCATATCCCCCTACATCTATTTTTATTTGGTACGATTAAAGAACTATTGAGCTTTTGAAATAGGAATTCCATGTGAAATATAACATTTTAAAAGGGACTGCTTAATTGTTTCTTTCTCCTCGAACATATATGCTACTTGTTCCCGACACTAGGGGGTGGTGCTCATCTCTGTTTCAAAGCCGAAGAGCCAGCGTTGTCCGAAGATGTCTCCATGGTCATATGGCGGGCATGACTAAATGCCAAGGGGGCACGGAACACTGTTTACCTTCCCACAAAGATGGTCCCTATTTTTCTACTTGCATTTTTTTACATGCTTTTGAACTGCTAGATTGGCAGAAGCTGGGACAAGTAACGGGAGCTCACCCTGTTACACGGCACTAGGGATTCAAACTGCTGAACTGCCAACCTTTCGATCGACAAGCTCAGTGTCTTAGCCACTGAGCCACCACTCAGTGTCTTAGCCACTGAGCCATCACTCAGTGAAATGAAAATACTCATTTGATGGTATTTCTACTTAATTGTTGGCAGTAGTGATGGTGGATATTTAACCAGCAGCATTATTGTTCTCTGTTACACAATTTTCCAGTCCCCTGAAGCCTCCCTGGCTGCTCACATTTCCTACTCTGAAAAAAATCAACAGAGGAGTTCCCTTACGTTGACTTCCTTTGGGCTATTTAATTGAAATATGGGAACCAGTGGAGAGACAATAGTAACAATGAAAATGAACTCATTTCTACATTCCTTTTGACTCCTCCTAACTAGGTAATCATAGGAGCACTGTATCACAGTGGAAAATTTCTCTTCTTCCTTCAAAGAAATGTCAGAAGCCAAATGATTGAGAAATAATGGGAAGAGAAGTCAAGAATGATTTTGCATGTCACTAACTCAAGTCATCATGGCATTTTCAAATGAAGCAGCAGGATCAGTCATATGTCTGCTGTATGCTGTAGAATCTTTATTGTCTGAGTTCAAGGGTTACTCAGCCTCCGAACAGAACTGGGGAACCCTTGCGTGTGAGGGAAGAAATGGATGGTTTAACATGTGCTACCTGAAGCGAAGCTAGTAATGGTTCCCACACTCACTGAAGCCAAACTGCTGGCTTAACTTATTTAGTCATAGGGAGAAAATCCACAAGTGTTTCTCCCCCTCCTTTGACAAAAAAGAATGCAGGCATTAAACAAGGAACGACTTGCTACCATCTTATTGTGTCCCAAATCTGAAGCTTGAGATGGTAATCTCATATTACATAACAACCCCATCCCATTTGGTAATTAGAGGACACCCTGTGAGTGTCCACATTAACCACATTCTCTCTTTGTGCAGTTTGATGGAAAAGGGGAAAAGGTGGCCCTTCAGATATTGTTGGGCTGCACCTTTGTACAAGGTTGTGCTCATTACAGTTGCTGGAGCTAGGGTTCAAAATATCTGGAGGATTGCACATTGTACTTCCTTAAACTGCAGTAATAGCCAAAGATGGTGGCAAAACGGAGCTCTAGAAACACATTGACAGCCAGTTTGGCATAGTGGTTAAGGCACCAGTCTAGAAACCAGGATTACAGCTGTAAATCACACAAGTCAGTTGGGTGACCTTGGACCACCCCCTCTCTCTCAGCTCTAGGAAGCAGACCAGGGCTTCAGGAATCTTGACAAGAAAACTGAAGGGAATTGTCCAGGCAGTTGCCAAGGAAGGAAGGAAGGAAGGAAGGGAAGGGAAGGAGGAAGAAAGGAGGCATAGTAAGGATGTATTATATTTTCAAATCCAGCATGTCCTCATTGAGAAGGAGTGAGTTATTATGATTACATTATTGTCCATAAGTGGAAGTATCCAGGCTCAAATCTATTCTCAATCATAAAAGTTCCCTGGATGAATTGAAAGATTTCAATCAGTCATTTCTGAAGTTTTTGACTCTAACTCTCAAAGTCCCAGAGTTACTAAAGTGTAGTCTAAAAGACAGCTCAGATAGCAAGAGTGCCAAGATACCATAATGCTTACTGCCTTGGGAAGTGCTGCATTTGGAATGGAGAAAGGAAAAAGCATCTAATCTAATTTTGGAAAAGTGTAAAAAAAACAACTGACTATACATAATTACATGAATTAAAAACCAACCAACCTACAAAAAAGCAACTCTATTACTAATATCTGGTGAAGTCTGCACTGTCACATGGAACACAAGTGTGGTGGAAAGCTGAAATGAGTTTTGGTTAGCCTGCATTCACATGAAACCGCAGCTGTTTTGTTTTTGCTATGGGACAAGAATAATTAAGTTGCCTTGCTATTCTGTGAACTGAATGAACAAAAGAAATTGAGTTTGGGGAGATTATTCTTGATTATTTCATGCAATGAAAAAGACCAGGAAACAAAGCTTTGCAATTAGTATATCAGTTGATAAAATATTTGAACTCATGTTGCACCACGTCAATACAAAGGAATATTTTAGTATTAACACAGTCACATCCTTATTAAGATAAATAGCTAATCATATAATAGCCAGCAAGTTTTCCAACAGATTGGAGGCAATATTAAGCAATACCCCATCACCGTGCAGGGAAAGAAAGAGAGAGAGAGGGAAAAAAACCCCAAAAGAGGTAGAAGATGAATATTGTAGAAAAACTGCATTGTATATATTTTATCAACCTGAAAGGAAGATCAGCATTTCCCCAAAATGATTCAAATTAGAGGTCAGATTCCTAGAAAATATGGAAATGAAAATTTTCTAATGGTCCTGTCTAATCTTCCTTTTGGCAATGGAAGGAAGGATGGGAGCAGCTTTACCTTCAATTCAAGGTTGTCTTTCTTTCAGGTAAATATGACCACAATTTGGAAAGTCATGGCTACATATCTGTGGGGCCTGTCAGTCTCATCTACCCAGAGGTGAGTTTCACATAATTTTGGTGCACCGAAAATGTGAGTGCACACCTTCCGCGCATACACGTAGCCTTCCGTGAATGTGCTTTGCTTGCGTGGGCGGCTTGCACGCATGTGCACAGCTTAGAAAACATGGCTAAATAGGACAGCATAGCACTGGGGCCCTACCGGTTCACCTGAACCAGTCCGAATGGGCTAAATGCCACCAATGCATCCACCCACAGAAGAGGTTGGCTCTTCTCTGTTCGAGGCTGTATACAAGGCTGATTTTACAAAAACCCCAAAATGTCTACTTGTTGGGGAAACTTTCTGAAAAGTCTTCAGAGAAAGTGAAGTAGAGTTAGTTCTCACTTACCAATTGTCATGTTTATCACCCATTCCATGGTGTAAAAAAAAAAAATACACAACTTTGCAACCAATCCTCACATTTACAATGGTCGCAGCATCCCACGCTCACCTGATTGCCTTTCTTGTGTTTTCCGACCATCTTGCAGCAAACAGAATTTATGAAGAATGTTGAGGTAAAATTGTAAGTTGGAGTCGTGTGATGATGTGCTTCATGACCTCAGTAATTCACTTAATGACTGAATGGGAAGTGACATCATGACTCCATTGCAGAGACATGATTTTCTGCTTAGTTACATGTCCCAGGTATGATCTCTAAGCGAGGATTACCTGCAATTTATGCAGAATAGGAAAGGACTGGAAAAGTTAACCTGATAGTCCTAACACTTAAGGGAGCTTTTAACAGGCAGATTTGCAGTTTGCCAATTCCCATGAATCTTTAGAGTAGTTATAATCTACTCAGCAACATAGAATTTGGGGGACAAGCAGTAACTGTGGCTTTCTGTTCTATTTCTGTTCTGGTTTTTAAAGTTTTGTTCCATTTCCCTGTCTTTCTCTCTTTCACATCTCTATTGCTTTGGAACAGGCCAGTTTCTTTCTTACAACAGTCAGCCCTGCTCTTTTTACTGCTTGAGGAGAAAGGCAAGCTTCATCTTACAATTCTTACTGGGGCGGTAGCTGAATATTACTTCAGCTTGCCTGCCTCCACTAAGGAAATTAATTTTTACTGTCAATCTAATATCTAGGTTGAAGGGGCAGTGGGCATGTCCACCTCGCTGTAGCTCCTGTTCAACATAGACACTGATGCTAAATTTGAGGAGCAATCTCTGAAGCACTGTCCCTACAGCTATTATTCATTCATTTTAAACAAGCCAACTACCAAGTTTCGAACAGGAAGGGAGGAGACTACAAGAAACTATTATCCCTACTTCTTGGGGCATCCAATAAAAAAAATAAAAGATTTTCTACCTAAGAAATATAGATAATAAAGGTAGAAATCAGAAGTTGGAAGAATACTATTATATACAAGTAAAGAATATTATTATTACTATTATTATGTATATGTAAAATGACCCAGACAATACACTGTTTATTAAATACTTATATATGTTAAAGAAACAAGGACTGGCCACATGGTCTTCGGGTCTCTGTCACACATCGCGATGGGTGGGCCACATGCGGGGGGCTGCACATGCATGTGTGGAGGGCAGGGCACATGCAGGGGCCGCATGCACAGGGTTGTGGGTGCATTGCATTTTGGGGGTTTGGGCGCATGCACACACTTTGGGCACTCGATCCGGAAAAGGTTAGCCATCCCTGTTCTGTAGTCTGCGGAGAGGCTTGCTCAGAGGAAGCAATTCACTTGCAACCAACTGAGCAGGTGCACCCACAGAGACTCATTTTTGCAGAATGTTTCAAAAGCAAAGGATCTACGTCAGGGGTGTCAAACTCGTGGCGTCACATTGTCATCACGTAACGTAACATAATTTCCCCTCCCTTTGCTAAACTTGGTGTGGGCATGGCCAGCACGTGACACATCCAAACCCATGGGCTGCGAGTTTGACACCCATGATCTACGTAATCAAACCAATTTTCCCCCAGCCTTTGCAAAGTGCTCATCAGAAACAGAGGACTCCTCCATTGTCTTAAGTAGCAAGTCTTCTCATTGTCTTCTGAAACTTTGGGGCTATGAGAGTCTACCCCTCTGCCCTACCCAAATCCAGGCTGCTTCTTTCCTTGTTCCTTCAGACTTCATTGTCACCTCCTCCCAGCCAACTGACTGGGTGATCTTCCCTCTGGTGAAAAGGCAAGTTGTTCTTTATCCACATTGGCTAAGCAGACAACCAACCTCCTGAACTCTATGTACAGCCCAAGTAGTTGTCTGCCTTTCAAGTTGTGCGAATGGAATGGAAACCCAGTTAGGCAAATTGCTGCACAGAGAAATCCATTATTCTCTCCTTTTTACTTCCTACTCATAAGTAGAATCCCTCTCTTTCAAAACTCTCCAAAGAAATCTTCTGATTTCTTTACTGTCCCATACAGTCTGACAAGACACCTCATTGTTTGTTTCTTGATTTCTACCTCTTACTATAACATTTATGAGGATTATTTTTTTGCTGTTTCTTCCAGTTACAGACCCTTGCAACTCAGTCTTTAGCATCTCAGCTAGCATTCTTATTTTTCATGGCAAACTTCTCTGACTTTGCAGAAGATTTATTTATTTCCTAACGCTTGCAATCATTATGTTTCACTGCCTTTCACCACAGAGAGCAAAATGTCTTGGGATCATCCTGGAAGGTGCCACAAATCAGTCTCAATTCCTCTTGTCTAAAATGGAGCAACTAATGATCGATTTCTGCACAAAAATGTTGAGGACAAAGGTGCCCAATAGAAGCCATGATTGTGTTTTGATATTATGCTAATGAGAATTAAGTGATTTACGTCAGTTGCATTATGATATGATGATTCAAACAATGCACATAATATAATTGATATGGTGTGCATGATGATGTCATACAGTGAGATTGACATCACTTGCCTTCCTCTACAAATACCTCTTTGTAAAAGAACAACTGTGGGAGGAAGAATTGCAGAACCAAAAGGGGAGTCAAAAGAGGAATCAGTTTAGAGCCCGATGGCAAATCTATGGCATATGTGTCAGGGGTGGCACGCAGAGGTGGCACGCAGCTGGCAATGGCATGTGTGCCATTGCCAGCTGCTCTTCTGGTTTCTGGTGCGCGCATGCATGGCTGTTCTGCCTCAACTACGGACCCCAAAGAATACAGCACACACAAAGTTTATACAAAACTTAATTTACTAAAATAACTCAGTCTTTATCAAAACAAAGGCTGTTAATAAACTTTCTTAACAGCCGACAAGAAACCAAAGATAAAAGTGATCACAATCTTACTAAGGTTGGCAGAAAGCCCAGAAGCAATTTGCAGAGAATCCAGACGCAAAGTAGAGTGAACTAAAGTTATTCCCTACAAATTCCTTCAGTCGACGTTCCTCCTTAAATAGGCGAAGGGAGTGGCCAGTTAGTCCCAAGCTTTACTCTCAAGGAGACTTCCTCCTAAGGAGCCACTCCTGCCTTTTGGCTGCTCTGTGCGCCTGTGCATCAAGAAGAGGCTCCTCCTCTTTGTCCTCTTCACTTAAAGGAGCTTCTGGAGGTTCTGAAGGCCCTGTCTGTGGGTGCTAATTAGTTGATTAGATTTTTGTGCATAGGCGGGAGCAATATATCAATTTAAATGGAACTTAATCTATGGCTCTGGTCTTTCATGCATGACACAAGCGATCAAATATATGAAATGTCATAAAATGTATGCTAACATACATATATAATATTGTACATTTTTCTTTATCCATCCATTTATCCATCCATTTATCTATCCATCCATCCATCCATCCATCCATCATCTATCATCTATTTCTGTCTTCCATTGTCTATTGTCAGATATTATTTATTTATTTACAGATAGCCTCAACCATTTAGCCATTCATTTAGTGACCATCTGAAGTTAAAATGGCACTGAAAAAAGTGATTTATGACCGTTTTTCACTTTATGACCATTGCAGCATTCCCATGATCAACATGATCAAATTTTGGCCACTTGGCAACTAGCCTGTATTGGTGACAGTTGCAATATCCTAGGGTCATGTGAATCACCTTCTGTTAAGCAAAGTCAATGGAGAAGCCAGATTCACTTAACAACCATGTTACAAATTTAATAACTGTGGTGAGTCACTTAACAACTGTGGCAAGAAACATGATAAAATGTGCAAAACTTACTTAACAACTGTTTCACTTAGCAATGGAAATTTGAAGTAAAATTGTGTTGTAAGCTGAAGACTGCCTGTATGTATGTATGTATGTATGTATGTATGTATGTATGTATGTATGTATGGATGGATGGATGGATGTATTTATGCTCCCATCTCCCCTTTAAGGCAAATCTGGGTGTCTTACAGATTATAAAAAGACAATATATTCATTTGCAGAGCTATTGTAAAATGAAATATGGGACCAAAGAATATGCCCAATGCTAGAGCAATGTTTTTTTTCTTTCCTGCAGTCGTATTGATGTTGGTGGTAGTGGATCTACTTTAAACCACAGAGTAACGATAACATTTTAGGCAGCCAAGAGCTGATCCAGCAAGCCAATTGGGAGCTTAGTGTCCATTTGAAATGGCCCTTTCTTTTCAAAATCTTAATGTGGGAAATATAAAGATTCTGCAGAGCATAGATTTTATCACAAGCACTTCAAAAGAAATCATTTGCAAAAAAAGAAAAAAAAGCAGTTTAGGATGAAATAACCCTTTTCATAGTATGGAGCCAGAAAAGTGTATTTAGCTTCTTTTTCTTGGGAACAATGCCATAGGATATTTAATTACCAGAGGGGGTCACAACCTTCGTTTTTACATCCAATCTAGCAATTAACACCTTTAAGCAATAGTGGGCACTGGTTCAATTTTGACTCAGAAGAGAAAAAAAATGTCAGATACTAAATGACTAACTTCAGTTCCTTTTCCAAATGAAGATTTTAAAAAAAATGAAATAAAACATAGAAATGGAGATTCCCTGTAAAAGAGACATACTCTTTTACCTGGATGCCTTCAAGGTGCTATTATCAAAATATGACCTGCACTTTGCTAAATGCTATCAGTGACTCGAAGCAACGAAGTCAACTGGTTAAGATAACATAGAGGGTCTGCTTCTTTCTCGAATAATATGGGATTGGGGTACAGACCTCGCTAAATTTGCCAGGCAAGAGATAATGTAATAAAATGAAGACTAGTATTAGTGTCAGCTGGGAAGTTAATTGAGCTTCTACCAAGTGTAACATTAAAAGTAAAGACTAGAAACAACGATAAAAATGGAGATGTTGCATTTAAGAGAAAGTTTTGGCATGCGGCTTTTATGGAAAGTTCATGCCATTGTCTCCCTAGTTCAGTGTCGTCTTTCTGCACTCACAGAGCTTTTGAGATAGGCCCTTTCCCAAACCAGCATGATTTAGTGGTTAAAGTGGCAGGCCTCCTGCAGTGAGGACATCCAGGTTGACATCTCCATTTTACTAATGAGTTCGGTGGATGATTTTTTTTTAATCAGTTTTTTCCTCTTAGCCTAATCCTACACACAGGGTTGCTGTTCTTGCGAGGCTAATATTAAGGGGAAGTCCCCCCTTTGTAAGACTGTTAAGGATCACAAAACCAAGAAGAAAGGAGACATTACATGGATTGGATTTGGGATTTATTATTTAGCAATAGCAACAGCACTTAGACTTATATACCGCTTCACAGTACTTTATAGCCCTCTCTGAGTTGTTTCCAGAGTCAGCATATTGCCCTCCCCCAACAGTCTGGGTCCTCATTTTACCAACCTCGAAAGGATGGAAGGCTAAATCAAGCCTGAGCCAGTCAGGATCGAACTGCTGGCAGTTGGCAGAATTAGATTGCAGTACTGCATTGCGCCACCATGGCTCTATTTTACACAAAATACATCTGGAGCAAGTTGAGACATTGTTGGAATGACAAAATGTGCATCGTGACATCACAATGGATGAAAAGCTTAGCATTGCAATATACATTTTGTCATCCCACCCTTTTCCTGCCAATGGCAATGCTGTGAGCCCTGCTGCCATATACCGTGACATTATGAGGCAGATGACATGGGATTGTTTGGCCTTCCTCCTCTGCAAAAGTAGAACATTCTGCCATTTCTTTTCTGAGCATCCTTTGCAGGGGTGAAATCCAGCAGGTTCTGACAGGTTCTGGAGAACCAGTAGTGGAAATTTTGAGCAGTTCAGAGAACCGGCAAATACCACCTCTGGCTGGCCCCAGAGTGGGGAGGGAATGGGGATTTTGCAGTATCCTTCCCCTGAGAATGGAGGTTTTGCAGTATCCTTCTACTGCCATGCCCATCAAGCCACGCCCACCAAGCCACACCATGCCCACCAAGCCACGCCCACAGAACCAGTAGTAAAAAAATTTGAATTTCATCACTGATCCTTTGGTTCATAATATTAAAACCATATATTTGGGCTTCATTAAATTTGGTAGGCTTCTCAACTCCCCAAAACACTCACCTATTCTCCTCAGGACCTGGTGTTGCTTCTCCCCTTTTTTGGAATTTGGAGCTTCTTGATGTTCTTGCCTTCTCAATCTCTCCCTTCTGAAATGATCTTCCTAAATTTTATTTGGCACCATTGCTACAGTTTCTTCTTGCAGTGTTTACCTTAAATAAATAACTGGAATAATAAATTCCAGTTATTATTTGCTTGATTCTTCTTTTACTATTACCTTTAGTTAATATTCTGCCACAATATATAGCATCTTATATTCTGAAAAATACGGTATATACCTGTAGTAGTCTTAACTCATCCTCAGTTATTCCAATGTTAGAGTAATATGTTCATGTCATGTGGAAGAATTCACTGGAGAAAGCAATTATGTTTGTAATAATTAGCGGTAAAGGGAAAACAGGGTGCCAAAGAACATGGTAGAAGAGCCTGGTTTAGCTCTACAGACTAAAGCATTGTAATTAACATCCAGCTCTCTGCAATTACACCAGTTCGAATCTCCCCAGGCTCAAGGTTGACTCAGCTTTCCATCCTTTCTAAGGTAGGTAAATTGAGGACCCAGTTTGTGAGGGCAATAAGCTGACTTTGTATAAATATACAAAAGTATGAAGGCTATTGCTTAATGCATTGTAAGCCGCCCTGAGTCATCGGAGAAGGGCGGCATATAAATCAAAAAAAAAAAAAAAAGAAAAGAAAAGAAAAAAAGATGGACACCATCAATGCCAACACCAGAGCACAGAAAAACTTAAAGAAATCATGCAAGATCAGAAGATGTGGAGAGACCTGGCCAGTGGTGGGTTGACCCCAGTTTGCACCAGTTCTATAGAACCGGTAGTAAAACTGTTGGAGGCTCCACCCACTGACTCTGATGTCATGAAAATGCTTCTGAGCTTGCGCAGAAGAGCATGCATGCAAGCGAAGCGAGTGCGTGCACATGGCCATGTTGCAAACTGGTAGTAAAGGTAAGTAGAACCCACCCCTGGCCCTGGCCCTAGCCCATAGAATTGCCATTTGTTGGACTCAACAGAATGAATAACATCACCATCACCATAACACCAGCTTGCACGTGCCTTACATGTACATACACAGAACTATGGTCAGGTTGTCCCTGGGGGTAGGAATGCACTCTCAGTCCATTTTCTAAGCAATGCCCCCGCTTTAAATTACTCCGGCTTAAAGTTCTCTGAGCCTCCCTCCACTGCACAATACCTTCTCCCCAATTACTTAGAAATGGAATAGACTCTTTGGACAATAAGGACACAAAGATACTTGTATTTTGCACACATTTGCCCTTTGTGTTATGAATAATTGCACAATATAAAGTAAACCAATCGTTTTTATTAGGAGCCTGGAAAGGAGTAGTGATGGGAGCACTCTGCATGATGTTTTGGCGATGATATTACAGGTCATTAAAAAATGACTTCTCAGTGAATGAAACAAAACTGATATTATATATGGTTACAGCAGCTAGGTTACTGATTGGTTAATATTGGAAAAAAGATGTTTTACCTACTATTGAAGAATAGACTTTGAAAGTGGCCAGTTTTGCTGAAATGGCAAAGTTATCAGCATATTTAAAAGACCGGACTCAAGAAACTTTTGTGTGGGAATGGAAGAAATGGATAGACTATGTGCAGAATAAATATCAAACAAAGAAGTATCAGATAGCTTTTAGCTGAATGTTACATAGAAATTTATAGTATAAACAGGGTGCAGAGTAGTTGGGGGGAATTATGATATGATTTGGATTTCACCTTTTAATATTTGGGGAGTTAAAAATGAATTGTAATTTTAAGGTTACAAGGGAAGTCAAGGGAGGGGAGGGGAAGGTTAGGGAGGGGAAGGGGGGAAAGGGGGAAAAATTTGTATTTGTAAAACTTTTTCAATAAAAAAAAACGACTTCTTTGACTATTCAACATGTTTCCTTCACTCCGTTGCAATAGTACCTGGGAAGTTGCCAACTGCTGAAGCACCAGTTTCTCCATGTGCTCTCTTGGGCTTAGCATCTCTTCCTTGCACAAGTGGACATTTGCTAAAGACCGAACAGTCTTCTGAATTCTTCCATTTTTTTTTTAATCAGCTTAACTATTATGCAAAATCATTTCGGAAAAATGAAGTGGGGATAAAAGCCTGTTATGAAGTTAAGGCTACGAACTTTAAGATGAACTCTTGCAGGCCTTACTGTGAGCAAGTTCTGCCACACCACAATTATTTCAACTTGTACTCAAGGAACTGCGAAAGGAAGTTGCAGTGACCTTGAGTAAATCTTACTTACTGGAATGCGGGAGTGCGGGTAAGGAAGTAAATTTTCAAATTAGCAGAGAACAAAACAAAACAAAACAAAACAAAAACCAACCTCCTCCAAATAACTTTCTTGTTTTTCAATAAGTTTGCAGAGGAGTTTGTACTTGCTCATCTCTGGCCTACAGCTCCTCTGCTGTAGAAAACTAAGGGCATCTGTTTCTTTGATGCCCGAAGCTAAGGAAGTAAAACCATTTTTGCTGGATATAACCTAGAACTAGAGTTGGAAGCAATGACATTGAGAAACATACTCTCTTAGATAGGCAGAACTGTGATGCGTAAATGGGGTGTTTTTCATGCATGAGGTGTACATTTCAAGTTGTGTTTAGACAGTTTCAACAATAAAACTCTCAAGACTAAGGGAGATGTGGAGTTCTCTTATAGATCCTATTTAATTTGACTCTAGGTATTTCTTGACTTGCAACAATCATTAAGCCTGCAATTAAGTTGTGTTAAGAAGGTCATCATGTGATCACACCTAATTTAATAATCTTTTTTTCTGGCGATCATCAAGCAAATCCCACAATCATTAAGCAAATGCATTGATCACTATGGGCCATTTTTTTGATGGAAATTAGAAGTAAATGCTGGTTTGTGGCAGAGCTGTAAGTTTTGATCATATGACCTCGAGATGCTGCAAATGGCCATAAGTGCAAGCTGGTTGCCAAGCACCCAAAATGTGATCATGGGACTATCGGAGAACTTTGAATGCTGGTCATACATATCTTTTTAGGGATTTATCAGAACTCTGAATGGTCACTATTCAGAGGCCATGATTATAAATCGAGGATTATCAGGTACCAGCAGGAAAATGCCAATGATATTAAGGACACAGAGAAGGAAACAGAGTGATGGGAGGACCAAATTAGTCACTTAGCCCAATTTTAAAGAACGTATCTAATAAGGATGGAATTTAGACTGTATGAACAGAATCATATTCTGTAGGACTCTTGTGGATAGGAAGATTTGTCCCCTTGTTTTGTCATCCACCTCTGAAAAATGGAGAAGCTCAGAGTACTCAGGACTCCAAAGGAGAAGAAGTCAGCCTTCTGCTGCCTTCTCTTTCTCCATTAAAGAAGTTCTAATAGAATGCAAGGATTTCTTTTCCTCGATAAAATCTTTTACAAATTGCTTTGGGCCTGTTGAACCCTGTTCCTGAAAAACATTGCCTGCTCCAGCGCTTTTGCTACAACACTGACGGAAAGCTTGACGCTCTTCCAAAGATTCTAATCACCCATGATTATAATCATAGTCCCGTTAATTCGTAACTTAAGGATATGTCTTGGAAGCAGGGGCCTCATCACTCACAGAGATGCCATCTTCTTGGCTGGCTAACTGGTAGCCATATGGTACTCTACAGGTTTGGTTTATTATATATGGGCTGCTCTCTAAATTCTTACCAGGGTACCAAGCACACTTGTGTGTGTGTGTGTGTGTGTGTGTTGTTTTTTAAAGTAATATATAGCAGCATTGAACACAGATTTCAAAACAGTTTGCTGGGGGTGAGTGGGTGGAGAAGCTATTTCAGAAAGCTTTAGAAAGGGGCTTTGTTTAAAGCAGACGGCCTGATCCACGGCAAGGCATAGCTCCTGCTTTTGCAAGCCATTCGTTTCCCCACCTTTTTCTGTTCCTCATTTTGATTTGAAAAGGTTTATAGAACTTTCAAATCTTCTATATTCTGGGCGGAATGATGATAGAAAGACACAAAGCCTTCTGCATAAAATGCTTGTTTGGCTGTGAAGTTTTTAACCTCAAGAATGTCCAGTCTTTCTCTAAATTTCAAACAAGGAAAAACATTCCCTTTAATTTTGGTCTGGAATCAGCAAATGCTCATCTACAAATCCAATTCATCCAGTGGTGAAATGTAAAATTTGTTACTACCAGTTCTGTGGTGGTGGTGGGGTAATGTGACTGGGTGGGTGTGGCCAACTTTTTTTTTTTTTTACTATTAAAAGCATTTTTTTCTGCAACCTCTTTGGCCAAAGAGGTTGTAAAAATGCTTTTAAAAGCCTCTGACCATCAGACAACTCAGCTGGGATCGTCAGAGGCTTTTAAAAGCATTTTTTTTTTCTACAATCTCTTCGGCCAAAGAGGTTGCAGAAAAAAATGCTTTTAAAAGCTTCTGACAAACCCAGCTGAGCTGCGCAATCACCAGAGGCTTTTTAAAAAACTTTTAAAAGCATTTTTTCAGCCAAAGAGGTTGTAGAAAAAATGCTTTTAAAAATAAAAAAAAAGTCTCTCATGATCGCACGGCTCAGCTGGGCATGGGGGGGGGGGGGTGACGCAGGGAATTTTGCTACCGGTTCTCCAAACCACCCATTTCCATCACTACCAGATCAGGCAATCTGGTCCGAACCGGGAGCATTTCACCCCTGAATTCATCCCTTAATCCATTGTCACTTGAAAAAAAAATGGTTCCATTCATTTCTGCCTTAAAAACATTGTTTGTATGTTCGTCAAAGTAATTTCTTGAGTGACAGGAGGTTATATAAATTTGATAAATAAATACATCTAAAAATATTGTTCTAGATCAGAGGTGTCAAACTCAAGGCCTGCAGGCCAGATCCGGCCTGCGGGGGGCTTAGATCTGGCCCACAGGCCCACCCTGGAAACAGCAAAGGACCGGCCCGCAGTGCCTCTGCCAGCGAAAATGGAATCCAGGTAGGCCACATGCAACCTCCCCAACCTCCATTTTTGCTGGCAGAGGGCTGCAGGAGGCTGTCACAGCCAAAAACGGAGCCTAGGCGGGCTGTGTAAAGCCTTCCCAAGCTCTGTTTTAGCTGGCAGAAAGCTGCAGGAGGCTGTTGCAGATGAAAATGGAGTCTCAATAAGTGACATCGAGCTGGCCATTCCCAGCCTGGCCAAGGCCCCCAGCCCCCTGAGGTCAAACACAACCCTGATGCGGCCCTCAATGAAATCGAGTTTGAAACCCTTGTTCTAGATTACAGGTAGTTCTCGACTGACAACAGGTCACTTAGTGACCGTTTGAAGTTACACCGGCACTGAAAAAAGTGACTTATGACCACTTTTCACAGTTATGAATGTTGCAACATCCCCATGGTTCCATGATTACAACTGACTCATATTTATGATGGTTGCAGTGTCCTGGGAGCCATGTGATAACTTTTTGCAACGTTCTAACAAGCAAAATCAATTAGGAAACCAGATTCACTTAACAACCCTGATACTAATTTAATAACTGCAGTGACTTACTTAACAAATGTGGCAAGGAAAGTCGTAAAATTCACTTAACAAATTTGGCACTTAGCAACATAAGTTTTGGGTTCTGTTGCGGTCATAAATTGAGGATTATCTGTATATTGTTCTTGAATCACCTAGAAAACTAATTTTTATTAGTTTAGTAATTGAAAATATGAAAATATTAATTATGAATTTAAACATCAGTTCTGTTAATACTCCCGATGTAGCCATCCAAGTAAAATTAAATCAATCCAGACTTCCTCCAAATGTTCTTTTCTAAAAGTAAATTGATGAAGCTGTTTCTTTTGGAGTGATGAAAATTATATAGAAGCATGGAGAAGCTTTATTAATGATAAGTTTTTTCCAATGTCTCCTTCCATAATCTTCCATACTCTGCTCATTCAACATGCTTAAAACTGGTTCTGAATTAATAGAGAACCATATAGATAGATAGAAATCTGTAATCTGAGCATGTAAATTTTTGGCCCAAATCCAGAAAAGCTGGATTACCTCAACATACTAAATTAGAAAAATCTAACCAGTTTAGCATGAGCCAGTTTTAGCATGTAATTAAAATGCACTTGTTAGTTCTACATATAACCATGAGAGTTAACGGGACTGGAGGCTGAAATATATAAAGAAAAGTTGCTGGGTTGAGTAGTTTAAATGAAAATAACGAGTAGGGGTGACATGATAGCAGTGTTCTGATATCTCAGGGATTGTTACAAAGAAGAGGGAGTCCACCTATTTCTCCAAAACACCTGAAGGCAGGACAAGAAGTGATGGATAGAAACTAATCAAGGAGAGAACTAAGAGAAATTTCCTCACAATTAGAACAATCAATGGAACAACTTTCCTCCAGAAGTTGTGGGTGCTCCAACACTGGAAGTTTTTAAGAAGAGATTGGACAACCATTTGTCTGAAGTGGTGTAGGTCTTGGTGCCTTAGCAGGGGGTCTGACTAGAAGACCTCCACAGTCCCTTACAATTTTCTGTTCTGTTCTGAAAACCTAAACACACTTAACTTGCACATCGACATCCATGCAGACCACAAGGACATCAAAGTGATGATAGGTGCAAGATGATGTAATCATGTGAATGTTGTGATTAAGTGTACTTGTGGCAAAACATTTGAAGCAAGTACAGAAATCATAGTTTTGCTCTGACATTCTCACATATATGTTTCATATCCCCTTGCAGAAATCCAACTTTCTCTGCTTTCCAATCACCCAATGCTCTTCTTTCCTACATTGATCTTTGTGATACATGTTTTATATGACTTGTATACACACACACACAAAAGGCAGGCTATGGAAACTGCTTTTTAGGAAAACTGCAAACAGCACAAAAAGTGGATTGTAGTCGTGATACAGTGGAAAGGCTCCTGATCAGAGTCCTATTTTAAAATGCTTTTTGTGATTTGGTTACTACTACTACTACATTCATGTTGGAAGCACCTACCAAGGCACTTCCGGGTTATAAGCTGGTGATGCTACCATTGTCCAGGGGATGCCCAAGGGAGCTCCTTTCACGTCCCTGTTATTTTCCCACTGAAGTGGTACCTATTTATCTACTTGCATTTGCATGTTTTTGAACCGCTAGGTTGGCAGGTGGTGAGGCAAGTAATGGGAACTCATTACATCACGCGGCTCGTGCTCACAGGTTTCGAACTGCTAAGCTGCTGACCTCTCATGTCAGAGCTTAGTCAGAGCATTTCTCACTCAGATGTAGTTGGACCTTTGCCTTTAATGCATAATCATTGCATTCTCTCTTGATTCTTACTGGCTGTTTGGCACAATAATACCTACATCTAACATTGGACAAGAGAACTTCTGAACATACTGGTCATCTTTACTTCCCTCTCCATTACCCCAAGGGATCTAGAGAGGGATCCCCAGATATCTGAAATTCAAGATATTTGCAGAGAAATAACAGCACATACAGTGGGGCAAAAACGTATTTAGTCAGCCACCAATTGTGCAAGTTCTCCCACTTAAAAAGATGAGAGAGGCCTGTAATTGACATCATAGGTAGAGCTCAACTATGAGAGACAAAATGAGAAAACAAATCCAGACAATCACTATCATCTAAATACTTTGTTATATATCCTTTGTTGGCAATGATAGAGGTCAAATGTTTTCTGTAAGTCTTCACAAGTTTGCCACACACTGTTGCTGGTATGGTGGCCCATTCCTCCATGAAGATCTCCTCTAAAGCAGTGATGTTTTGGGGCTGTCACTGGGCAACATAGACTTTCAACTCCTTCCAAAGATTTTCTATGGGGTTGAAATCTGGAGACTGGCTAGGCCACTCCAGGATCTTGAAATGCTTCTTACGAAGCCACTCCTTCGTTGCCTGGGCGGTGTGTTTGGGATCATTGTCATGTTGAAAGACCCAGCCACGTTTCATCTTCAGTGCCCTTGCTGATGGAAGGAGGTTTGCACTCAAAATCTCACGATACATGCCCTATTCATTCTTTCCTGTACACGGATCAGTTGTCCTGGTCCCTTTGCAGAGAAACAGACCCAAAGCATGATGTTGCCACCCCCATGCTTCACACTAGGTATGGTGTTCTTTGGATGCAACTCAGCATTCTCTCTCCTCCAAACATGACGAGTTGTGTTTCTACCAAACAGTTCTACTTTGGTTTCATCTGACCATATAACATTCTCCCAATCCTCTTCTGAATCATCCAAATGCTCTCTAGCAAACTTCAGACAGGCCTGGACATGTACTGGCTTAAGCAGGGGAACACATCTGGCACTGCAGGATCTGAGTTCCTAGCGGCCTAGTGTGTTACTGATGGTAGCCTTTGTTATGTTGGTCCCAGCTCTCTGCAGGTCATTCCCTTGTGGTTCTGGGATTTTTGCTCACTGTTCTTGTAATCATTTTGACTCCACGGGGTGAGATCTTGCATGGAGCCCCAGATTGAGGGAGATTATCAATGGTCTTGTATGTCTTCCATTTTCTAATTATTGCTCCCACAGTTGATTTCTTCACATCAAGCTGCTTGCCTATTGCAGATTCAATCTTCCCAGCCTGGTAGAGGTCTACAATTTTGTTTCTGGTGTCCTTCAACAGCTCTTTGGTCTTCACCATAGTGGAGGTTGGAGTGTGACTGTTTGAAGTTGTGGACAGGTGTCTTTTATACTGAGAACAAGTTCAAACAGGTGCCATTAATACAGATAATGAG
Organism: Masticophis lateralis; assembly: GCA_030761175.1. Lineage (NCBI taxonomy): Eukaryota > Metazoa > Chordata > Lepidosauria > Squamata > Colubridae > Masticophis > Masticophis lateralis. Next base: position 207,672,057 of record JAUDYJ010000001.1, read on the forward strand.
TGGAGGACAGAGGAGCCTCTTAAAGAAGAAGTTACAGGTCTGTGAGAGCCAGAAATCTTGCTTGTTTGTAGGTGACCAAATACTTATTTTCCACCATAATTTGCAAATAAATTCTTTCCAAATCAGACAGTGTGATTGTCTGGATTTGTTTTCTCATTTTGTCTGTCATAGTTGAAGTCTACCTATGATGACAATTACAGGCCTCTCTCATCTTTTTAAGTGGGAGAACTTGCACAATTGGTGGCTGACTAAATACTTTTTTGCCCCACTGTATTTGTGCACCCTTCAAAATAGATCTTCTCTTCGCCATCTTATGAAAAGTCCCATGGAAGACCTAGAGCTTGGATAACAGAAAGCTAGTTTTCGTACCCTGAGGTGTATCTCCCTACCCATAATATGAACAATTTACCTGAAAATGATGTTGGTGAGCCTGATATGAACCAGGAAAGAGAGGGAACTGTAACTTCTTTTTTTTTAAATTTATAAACTTTATTAAAACACATATAAAACACATATAAAAACATAAATATATTTACACAATAAACAACATGTAAATAAGTTAATCTTTTGAAGCATTTGTTTTGTATTGGTCTTTCAATTAATACAGTTATACTTATTCCCCTTAATCTTAACCTAATAATTTCTTTTTCCCATTTCCCCCTCCCTTCTCTTTTCCTCCCCTAAGACTTCTTCTTTAGTAATCTGTATATTGTATATTTGGATTATATCTTTACTTTTTAGGTTTCCCTCCGCAGATTTTCTGCCCGTAGGAAATTGTTTGTATACATATTTACATTTTCTAGTTATGTTTCTTCAATAGTGGCATTGTACCATTGGTACCATTTATTCCATACTTTGTAGTACTCTGTCTCTTCTTTTTCCTTTAGCTCTTTTGTTAACCTATCCATTTCAGCGCACTGTGTATTTTTGTCAATTGTTTTTTTCTTTTGTTGGGATTTTTTCCAGTTTCCAATTTTTAGCGTATACTATCCGCGCTGCTGTTAGAATATGTATCAACAGGTATTTTATTTCTTTAGGATATGTTTTTGTGAAAATCCCTAACAGGAAGGTTTCTGGTCTCTTCTCTATTTGTAATTTAGTAATTCGTTCCAGCCATTTCTTGATATTGGACCAAAATTTCTTTGCCACCGGGCAAGTCCACCATAGATGGTAAAAGGTCCCTTGTGAGTTTTTACATTTCCGGCATAGTGGGCTGTTTTTCGGATTGATTTTGGCCAATTTTGTAGGTGACATATGCCACCTATAGAACATCTTCAGCTGATTTTCCTTGTATGCCACCGCTAATGTTGCTTTTATGTTCAATTGCCAAAGTTCTTCCCATTTCTCCAGATCTATTGAATATTTGAAGTTTTGCATCCATTTAATCATCGTGTTTTTAATTATTTCCTCTTCCATCTTATATCGCAACAAGAATTTATAGATTTTACTAATTAATTTGTCTAATATAATTTTATCTAATTCTTGTTTTGCTTTGTAAATTTTGTATGTTTTTATATATTCCTTATGTTTCGATCGAATCTGTGAGAAGGTCCACCAATCAACTTCTCTGCTTAAATCTGTGTCCAATTGTTGTTTAGTTTTCAATTTTCCTTGATAGTCAATTAAGTCTTTATATCTGATTATATTTTTAGGTTCTGTTAAATTTGGATGCCTTAATGCTTCTGAAAGTGAAAGCCAAGTCAGAATTTTTGTATACTGTTGTTTTTTAGTTTTTAGCCAAATTAGTAATAGGGAGTTCCTAATTGTATGTCTTATAAAATAAGAATGTGATTTATACCTTTCGTCCCATAAAAAGGAGTGCCAGCCCACTTGTAGGTCACGCCCTTCAATTGATAGTATTCTGCTATTTTTCAATTCCATCCAGTTTTTAACCCATGATAACACCCACCGCTTGGTAGTAGAGTTCCCAGTCCAGGAGTGCTGGGGAACTGTAACTTCTTAAGGCTGAGTTGGATCTTCAGGAAAGTCCCTTGAACACTTTTTTTAAAAAAATTATCTCTGCTTCATAATTTAGTACAAGTCTAGCAGCATTTGCTGGGGGAGGGGGAGGCAGAGCAATGCCACAAAGGGACAGAGCTTGTGGCATCATGTTTTAATGGTGCTTTTGTTATTCTGACAAAAACAGTGTGAATCTGTGGGTGCTGCTGGCAGGGTCTGTTCTCCAATTTTCTGCAAAAGTGTCTCTTTTTATATAACTGACTTCTATTTTCTACCTCACTCTTAGACTATTTTATAATTTCTTCAGACTTTCCGTTCTCGGTATTTTTAAGATTACCTCTGTTTCGTAAAGTGGTCAAGGCTGCTGCTTTTGGGTTGCATGACAGTCTCTCTGTCACTTTGCCATTTTCATGGTGGTTCATGCTTCCTGATCTGGAAAAAAAAGAGAGAGAAGAGAAGAAACACAAGAGGTTTTATTCTTACTTTCCTTAAAAAGCTCCTGTAAGGTTTGAAGGGTTGGAACTATGCAACTATTTTGTGTGATTCTAAACGTACTTTCCTTTTAGAACTTAGAACTTAGAATAACAGAGTTGGAAGAGGCCTTGGAGGTCTTCTAGTGAAACCCCCTGCCCAGGCAGGAAACCCTACATCACTTCAGACAAATGCTTATCTAACATCTTCTTAAAAACTTCCAGTGTTGGGGCATTCACAACTTCTGCAGGCAAGTTGTTCCAGTTATTAATTGTTCTAACTGTCAGGAAATTTCTCCTTAGTTCTAAATTGCTTCTCTCCTTGATTAGTTTCCACCCATTGCTTCTTGTTCTACTCTCAGGTGCTTTGAAGAATATTTTGACTCCCTCTTCTTTGTGGCAACCACTGAGATATTGGAATGCTGCTATCATGTCTCCCCTAGTCCTTCTCTTCATCAAACTAGACACACTCAGTTCCTGCAATTGTTCTTCATATGTTTTAGCCTCCAGTCCCCTAATCATCTTTGTTGCTCTTCTCTGTACTCTTTCTAGAGTCTCAACATCTTTTTTACATTGTGGCGACCAAAACTGAATGCAATATTCCAACTGTGGCCTTACCAAGACATTATAAAGTGGTATTAACACTTCACGTAATCTTGATTCTATAGTTGACTTGTTGAATATGTCAATGCATGTAACTGAAAAATAACAATATTGTCCTTAGTTTAAATATGTATCTCCATGTGAAAAGTTTAGGATCAGAATGTCAATACATATTTTCATCATATCACTTACAAATCTGACAAATAATATGAATATGCTACTAACAATCGTTACAAAACTAATAATATTAATAATCGTTACAAAACTAACATATTCTATTGAATATGTTGTATATTGAATATTGTATATTGAATATCTATTGAATATTTTGCATTCATATACAAAACTAACATAGTCTAAGATGCTAGAATTTTGATTTCCCTTTAAACCTGAATTTTTAGAAAGAAATGTTATTCTAACAGAAGTTACAATTAATCTGAATAAAACTGGGAAGAGAATGGATATTACAAGTAAAGGAAGGTGCGAGACTGATTTCTGTCATGAGAAATATTTGTGAAAGTAATCAGCACTTTGATAGCACATGGAACTAAGCCACTCTGGAATTCTGTGGTAGCAATGTAAAAAGTGTTGGCTCATAATCCCTGGATTTACACATGTAAACAGTTTGGGATTATGTTTGATTCTTCATGGTACATAGATATGAGTAATTTAAAAAATAAAGTCTCATTGGTCCATACATTCTAGTGCTTTATATTTTGGTATGGCAAACTTAAATTAAAAATAGGTTCTCTGAAAGTACAATGCATAAGCTGGATTTGTGCAAATGGGTGTGAAGGCAGAAATGGAATTTAGAAAAAAAAAAGGTTCTGGTAATAATGACCGATAGGGACAGGTTTGTGGGAGAATCACAGTGGTGATTCGTGTAATTCAGAAAGAATGCAGCACAATAAGGATTGGCTTCTTTGTGAGTAGACGTTTCATGGAATGGACTATGCATCAAGACAAAATACCTTTGAAGGGTGCTTTAAATAAGAAAAGGTCAGCCACTCCAGTGAATTCAATTGTCCTTTATGCTGCATCAAGCAAATCCACCTTGAAAAAGCATTTAATTTTTGCATCCTGCTTGCCATCTCTAACAAGAGGATTTCTTTTCTCCTCCCTCCCCACCCTCTAGAAAATACATGTTATTCTACAAACCAAAATACAACTACGGTTGGTATTTTCATACAATGATGGGGCAATCCTAAGGCACTTAGGCAGACATCTCCATTATTGTATAGGAAAGCTTTATATTCCTACAAGAATTTCAGAAGGTGCTCTTTCCTACTATAGAATCCAAGGAAAATAGCTCCCAATAATCAGAAGATCTCCTCTAATAGCCTGTGGCATTCAGATGTTCTTCTCCTCCCCGCCACCATATTATTCAACCTTTTATTTCCCCCACTTCCACATCTACTTTTCTTTGGTATCTGTAGAAAGCATAAGAAACAGAGAAAAAAAATCCTCCATGTGCATAAATTATAAAGCACCTTACATAAGGATTCCAAAGGCACATCTGATTGGCCTCCTGAGTGTGCATGTTCATTTAACACACATATTCAGGCTTTTTGAACAAATCACAACACATATTTTCTCACAATCGCAATAGTTTTCTCATATTTCCCTTTTTTTAAGCTATGAGGAATGGAAATTTTCTTTTGGGGGGGGGGAGGGAAATCCTGTTCTGCTGCTTCTTTCCCTCCCCTCTTCTGACCCTAGGTTACAGAACAGAAGTATACGGTCAAGATCAAGAGAAGTCCATGTGCCTCTCATTTCTGCATTGCTCCAATTATATCTAGAATTCAGTTTGGGGCACCACATTTTAGGAAGTAAATTTTACAGTAAAGTAAAAAAGCGATGGCTGATGGACTGCCTGCATGAAGACATGTGAGCTGTAGATGTTTGCCCCGTCAAAGCTGCCAATTGGACAAAATGGCAGGTGAAATGTAACCCTGCAATACAACGGGAATAACGCAAAGAACAAGAAGAAGATGATTTTAGGAAGCACAGTGATAAAGTGAAGGACATTCAGAGGGGAGCAATCAAAATATTAAGGGGGCTGGAAGGTAAATGTTATAAAGAATGGTTGGAGGAGTTAGAGATGCTACAGCTTGGAGAAATATTGTTATGTGGGGAGACGTGATAGCTGTCTTCAAGTATTTGAAAGGTTATCCTGTAGAAAGATAGAACACAACTGTTGGATTCCAGAAAGCAAGACAAGAAAAAATGGGTTTTAATTACAAGGTAGTAGCAATAGCAATAGCACTTAGGTTTATATACTGCTTCACGGTGCTTTACAGCCCTCTCTTAGCAGTTTACAGAGTGAGCATATTGCCCCCAACAATCTGGGTCCTAATTTTACCGACCTCGGAAGGATGGAAGGATGAGTCAACCTTGAGCCTGGTGAGATTTGATCTGCCAAATTGCTGGCAGCTGCTGATCTACAGAAGTAGCCTGCAGTACTGCATTCTAACCACTGCGCCACCGCAGGTCTGAAAGTAGATTTCAGTTGGACTTTGAAATAAATTCCTAATGACAAGAGCTGTTCAACAATGGAGCAGACTATCTCGGGAGGTGCTGAATTCCCTTTGCTGAAAGTTAAATTTAAACAGAAAGCCGAATGTCCATCTGTCAGGGATGCTGGAGTAGAAATTCCTCCATTTGTGAGTGGGTTAGGCTAGATGCTCTCTAGGGTATCTTCTAACTTTTTTTTTTAAATTTGATTTATATGCCACCCTTCTCCGAAGACTCAGGGCGGCTTACAATGCGTTAAGCAATAGCCTTCATACTTTTGTATATTTATACAAAGTCAGCTTATTGCCCCCACACACTGGGTCCTCATTTTACCTACCTTAGAAAGGATGGAAGGCTGAGTCAGCCTTGAGCCTGGGGAGATTCAAACTGGTGTAATTGCAGACAGCTGGATGTTAATTACGGTGCTTTAGTCTGCAGAGCTAAACCAGGCTCCTTAAACTTTTGAATTCTGTGATTCTAAAATGCAATGCCATTCTCTGTAGCTTATCCCATTGACAGCAATAACATCTCTGATCACAGGGAGTGATCTTACCTTCCCAGTATTCGCTCCTGCGTTGTGCTTTGCCTTAACACTCTGAAATAAAATCCTGACACCTATGCTGCTCCCATCTGCACTAAAACACATTTAATTCAAGCCCAGTTTTTCCTCCCTCTCTGCTCCACAACAAGCATCTCGCAGCCTGGCCATTTTAACCAAGGCACTAAGGGCTATTTCAATTTGACTACAGCAGTTTTCTGCCAAATGGCTACGCTAACTTATCTTGTGCACATTACCTAACAGAAATCCCAGGGATGATGATAGTGCTCCGTCAACTAGCCTGCACATCGATATGGAGGTTATTTGACTTGAAATTGGATTCTGCTCTTCCTTGATCTGTTGTATAAATGGAGAAGCCTGTTTGGAGGAAATGCTCCTGAAGTTTCTGAACAATTTCTTGGTACCCCTTCTAGAGTTTGCCTCCTGCTTCATTATGACTTTTCCATTCCAGGTGCCGATCGCCATGATAAATATTCAGAGGGAAAAGTAAAATGCTTCTCAAATGAAAAGAGAAGCGTAACTCAAATTATCCCTTGCATGATTTTCTTTTCTGATGCTTGTTAAGTGAGGGCGGCACAGTTTTGTACCCAGCTCTCTTTTTGACCTTTATTTTAAATTATTTAAGACTTAGATCAGGAGTTCAGAGTAAAAGGAATAGGCTGAATACAAACCTGTGTTTTTAACCGAAAAAGAAAAAAAAGAAGAGAACTTTCCAAACTTCTCAATATATATTAATCGCCAAAAGATTCTCACACTTTTTTAACAAAATAAGAACAGCTTAAATACTATAAAGCTTCAGCAGAGACTCTGCCTCCTGTCTAAAGACCCTTTCATGAAGAGCAATATGCGAAGAGCATGTGGAAAACAGGAAAACCACACCGATAGGACTTCGTTGCAGAGCAGATTGAATTGTCAACACTGTGATTGAGAAAGGAAGCAAAAAAGGCTCTGTGTAACTTACATGGGTTTCATCAATATGTGGAAAACCCCAAGGGCAGCACATGGTACTTCATAGACAACATGGGAAAAACGCCCTTCTGATCCACATAAAAGGCTTCTTTGTGCAGCTCTCATAAACACAAGGGCTTGTTCTGAAACAGATCAGGATGTCGAAAGTGCCCCCCCTCCCTTCTTCAAAATCAAAGGTAGATTCTGATAAAATCCCTTCCACCACCCTTTGCCCAGCTGCAAATGAGAAATTCGTTGTGAAATCCTCTTTTTTAAACATTTGTAAGAGATTGTTCTGTGGACTTTGTTTCCTTCTTCCGCTAGAACTATAAACAATTATTATTTTAATAGCATTAAATGTAGATAGATGTTATAGATATAGATTAGCTAGCTAGCTAGCTAGCTATAGATATAATATATACATACGTACATATACACATATACACACACACACACACGCACACACATACACACCCTGTTTCCCACAAAATAAGACCCAACCAGAAAATAAGTCCCAGCATGATTTTTCAGGATGCTTGTAATATAAACCCTATCCCCAAAATAAACCCCAGTTAAGATTGTCAGCCAGATGGATGCATTTAGTACAGTATTTCCCCAAAAATAAGATCTAACTAGAAAAGCCCCAATGTGTCTTTTGGAGCAAAAATTAATATATAACCCGGTCTTATTTTTGGGGTAACACAGTGTGTGTGTGTGTGTGTGTGTGTGTGTGTGTGTGTATTTCAACCAGCTGAAAGGAGAAGAATGAATTGGGGAAAATACAGTGGCAGAATCTGTCCCTTACAGATTGGCCATGTGATGCATTCAAAGCTAGCTCTAAAGCCTTCAGCTCCAAGGATTTAGGATTTTTGCCCTGGAATAAGGTATACAAAGTCTTATAAGGGGTTGGCATCTAAGGTCAAACTGTATCCCTTACATGACACACTTTAACGCACTCTTTTGAAAATGATTGTTCTGATGCCTGGCAGTCATCTTTTGACAAATTCCACAGTTGGAAAAGAGTTTTTTTTTAAATAAAAAAAAAAAGAAAAGAAAAAAAGGAGAGATATTTTGAACTACTATTGTGTGCTCATTTCTAAAGTGCAAAAAGCAAAATCTGCAGAAGAATACGTTTTAGGGAGGTTTGTTTCATAGGGGAAGAGTTATACGGTCCATTTATTTAAAAGGTTGATTTATTTAAAGGAATATATCCAAAGTACTACCTTTAAGCTCAGTTTTAAAACTTAGCAAGTCATGGAAATTTTAAAAAGTATGAAACAAAGATGATGGGTTGTATCCAATGTAATGTCCTCCAGCAGTGGAAGATTTAGATTAGCAAAGAAAAGAGGTGAGCTTCTTTTCATGTCATAGCTCCTATGGTCTTCTGCCATTTGTACAGAGGAGAGAATTGTCCAGAGGAAAACTGCCCCCTTTTTAATCAGAATAGAGGTGGAAGGGACCTTGGAGGTCTTCTAGTCCAACCCCCTGATCAAGCAGGATACAGTACCTGATACTTTTCTTGGGCAGACCAATGTCTTCCATGAAGCATTTATTGGATACCATCTTCATCCACTGTATAATGCGAAGTATTATGATGCATTCCATGAAAAGTATTAACTAGATTTTTATTCTGCAAAATTTGACACTATTCTGTGACTGTGACCTTAAAAGATTTCCATGGATAACAAATAGCAGGATTATTTCAATGTTGTTTTGCTGCATACAATTTGTTGTGCTAGCATAATTTCCACCCCCCCACACACTTTTTTTTTTGTATATGGCATCACACTGGTAACTTTCAAGTTAGTGTAACTGTTAACACTGTGCAACCTGAAAATGAAAGCATGTTCAGACATTTATCAGTGTGTTGTTAATGTTAGAAATAAGTAAGTTATCACTTGCTGCACTTAACTTGTTCTTTGGACTGCTAAGTATATTAAATTGCAAACTTATGTTTTTCTAAATTCTGAGTTTTACATTATTTGTGAAGGACTATCACAATCTTTTTTTTAAAAAAATACCCCTTTTGCCCTTTATATTTATGGTACCAATTACATTGCAGCTAGAATATCCTCTCCTTGTTTCTAGGAGAAACAGAAGAACATTTGTTTCCCATATTGCATAGTAAAAAGAAGTTCAAAAGTCACCTTGCCAAAATCCTCAGTAGATGATAGAAGAAGACTGGAAAGCTTTTTCTCACAGACAGGAGAAAAACAGGCAAAGCAGAAATCCTAGAACTTCAAGTCAGCCATGGAAGGAAGGAAGGAAGGAAGGAAGGAAGGAAGGAAGGAAGGAAGGAAGGAAGGAAGGAAGGAAGGAAGGAAGGAAGGAAGGAAGGTTCTCCCTAACATTTGTGTGCAATTATTTATATGTATAGATGAAAATCCAGAAATCATTTATGTTATTTAAATAAAATAGAATCTCAACACCTTAGTAATAAGGTGAACTGCATGTATGCTCAGTCTGCTATCTAGGTCTTACTTTGAATAGCAACTATGAAATCCTTCTTCCTTCCATACAGGGTCCTTTGCCTTTATCCCTCATTTAACTAGAGGACTGCCTCAACTAGAAGACTCTCCAGCAAAGCCACTCCAAGATCATCCTACCTAATAGCTTGCTTGTAAATGAAACCGCTTTAAGGGATGAACATCTCTTAGGTAAGCCAAGAAATCTTACTTTGCTAATGAGTACACTATGGGATAGGGTGGCTTGACAAGATTGGGTAGGATGGGATGGGATGGGATGGGATGGGGAAGGAGAAGGGGAGAAGGAGGAGAGGAGTGGAGAGGGGAGTGGAGAGGAGAGGAGAGGACAAGAGAGGAAGAAAGGAGAGGAGAGAGGAGGAAAGGAAAGGAAAGGAAAGGAAAGGAAAGGAAAGGAAAGGAAAGGAAAGGAAAGGAAAGGAAACAGGTGTTGCTATCATGAGTTGGAACCTCAACATCCTCTCACCTGACTCAGACCAAACTTTTTTCATTTCCTTTCTTCAGGAAAGCTTCAGAGGCCTGGACCCAATTATGGAACTTGGTACCCTCCCAACTTGCCCCCACTGTAAACTATAATCAAAGATATGCTTGTTCATCCAGGCATTTGTAGGATAATAATTACTCCAGGACTAAGCTGTCTTTCAAACCTCCTTAAAATAAACTTTGTTTAATTTGTTGTATTTTTATAGTTGTATTGTTTTTTTTTTTATGGTTGATTATTAATTGTTTTCCTGAATGGTTTTTATTGAAGATTATTCAGTTAGATTGCAGAGCACTCTGGATTCCTTTGAGAGGAAGTGCAGTATTACTGTGATTATCATCACTAATAATAATAACGGCTTTTCTTTTTTACAGTGAAAATTAAGTATAATAAGCAGTGGTAATTTAAGATTTGAGAAGCAACCAAAATTAAACCTGGAAATAAGTAATCTAAGCAAGAAAAGCTATCTGAAAGGCAGATAACAAAAAGTCTTTGTTATCTGCCTGTCTTAAAATCCTTTATTTTTTTATTCTGATGTCCTTACTTAACACAAATTCCTGGTCTCAGGTGCCATGACAATGACAGTTCTCTGCCCTCTTCCACCTTCTGTTGTTTCTCTCCATTGCCAGAAACATTTTTTCAAGCTTTCTTTTCTCTTCATTTGAAATACATGAAGTAGAATACCGGTTCCATTTTAGTACTCAAGAAAATGCTCCGAGGTGAATTAAATAACCAGCCATCTGTGCCCACTTATGGAATGAGGCAGTGTTTTTCCACTGTAGATTGAGATATGAAAGGTGAATCACAGTCTCCAATTAACCCCTTCAATATAAAAATTTAAATATATGGGTAATCAAATATTAAGGAATCAATTAAAATAAATATTGGTATACTTCAACATTTGGGTGTATTTGTGTATATTTAATTCTCTCTCTCTCTCTCTCTCTATATATATATATATATGTATGTATGTATGTATGTATGTATGTATGTATGTATGTTTTCTGAGGTTTTCGCGGGTGTTTGTATGTAGGTCTTTGGTTATTCGGGTCTTCTCCCACGTAGAATTGGAAGTATCTTGGCAACGTTTCAACGAAGTCTCATTCGTCATCTTCAGGCTGGTGTTCTCGGTTTCGTGCTTCCAGGAGCAATGTGAGATCGCAGCTGTCTCTTCCTTTTAACTGCTAGTGGGGGTGTGAGCTGATTGGGTGGGAGCTTGGCTGTGTTCTGATTGGGTGGAGGTGTGTTTTGATTGGTTAGGGGCTTGGCTGTGCTCTGATTGGATGGGGGGTTGGTTGTGCTCTGATTGGCTGGGGGTGTGTTCTGTTTGGGTGGGGGCTTGGTTGTGCTTGGCTTAGTCTGAGTTGCAGGGGGATTTGAGCTGGTGAGCTGCGTTGTTGTTTGGCTTCGTGTTTATGGCCGTGAGAGCTCTTCATGGTGAGTGTCGGTCTGATTCATGTATGGATTGGAGGGGTTAAAAGTGGCTAATGATGTAGCTGCGGTCTGGCTTCTGGTCCTTGGTCGTGCCTCATTATCAGTGTGGGTTTGAGTCTGATTTCTGTGTGGATGTGTTGTGGTGACATCCTGTGTGGCTCTTGTGAGTGTGGTCTGGTGTCATATATGGTTATCTATTCATTCTTTCATCCAAACACACTCATTACTGCACACACACATTAATTCACGCACACATTTATATTTTTATTGTTAAAATGCTTTACTCAAATAACATACTGTATAGAATTAAAAAAAATATTCCACCTTCCAAAATTCCTGGCATGATCAAACAATAGTAAACACATGAGCATATCAGGAAAACCAGTTAAAAATAGGGGAAGAGACACACACACACACAACAGATCCTGCATAACAAAGTTAGAGAAGGAGGAGATTAAAAACAAAGATCGTTTGAAACACCATTTCATAAAGGGACATCACAAAATAAGGCCTTTTTAAATATCTCATCAGTGTATCTCAGTTAATAGAAGAATCACAAAGACCTTACAGCTAAAACTGGGCCATATGGAAAGAGATTGCCCCAGAGATTTCTGTTCTGGACTATTCAGGGCTTTGAAAGATGATGATCACATCTTAAAACAATTCATTAGTAGCCAAAAAAACAAACAAACCCTGATCTCAAACAGGCTTAAAATAAACCCTCTGCATTCTCCAAACAAAAATGTTGCTTCAGTATTCTGAATCCCTTGAAATTCCCAGATTGTCCTCATAGGCAGTTCTAGATAATTTGCAGCAACATAAACTAAAGATGACTAGGAAACCCAATTTGGTGGAGGCACTGGGCTAGAAAGCAGGAGACTATGAGTTCTAGTCCCACCTCAGGCATGAAGCCAGCTAGCTGATCTTGGGTCGGTCACTCTCTCTCAGCCCTCAGAAGGAAATGGTGGCAAAACCCTTCCAAAATCTTGCCAAGAAAACTCCAGGCACTCCTCACTACAGGCCTTTCTCAAAGCCCTCAAAATGAACTGCTTTGCAGAGTGCTGGAACAGATACGAGATACCTTATTTTATATTATTAAAGCAGCAGGTGCCCAAAAATTAAGACCAAAGTCTACCACTCAGAGTCCTCTGGTCATCAGTAGCACTACAAAAAAAAAAAGTCCTTTTCAAAGAGACTTAAATCAAAAATTGCAGGTGACATAGGGAGTATTCTTTTTCGTTCATCCATTTAACTTCACTCTAAGCTTACTATTTGTCCTGATATTGTCCACTCCTTTATCTCGGCTCACCTTTTTAATTTAATTGTCCTTCAAGCCTTGGCTGCTACTTCAAACTAAGGACCTCCAAAGGTCTTCAAATCCCCCAGAATTCTACACCCTTACAATATAATGCTGCTGAACCTAAACCTTGTCGTTCAATGTTATCACTTCGTTTCCTCATGACTACCTCCATCTTTTCTGCATAATGTTTCCATGTGTTTCTCTTTCATCCCCTCTGAAACAGGCCCAAAACTTTATTTATTACTTCAACTACCTTCTGGGAATAATTTCGATTGTAATAGGTCCTGGGTTAGTATCAATAACATCGGACAAGCTGCATTATTTTTATTTATTTTTATAATAATTCGTATAAAGCCCACTTTCTGAGTTTCTGAGTAAGTAGTACCTGTTTTACAAGCTTTCTGACCACCAGGATAGCTATATGGTATCACTTTAACCCCCAAATTTTCCATGAGAACATTAGCATGTTAAGAATGATGTAGCAGTTTGTCTCAGATTCCAAAAGAAATGTCCTTGGGATTTTGAGGACAGCTAAGCTCTTTATTCAAACTAAGTAAAAACCCCAAAGAAAGTTTTTACCAAACATTTTCTTCAATTTTCTCCTTCCTACAAGATTGATTATGTATTGAGGGTGGGATTGACATTCCCCCTTTAAAATACTGTAAAATTTTTAGATCCAAATATTTTTGTGTCACTCCACTCTGTTTCCTGCCTTTAAGAAGGCCCTAATAAAAAAATCATAATATACCAGTTAGATCCAAAGCAAACAGCTTTGTTACTGGATCTGAGGGGAACAATAAATTGTTGTATAACAATTTATAGATTTTGATTGACAATGTAGATTAAAGGGCAAGTGAGACATGATTAATTACTGAGAAAAGTTTTAAGAGTTCTTCTGACTGACTTGATCCATATTATTTTTCTCAAATAGTTTTTTTTATTTGAAGAGATTTGTTCAACTGCTTAACCTAATGTTATTTTACAAAAGTTAGTTAACAAGATAAGAACAATAAATTCTCTGAGTAGAAAATAGAATTTGTAGGTAGGCAGCTAATAACAACAAAACATAGAGTTGCCAGGTGTCCACTATTTGAGCGGACAGTCCACTTTTTCACATTATGTTCACTATTTTTTTTCACAAAATAGTGGACATTTTTTTTATTCAAACACCCAACACTCTCTTCGGTGAAATTTCTGCCTTAGAAGAAGTTTATGTTCATCTGCAGGGCAATTCATCCCTTGATAAGTGGACGTACTTTTTCAAGAAAGAGCCAGTTCCACGTTTACTGAAACTCTTCCAGTATTGTGCATCAATTCCGGTATCAAATGCAAACTTTGAATGAATTTTCAGCGTCATAGGAAATTTGTGGACTGATGAACGTAACCGACTGCTTGTACCATCAGTTCGAAGTGAACTTTGTATATTTTTTAATATTTCTCAACGTTGTACTGAAATTAAAGAATTATTCCTTAAACACAAAGAATTGATCAAAGCTGCGCAGTCAAATAAAAAATACACATGACAGCAAAGTAAAATATAATTTAATATTTTACATATTATTATAATATATTTGATGTTTTGAATTTCAAGTAAAGTTTTGAAGTGATTATTTTAATATGTGTTAAAATGTTTGTAAGAAAATATATAATTTAATTGTAATTTTTTTTAAAAAATTTACTACTTAACCCCTGCCCCCGCTTGTCCGCTATTTTTTGGAAGCAGACCTGGCAACCCTAACAAAACAACAAACTTTGCAAACCCTCTCGTTTTTCTCACAACTCATCTTTTCCTGAGGAAAAATTTCCATCAATCTGAGAATACTTGCTCAGGGTCCCCACCTACCTGGAGATGGGATAGAAGAGATCCCCAAGCTAGGGATTCTCCAAATAAATTCCCCTTTAAGGAACCATTTACACTCTGAGAAGTTGTGGCCAGCCCTCTAATGGCCTTATAGAAAGATGGAAGGGCCAGGCTTTCTTCTTTTTCTCTTTTTTCCACCTCTGCCAACATTAGAGCCTTCCACAGAAAGCTAGGTCTTCCCATATTATGCCCATTATTTGAATCTGGATAGCTGAGTCTTGAGTGAAAACTCTGGGTTGATCTTTTGATGATGCATTTGTTTTATTTTTGTGGCTGGTATTCTCAGGAGTCTTCTGCATCATCAAAGTACATGCACACACTCGTATAAAATCCAGCTCACCTAAAATCCAGCTTACCTAAGGCCAGGGCCGGATTTTCCTATAGGCTAACTAGGCTTCAGCCTAGGGCCTCAAGATCAAGAGGGGCCTACATTCAAATTGTTAGCAAAATTAAAATTACACTATTCTAAAAACAGTGAACACTAAAACACTGAACCGAAAAAAATGGGAGGTGAAAGGACCTCATAAGTGGAATAGCCTAGGGCCTCTTTTCATCTAAATCCGGCCCTGCCTAAGGCAGTATATAAATGCATAAGTAAATATAAAATAAAGTATAGCGAAAGATGAGAAGTGCAGTCTAACATGTTTAGAGAGCCACATCTCTTCTAGAAGGGACCTATTCCAATTCTGGAAATTGGAACCTATTGTCCAATTTGCTCAGTTGTGTCTTTTAAGGTTTAGAGCAGCTCTCCTTATACTTGTTCCTTAAGTTCCTTTTTGACTGGTAATATTGGGGATTAAATTTATACCTTGTTCCATCACTAACTGTGAGCTTCCTCTGTAGCAGCTGCACCTACATGACAGAATACCAGCAACAATCCCTGACTTTGGGCTTAATTCTGCATTGCCTTCTTGTAGCTGTTATATCCTAAGCTGTGATCACGGCTTTTTCATTACCGTATCATGTATTTCATGGCTATTGGCTATGAGATACAAGAGACGAAACTTCAGGGTGCTAAAACGTTCTTCGGCAGTGTGACGAATCGCAATGACAAGGTTGCGTTTGTAAAACTTGGCACAGCCACTTGTGATATGATGCGGTAAAACGAAATAATCCTTTTTTCCCCCAGACAATGCAAGCTGTGGTATTCAGAGTGCTGAAGATGGTTCCAGCCTGCCTCCTCTCAGTAATCATGCCACTTCTTTTTCAAAACCGAATTTCTAATCAATTCCTTTTTTCTGGGAGAGAATGAATGTAGAGTAAATCATTAATGAATAATTATGCTGAGATGATAATGTTCTCTGACTTTGGCTTTTGTGACAACTTTCCACTGTAATCAAATAAAAAAGCTCCTTTAATAATTTCAGGCAGTGGCATAACCTTTTGTTATGTTTCATAAATGAATTTAGCTAAAAATACAATGTTTTGAGAAGGAAGGAAGGAAGGAAGGAAGGAAGGAAGGAAGGAAGGGAGGAAGGAAGGAAGGAAGGAAGGAAGGAGAAACAATCTGTTTATCTATGAATTGGAAATAGCCTTCTTTAAGCCATTCTTCTTTGTCTCATTAAATGATCACAAATCTCAGCTTCCACATGTTCTTCATTAGTACGGATAAAACTAATTCAAATATATGCTAAACAATGCAATTATCCCCAGACAGCTTCTGCTTAAAGACAACATGTGGATGTTACATCCAGATGTCATTTTGGTGGCTTGTTTGGCTTGTTTAATTGTTCCTTGAAATGTTGATACCACAAAGGAACTTGAAGGGCATTAGGTTGCATTGTCACAGTTTAAACAACTAGTAAAGAAGGATCCACTTCTTCTACCATATGAGAGCTGTCCATTAGCTCTAGTAGCAGCCTAGGAATTTGTAATTCCTCTTGCTACCATGAGCATTTCTCCCGATCAGGCCATTTCAGGGATACAGCCTTGCACTGCTAAATATTCCAATTGTTGGAAGACATATCCATCTGGTTCAGTTCCAAGTGGGGAGAAAGACAGTGGAAACATGGAGGCTGATTGGAAAGATGGTTTATTGAGGGACAGGACCCCATGGGTTTGAAGTCCAGGGCAGCTGAACACATGTTATTGTGAGGGTTATTTATACCCTCTCTTGGGCCTTGCCCTTGAGCTTCCTGTTCTTGTTGCAAAATCATGTATTCTATTGGCTATAGTCAGTCTCCCATGAGGCCATGTGGAGTCATGTTTGTCTGAATCAAGTTTGGTTGAACCTCAGGCTGATGTAATGCCCCTAGGTGATTTTGTAATGCAGTGAGCCCTGCTGCTAGATAATCCTATAATGTCCTGGAGGGTCATGTCTTAATCCCATCACCCTGGAGCTGAAGGTCTCGTTTTATAAATAGGCTGGCCCAATGGGCACCACATATTTGCTGGGGACTGGGAGCTGAAGCTCTGAGTTTCTGTCTCCCTTAAGATTTCTATTTCTCTTTTAGGGGAAATATTCTGCCTTTTTAATATTTCCTAAAATATTTCATTCTTCTAGGAGAAGGGTAGGTGCTAACTTTCTACACAATGTTGATATCATACTGAAATGCAGGTAGGTAGATCAATAAGTAGGAAATAAACAATGCTTAAATATTTGGTGGTTGGAAAATTCTGTCTCTTTCTGTGGCTCCTAGTAGTCTCTGAAGAAAATTGTTTATATTTTGAACAAGCTTTCCTTGTGGTCTTCAAAAGATGCAGAGAAATGATTGAATTGTCACGGTATTGCTTTTTTTTTTTGTCCTTATAATTACTTATTGGGTTTGACATTGGTGTGTGTGTGTGTGTGTGTGTGTGTGTGTGTGTAAAACTATGAGGAGGAGATGGTTTGACAAAAATTGGAGAAGCTAATCCTCATATGGTTATAGATTTCATTAAATTTATCCTGCAGGTTTACATAATTTTATGCAAAAGAGCTCAAATAAACATACCTTTGCGATTCCTAGTGTTGTAAATATTCGATATTTTCTCCCCTTCTGAGAGCAAAGTTAGCATAAAGAGAACTGCACTTGTTTATTCTTCTTTTTCCAGAGGTCAAGTATTTCACTGATTTATGAATCAAATGTGTCCTTTATGTACCTTCTAAAACATATAAAGGCACACAGGCTCTAAATCTATATACACACAGGACCACAGACAGAGCTGTAAGGGAGAACAGAGAAATAAAATGGTGACTTTTTGCTATTCATCTGATTTTGGTTCAGCAAACTTTGAGTTCCATGTCAAAAGAGATTAGGTGGCTGAGGGATATTTTCCTGAAAACTGGGATTGTGATGAGGAGAAAAACAAGAAATCAGTGGGCCTTATTCTAAAATAAATACCCCAATGACTGGTCTTAGGAAAACAGCCAATATGTTCAAGATCAGGCTCACTGGCCATACTTTAATTTCCAACACGTAGCTGGATAAAAATCTCCCATGTTGCTGTGCCTAGCTAGCCTATACTTAAATTTGCCTGGCTGCATTCAGTCCAGTGTGGTTTCTGGGCAGTCCATAAATTCTTCTGTTCTCCCTTCAGCTGCCTTGTTTTCCTTCAAATGTTGTGTTATTGGTTCATGTTTTGGAAACTGGTTGGAAAGAAGACATTTCCTTGGCACAATTGCTGTTTTCTCTCTCTTTTTTAACAACAGCTAAAACTCTTTGTAGCCAATCTTCACTGGGGTAGAACTAAAATCTGGAAGTAATCAGCAACCACTGAACATCAGAAATTCTTCCCCCCACCAAAAACAAAAAAACAAAAAACGACCACATTTAAGCACAGCTGGAATCTGCTAGCAGCTGGGATAAGATTCAGGTAGCTTAATCCCTGGAGGTTACTTGCCATCTTCTTCCCCCCTCCCCTTCTTCCTTATCTTGTGTGTGGAACTAAAAAGCCCCAGGGTGTTAATGGTTGTAAAGAATCTCACACCTGCTGGGAGCCATAAATACAGAACTAGGTTACTCCTGTCAGCTTGCTTACCACTGTCATGGAATTTCTTTCTGGGCTGAGCAAAAGGATGGGAAGAAAGAGAGAGGGGTGCTAACTGTTTAGTTATGTAAACAAATCAGATAAGTAGCAGAAATTGCAGCCCTTAAAGCAAACAGTTTTTGACATACATGCTTGACCTGTTATACAAGCGAGGCTGGTTAAGGAGTAAACAAAATTGTACCCTTCACTTCAAAGAGTTATTGTTGTAATTATGCAAGAAGCAACATGGCCCACTGCGATCCTTGGGAACATGTTAACTTCATCCTCCCTGGCTCTTTTTTTTTCTTTCTTTCCTTCTCCTTTCGAACTGTTTTGAGTTCTTCCTAATTACAAAATGTTAAGCTGGGAGCTGCCTGAGTAGACAGAGAGGATATATCCATGGCCTTTGAACCCTGCTGGGACTTTTGACGATCCTTTGCTGAATCTTTTGCTATTTTAATGGCCAGAGGATGATGAGGGTGTGGATGTCACCCTAAAGGCTTATCCTCTGACCAGCAAAATCCTTATTCAGGAAAGTGAGTGGAGCTCCTGCACAATGGACTTACTTTACAGGCAATCCTCGATTTACAACAGTCCATTTAGAGACTGTTCAAAATTCAACGGCACTAAAAAACCTTTTTTCCCATTTAGGATTATTGCCTAGGGTCACATGATTATTCTCACAGTCATATGATCAAAATTCAGGTGTTTGAAGACAGACTCATATTTATGATTGTTGCAGTCAGGTGATCCCATTTTGTGACCTTCTGACAAGCAAAGTCAATGGGGGAATCTGTATTCATTTAACAACCTTGTTACTAACTTAACAACTGCAGTGATTCACTAAACAACTGTAGCAAGAAAGGTAATAGAATGGGCCAAAACTCACTGAACAAATGTCTCATTTAACAGCAGAAATTTCGCGCTCAGTTATGGCTGTAAGTCAAGGACCATCTCTACTTTATGTAGTATTTGTCAGAGTTTGTTGCAAAAATCAAATCCAGAAAGCACACACAGGTAACTGACTCAGCAGGATTCATTAACTTCTCTTTATACATAATATAACACATAAATAAATGTACAATACCAATAGCAGATTCTTCTAATGTGGTAGAGAGTTACAAGCAAACACAGGCAGCAGAGATGAGTTTCCGTTTCAATTCTCAGCAGACAGACAAGACCAGACTTGTTTAGTTCTAAGCACAAAATCAGAGCTCAGCACAACTAAGCCATGGCCAGACTTCTTGCTTGTTTCTGTTTCCAAAACAACCCTCATTGGCTGACCCAGTTGCTATGCTTATTCATTGGCTGACCTTGTTATCATGTCTCTATTCCATTTCATGAATATTCTGACAGTATGGATAGGAGAAAGCAGGATTTGTAAGGAAAAAAAGGTTACAGAATTCTCCAATTTTTGGCCCACCAAATGCATTTGATAACAGTGGTAGCCAACATAGGTCCTGGCTATATTTAGGAAAGACAAATAAGTTAAATAAATGTTTTCCTTAGGTTGGTTTCTGAGGTTTGAATAACTTCTAAATATTCCATTTTCATTTCATTTGGCAAATCAGTACTCAACTTTAATTCTTAATGGTGGAAGAGAAATGGGAAGTAGAGAAAAATTGGTAAACTTCTCACTTCTCCCGTTGTTCTCATTTTCCATCTCCCGCCTGCCACTGTCACTTCTAGCTCATCCAAACTATTGCAGAAATTATCAGTCTTTGGATGGCTTTGATGGGGTCTGTTAGATGAGGCAATCATGCAGAGTCAGGTTTATTGTCAAGTATATGAATGAAGATGAATTTTCCCCCCTTTCGAAGGGCAGAGAATTTGGGGCATTTTTTTGTTGTTTTTTTTAAATGCCATCAAGCCCAGTTCTAGGATTTAGTTGCTTCTGTTGCAAGAAGAAAGAAATTGGCAATAAAGGTCAGAGGTCCCACTAGGCTCCTAAAAAGAGGTTTAGGGAACAGGAAGTTGCCACCCTAGAATACCGGATGAGGGATATTTCTTTGCTTAGTTCCTGGCTACGTACTGGCCTCATCTGAGATGGAGAAGGAAGGGACAAGAGGGCCAATGGGAAATATCAGTGGTGGGATTCAAATAATTTAACAACTGGTTCTCTGCCCTAATGACTGGCTGGGTGGGCGTGGCCATGGTGGGCATGGCCAGGGGGTGTGACAGGCAGCACTTGGCCTCCTGCATCTCCCTGAGAGCAAAATGCTCTGCCCCGCATGCCCTGTTTTGGCCCTCATAGACCTCCCTGCAGCTTCCTGGGAGCAAAAACAGCAGTGGGAGGACATGCCACACACCCCGTGCCCCATTTTAGGCCTAGTAGGCCTCCCTGCACTTACCTGGGAGTCAAAACAGGGTGTGTGGAGACTCTTGGAAGAGGCAAGGTGGGAGGGCAGGGGCCAGCCAGAAATTTAACAACCAGTTCGCCTGAACTGTCGCAAACCAGCTGAATCCCACCACTGGGAAATATTAACATTTGACATGCTGAATTTACAGCCCCACACCAGATCAGGTTTTCCTCCCCTTTTTTAGTTAGCAGTGACTGAATCAACTCCTCTTTGCCTGCTTGCTGGCTAGCAATAACCAGCTCTTGGCAAATGTCTTCTTTATTCCTCCAATCTGTTGCTCATCTACATATATAAACTCAAGATAACTAGCCATGATGACACTAAAGAACACAGGTCAATAACTCAATTGCAATGTTTTAAAGAAAATTGATAAACAAGCAGACAAATAAAGAATCTGAAGAGCAGGTGAACTCAAACATTCACATGAGGTAGAAGTTAAATGTGTTTAAAGATCTAAATTAAATTTTAAAAGAACCAAAAACCTTTTCCTGACTGCCAAAAATATGGAAACGGTAAGAAACAGAGTGTTAACCAATTAGTTTAACCATGAATGAGAAAGGGTGGTGGTTGTGATAGTGGAATTACAAAATATTTGTTTAGTGCGCCACTGCTCTGATTGAATTCAGTTTAATATTTGTATGTTGCTCTCCCACCAGCAAAGCTGAATTTCCAACAAAATAACATAGAAACAACATGTCCACTAATAAGAAGGTCTTTCTGTATCTAGAAAGAAAGTAGCATTAGTGAAACTGAGAAATAAAACAGTTAACACTTAATAAGATACTGTACAAACATATTATCACTCAATATGTCTGCCGAGGGCTTCTGCAAGGATAGAATTCTACAGGGAAGGTTTTTCCTTACCTGGTATATTATCTGATCATTGACCGAAACAAATATCTGTTTCTATTTTAGTCCTTCTGCTCTTGCTCTAAATGTTTTGCTATTTGCCATCCACTACTACTTACTAATATATTCCTTTCTTATGAATGTGACACTTAATTCTGCTTACTGCTGTAATTTTAGATCTTTGCACTGCCCCGAATTTTTTTTAAAATGATACAATGAAGATACATATTGGCATGAGCTTGACATGGTAGCATTTAATTACAAAAACATACAAAACTCCAGTTTGGAGATATCAAAACATTGAAGCAAGATAATTCTTCTGGATTTGTAAGCCTGCTTTTCAAGCTTTTGTCTACGCTGAACTGCCAGATATAGTAAAGTCTACTATATGTGACACTAGTCTATCTACTAGTGTCTGATGACTATAGTCATCAGACACTAGTAGAATTTCTATTTCCAGCTTAGTTGTCCTCACTTCTCAGTATTTAAAGTTTAAACATTAGCAGTTTTAGTTACTTGGTGGAGATCATATGTGACCTGCCCACATTTAATAGGCTTAAATTTAGGGAGATATGGAGGACGGCCTGGTATTCAAAATGGATAATTTTGTTTGATTTTGCATATGTTTCCTGCCTTGATCTTTACTCGAAAGTCTTTTTGAGTATCTCACCTAAATTAAAATCCTTACTGAAAAACCAGTGAAAGTATTAAAAGTGAGACTAAAAGAGAAGTTCCTGCAATCTATGTATACCTCTCATATATAGGTAAGTCTCGGCTTACATCCAAAATTGGGACCAGGATTGCCATCATAAATTTGTGCAGTTGTAAAACAAAATATCATGTGAGTGCATCGACTTGGGCATGACAATCCTGGCATTCTGCAATATCAAGAATTATGAGTCATTAAATGATCACCCACACCAATCCAAGCCATTCTGAACTTGGTCCCTTCTATCCTCAAGTCTCAGTAAGGTAAGGGTGGAATGGGACAATTTGGGAAGGCCAACACACCATGGCCAACTCACTGCAGCCAGTTGTCCCACCATGAATTCGCCATGGCTAACTCATGGTGGGACAACTCACCATGGCAACTCACCATGGGACAACTCGCTGCAGGACAATTCAACAATTCAATTTGAGTATTTAAAATCATTTAAATTTTTGTCATTCATATTTCATTTTGTCCCTCCTTTTCCATCCTTTTGTTAATGATTCTATTCCACCATTTCTTTGATATTAATGTAACTCTTGTCTTGTATTGAATTGTCCCACGGCGAGTTAGCCATGTCAAGTTGTCCTACAATAAGTTGGCACAGGGAGTTGGTTGTAGCAAGTTGGCTGTAGCGAATTGGCCACACTGAGGTGACCACGTCGAGTTATCCTAGGGACACTATCTCTCTTCCTCTCTGTCTCTGTCTCTGTTTGTCTGTCTCTCTGTTTCTCTCTCGCTCACACACAAGTCATGTTTAGGAAATGTTCACCTGAGAAATTGGTTCATACAGAAAAGGGAGGGGCTTTTCTTCAATATTTAGGCACAAAAGGCAAAAGGTCAGTGCGGGGGGAGCTGGGACAGAAGGCAGCTAGGCAAACAAATGCTTGCTGGCACTTGTTGGGGTAGCTGAGTCTTCCCAGGGCATCATAAGTGCATCATAAGTGTGGGTGGGTTACAAAGTGCCCAAATTTCGATCACATGACTGCTGCAATGGCCTTAACTTAGGTCATACATCCATTTTTTCCCAGTGCCGTCGTAACTTCGAAAGGTCGCTGAACAAATGGTTGTAAATTGAAGACTACCTGTACCAAGACTTCAACTTGCACGTCTGCTTCACCCCAAAGAACTCAACTTCTTGTAACAGTTCAGTGATTTCATGCAGGCTTTCATAAGATGCTACTGATTTAGTGTTAAGAACAGTGAAACCTGATACGTTATCATCAGCATGTTGTGCAAAATTTTGTAACTTTGGTGATTTTCTAGAAGGCTTGCCAACAAAACAAGACAGTGGAATATCCTGATTCCTTTACTGTGGTGATAAATCAGTGAATTGCAGAACTGAGTTTGTCAGCGAATGCCTTCCCCCCCTTCCACAGGCCACTTTCCACTAATAATAATATAAGAGAGCTTCCTATTCCATCTTCCATGTCTTCCATTATCTTTTATTGTTCTCTGCTCTCTGCTCTCAAATTCTGGTTTGATCAAGTCCGCTGGTTTTCTGTCTTCTGACTTATTGCTTTTTAGTCCTGACATTGGTTAATTGGTTCTCAGCTTCTAGCTTATTTTAGGCTCAGTTGTCCCCCAAAACTTCATTTTCTGCCCTTACTATTGTGTTTCTTTATTCAGTTCATATTGCGGGTGCTGAATTTTGCAGTTGTAACTGATTTGAATCTGGATGATTTGAAGGAGCAACCATCTCTATGAATCTGCCCTTACAATGAGATCATGATTTGGAAGCTATTTGTTTGCTGGTCCTCTGTTAAGATCTGTGAGTTCAGAAGGCCTGTATCCATCTCCAATTGCTATCTTATCCTAGTTCCAAATAAATGAATGAATGAATGAATGAATGAATGAATGAATGAATGAATGAATGAATGAATGAATGATATTTAAATGTGCCGGTATTGGAAGTTGTATTTTATTTTACCTATGTCGTTAAAAAAAAAAACTACTACTATTTAACTAAATTTTAAGGATCCCTGCCTGTGAAGATTACCTATTTCAGCATATTTCTGATGCTCTTTAAGGCTTTGAAATAAATAATAAATATGTTGAATAATTGTTTAAATGTCAATGAAGGGTATTTTGTTTGACCAATGCTATTTATTTAAACTTTGGGAATTATGCTAAAATTTTGCTGTATGTAATATTATAATGGTATTGCACTAGCACATTTAGTATCCTGTTAGAGCAGGATTATAAATTTAGGGTGTTTCTTTACTTCTTGAATTTTTTTAGGAGGCTGTTGGGAAAAAGCTGCTAATTTTACTGTTTTGAATTCCATCACCTCTGATTCAAAGATGTCAAACTTCCTACAATTGTGGCTTGTATCTCTAATGCCATAATCAATTTTATGAAAACAATGAACACTACCTTACATTGGCATTTTTCCAGACTGTGTCATTTAGGCCTATAGAATAGTAAAGATAGGATTTCTAGATATCAACTCTTTTTAGATTCCTTTATGTTCATTTGTCATTTCCCCCCTTAGATTCTAAATTTAGAGGCTGGATTTTTTTGAACACAGTGCATTAATTATCTAATAGAGTTGTTCTCAGCAATAAGCTCCCCAGAGGATCTTGTGTGTGTAGAAATTACCACAATGGAACTTTTTAAAAATTATTTTTCCATCGCTAGGGCAATCATTTTATCATTATAACTTTTGCTGGCCAGTGGCTGGAACGGGGGACAAGACAGATGTCACATATTGCAGGAGTAGACATGGTTTATTTTTCTGAGATCTGAGAGTGTTTTTTTTTAAAGGCTTAGCACCGTTTTGGAAATCATTTGAAGTTTTCAGATACTATATTATATGGATGTTAGTCAAAAACTTACCCAGAAAAAATATCTTCTATATTATTAGATAGCAATATTTTTGTGACTTTACAGGGTGTTTTATGGATTGACTTAAGAATTTGAGCAGAAATAACATCAAAGATAGCAATATTTCTTCCTGCTGGTGTTTGATTTAATGTACATGCTAGGAACATTATTTGACACTTTATCATTTCACTTTTGTTTCATATTTATTGTGCTTTAGGGTACTTTCAGAAACTTCATTTGGAAAGTGCCTCTATATCTAAGATCTCCAACATGTCACTTAGGGGCACTAATGTGCCCTCTGATATTTGCCTTGTCACCTGCCAAGCATCCTCCTTTTTTTCTACTTTTAAAACACTTTTAATTTTAAAACATTGCATATCTGGCAATAAAACATAATGTCTGGCATAATTTGTATTTACAAGTACACCTCAGAAGCCCAGGTGGGCCACCCAAACTGTCCTAGAAAATCAGTGCTGCATTTGGAAATGTGCTTATCTGAAAAAAAAGAAGTAGCAAAGGAGTAGTCAGTAGTGGTGACGATATTACAAAGGAAGAATAGAAGGAGATTGTTTTTTAAGTTAGTAATTTGTAATTGCTTATTTTTCCCACCAAAATCATCTTTGAAGAGCAACATACAGTCTCCAGAGGAGACCAACACACAGAGTTGATCTCTTTCGGGTCCCGTCAGCTAAACAATGCTGACTGGCGGGCCCGTGGGGGAGGGCCTTCTCTGTGGTTTCCACAGCTCTCTGGAACCAGTCACCTCCTGAGTGTTGTGGCTCCGTTGCCTGAGCCTGCGTCATCAGCAGGGGAGGACTCTGAGAGTGAGGGAGAGGAGTTGGCAAGGCCTCCTTCTCCAGGACTCTCCTCTCTGGCAATGCCTCCGGAGGACACCGAAGGGCAGGAGATAGGCCCAGAGCCAAGCTCGTCCCCGCAGCCACAGGAGGACATTGACGAGGGGAGCGAGTTTTGGTTGGATCCTCGCCAGCATCGGAGAGACAGGAGAGCCCAGCAGAGGAAAAGGCATGGTCGTGATTAGCTGGTGGACCACGCCTCCTCCCAGACTATATAAGAGAGGGATTGTAGCCATATCTTTGTGACGAACAAAACAAAGATTCGTGGATCCCGGTTTTGAATCGGCCCTGCGTCTCAGCTTGTGTGTATGTGACGGACCTTTTAATAAAGACGTTGGCAAGCAGCTGTGGATTGCTGCCGACCTTTGTTATCATCTTACTTGGTTGCCTGCCAGTTCATTAGCCTCTGGTTGTCTGAGGGGAGGTTATTTCTGGGCACGGGGCCAGAACACTGAGGTCTGGACCATCCCCACCCTATTGACCTTCCGAAAAGCGGTGAAGACCTGGCTTTTCCAACAGGCCTGGGGCCGTTGATCTCACTCTTGCAATCCAGCGAGATCCGGCCATGAATGGTGTGAATGAGTTTTAATGTTTTTAATGTTTTTAATTCTTAAATGTTTTTTATAATGATTTTAAATGCATTGTGAGCCACCCTGAGTCTTCGGAGAGGGGCGGCATACAAATTGAATTAATAAATAATAATAAATTAATGAATTAATAAACATGTCCTCAAAATCCTAACTATGCCAACCAGCTTTAAAAAAGGAAATTTATCAAGGTGAGAAGCAACCTAGAACTAAGGAGAAATTTCTTGGTAGTTAGAACAATTAATCAGTGGAATGACCTACCTTCAGAAACAGTGAATGCTCTAAAACTGGAGGTGTTTAAGAAGAAATTGGACAACCATTTGTCTGAAATGGTATAGGGTTTCTTGCCGGAGCAGGGGGGTTGGACAAGAAGACCCCCAAGGTCCCTTCCAACCCTGTTATTCGGTTATATTGTAGATCATATAGTCACAATCCATTATGTGTTGTACTTCTAGTTTTGTAATAGGGTCCAAACCTATTTTTTTACCTAGTTTGGTAATGAAACATTCAGAATCCAATCCACAAGCTCGGAGAACAAACCTTCACCCTCATCCTACACCTGAGCTACAGATATTCACCACTATTGCAAAGGGTCCAAACTCTCTGCAGTCTTTTAATTTGAAAACAGAGATGCTTAAATCGAAATTAACATTAGCCCACTTAAAACATTTCAATCAGTTCCCAGAATAGATCCTAGAAAGACTTTAAGCTGTTGGTGGTGTTGAGGATGATGGTAAGTCTTGTATTATTTACATTTCAGTGACTGAGACTTTTTTTTTATTTCTATTTACATGATATTTGCTTAGAGTAATTATGCCAACTGAGAACAGTGACAGATTGAAATTAAATGTTTGGATTAAATATTTTGTCAGCAAACATGCAGCAACTGCTTTGCTGCTGTTTCTCTTCATCTCTGCATACTGATTATAGTAAAGACTATAAATTTAATTTTTAGCTTGGCAAGTTTTAAAGATGTTTGGTAAAATGTATCGGATATGTGATTTAAAATTAACAAGAAAGGATCCAAATCTAGAAAAAAAATGAAACATTAATACTAAGTATGAGGAAGCCTTGTGAATATATGTCATTTTATAGATCTTTCCCAGAAACATCCCAACAACTCAGTGGGGCTTTGGCAGAGAAACATTCATAGGATTGCACTATATGTATGACGTTTGGGCTATGAAAAGTTTGCTGTCTCTGTTCAGAGTTTCACAAAGTGACATGGTCCCCTGCTTCTAAAGAGCAAAGTCAAGTTGCTGCTGTGCTTTGCAGTCACTCCAGCTGCTTCAATGAGCTACTGGAAACACCCAAAGAAATAGCTGAAGCAACAGGGAGAACTGGAACAACTTGCCACAACCAACTTGCTGTGGCCACCTCACCACAGCCATCTCTCCATGGCCAACTCTTCATGGGCCACCTCGCTGTGGGATAATTCATTGCAGGACAATTTATCAATTCAATTTAATTATTTAAAAATAAATTTAAAAATTGCTTTAATTTTTGTCATTCACATTTCATTGTGTCCCTTCTTTTGCACTCTTCCTGTAATGATTCTATCCCACCATTTCTTTGATATCAAGATAACTCTTGTCCTTCAGTGAGTTGACTGTGGCAAGTTGTCCTATGGCAAGGTGGCCGCAGTAAGTTGGCCATAGCAAATTGGTTGTTGCGAGTTGGCTGTGGTAAGTTGACTGTGGTGAGTTGGCTGTCGTGAGTTGGCCAAAGTGAATTGTCATAGACCCCAACAGGGTGCTGCTGTGAGGCAAATGCCACTCCCTCTTTACTTCAGTGTACTGAATTCCATATTTGGTGAATGGTGTTGCTTTCTCACATTGATTTGGTTAAATTGTATTTCCATTATTCATGAAGCAAATTAACCTTACACAATCAAGGCTTCCTGAATTTTAACTTGGTACCCAAATGCTTCTGGAAATATCATTTGAGCAACTTCAACTAAAGCAACGTCACTGAAAGTAAACCTACACTGCTCCCAAAAACTGGGCCAAGAGTAGTCTGTTATGGAACTTAAGGAAAATTGTTTTGCATTTAGAAAATATTTTGGCTATTTTAGATAGTTTGTTCTAGTCCATCATCTAATTACATCCCATGGCCAAAGTGAGGGAATTTCTACATATAGGTAGTCCTCGAATTATGACCACAATTGAGCCAAAAATTTCTGTTGCTAAGTGAGACAGTTGTTAAGTGAATCTTGCCCCATTTTATGATCTTTTTGTGACAGTTGCTAAGTGAATCACTGCAATTGTTAAATTAGTAACCCGGTTGTTAAGTGAATCTGGTTTCCCCATTGACCTTGCTTGTCAGAAGGTCGCAGAAGGGGATCACGTGACTCTGGGACACTGCAACCATCATAAATATGAGTTAGCTGCCAAGCATCTGAATTTTGATCATGTGACTGTGGGGATGCTGCAGTTGTCATAAGTGTAAAAAATGGTCATAAGTCACTTTGTTCAGTGCCGCTGCTGTTTTGACCCAGGCCCAAGTAGATATTATCAGACGCAATCAGTTCGAAAACAAACAGACTTTATTAGAACAGCTGAGAATTAACTCATTCTCAGCAGAGTCCAAACTAATTCAAAACAAATTCTTCATAACACAATTCTCCAACCTTGTCACCAACCTTGGTCTAATTAGGCAACCTGCCAAAGGCTTTTCTTGGCAAAAGTTCAGAAGCAGAAGATGCCGACAAGAAATAAATGCAGCAAGACAAGAAACAAGTCTATCAACGTTGTTTTCCGACAAAGAGCCCAAGAACTGTTGCTGGTCTTTTAAGCCTTATGGGAGGGGCTAATCATCTCTTGGCCTTACTCCCGAGTCGTCCTTTTTGCTTTAGCTGCTCCTGCCTTCTGGCAGCTCTTCTCATGTGTGCACTAGGAACAGGCTCCTCCTGTTCCTCTGCCTCTCTGATGTCAGCCTCTGGAGGCTCCGGAGTCCACACATCATTCCCAGATGGCCCTGGCCCCATCTCTGCCTCTGATGCAGAGCCCTCATACGGGCCTTCCCCAGCCTCCAGGACTGGCCCATGTTCTCCCTCAGCCTCCTCACTGTCCGACTCTGCTGCCAGCTCCACAGGCTGCTGGTGGACCACAACAGCTGCAACTTCAAACAGTCACTAAATGAACTGTTGTAAGTCAAGGACTGCCTGTACTGATCATTTCCTCAAGGGAACTGTAAGCCTTCATTTAGTTTCAGAAGTACAGTCTGTGGTAGAAAGTACACCCTGATCCATAGGAATCTATCTTGTTTCCCTCACTCATTCTCAATATTCAGCTTTCAGAGCCACTGGAAACTTTTCACTAAAGCAAATAATTGTACTAAATATTCTGATCTTTCTTGTCACAGAACATCTCTCATCCTTTATGTTCTTGTGTAAGTTCATCATTGCCTTCCCCCCTTAAGAATTAAATCCATCTTTACTTTCCAGCACATTATCTTTACTATTTGGGGGATGAAGAAGAGTAAAAACTGTCTTTTTCCTGCACTTCCTTGCCATCAACGATAAATTCTTTAAGCATTGTTAAGTTGACGTTACCTTTGTCTTAGTACTGTCTTCTTTCTAAGTCTTCCTTTCTTTTAGATAATAAAATGGCATTATCTGCCTGTCTGCTTTTTAACAAATTCAAACATGATAAACCTATGACAGCATGTGATTTTCACTCCTGGTCACACGCAAGATTCTAAATCCCACGTGTATATGTTCATTTAGGAAATTTCCCCGGGTCTTGGACATTTGCAGAGAAATGTAATAGGACTAAGGAATGTGGCTCACCAATATGTCTCTGCTTTCCCTAACATGGGGAAGAGAACCTCTGAAGAAAATATAGTTGGAAATCTATATTATTCATCTCCCTCCCTCCCTCCCTCCCTCCCTCCCTCCCTCCCTCTTACGCACACACACACACACACATACAGAGAGAGAGAGAGAGAGAGAGAGAGAGAGAGAGAGAGAGAGAGAGAGAGAGAGAGCTCCCCACAAGCCTAAGGCTGGATTAAGCAGATGTTTTTGCAATGATCTTTCCTTCTATGGCTTGGGCATCAGGGAAAGCTTCGTTCAACAATGGAAGGAGGGAATAGCAGAGAAGGCTCCAGCAGTTAGTGAGACAATGTAGAACATATACCCTGTCAAAGGACACCAAATATGATTGGCAGGAAGAGGCAGGTTGCCTTTTCCGGCTCTGTGGCCTGCTAAATGTACAGATTAGAAGGATTAATGTGATCCGATAATCAATGTTGTTGGAAAGTTTGAGAAAATTTCAAAATGAGGAAGTTTAAGGAAGCCATTAGCACAGCTGCACGGCTTTGGGCTGGTGCAAGCGGTCCCTCCCTTTTTATATTCAGCCAGCAGTTGTGTAAATAGTTAGGCAGCAGTGTGCTTGACCACATACAGTCATTTCCATTCTCATTTTAATTGCCTTTTAAGGAGCACTAAGGAGGTCCAAATAAATATAACGAGCTTCATCAGCCACCTGTGAAATCTCCCACTGCAGTCACACAAATATGAAGATGAAAAAATAACAAGCATGTACAAGGAAAGCTAATCTCGGTGTTGCCGGTAGCAATAAATAGAGGCTGTTGAGCAGAACCTAGGAGAACATTAGCCGGATAGCACTTACGGTAGTTGCTGTGAATGTGGTATGAAGTCCTTTGTGTGGGTGCATGAATGAGTAGAGGAAGAACTCAGACAAAGAAGAAAGAGGAGGAGGAGGAGGAGGGATCCATGGGAGAACTTTCCTAGCAGTTATTCTGGGACCAAATCATTTTGTTTTGGTTTGTATTGTTTTGTTTCCCTTTGTTAATTTCAGGAGATATCCTCATGATGAGCCTCTCCAACAAACCAGTTTCACCCTGTCATGGGATTTAGGGCATTTATTAACAGTCACCATGAAGAGAGCTGCTGCGTACTTTTTATCATGGTCATCTTGCCTTTCAAGTAAGCTTTCCAATTAAGGTGGGGCTGCAGTTATATGGAAAGCTTTCCTCAGAAAAGTGCTGTCTGGGGCTCAGAGTGTGTCTGCTTCCTTCTGGATTGATCATTGGCAAAAAAGCAGCGGCAGAAATAATTTCAGTCCATTTCTGTTCATTATCTACAACAGGGCTCTCCAAACTTGGCAACTTTAAGACTGTGGACTTAAGCATGTCTGCTTAAGGCTGAGGAATTCTGGGAGTTGAAGTCCACAAGTCTCAAAGTTGCCAAGTCTGGAGATCCCTGATCTAGAATCCTCTCAGAATGGCTAGGCTCAACACTATTCTAAGCAAGCATTTCTCAACTTTAGCAATTGTAAGATGTGTGGATTGCAAGATGTGTGGCCAGACTTTTTTTCAATGTGTAGGGTGGCTGTGGAATTCTGCAACTGAAATCCCAAAATTGCCAAGTTTGGAAACAATGTTTCTCAATCGTACAAATTTAAGATGCTTGGAATTCAACTGCCAGGATTCATATCCAGAACCTGACTGGAGAATAAAGGGAGTTTACGTCCACAGATCTTAGAGTTGCTGAGGTTAAGAAACACTTCTCTAAGACATAATTTTATTTACTTCTGCTGAATGTAGGAATGTTGCCCTATGAACCAGATTACTATGTGTGAATCAGATCACTATAACTTATCCAGTAAACCAAACTTGAGTCTTAGTGCAATTTGGGTACAGAACTGCTCAGTCACTGGGTCCTTTCAGTAATATTTAAACATTAAAATGCGAGTCATCTTGCAGCTACTATATCTATCACTGCTGATTTTGGTAAACCCAAACCCAGGGTTGAAATCTAGCAGGTTCTGACAGGTTTTGGAGAACCGGTAGCGGAAATTTTGAGTAGTTCGGAGAACCTGTAGCAGAAATTTTGATTAGTATGTAGAACCGGCAAATACCACCTCTGGCTGCTCCCAGAGTGGGGTGGGAATGGGGATTTTGCAGTATCGTTCCCCTGCCATGACCACCAAGCCACATCATGCCACACCCACCACACCCACAGAACTGTAGTAAAAAAATTTGCATTTCACCACTGTCCAAACCCCCAATGTGGAATAAAATTGCTAACACAAGAGAATGGAGATATTCTATGAACTGCAGTTAGGCAGTAAAATCACTATTTATCAGTCCTTCATCTATGTTCATTCATTTTTCTCTCAACTCAGATGAAATTCCCTCTTCTTTCTCAAGGGAGGGCACCATATGCTACCTGATAGCCACTCAAAGTGCCATCTGGGTAGAAAGACAGAATATTATTCTATTTCTTTCTCTATTTTCCTCTTTCTTTCAAGAGCTCAAGGCAGCTGACTTCATTTTATCCTCAAAACAAGCAACTCTATGAAGTTGGTGGGAGGGAGGGAAGGTGTCAGGGGTGACAGAGGGAGAGAGAGAGAGAGAGAGAGGCCAGTAATAGTGAAAAGGTGCATATTCCATTGCACTTCCTCCATTCAAATTAATGATTTTGTTTTAATTTAATAAAGTTTTGGACTTATTCTACTGGAGTAATAAGTTAGTCTATTAAATTTAGTCTTTATCTTCTAAAGTGACCAGTGCTGTAGAGTAATGAGTATGTGGCTGAGGGAGAACATGAGGAAAATGATCTAAAATAGATATAAGCATTTGGGGGAATGCTTTTTTGTAGCTCCTGTGTGTTTCCTCTGGCTTTGGCTGTGATCTATGTTCCTGAATGTGTATTATGCCCATCACTATATGTTGCTTTGGGTGCGGGGGGGGGGGGGAGGTAATAAAACAAGGAGACAAAGTACCCACAGTGCCTTCAAAGTAGAATATTTATTTTTCTTACATCCAAAAACAGTCCTCTAGATGGAAGTTTGTTTTCTGGGTGTGGAGGAACTAAAAGGTTAACCATACTCATGAACACTTCTGAAGGAGATGAAACTGAAATATGAGGGCAAGTGTAACATATGAAACCACTTTAAACATTTAAACATGACACAATTTCAAGTTGAGGTGTCTCTTCAAAAGCACTTCTATGCCATTATGCCAGAGATTGCTGTAATAAAAGCTAACTCTGTTTTGTTCTTCCCATCCAGATCCAAAAAGCTTGTGAATGAAATCTCATTGATCCCTAGGCCAATGTCTGCATGAATATAAGATAAAACGGGAAGGGCACAGACATAAGAAAATGCTGTACAAGTTGGCTGGGGATGTATTCTACCTGTGACTGGCAACTATGCTACTTCGTTCTGTGTTGGTTTTGTGTAGTTTTTATTTTTATCTTATTAAGAGATTTTTTTTCCTATTATGACTAATATAGTTTGTATTTCTTCTCTATAAACTGCCAAAACAACCTCTGGATTACAGCAGCATAAAAATATGTTTAATTGGTGAAAGCCAAATTTTTTTTACTACTGGTTTTGTGGGCATGGCTTGGTGGGCATGGCTTGGTGGGCATGGCAGGGGAAGGATACTGCAAAATCCCATTCCCTCCCCACTCCTGGGGGAAAGGATATTGCAAAATCTCCATTCCCACCCCACTCTGGGACCAGCCAGAGGTGGTATTTGCCAGTTCTCCAAACTGCTCAAAATTTCCGCTACCAGTTCTCCAGAACCTGTCAGAACCTGGTGGATTTCACCCCTGGTTTAACAAGTAAATAACATTTGGAATGCTTTCCCTATGCCACATTATTAGGAAAGCAGAGACCGAGTTTGCTGTAGTGGTTAAAACATTAGGCTAGAAACTGGGAGATCTGTGAGTTCTAGTTCCACCTTAAGTATGGAACCAGGTGGGCAACCTTGGACCAGTTAGTCTCCTTCAGCCCCAGAAAGAAAGCAAGGGTGACCACTTCCAAAATCCTGCCAAGAAAACTGTAGGGAGTAGTCCATGCAGTTTCCAGAGTCAGCACTGATTCTAAGCCACACAAACACACATACCCTGCAAAAAAAACCAATGAGGACTTGTCTTGATGAACAAAATGGTGAAATCTTTACTAGGCTGTGTTCAGAAAGAGACTGTAATGGAAGTTGAATCAACATTGCCAGCCCTGTGAAGATCTACATGAAGCAAAGTAGAAGTTTTTTCTACATCCGTTAGTGATCAGATATCTTTTCCCACTGGCCAAGGATCCAACTTTACAAACAACGATTTGCATTTGAAGGGTTTAAAGAGGAGGGGGTGGAAAAACATTGGAAGAAAAAGGAGGTCTTTCAACCATTGTATTTTGATCAGAAGACCAGGTGTGTGCATAGTACCAAGTCATCATTCTGTTCACCATAATGACTGAAATTTTATTAGGAAAGTTTACAGGTAATGCTCAACTTACAACCATTCATTTAGTGACCATCTGAAGTTAACAATGGCACTGAAAAGAGTGACCTACAACTATTTTTCACACTTTTCACTGTTGCACCATCCCCGCGGTCACATGATCAAAATTCAGATGCTTGGCAATTGGCTCATATTTATGATGGTTGCAGTGTCCGAAGGTCATGTGATCACCTTCTGCAGCCTTCTGACGAGCAAAGAAAGCCAGATTCACTTAACAACCTCAGTTACTAATTTAACAATTGCAGTGATTCATTTAACAATTGGGGCAAGAAAGGTCGTATAATGGGGCAAAATTCACTTAACAACTGTCTTGCTTAGCAATAGAAATTTTGGGCTCAATTGTGGTCAAACATCGAGGACTATCTATTTTTTTTTATTTCAACAAGCTACATGGTTAAATTATATAGAAATAAAATGCATTTCTCTTGAAATTATAGGGATTATTTCTGAGTTGGTGTTGACATTTGTATATTTCATGAAAAGTGGCATAATTTTTTTTAACTCCTTTTGGGAGCATCATGTATATTATTATTTTTCTTTCAAAAATCAAGCCTTTTGAATAGAATTCACTCAACATGCTTGTGAGATATTCTGGAGATCCTGGATGAAAGTTTATAGAATTGGGCAAATATGCAATAACATTTGGCATAAAAATGATGACATTTTTTAATAAAAGGAATTAGAAGATGTCCCCAAATCTCTATCTCTTTGTGTTAAATGAGTTTTACAAGCCAATATATGCATATTTCTAAGGATTTTTTTTTCTAGTAATAAATAAAAATAATCATTCATGTCAGCAAACTATAAAACCTTTTTTTAATTCTGCTTGGTGCACTGATTTTATTTTTAGAAAAAAAAATATGCATCAGGCCTCCAAGTCTCCATGAAAACCAATGTGTGGAGAGACCACTAAGTAAAGTGCAAAAGAAAAAAGGAAAGAGGAGAATTCACATGGTTCCCGTTGCTAAGGAAACCATCATTTGTGCATGTTCCTTATTCCAACTTTGGCTCTCAGAGAATGTCAATCATGTCAGAGCTTCAGGAAAAAAAAAAAGACAGAAAGAGTAGATAAATGTGTAGGTACAAATAGCATATGTGTGCATGCTGTGTAATTCAAGGCAATAAATTAAATATTGAAAATAATTCAGCAAGGGTATCAGGTCAGTGTATAGTATAATTCTCTTTATGGTGAAATGTAACCCCAAGAATAACCTTAGACAGGGATGTGAGATATTCTAGTTATAGCACACTCTCCATGATGGAGCATTAGCCAGTGTTCAATCAACTACTTAATACCCTTCAATTTATCATAGAGATACGTTAGACTGTTGATGATGAAGAGGATAAAATTATTATATAAAGCACTGTAAAAAATAATGAGCTAAATCATACCTTCTGTATAAAGAATGTGTGAATCCTTTAAGCATGGCCTGTGGCAGAATCACAAATATCTACTGCCTCCTGTTTCATCATTTTTCTGCAATTAAAAAGAGAACACAATTCAACTGTATTGTACTTTTACATAAAACTTTTTGTAGCATCCTGTGACAAGTAAAAATGTGGCTATTTCTAAAACTTTCTTGCTACATAATTTTCCATACTACAATGTTATATATCGATTGACATATGCTTTAAAAAAAAATAGGCAGCACATCTGAATATTAGAATTGTACAACATTTTAGATCTGAATCCAAAAAGAGTTTAGAAGTGTAGGGGGCTGTACTGTATGTAAATGTAGCAAATCTTTAAATCAGTCATGTCTTTTCTTGGAATCAAAGGAACAACAATATTTTTATTTGCCATTATATGATTATAATTTTTATTAATGTTTTATGCTATTTTCATCTACTAGAGCTAGTGTATGTTTTCCTTCCCTATGCTAATGACACTATTCTAATACCTGATAATGTAAAAGATCTGAAAGCTCTAGTAAATGGAAGTCAAGGAATTCAGTGAAAAAATAGGATTAAGATTAAATATTTAAAAAGATAATGTGTGGGGCAACCAGCCCTAGAATTGACTGAAGATACTGATGTGGTGAATATCTTCATTCTGTTAAGTTTAGGATAGGATTAGGATCAACAGTTGAATCAACAGTTGGAGTTTTAAAAGCAAGATAGAATGTGTATTGATGCTTTAAACATTTTTGGAAAAGATTTCTGAGAATATCATAGATAGCCAAGAAAACAAACAAAGGGGTCCTTGAATAAATCAACCCAGAATTCTCACTCAAGCCACAAATGCCTAGTTCAAATTATCATATTTTGGACATATAAGCTGAGAAAGGTGGAAGGAAAGAAGAGGAGACAACCTTAGCAAGGTAGATGGACTCAATTACATAGATAATATGTAATATGGAAGATCTGAAGAGCCAGTTTAGGGACAGGTCAACCCAAAGAAAGTCTATGTATGTAGTTGCAAAGAGTTGATGCTAACTTGATGGCACATAATAAAGCAAGCAAGCAACCAACCAACCAACCAGACCTATCCTTTGAACTGTTGCTTTCTTTTAATTGATTAGACTTTGTTCTCATCACTTTACTGAGCAACTGAGTGAGGAGAGTATATAGGAGTTTGGCAAGGCAATTTGAAGAGGAAGAAAATAAAGGGAGTACCAAAATATATGTGTAGGGGGAGGAAGAAACTGCTGCTGCTCATTGACTAAGTAAACAGTCTGTTGCTTGTCCATGTTGCCTAAGCATTGCTCTGGTTGTTCTACTTGAGTTAGTTCAAGATAGCATATAAGGCAGGGTGTCAAACTTGCATCATCACAGTGTTGTCATGTGATGTATTGGGACTTTTCCCCCTTCGCTAAACTGGGCGGGGGCGGGGCCAGCATGGAGTGCATCTGGCCTGCAGGCCGCAAGTTTGACACCGTTAATATAAAGAATGAAGTTTCCAGACAATAAACAAAATTTTGGGGGGGATATGAATATGGAGGGAGGGGAGCCTTTTCTCCTCCTCCTCCTCCTCCTCCTCCTCCTCCTCCTCCTCCTCCTCCTCCTCCTCCTCCTCCTCCTCCTCCTCCCTATTCTTTCAACTAAGATACTTCTCACTCAGAAAAGCATATCTTCAAAATTGTAATATTCAGCTAGTTATGTACTTCTAACTAGTGATGTGGAACTCCAGGGTTATATGGCTTTTAATACAAAAACTAAAAAGTGAGTATTGTTTGAACAGTCGACTAGATGTACATTTGGGCAGAATCAGATGCTGATTATTAAAAGCACATAATTAAAAGGGGCCTGTCTGGATCATTTAATCCAATCTTCTTAAAGCCAGGACCAGAGCATCTACAACAGTTAGCTATCTAGCTTCAGTTTAAGATAGTCTCTCCCTTTCCCTGTTCTTAAATTCATAGTTGAACTGCTCCTGTCATTAAAACAATTCTGCCTGCAGCTTAAATCCTTAAATCTAATCCAGTTCTTTGAGGCAGTAGACATCTTTGTCTTTGGTGTGTTTGAAGAGTACTATTGCTTCCCTCCCCTCTTCTCCAGGTTGAATGTGCCTAGACACTTAAATTTTTCTGCATAGAATTTGTTTTCCATTCTACCTGCTCGTTTTCATCTCTGCTCCAGTTTGCCTGTACACTATTATTCGTCCACTAAGGAACTGCTAAGGTATTTCTGCGAACTTTTCACCAGATGGATCACTAGCCTCTGCTGACTTTTTTTTTTTAATTGTCTGCCAGCTTAAATACTTGAGGCTGACAAAATCCAAGGCAGCAACTCTTGAACAATTTATTTAGGAAACAAAGAGATAGCAAAGTATTAGTATCTGAGGATTTTGTCACGCAATAAATGTTTACAAAATGAAGGGAATTAAAGTTGTTAATTTGCTTTTCTTTATCAATGAAGCTGCATAGTTGCCAGTTGTGACGAAAAGCAAATGGGTATTATCTACAATGCTTGAAGATTGAGTTTTTAGTACTCGTAATAGTCAAATTCTTTTATATATATAGGTCTTTGGTTATTCGGGTGTTCTCCCGTGTAGAATTGGATGTGTCTTGGCAACGTTTCGACGAAGTCTCATTCGTCATCTTCAGGCTGGTGTTCTCGGCTTCGTGCTTCCAGGAGCAATGTGAGATCGCTGCTGTTTCTTCCTTTTAACTGCTAGTGGGGGTGTGAGCTGATTTGGTGGGAGCTTGGCTGTGTTCTGATTGGGTGGAGGTGTGTTCTGATTGGTTGGGGGCTTGGCTGCGCTCTGATTGGATGGGGGGGTTTGTTGTGCTCTGATTGGCTGGAGGTGTGTTCTGTTTGGGTGGGGGCTTGGTTGTACTTTAGTCTGAGTGCAGGGGGATTTGAGCTGGTGAACTGCATTGCTGTTGTTTGGCTTCTTGTTTGTGATCATGCTAGCTTTTCATGGTGGGTCTGCTTCATGTATGGATTGGAGGGGTTTAAAGTAGCTAATGATGCAGCTGCGGTCTGGCTTCTGGTCCTTGGTCG
The DNA here is from genome assembly GCA_030761175.1 of Masticophis lateralis. NCBI lineage: Eukaryota > Metazoa > Chordata > Lepidosauria > Squamata > Colubridae > Masticophis > Masticophis lateralis. The sequence goes on from JAUDYJ010000001.1 coordinate 207,711,523, forward strand.
CGCATCATCATCAGTGTGGGTTTGAGTCTGCTTTCTGCATGGACGTGTGGTGGTGACATCCTGTGTGGCTCTCATGAGTGTGGGTCTGGTGTCATTCCTCGTGTTAGAGACTCATTTGTCAATAAGGGCGGGTTTCCAAATGGCTGGTAGGTGGGAGGTATCATCTCGTTTGTTCATGCTGTGTGGGCGTTTTTCTATCTCGATGGGTTCTCTGATTTTTCTGTTGTTAAAGTGTTCAGTTTTGGTGAAAGTTCTTGTCTTTTTAAAGTCAATTTCATGTGTTGGACCAGGGAAGAAGTTGGTTCCTTTTTTGTAACTGCGTTCTTGTGTTCTTCAGTGCGTGCACTTATTCTTCTGTTGGTTTGTCCGATGTATGTGGTGGGGCAGGCGGTGCATGGGACTTCATATACTCCTTCATTTTCTAACTCAATTTTGTCTTTGGGGTTTCTTAGGATGGTGGATATTTTTCGGTTTGTGCAGAATGCTGTCTTGATGTTGTGTTTGTGGAGGATCTTGCTAATTCTGTCTGTGGTGCCTTTTATGTATGGGAGGAGGGCTTTGCTGTTTTCTTGTTCTCTGTCTTGGATTTTAGTGGGGGTTTCTTTTTGGATTAGGTTGGTAATCTTATTTCTTTGGAATCCATTGGATGTTAGTACGTTAGTGAGAGTGTGTAGTTCGGTTTTTAGGTGTTGTTCATCAGCTAAACGTTTTGTTCTGGAAATGAGTGTCTTGGCTACAGAGTTGATCTGTGCCTGGTGGTGATGTGAGAGTGCGTGCAGATAGCGGTTTGTGTGTGTTTTCTTCTGGTAGATAGTGTGTCCCAGGGAGCCATTGGATTTCCTGTAGACTAAGACATCCAGGAAAGGAAGTTGATTGTTAACTTCTGTTTCCATGGTGAACTGTATTTTGGGGTGTAGGCTGTTGAGGTGTGTGAGGAAGTTGTCCAGTTTTTCTTTCCCGTGTGGCCAGATTATGAAGGTGTTGTCTACATATCTGAGCCAGAGCTTGGGTTTGTGATCAGATTTTTCTAGAGCTTGGGTTTCAAAGTGCTCCATGTAGAGGTTTGCAATGACAGGTGAGAGGGGTGATCCCATGGGTGCTCCTTCTAAAAGGCACCACAGACAGAATTAGCAAGATCTTCCACAAACACAACATCAAGACAGCATTCTGCACAAACCGAAAAATATCCAACATCTTAAGAAACCCCAAAGACAAAATTGAGTTAGAAAATCAAGGAGTATATGAAATCCCATGCACTGCCTGCCCCACCACATACATCGGACAAACCAACAGAAGAATAAGTGCCCGCACTGAAGAACACAAGAATGCAGTTAGAAAAGAGGAACCAACTTCTTCCCTGGTCCAACACCTTAAAGCCACAGGACATGAAATTGACTTTAAAAAGACAAGAACTATCGCCAAAACTGAACACTTTAACAACAGAATAATCAGAGAAGCCATCGAGATAGAAAAACGCCCACACAGCATGAACAAACGAGATCATACCTTCCACCTACCAGCCATTTGGAAACCTGCCCTTATTGACAAACGAGTCTCTAACACGAGGAATGACACCAGACCCACACTCATGAGAGCCACACAGGATGTCACCACCACACATCCAGGTAGAAAGCAGACTCAAACCCACACTGATGATGATGCGCGACCAAGGACCAGAAGCCAGACTGCAGCTGCATCATTAGCCACTTTAACCCCCCCCAATCCATACATGAAGCAGACTGACACCCACCATGAAAAGCTAGCACAGCCACAAACAAGAAGCCAAACAACAGCAACGCAGCTCACCAGCTCAAATCCCCCTGCAACTCAGACTAAACCGAGCACAACCAAGCCCCCACCCAAACAGAACAAACCTCCAGCCAATCAGAGCACAACAAACCCCCCATCCAATCAGAACAAAGCCACGCTCCCACCCAATCAGCTCACACCCCCACTAGCAGTTAAAAGGAAGAAACAGCAGTGATCTCACATTGCTCCTGGAAGCACGAAGCCGAGAACACCAGCCTGAAGATGACGAATGAGACTTCGTCAAAACCTTGCCAAGACACATCCAATTCTATGCGGGAGAACACCTGAATAACCAATAAACACCCGCAAAAACCTCAGAAAACAAATATATATATATGTATGTATGTATGTATGTATGTATGTATGTATGTATGTATGTATTGCTGTAAGGCCCCACCCATAGCAATAAAATTCAAGTTGGGTAAATGGAGAGTGAAAGTGAGAGTAGAAACTATTTGAGAAAGATTACCCACAAACTCTCACTACCAGTATTCTTGAGGGGAGAAAACAAGCCAGCCCTAGGTCTGTTCTATGAAAAGGCATAGGGGTGAGAGAATTGTTTTCTGATATTGTGCTACACAATTTTAACACGAAGAATGAGTGTTTAAGATTTGAGAGGAGCAACTAAATCCAAAACCTTTCCAAAATTTTTATAGCATTTAATAGATTTAACAGAGTTTTGGGATACAATCAGCTACATCAGGGGTGTCAAACTCAAGGCCTGGGGGCCAAATCTGGCCCATGGGGTGCTTAGATCTGGCCCGGGAGGCCCCCCTGGAAACAGTGAAGGACCAGCCTGCGGTGCCTCTGCCAGGGGAAACAGAACTCAGGAAGGCTGTGTGCGGTCCTCCCGAGCTCTGTTTTCACTAGCAGAGGGTTGCAGGAGGCCATCGCTGCCGAAAATGGAGCTTGGGAGCCTGTTTTCATTGGCAGAGCACTCAGGCCATCACAGGTACCCCCGAAACAAGTGACATTGAATTGGCCATGCCCACCCTGGCCCCACTGTGGCCCTCAATGAAATCAAGTTTGATACCCCTGAGCTACATGGTTAAATAAAAAATGTGGTTACATTTTTGGATGACAAAAACAGGGATGCATTTCATATACTTTAATGAATCTCATACAGTCTATATTGCTTTGATGAAAAAGCAGCAAAACGTGTGTTGAGGTCAGTGGTGAAATCCAATTTTTTTTATTACCGGTTCTGTGGGTGTGGTGTGGCTTGGTGGGCATGGCAGGGGAAGAATACTGCAAAATTCCCATTCCCTCCCCACTCCTGGGGGAAGGATATTGCAAAATCTCAATTCCCACCCCACTCTGGGCCAACCAGAGGTGGTATTTGCCAGTTCCCTAAACGGCTCAAAATTTCTGCTACCGGTTCTCCAGAGCCTGTCAGACTGCTGGATTTCACCTCTGGTTGAGGTTTAGATTTTATACTCAAACCTTATATTTCGGCATTTTTAACTTCTTTGACTATTAGGTACATAAGCAACAGGTTTTTGACATCTTTTAGAAATCTATGACTAGAGAAGTCTTTTCTGCAAACCGTTATTAATAAGAAAATATTGGAGAGAAAACTAACACAGATGATTTCCTTCTTCTCACCTGTTCCCATGTTCTTTGTTTCTTCTTTTGTTTCTTCTTCTTTTGGCAGCCCTGTAACAGCAGAGAAATGACCCTTAAAGCTATAGTGTCAGGTTGGTAATAAACTGATATCCAGGGGAAAAAAAACACACACAAAAAACCCCCTACAATCCATTACTTCATTGTACCTTTTAGTGTTTTATCTTGTAATTAGACTTCTACCATCAGGGACAATCTTTATTATTAACAGCATCTCCCTCACGTCTGCAAGAGGAGCAGAAGTATCTAAGTGAAAACATTCCCCTTAAGTACCAGGCTGAGACATGGACAGAAACTGGCATTCATACAAGTCATTTCCCCCTTTTTATTAACCTTTCTATCATTAGGGACCTTCATTCTCGTCTGTACAATTTTTGCTTCAACCTCTTTTAGTTTTCTGCTATTTTGCCACTGGGGAACAACTTCAAAGTTTGGTTTCAAACTTTACCTTTGACATTACAATCTAAACCAAGCCAGGCCAGACATCTAGAAATTAGAATTGTGCATGGTTCAAAAATGCTTCACAAGGTACGCTCTGGACTCGCAAAAGCTGACCCTCTTTGAGAAGTCACAACTTTTTTTTCTAGGCTTCCTCATAAACCTGAAGAAAGATGCAGTTGCTTCTTTCAAATTAAGTCAAGTCAAATTAAGATGCTCTTCAAAAGACATGATTTTCTCTCCCTCTTGCAGGATTTGAAACACTTCCTGCAGGTCATTTTTTGAAACACGGTCTTACTGAAAAGAACCTTTTTCTCCACATTCCCATAATCTATTGCAGAAATTGTTTGATCAAAAGAAAATGAGATGATGGAATAATTACATTCTGATTACTACTCAGCCAGACTACTCTTATTATATTGTGTATTGGTCTAATACAAAATACAGTGGCCTAGATTATTGATGGTATCCCCAATAATTTTAGTCACTACCTTAGTGATCAGTAAGTTTCTGGGCTCGAATTAAAGTGCTGGTTGCCACCTTTAAAGTCCTACACAGTACTGCACTAGAATATACCCTGCCAGAATTGAGTTTGCCTGGCTGGTATGATTATCTATAACAGTGGTTCTCAACCTTCCTAAAGCCGTGACCCTTTAATACAGTTCTTCATGTTGTTATGACCCCCAACCATAAAATTATTCCTAAAACCATTGAAAATATGTGTTTTCGGGTGGTCTTAGGTGACCCCTATGAAAGGGTCGTCCGACCCCCAAAGGGGTCCCAACCCACAGGTTGAGAACCACTGATCTATAAGATCTGTTAAGAGTACCTTCTCCTGATGAAGTAAATACGGTTGAATGAGATAGCAAACAGTCAACTCCATTAGATGGATCAGACTAGGAAATCAACTTATGAAGACTGAAACTACCTACCTACCTATATAAAGATTGGTTATAATAACAGAATTTTGCAAGTCTCATTTTGCTGTACCTCCTTCCCTTTCTTATACTGTACGGTGAATCAGGGAGGTGTCCTCCTGAATTGCTTCTGAACATTATCTTATTTTAGAATAACAGAGTTGGAAGGAACCTTGGAGGTATTCTAATCCAACCTCCTGCTCAAGCAGGGAACCTTATAACATTTCTCAGGCTATAATACTGTAAATTCAGACTATCTTGAATATTTCCATCAAGGTCATCTTCCTTACTCTCTATTCAGAGGTGGTATTCAGCAGGTTCTGACCAGTTCTGGAGAAAGAGTAGCAGAAATTTTGAGTAGTTTGGAGAACTGGTAAATACCACCTCTGACTAGCCCCGCTCCCATCTATGCTCTGCTGCCCGAGTCCCAACTGATCGGGACACCCACCAAGCCATACCATGCCCACCAAGCCGCGCCCACAGAACCGGTAGTAAAAAATTTTGAATCCCACCACTGCTTAGTATAGTTTAGAATTTACTATATAAAAGCTGGCTTTTAATTATACTTTTAATTGTTCTTCTTTTTTTGTGTGTGTTATTTTGTTTGCCGCCCAGAATCCACTTGGATTGAGTTCAAAATTGGATTCAATAAATAAATAAATTACGGACCGATCAGGCAAGATTTGTTTTGACGTATTCATGCTGACTTCTGGTAATTGTCAAATTGTTTCCAAGATTCTTATCGATGGATCTTTTTATGGATTGCTACCCCATGCTTTGAATTGAGAAGAGAAAGAAAACATATCCTGTTACTTCCAGGTTTGGCACAAGGAACATCACTGGGAGAAAAAAGATTCCTGTATGAGCTGGCGAGTGAATTTCTATATCCTACTTATAACCCTGGCAACTTCTTTTGACAGGGCTCGTGTGTCTTTTAATTGGCAGGAATCCAGTAATCAAAAATGTTTCAATAAGAGAACATGTTCCAGCAGTTGGAATTTTGCTTTCACTCCAGCTTTTAAAGCTGAGTGGGGAACTTCTGGCTGCCGGGATGAGCCAGCCACTTGGCATCTTTCCCTTTGTGCTTCTAGCTAAAGATTTCTAAGGTAATGGTTTAAAATGTTTTGTATTATTAAATGTCAGACAACCTGAGATTGGATTTGAAAGGTAGCATATCAATTTTTAAATAAACCAGTACTTATCAAATTATGTTTTAAAATGCCCGTCATCCCTGAGATATAAATTTAGATATGTTTGTGTGCCTGGGTTAATTTGCATGAGATATTCTTCGATCTAGTCTACAGTTGACTGTAGTGGTGAAAATGCTGGCCTAGAAAGCAGGAAATTGTGAATTCCAGTCCTTCTTTAGGCCTGAAAGCTGGTTGGGTGACTTAGACCAATCTACCTTACAGGATTGTTTGTGGAGAAAAATAGGAGGCAGGTGTATAGGCTAGGGGTAAAATCCAGAAGTTTCTAACAGGTTCTGGAGAACTGGTAGCAGAAATTTTTAGCAGTTCAGAGAACCAGTAGCAAAAATTTTGAGTAGTTCGGAGAACTGGCAATACCACCTCTGGCTGGCCCCAGAGTGGGGTTGGAATGGAGATTTTGCAATATCCTTCCCTCAGGAGTGGGGAGGGAATTTTGCAGTATCCTTCCCCTGCCACAACCACCAAGCCACGCCGACCAAGCCACACCATGCCCACCAAGCCACACCCACAGAACCGGTAGTAAAAAAATTTGGATTTCACCACTGGTATAGAGCAGGGGTGGGTTCTACTTATCCTTGCTACTGGTTCGCAACAGGTCTGCGCATGCTCTTCTGCGCATGTGTAGAAGTGTTCTGATGACATTGGGGTCGGTGGGCGGAGCCTCCTGCTGGTTTTACTACCGGTTCTCTAGAACTGGTGCGAACTGGGGGCAATCCACCACTGGTATAGGTAGTATTAGCTATGTTTGCTCCCGTGATTTGACTTTATTTATTAACTAAAAGGTGGGATGAAAAAAAAACCTAAATATAATTTAAAAAAGCAGCTTAACTCTATAATTTTTCAGAATTATGTGGAATTGCTTTGGACTGGGCTCTCCCTAACCTGTTGCTTATTCCAAAATATTTTTTATAGATGCCAACTAGCATTCATTAGATTGTCCCAACATTAGATTATTAGGGCTCACAAGCATTTTTGAGGACTCTTCTTAGATGGCTGCTATTTTGGTCATATTTTTTTTTCCTCAAATGCACAGACATGCCCAAGTAGCAGTTGATCCCCTCTTTCTCACAAAATTGGGGCAACTGCTTGTCTATTGGTTTGCTAAGGCAAAATTATGTTCCAGTTCAAATGGAAAAAAAAAATTCCTTCTGCTCTACAGGCAATTGCAGTGATTGGCATCACTTACAGGTGGCAATAAATAACCTTACTTAACATTTGTGTCTGTAGTGTTGCTTCTTTGTTATTATGATAATCTTTGGTTGTCTGTTAATACAATACGAATGGCTGATAGCAAAATGAATTAAGAAATAATGATAATTATATAATTACAGCCAGCCAGTAGTTGCCTGAGTGAAATGCAACACTCAGCCTATTTTTATTATGTATGTTCCTATCTCCTAAAGGGACCATTAGAAATCAAAGCTTATTGATTCTCAAATATATATATTTTTTATCCTAAAGCTTCCCAACACAGCTGCCTATTTCTCTATCACAGAGGGTGAGGAACGATGGCCCCTTTATGACTTATGGACTTCAACTCTCAGAATTCCTGATCCAGCCATGAATCCTGGGAGTCGAAATCCACAAGTCATAAAAGGCCCATTCTTCCCCTCCCCTGCTCTATCCCCCAAATTGCTGATTAAAATATATACAACTGATTGTTGTGCTGTTATAAAAATTTAACCTGCGTTGAAAAGTGTATCCTTGCGATTTCTGCTGCTCTATTCCTATTTCTCAGAGATCTGTTTAATTAACAGATTAATTGTTCTGTTCTTGAGCTGCATGAGGTGGGCAGTGTACTTTATGGTTAATGTTAGCAATTGGTCAGGATCTTTGGTAGGTCTAGTTCTATCCATCTTGGTGGTGGGGGATGGGGTCTATCTTGTTGGCCAGTGGTTTAAATTTTAACCTCTGACCACACCAGTCCTTGGGCTGCTATTAGATTCTAATTGACACTTATTGACTAATTTGCTTGCTTGTTTGTATTCCGCCTTTACTATTTTTACAATTCAAGGCGGTGAATATATCTAACACACCTTCCTCCTCCTATTTGCCCCACAACAACAACTCTGTGAGGTGAGTTGGGCGGAGAGAGAGTGACTGGCTCAAAGTCACCCAGTTTGGCTTTCACAAAACTTAAACTCACGCTTTTCTATTTTCTAGCCTGATGCCTTAATTACTGAACTACACTTTCAGCAAGTCAGGGTATGTATTGTCTGTTCACTTTCTTTCCTGTTTCACCAACAAAGAAAAATTAATTATTCTTCAAGAGCCTCATGCAAAAGCTCAAGAAAAACAGCATCACACACACAATAAGGCAGATTGTGTTGCACTAAATTTCCTGTCAAGAGTCACCTACTTATTGGACTGATCCCGCCATCTTGAATATAGGATTATATTGAATATAGTTCCCATTTTTATTCCATATTTAGACTTTGTATACGCTTGTCTTTTTATTGCAGGTAATCCACATTTACCAATCACCCTTGGGACCGGCAACCTGGTTTTTAAATGCTTACGATCTTTTCCCCCGCCCTACAGATCTGTGAATTTCCTTGCATTTTTTCTTCAGTACAGGTAGTCCCCGAGTTATGACCACAACTGAGCCCAAAATTTATGTTGCTAAGTGAAACATTTATTAAGTGAGTTTACCCCAGTTTACGACTTTTCCTGCCACAGTTGTTAAGTGAATATTTGTTAAGTTAATAACACGGTTATGAAGTGAATTTGGATTTCCCGTTGACTTTGCTCGTCAGAAGGTTCGTAAAAGTTGATCACATGACCCCAGGACACGACAACTGTCATGAGTGTGAGTCAGTTGCCAAGCATCTGAAATTTGATCATGTGACCATGGAGAAGCTGCAAGGTCGTAAGGGTGAAAAATGGTCATAAGTCACTTTTTTCAGGGCTGTTTTAACTTTGAACGGTTACTAAATGACCTGTTGAAAGTTGAGGACTACCTGTATAATTTTATAAGTAAAATTCAGTCTTGCAACCAGGGAGAGGCCTAGGAGCAGGCCTCTCCCTGGTTCTGACAGGTTCTGGAGAATCGGTAGCAGAAATTTTTAGCAGTTCAGAGAACCAGTAGCAGAAATTTTGAGTAGTTTGGAGAACCGGCAAATACCATCTCTGGCTGGCCCCATTGAGGGGTGGGAATGGAGATTTTGCAATATCCTTCCCCCACGAGTGGGGAGGGAATGGGATTTTGCAGTATCCTTCCCCTGCCATGCCCACTAAGCCACACCATGCCCACAAAGCCACGCCCACAGAACCGGTAGTAAGAACATTTGGATTTCATCACTGCCTAGGAGTACATTGCTTCCTTTTACTTAGGACTTCTGTTTTGCATCAGAAAAGTAGTTTATAAAATTACAGATCGTCGTCATCATCATCATCATCATCATCATCTTTGTTATGCTCACTTTGGATTGTAGCCATGCTCACAAGTAGTCCTCATTTAAGGAACTGCTTCATTTATATCACAGTGATGAAAGGTAACGTTGTGACTATTTCTTGCATTTATGACCTTTACAAGTCTATAAAGAAAAGGAAAACTGAAGTAATACCATAAGCGTAGTTTGGATGAAATCCAAATGTTCTTACTACCGGTTCTGTGGGCGTGGCTTTGTGGGCATGGTGTGGCTTAGTGGGCATGGCAGGGGAAGGATACTGCAGTTTCACTTAGCGTCTGCTTCACTTAACGACTGGGCTGCTGTTCCCAATTGTTATTGCAAATCGAGCACTATTGTAATAGCAGGTGTCACTAACAAACTTGCCTGGCATTCGTTCCCCAGATAGGTTTCTCATTTCTGCTTGAAATTATATTTAAAGAAGGAGTGTTAAGATGAGCCTTGAAGAGTTACATTTCTGTTTCCACAATGAGCAAAATAAGACTCTGATCCTTGCACTTTTCTTTGCCCTGTTTTTCAGTTTCTGTTTTAATTATCATCCACCTGGGCAGCAATAATGAAGCAAGTTTGTTTGTGTGAAATTAGAAGTGAATAAGCTCATTTCTTCCGAATTTATTCTGATAGTTGCTGAATGTTCATCACATGAATATTCAGGATAGAGCTTTCTCTGTAACTGCCCAGACTGAATGCATTGACTTTTTTGCCAGCTTTTAAAAAGGATTTTAAAGTACTTAAAAAAAAAAGATTTTAATTAATTTAGAGTTTAATTTTTTGTTTTATCGCCTTTAGATTTAGACTTTTTTTGGGTGGGGGTTTCTTCTCAATATTATCTGAGAGTTTGATAGCTGATATAATAAACAATAAATAAATAAATTGTTCTGGAAAATAATTTGGTAGTTAAGGTCTAGTGGCTAAGGCATCAGGCTAGAAAGCCAGAGATTGTGAGGCCTGGTCCTGCCTTAGCCATAAAAGTCAGCTGGGTGATCTTTGGCCTGTCACACTTTCTCAGTCCAACTCACCTCACAGGGTTGTTGTTGGTGGGAAAATAAGAGGAGAAATTATGTTGGATATATTTCAGTTATTTGTAAAAATAAAGGCGGAATATAAATAATCAAAAAAGAAATAATACACAAGTAATTTAAAATGATCTGGAAAGACATTTGCCCAAATGTCCTATTCACCCTTTAAAGCATTTACTTCCCAACCATAAGACCTAAATCCCTTTTCTTCTGGAACAAAATAGCAAAGATAAAGCTTAGAGGGAAAATAACTGGCCAGCCACTGAGGCCGGAATCAACTTTTATTTCTTATTTTCTGGAAATGTGCGCACAGTAGCATGACGCTTTGTCTTCTGGTCAGAAAATTTACCCAGTGACCAGTAAAATTCCAATTTCTTTCCATAATTAGTTTTCAATTGTTGAGTTGTCATTAAAAGGCAAGTTCCTTTTGGTTGCCTAACAGGATCAAAAGAGCAGTCAAGAACAAAAATGAAAGAAGACGTTAAGATGTCCCTAAGGTCTTAATTTCCTATGTACTAATATATGTTATTAGGAACTTTCATACGCTTCAAACTGTTCTTGTGTTTGCTCTATCCTAAGCATCCTTATTTAATTAATTTGGGATTTAATTTTGTTTGTGTGTGTAGATCTAGATCTACATCCGTCTACAGGATGTACCAAAAGCCAGGTCCCATAGGCCAATGACAATGTGTTTCATTAATTTTATTAATTAATACACTTTATTTAGGATTCTTGAAAGCACATGTATCAAATAAGAATGTGTTTAGAAGGAAATGGCAACCAATGTGAACATTTAGTGCAATTTTTACAATAAACTGCCAAAGTTACATTAGATAGATGAGCTAGATGAGATAGATAGATAGATAGATAGATAGATAGATAGATAGATAGATAGATAGATAGATGATACCATGTTTCCCTGATAATAAAACCCTGTCTTATATTTTTTTGAACCCTGAAATAAGCACTTGGCCTTATTTTAGGGGAGATCTTATTATTTTGGGATACGTGGAGCAAGATGGGTCTTTTCTTGCCATTTTACCAGATTTCCAGCTCTGCGTTTAAATATTCTCAGGGAGGGCTTTTTTTCAGAGGAAAGGCTTATTTTAGCACATGTGCTCAAAAGCCCGATTGGGTTTATTATCAGGGGATGTCTTATTTTCAGGGAAACAGGGCAGATAGATAAATAGATAGTGATAGATGATAGATAGATGATAGATACCCTGCTTCCTCTAAAATAAGACATCACCTGATGATAAGCCCAATCGGGCTTTTGAGCACATGGCAATAAGACCAAGCGCTTATTTCAGGGTTCAAAAAAATATAACACAGAGTCTTATTTTTGGGAAAACATGGTAGATAGATGGTAGATAGATAGATAGATAGATAGATAGATAGATAGATAGATAGATAGATAGATAGATAGATGGACAGACTGATGGACAGACGGATGGGCAGACCGACAGACAGACAGATAGCTAGATAGATAGATAGATGGATGGATGATAGACAGACCAACAAACAGACAGATACACAATTTTCTTATTCATATTCATTGGTGCAATAAATAAATATTCTAAACAATGTTTCTTTCACAAAGGAGTGAAAGTGTAGAGTTGGTCTTTTCTCCTTCTCTCACTTGTCACGATTGCATCTGACACAAAAGGTAGATGTGTGTGTGTGTGTAGAGGTGAAGTCAACTGACCACCATCTGCTAAAGAACTATAACTGGAGTTCTTCATTCCCATTAGATATGCTGAGGAGGAGGAGGAAGAGGAGGAAACTAGATTTCACAGAGTGGTCATTTTATTTCAACTTAAACTTGGTGGGTTTTATGCAGCACTCAAACAATATGTGGGTGGTTCAGCCCCACGGTGCTCTTTAGATTCTGTAAATAACCACCTTATGAGAGTTTAGGGGAATAAAGCATCGAAAGCTGTTCTGCCAGTTTATAGGATGTAAAAGACAATCGCGATCAAATAAAATGAGTCAAGCTGCCTTTGCAAAAACATCCCACTGTATTTGTGCCAAAGTAAAAGTAATGAGATTTAAATTAACTATAAAATAATTTGTGCTGAACAACAGGGGAAAACAAACTCCTAATAGCGTGTGCAATAGTTTGCCAAGAAAAGTGGTGTTAGCATCATTATAATAAGCCATAAAAAGAATGGTTGAGACAAAGCAGAGTAGATTATATTGTTCAGGGCTGAACCTACATTAGCTGTTGGGGGTGGGGATGGATTAGATGACCTAATAAAGCATTTCTCCATTCTAATGATGATGATAAACTAAGTCAATACCTCTAGGGGATTTTCCTCCCCACAAACCTCTAGGACTAGGTAATATGGACAAATTAATTCTTGCTGTAATAGAAGTGAGCTACATCAATACTGAAGTGGACATGAGGTCTTTAGAGTGCCAAAATAAATTCTTGGGAGCGAAGTCTGAAACCTTTCTTTTTTATGCTTCCTGACTTCATATAATACTTTGATACTGCTTAGGAAGAGTTAATTTAACCTATCACTACAATGCTAACTTTCTCCTGGGCAATGCATTTTTTTAACATAATGCCCAGGTCATTAGCTTAGTCCACAAACTAATGGACTAGCTTGTCCTCTGATTGCAGAAAACAAGGCTTTGTTTCTTTTTTACCTCTGTAAACCTATGGTTTTGTGATAGTGTGAGAATGAGCATGACTTTATAACTGAATCCAGAACTAAATGGCTGAAATGTTTTGTTTTAGAAGTAAGCCATACCTGCTACCTGACTCTTATCCAGTTGTAAGAATGGTTGTTGTTGTTGTTAGTTGCGAAGTCATGTCCGACCCATCGCGACCCCATGGACAACGTTTCTCCAGGCCTTCCTGTCCTCTATCATCCTCTGGAGTCCATTTAAGCTCACGCCTACTGCTTCAGTGACTCCATCCAGCCACTTTGTTCTCTATGTCTCCTTCTTCTTTTGCCCTCAATCTTTCAGTGGTTACCAAAGATATTACAGCAATAGATTTTCAACATATACAAGATGGTGACTTCTCTCTTTTTATCTCCTTTGCAACTTATGCATCTAGATTTGCTCTTAATTGTTTTCCATCTTTCTAAGTAGATGATGGGGAAATTGTATGATGAGGTTACACTTGAATTCCACATGTTGTCTGGAGAAAACAGAAGTTGTAGTCCCAGAAATCTAAAGGTGCTGATTTGGGATTTACCTTTACAAAAATTAAAGAGTCCTTAGGTTTCAGCATTTAAACATGTTGAATCTAAATAATGATTGATAAAAATATTTAATATAATGTCCCAAAGATGCTTTTTAAAAAGAGGCAACTGGACTTCCTGGTTTTTCTTTGAAGATGTTTTGCTTCTCATCCAAGAAGCTTCTTCAGCTCAAGATTACCCAGCTGACTTTCATGGCTAAGGTGGTACTGAGCAGATAGGATGGAAGGCCAGCAGAAACAGTCCGGCCTTTAATGCTTACCTCATCCAAGGAATACATAAAGCATTGGGGTTTGTACCAAAAATTAAATCAAGGTTAATGGAACAGAGTCCCTAAGTCTACCTTAGCTTTAGTAAGTTTTCAGGTTTTCATCTGAACTCTTTCTTCAGCTAATTGTGTCACACTGTACATTCTGAGACAATGGAGAATGAGATTATAGCAAAACATTTGAAAGCAATACCTTGCAATGGATATTAGTGCAAGCACTATAATTTGGAAATAAATTCTTTCCAAATCAGACAATGTGATTGTCTAGATTTGTTTTCTCATTTTGTCTCTCATAGTTGAGGTCTATCTATGATGTCAATTACAGGCCTCTCTCATCTTTTTAAGTGGAGAACTTGCACAATTGGTGACTGACTAAATATTTTTTTGCCCCACTGTATTTTAGATGTCTAGCCAGGCAGTTTCTGTTTGATATTTTTGCATCCGATTTCTTTGTTCTCAAGGAAGAATTTGCTATTTGTTTCTCTTAAATTTCACGGGGTGATCAGCTGCCCAATTTCTAATTTATCTTGAAATTATGAGTGCAATTTATTCTAAATGCTTAGCTATTGTAAAAACTGTAACTGCAGATTTAATTAATATTGCCCCCCACTGTCTTGTCCTCTGAACAGTCCATCAGCAAATGGCTTCAGTGTCTTAGAATGCAAATCAACTGGATCCAAGGAAGTGAAGTAATTTATGATTCTTAGTGAGTCCATTTCTATCAACTTCGAGCTGCAGTTCTGCCCCTCAACCTACTCATCAGATTTGCCTGGTTGGTAATATGAAGTGTGACAACTTGGGGGAGGAGCATCTCTACCTCCAGTTTTGGTGGGAAAGGCTGTCAGTACCCTCGTTGTTATATATTCTGAGGGAGACACCTGCCATCGCTGCTTTGATTTACAATGACTCCGACTTCATCTAAGTCAACACATCAGATATTGGGGCCTAAGGATTGCACTTTTATAAAAGAAAAGAGCTTTCTTTTCAACATTTTTTTCTTTTCTTCCCTTAATAATTAGGTTAGCCTGTGCATCAAGCACTCTGGCCCAGGCAAAATAATTCAATCAACTCAAATTCCCAGTTCAATATATTTATTGTAATTGCAGTTGTATTTACATTATAGCTGTAGATAAGGGGAGGATGTTGTAGTTGAGGGGATGTATTGTAGTTGTAGTTAAGCGGAGAGGTGCTGGTGAGAACTGGCCAGTTGTAGTTTTAGAAAAACAAAACATCAATCAGTGGGTTTCCAACTTTTTCAAGACCCAGAAACTGTTTAAAACAAACAAACAGACAGACAAACAAAACTAAGGTCCTTGATAAAGACAACAAGCTCAAGCAATAGAATATTGCCTCTATTTGAGTGAACTTTTGTTTTTTCTTATTCTCTCACAGAAGCATATTGAGTTCACATAGAACCATAGAGTTCCATATAACCTAATATAGCTTATATTATATTAACTAAAATGAATCAAACTTGGCTATATAGATTTTTGAGAATAGAATAGAATAGAATAGAATAGAATTCTTTATTGGCCAAGTGTGATTGGACACACAAGGAATTTGTCTTAGGTGTATATGCTCTCAGTGTACATAAGGAGAATAAAATACATTCATCAAACATTTAGTGATAGTCAAGGTTACTAAGGTTACTAATAAGCTATCCAATTGTACTAGGAAACAAAAACAATATAAATTGAAAGATACAAGAAACATGGTTATAGTAATAAATGGAAAGAGATAGATACTAGTAAGGAAGAGAAGAATAATAGTAATACAGTCTTAGTAAATTATAGAGGAAACTTCATATTTGACTCTAGGTGAGAGGGCAGTGTTTAGGCCCTCCATAACAGATCTAGTCTTTACTCTTGGTCAGTCGCTTGTATCCTTGAGGTACATACAAGCAAGGGGGTCAGAGAAGTAGCTTCCAAGGAGTAAAATTCAAACTGACTATCTATGGTTGAATTTTCTGCTCAGGTGATTTCTCCTGAATCTTTTTTTTTTTTTTTCATAAGATGATTCCTAGTAAAATTGCCCTGATGGCTTGGTAGGTTTTGCCTGAATGATCTAACAAGTGATAGAGTATAGTCTATCACATGGCACATCTGAATCATATGCATATTGTCATCGGTTCTGTTAGGTATGGCTTAAAGTGACAATAATGATTTCAAATGTAGTTCAATCCAGTGGTAGGATTCAAGTAATTTAACAACTGGTTCTCTGCCCTAATGATTTCTTCCAAAAACTAGTTTGCCAAACTGCTCAGAAAGTTAACAACCGGTTCTCCCGAAGTGGTGCGAACTGGCTGAATCCCACCACTGGTTCAATCTTGTTAAAACAGCCTGCTGCTACAAGAATGCCTTGGTATCCTTAACCTTTTAAGAACACATTGTACTACTGTTATTAGGGGTGGGATAGAAAGATCCACTGATTCTTCAGAAAGTTCTAGTAAACTCAATATAACTTATTCCCAATTAAACATGCTGTGGAAGAATTAGCAAATAAACTCACAAAACTAAGGCGGTGGTAGTGGTGTGCTCAGAAGTAGTTTTTCCTACAATTTCTGGAGAATTTTTCTTTATAAAATGTTGATCCAACTACTATTAATTGCCAGTGGAAATCCCTAAAGGAATCCTCTGCAATCTGGTGCCATCCAGCTGTGTTAAGAGTACAATTCTCAGAATTCCCAGAAAACATTGTCAAAGGGGATTTTGAGAGTTGCAGTCCCAAAACATCTGGAGGGTGCCAGATTGAGGTAGGTTTGCAAAAAGTATTTTACAGAAGATCCATTCCAGAGGACAAGCCATGAGTTTGACAATGGATACTTCTCTTATGAGCTGCAATATTTGGAAATATGTACGATAGAGAGAAGGGCAAATTCACCAACAAACAATAAAAATGTGAAGGCTGGTTCTAAAAATAGCAAAAAAGCACTTCTTTAGATATGTTCTGAATACAAGAAAGTTACACTTATAAACCTGCTGGTTAATAAAAATAGCAAAATGCTAAACAGTAAGAGGTTGCTCAACTCATATTTTATCCAGAGGGCATGGGTATCATCTGTCAATTGTCAAGGCAGGACTGATAAGGCACAGTTACTTATTGTCAATGAGTTTAAAGGTCTAGGTCCAGATGAATTTTGTCCTAGGAGTAAAGGAAATGGGGGGAGGGGCTTCACTAATTTAATTAAATAGTATAAAACAGAACAAGAAAAATAAAATAAGCAAAACACTAACCAATTTATAGAAATGCTTCTAATACAAGTGAAGTTTAGATAACAGTTGTCCATATGTTATTTAAGTTTATGAGCAACTTACTTCTAACTCACACACAACACCAGTTCCGTGTATTTTGTAATTTGGGCTGTACATTTATCTTTCCAAAGATAAAGGACAAGTCTGTCAGTAAAGGAAGGATATAGAAAAATCATTTATGTGGTTCAACAGCTTTAATGAAATAGATATGAATTTAAAAGAATTTTAAAATATAAAAATATTAAGCTCTGTCTTCAAGTCAAATGAACATGTTCCATTATAACTCACCAGAATATTACAATTTTTGGATGCTGCTTTAATGAAGCATTATTATCATTTCATCTCCAATAAAATAAAGGAATTTGCGGATCGTATGGCCAAACTTTTATGTATCATTGTGGATAAATCCTAAAGAAAAGGTACAGTGCAAGGTGCTTGGAGTAAAGCAAATATCTCTTTCCTTAAATTGGTAACAAATGAGATCCAGCAAACTACTTCAGTCAGTCAATCCATATAGCAGATTATAAAGGGAAAACAATGCACATGTCCTTCAAAGAAATCCATTTTTATTTCTTATTTATGAATGAATGAATGAATGAATGAATGAATGAATGAATGAAATGTGAAATGGCCACAACTTATTCTCAGTGATTCCAGGCTACTGACTCACTGGCTGTTCATGTGCACTGTGTGCATTGTTTGATTAAGAAGACCCAGAACATGTCAACTCTGCCAGTTCTTTCTTGATGGGCAGAAACCATGGGAGATAGGGAGTTGGATTCATCAGCATAAATAACCTATTCCCAATCTATAATTCTGTTTGTGGGTGTATATGTGTTATGAGATAGATGATAGATGGATGGATAGATGGATGGATGGATGGATGGATGGATGGATGGATGGACGGACGGACGGACAGACAGACAGACACATATAGCAGAATAAAAATGTGAAAAATAACATACAAAAGGTTAAGAGTATTTGAATTAGTATTTTTGTCCAATATCCATCTTTTATGCAAGGTGATGGTTTAAAAAATAATTTGTAAGGTGATGTGAGGATCCTTTGTTTCAGGGAAAAATGAAATGAACAATTCCTCTAGGTAAGTATTTAGCCTCTAGGCTAGCCTAAAGTAGCACTTGGATCCTAGCTATTCTTGGATTTAAACATTTAATTGCAGGAAATAGGTCTACTTTTATGGCTTCCATTTGTTCTGTGTGCATTGTAGAGAGCCTAATTGTCACAGTTTTTCTTAAAGCAATCAGTCTTAGGAGTCTTGGAAGAACATAGATATTTAAAAATTCTAGGTGTACTTTATTTATATTTTCTTAGTCTCTATGCATATTTAAATTCACTAAAATAGATTATATGGATATTCTTGAGACCCTGTTTCTTACCCATTGCATCATTTCCTCTACTAAATATCCTTTCTTTTTTCTTCAAGAAAAATCTCTTTAGCTTACAGTTTGACAGAGAATTAGACGTTTCCTTTCCTAAGTTTTATTTTACATAAAATGTGAACTGTGATGTGAACTGAAAATGGAACAAAAGGGTATTTTTAATTCAAGCTGTAAATAGAAAATAAAGAGGGCACCCTATGTTACTATATGTCAACAAAACTGCAACTTTAGTGGAGGACTAAAAGGAATCCTAAAACTGCAGCTACATAGCGAGTGAAAGAATTTATGAGGAAAGCAATAAATATCGGGGAATGCATTCCATTTATATTGCAAAGTCCACAGTTGGACGATTACCTTTATTAAAAAGGTAAAAATGCTTTTGAGCTGAGCACAGGTCCTGGCGAATATGTCCCTGAAGCTTTCTGGGAATTGTTATGGAAGAAGTTAGCCATTATCTTTTTCCAGGAATGTTTTTGGTGATGCCTGTTTGTTTTTTAAACTTGCCAGGGTAACAGAAAGCTTTGTTAGAGCCAAACTAAGTGCTGTCTTCAAGCTTTCCAAAATCAATATCAGGCCAAGGAAAATAGTAAGTATGTAAGTAAGTAAGTAAGTAAGTAAGTAAGTAAGTAAATGCACAAAAACAGGAAGAAATATATACAGTCTCCATTTTAAGAGTCAGCATTTCCACGTCACCCTGGGTACCATGAGCCAAACGGTTCTCCATCCATCTGGCCAGTAGGAGAATTCAAAACCTTAACACCAAGCAAGAGGAGAATCAGAAAAATGGAATATGGAATTACATGGTGTTTTGCCTCCTGAGTTCCCATTATTCCTGGTCCAGCAAAAAACACATTTCCTCTCTTGACTCAAAACAAAAAGGAAATGTATTGCTTTCTCCTTTGTTTTAGGACATGTGTGCATTTGTCTGGCCTTTGAAACAAAACATAGTTGTTATGGGTTTGGGGGGGGGGTATTTCTCTGCTGCAGCACTACCATTCCTTCTGTTACGTTAAAAAGCCTCAGCTTTTCAAGAGTATATTGGCAGTATTTTTGCAACTAGGCACTTTTCACAAAAGCTGTAAGTGTGGTGGAAGGTTGCAGCATAGAATTTCTATGTATATTGCTATGGAAGGGGGTAATGGGTCACTTGAACCCAGATGCTAAAAGTTGGGTGAGACATATTTGTAGCTCAGGTTGAAATGAGGGGTCCTTGGTGCTCTCTCAGCTTGATTGTTTTCTTGCAGACATTTAATTACCTAAACTAGGTAACCTTATCCTTGCTGGACTCAGGACATCAGGACTAATGTCTCAAAGCAAGCACGCCCAGTATCCGCTCACAACCGGTATTTATATGGTTCTTGCATCACATAAGCAATTCTGATTGGCTGACTAAATTCACTTCATCACCCATCTTAGTTTTTGGTGAGCTTTCTCTGTCTCTGGGCAGATTTCCCTAGCTCCTTCACAGGGGTGCTCAGTGATTGATGAGATCTTTTTTCTTTCTAGAAACTTCTAGAGGTTTCTTATAGTGCCATCAGTTAGGTTGCAGTGGATGCTGAGCACGAGTGTGCTTGCTCACCAGGGCTGGGAAACATACTAAATCATGTCTACAACAAAGTGTCCAAAGTGTCCTTTGTTTATGCAAAGAGGACCCAGCTTTGCATAAACAAATGTCCAGCTTAGCTTTGGTTTCATATGAACTGGCCAAGATCCAGAAAGTTTCTCTCGCCATGGTAAAAAATAAAAAGTGTCATGGAATGGCAGATATGAACTAGTTTTGGAATGGCAAAAGCAGCAGTTAGGGATTTTCCATTTTTGATTTTTGGACCAATGAAAAATTCTAGAGAACTCATGGCATATATTTTACTCAATATTTTTACTGGAAATCTGTGACCCGAGGGACAAGTGTTGACTGCTTTAAGAAGCAGACAGCTGCTACGTTTGTGCTCCCGTGCACTTCAAATATAGGGACTCTCTAAAGTTACTTCTAAAGTGCTTCATAATGTATATATTCTGCAAATCCCTCAGAAGAGGTGCTTCAAAGCACCACTTTGCAAATTGTTTAAGTATGTGATGCACAGGCACTTGGATCCAGATGCTGGGATCGCCAAGATCAGTTTTTGGAGCAGCCATGCAAACTTGGAAAAGGATATGGCTCATTTCAACAAGAGACATGTTTCTCCACAGATTTGCATGCATTTCCATAGATCTGGAAGGATGCCTGTTGAAGAATTTGCATAGCAATTCCATGCCCTGTGGGTACTTATGGTTACATTACTTTGTTATTTGTATGTACACTGAGAGGTTCTGCACTGGAGACAAATTCCTTGTGTGTCCAATCACACTTGGCCAATAAAGAATATTTTATTCTGTTCTCGTCTAGTCTAGTCTAGTCTAGTCTAGTCTAGTCTAGTCTAGTCTAGTCTATGGCATTACTATTTCACAACCATAAACACATATTTTGTTTGCTTTTCAATCACCGAAATCAAGCCCCTTTGACGGTTGATACCTTAGGTAACATTAGAGAAGGGGCATAAATATTTGATCAATGTTATATAAGGCTCCAGCATTTCGAATAGAAACTTAGAGACCAAGATAGATTGGCATTCTCATTATTGGCCAACTGAAATCTGTTAAAAACAGCTCTTTGGGAAGTCCTGTGGGGAATATTGGTCACCATTATGCTGACCGTTATTATGATTGCTATGTGTTTACTGGCCTTTCTGTTTTTATCCTGTCTTTATGTTGTAAATCGCCAGGAGTCACTTTTTTGTTGTTGTTAAATCTGGGAGTGTGAAAAGACAATCAATCAATTAATCAAGATGTAACTCTGGAAGATTGCCTGGTAAGGATGAAAGCTATTCTATTTTGAAAGCCTTATCATCCTTGGGGTGTCTCGTTATTCTTACCTTAAGGAGCAGTGGTTGCTTTCCCTTTCCAAAGAGAAGCAATAATTCACTTCTCTTTGATAATACAGCATTATCAGTGAAATACAACAAATAAGAAATTACCTAAATGTGAATTGAGGGGACATATAAATTTATTTAATAAATACAAATAAATAAATAAGAAGAACAAGTGCCTTATAGGACAAAGAACAACAAATTATATCTTCCCAAAAATAATCGAACAAACAAACAAAAACCCCAGAGGAGTTAGCTGTCTATGAAAGTGTTCTACCACAAGAAGCAAACTAAGGGTCCTCAATTTATAGAATTTGATTATTGTGAACAAAATCACTCTTGTTTACCTGAACATTATTTTTAAAAGAACAGTCAGAACGCTTTTGTATTTTGCTATTATGTTTTGATCTCAATGGCTTCAGCCCAGATCAGTTATAATACTTTGTCTTTTCTTCTTTTCTTCTGTCCCTCTTTTCTTACTACACCAGGTTTTCCTGATTAGATTCCACTCCAGAACCTTGGATATATTTATTTTCTTTTTGGAATGCACGGAAAATTCTTGCTTGCTTTCAGTGATGTTGGGTGCCTCTTCAAAGAAAGATCATTGAAGGACCTTGTGTTTAAAATTAGAGGTAGCTATTGTGCACACCCCAGAGGAAATTTTATTATGAAGGTTGGAAGGAGTTAGTAGCAGCCTCTACTACTAAAGCTGCTTTGTGAATTTGTGTCCTTGAAAGATGACATAAAAAACTAGACGTACAGGTACCTCGTGGACTTTTGGTAAGACCTAGTAGAATTATATTTTTCTAACGGATGTAAAGTGCTACTAAAAATAAAGGATCCTAAATTTAAAACTTGCTATATAGTAGTGGATAGAATGAACGGGGGGAAAAATGATTATGAAAAATCTAGTAAATAATATATGCTGAATAACAGGGTGTAGTTCCAGAGTCTGGAATAATATTGCTCAGAGAAATTTTTGTTTAAAACATTTATTGGAGACATATATTACAGTATATCATTTCCTGGCTGGGAGCCATACAATATGTGTCTTTACAAAAAAAAATTACCTTGTAATATGAGATCCTCTAAGGCATAATTATATGATAAAAGTTCTTATTGGGAAAACTGGAAATAGGCCAAGCCTTGTCCAAATATAGTGAATGTCAGTGCCAAATTTATTATCCTTAGCTATTAACAGGAGAAGGCAGGTTTTGTTTACCAAGCCTAATTCTCTCCTAATTACAGCCACTATAAAATAATTACTATCCATGGGAGAACAACACAAGACAGAGTGACTAACAGAAGAAACTGCAGGGGTTAGAAAACAGAGTGCAGTTTTGTGTCATTTTGAACAGATTGTGTACTGCCATGAACAAATTAACGGACTTCATTAAGGAATTATGTTTTAAGAGTGGCTTTGCGGTGAAGCAGGAAACCAATTAATGCATCTTATTTGGTCCTCTAGATCTGAGTTCCAGCGTAGTTTCAGAGAGCAACTTAATTTTTATTTTGATCTATCAGGTTTAATAGGTTGCAAAAACCACATTACAGAGTGAGATGCTTAATGAAAAAATTACCGAATGAATTCTATTATGGACAATTATGTGTTTTTTTCCCCTGATTTTCTGTCTATACTTTCAAGCGAGTTTTTTTTTTTTTTTTTGCGTGTGGTGTGGTGTCAGCCAAACGTACTTTATTAAGATAGCAACTTATTAATATTATTATTATTAGATCCTCTCTAGTCCTACCCATCATCCCTGGTTCTGCTTTTACAATTCATGTCTTTTTTAGAAAAGATGGAAGATTCTGTGATGGTATTTGGAGTAAGAAAACCATTAAAGGTGGGGATATTGTTTCAATATTTCATACGGTTATTTGCTCACAAACCAAGAAGGAATATTATCCTGTTGAAATGTGCTGCTTCATTAAAGTTACAGTACAGTGTCCCTATCCTCACATCCCCTAACCTATTTTGCCTCATCACACAAACCCAGAGATGTTGGAACCGACTCTCAGCTGTATGTTTCTACACAATTACAACGTATGTATCAAAATCCTCCGTATGGGATGTATTCTATGAAAGGTTAGAGGTCAACAGTTTCCCCTCTCTGTGGAGAGCCACTTCACCCTAAAGACGGACAAACTCCCTTATTGTAGCGACTGCATGGAAAGTAGCCAACTCACGCCCTTGGCTTTACAGACCACTTTTAATAGGCCTCCAGATGGTCCCATGAAAGCTAAAAAGGATTATTATAGCAACCCCCAACCGGGCCATTCGACATAAAGGTATATAACTGTTCTCTTTGCAACACCCTTCCCTCCCTTCGAGGATTTATAACTCAATCATAAAAAAAATTCTCTCTGCGCGGTAAGCAAGCAGATCAGTTAGCCTGGAAATACACTTTGAGATCCCTTTATTTTACAAATCACACAATCGCCTTTCTTTCTTCCTTCATGCATTTCTGAACAGTGCTGAGAAATGCGTGGATGCGTTTGCTCGAATGAGAAGGAAAAACCCAGTTCTTGAAATATTTCTTTTTCATTACGTGTTTATGAAACAGGGACACTGAAATCTGTTTTCTGGTTCTTTGGGCAGTAAGTGCCCCCAGCAGGTGTAAATTAGCATATTTCCACCCACATAAAATTCTCTTCTTCTAAATTGTATCCATTATTAGACTGTTTATATAAAATGCAGAGATTGGGGCAAAAAAGCCTAAAGGTAAAGAAAGCACGTATAGTTGAAGTATCCGGATATTTAGCATTTTAAAAATGAAGCACTTAAATCATTTTAATAATAAAATAAGAGCTATTATTATTGACTTTTAATTGCTTTTATTTTGATATAGGGTTTAGCATTTTCATATTGAAGAAATGTTAGGTTTGTTATCATAGATAAAATTGTTGTTGTTTTTTTAATACTGGTTTTTCCCCCCTTTTCTTTTTGGTTTCAGCTTTAAATTTTCCTTATATTATAACAAACAAGGCAAAACCAAACGGCTGCATTGCTCATTCCCTTGGGGCTTTGTCTGCTGTGTTACATTCAAAGGGTTATTTATATTTGGAACAATATATGTGTGCGTATGTGTGTGCAATTTTGACAGATCTATCTAAAAACATTTTAGAAACATCAGTTGCTTCATTTTGTAATTTTCACTTGTTTCATTTCCATTCTAAGCTGGGCTATAAAGTCCAAACATTATTTGCATGTGTTTCTGTGTGTCCCCAAAGCTCTTGGGGGAAGAAGCAATTTGTCTTCGAACTGGAGACCTCTCTTTTCTTAACAAGAAATGGAGCCAAAGAAATAGCAGTGCTAGAGACATGGACCTTGTTGGTTAAAGAATTTCAATCAGCAGGGGTTAGAGCCTCCATTGCTGATGCTCCTGCTCTATGGTACATCTTTTATTTAATTAATTAATTATTTTGTCAACAAGTATCAATATAGACATAGTAATGAACACATGAAAAAATGGCACAAATAAATGGATATAAATAAGCAAAACATAGCCATAAACACATAAAATGAGTACATATAAATGTACACAGTAGGACAGGGATGGTAGGCACACTGGTGTGCTTATGCATGCCCCCTTAGGGACCTCTTAAGAAATGTGTAAGGTCCATTGGCAGACAATTTAAGGTAAAAGGTATGGGGGTTAGAGAGACTAATAACAGGATCAGGTAAAGTGTTCCAGACATTTACTACTCTATTGCTGAAGTTGTATTTTCTGCCATCAAGATTAGAGTGGATTACATTTAGTTTCTATGTATTGATAGCTCTTGTGTTATTGCAGTTGAAGTTAAAGTAGTCATTAACAGGTAGGACGTTATGGTAGATAATCTTGTGTACTAAGCTTAGGTCAGAACGTAGATGGTATAGTTCAAGGTTATCCAGGCCTAAAATTTCAAGTTTTGCCACCAGAGGTGGAGCTGGCCCCTGTCATGACTCCATCAAGCCCTGTTCAGAGGAGTAGGAACTGGGATCCTCTGACAGAGATGGCATGTCTCCATTGGCATATTTGGAGAGGCCAAAGGCTGAGGACAATGCTGTCCTGGGCCCCTCAGGCATTGATGGAGATGGTCAACTTGATGGAGAGCTGCCTGGCTGCACAGATGCAGAGGAGTATCAGCTGCTGACAGGCAGTGATGCTGATAGGCAGCAGATCCCCTCTGAGGAGGAACAGCTGCCTCCTCCACTGATCCAAGGAGAGGAGAGCATAGGCAAGACCAGAGAAAAGCTGCAAGGCTACTCAGGAGAAGGTTGCTCTACCCCTCCTTACAAGGAACACATGGAGTGGAGTGACTTAAGGAGAGTTACGGACTCTCTAACGCTGTGGGGAGTTAGTCTTTTCCAGAAACAATTGTTTGCTTTGGCTTACACTCCCCCAGCTTTGACTCATGCCTGTTGCTGTTCGCTTTGCCTTGCTTGCAAGATTGTTCTTCGCCTTTTGTCTTGGATCTGGCCATTCTCTTGTGGATTGCTTTTGGCCTTTGCTTCGCTGTGCCCTTAGAACTGCTTCTTGATTTGGACCTTTTCTTTGTGCTGCCATTGTCTTGTGCCTGGACATTGCCTTATGGACTGGACCTGGAACCCTGGACCTTGCCCTGTGAGCATGCTCCAACTCTGGGGACTCTGGGGACATTATTAGTACTATAGGGGCTGTTGTTTGGGGGCCTATCGGTGGCTGCCTTCAGGGTAGCATGGGGGTGGAGGGCCCCCATGCTGATGGGTCATTGGAGGGCCATTTGCTGGACCATTTGTTGAAAGGATTTTTTTTTTAAGCGTATGGCACGTGTTAGCCAGGGCTCACCGAGGAGGCTGCCTGCCTCTGTGAAAGGAATTTTTTCAGGTGGTGTTATCTTTACCCGCGGGACATCTGAATGCTGGTAGGCAATCAGGAGAGGCTCCTTTCTTGTCCCTATGCAGTTTATTCACTCACAGTAATCAAGCCTCCGACCTCAGTGGTGCACAGGCCCAGCATCTTAGCACGTGAGCCGCTGCAGTCCCCATTTGTTGAGAGAAATAAAGGATTCTCTAGAGGCCTGCCTTTCCTTGACAACCTGGGTCATAACAGCCCCCACTTTTTTTGGCCATCTGAAGAGTATCAAGATCTGGCTTTGCCAATTGGCATGGGGGTCTAAGAGTTTTATGCAACCTTCTTAGTTGATGGTTGGTGGCTTGAGGATTGGTCTGCTTTATTTGTCAATTATTTTTCATTCTCAGAATTTTTTATTTTGTAAAACATCCAGTCCCCCTTAGGTGAGAAGGATGGTGTATAAATTAGATAGATAGATAGACAGACAGACAGACAGACAGACAGACAGACAGACAGACAGAC
The DNA here is from genome assembly GCA_030761175.1 of Masticophis lateralis. Lineage (NCBI taxonomy): Eukaryota > Metazoa > Chordata > Lepidosauria > Squamata > Colubridae > Masticophis > Masticophis lateralis. The sequence goes on from JAUDYJ010000001.1 coordinate 207,738,320, forward strand.
AGAATGGTGGGATTCAGCCAGTTCGCACCACTTTGGGAGAACTGATTGTTAATTTTCTGAGCAGTTTGACAAACTGGTTGTTGGAAGAAATCATTAGGGCAGAGAACCGGTTGTTAAATTACTTGAATCCCACCACTGGATAGATGATAGATAGATAGATAGATAGATAGATAGATAGATAGATAGATAGATAGATAGATAGAAAGAGAGAGAGAGATTTGGATAGAAGATCATACTCATGATAACCTTTCAAGACACCCTTAATGTAGGTTTATTTAGAATTTTAAGTTAGGATCTCTGAGTTCCAGGGTTGAGTTGAAGAAGGAGGTTTCTCCAATACTATTGTAGCATTCTAGCTATAGTCTGAGTCTAACAATGTTGAAAATTACATCAATGTGATCTGGTTAGGCCAACAGACAGGAGGCTTGCAAATACCAATACTTGGTTGTGCATTTTCTTAAAAAGCAGTGTATTGACTGTCCTATCATTTGCTGACTAAAATATTTCTGAAAAATGCACTTGGAAACTAGCAAGGTTTAGTACATTTTGGATTGGAATGACTGAAAATTGGAGCCTGTTTCCAGTTTTTGAAAGTATTACAGTTTAGAGGAAGATACCAAGAAAGAGGCAAGATAGTTCATTTAGGTATTCGGTGTATTCAGCCTTTTATTCAGAGGCTCGAGGCAGAGTATATAGCATCCATTTTTTCTTTGCAACACAACTTTGTGTGATAGGCTGGGTTATGTTTCAGTGAGCTTTAATGATTGACGGTGGAGTAGAACTTCAGTTTTCCAATTCCTACTCCAATATTGTAATTAAATCAGGGCCAGGAAGGTGAGACTGCACTTTTAATGCTGTTATTTTGGCTTTCAAATGAAAAATTGATCATGAAAAATCCCACTGCTGATTATTTATTTATTTATTTATTTATTTTATTCGATTTTTATACCGCCCTTCTCCTACTGGACTCAGGGCGGTGAACAGCCAAAGGTAAAAACAGCACATATAAAATTTTAAAATATTTAAAAGAAATTAAACAAGAATTTGGCCCAATAAAATTTAAAAACACCCCTATTAAAACTGATTTACAATTAAAATATCTAAAAATACTTGAGGGTGGGGGGATCAAGCCAGCCCGGTTGATTTGCTCCTGACTTTCACTTTAATAATCCCGAGGGGCTGTAATAGGCTTGTAGAATGAATGGGTAGCTTACCCATCCTTGATCTAACTAAGGAGTCATCAGTTTGTAAACTCTGAGCAGAAGAGAAAATTCTGGCTGATGCTACATATTAAAGTGTCTGGACAATGCTTGGATGAGTGTCCAACACCTATGATTGGAGTCAGTATTCTGGCATCAGTAAAAAAAAAAAGTCTGAATTTTCTCCCTGTCATTTTATTTATTTTTTTTATTTTATCCCATTTTACTTTCTTTGGTCTTCCTATCCTGTATTGTTCATGATTAGAACATATTGTATTGATGTGCAAATTTATTGGTTTAACAGTTAATTCCCTGGCTGGGTAGGTATGGCCGGTTGGTCATGTGACTGGGTGGGTGACATCACTCATCACACCCAGCCCTGCCTCCTGGCCACTCACCTCAAAGGCAAAGGTAGATTTCAGACAGTTGGGGCTAATCCCACCACTGGCTGCCCCCCCCCCCACCTGTTTTTAGGCTGTTTTTGGGCCGTTTTTTTGTCCCCAAAATGGCCCCAAATGGCCAGAAAATGGTCTGGAAAACAGGCCGAAAAATGAGCTGTGGCGGGGCCAGCCAGTCGTGGGATTTGCTGATTCACCAAACTGTGCAGAATCTTAACTACCGGTTTTCTTGAACTGGTGCAAATTGGCAGCAGACCACCTCTGGTTTAACTGCGTCAAAACCAAACTCTGAAGGATTCACAGAATGAAATTCTTGCTGAGTTTTAGGTCTCTGGAAAACTCAGTCCTGTGGGCACCATAGATGAATTATTGCAATAGAGTGAATTGGATTTAGGGGGGCTAACTTTATCCTATTGTGAAGCATATGGATAGCAAAATGGCAACATTCATTACTCCCAAATGAATTTGTGGAAGAACTCTTTCAGGTACCAAGTAGCACCCGGGATAAAAGATAAGCAGGTGGGGCCAGAATTGCAACATGGAAAAAGGCAATTACATCCTTATGTTTTTCACAACCCAACTTTTTTTTAAAAAGAACCAGACAGTGGAAGCTTTATCCCTATCTCATTAATTTCTTCAATTACAGTATAAACTGTACTATATTTTGGAATCTTAGTTATATTATACAATAGGTCATGTCCTCCTCCTCTTCCCCCCTCCTCCTTTCTCCTTCTTCTCCTTCTTTCTCCTTCTCCTTCCTCTTCTTCCTCCTCCTCCTTTCTCCTCCTCTTCTTCCTCCTCCTCCTTTCTTCTTTTTCTGAGGGATTTGTTTTCAAATTTATGTGAATGATATAAATGTAACAGATTTTATGTATAGGATAAGTTATATAATCAGAGCAAACCAAATTAAAATCTTCCCTGAGAAGTGTGGCATAAACATTACAAAAACATGCACTGTGTTTACAAAGTGGGAAGAAAAAAAATTATCAATTTTTCACTCCCTCTCTCTTGCTCTAATGGGCCTCTTGTTAGGCACTGAGTTGATCAGAAATGCATTTGAATGCATTCCCTACCTTCAAATGCTGCCAAATATTCAAGTGTGAGATGTCACGTACCATAGCAAATTTGCTGCAATGCCTAAGCACCAAAGGGTGAGTTAAGAATGGACTGTCAGCATTAAGGTCATGACCTGCAATGGAAGTAATGTACAGATCTAGAGCACTAATGAGGAAAACAATAACTTCTACTATAATGATGCACAATACTGGAAAATATCCCATATATTCTCAGCTAGTTCTGCCAGAGTCGCAGGCTATGAATGGAAACAAGCACTTCTGTATCTTGACTGGCTTTTCTTAAGATTTGTTTACAGGTAACTAGATTGTTTTGCTTTTCCATATCTTAAGACAATAAGACATTTGTTCCTTATATGGCCATATATGCTTCTCTTTAAAACTAGCAAGTTGTTTGTCCTTATTATGGCTAATGTATGGCAACAGATTTAGCAATCCCACTCAGTCGTGCTACTATAATAGTAAATTTCAACAAGGTACCTTGGATTAGGAGAAGTTCTGAGCAAGACTGGTTTATTTCAACTTTAACCTGGAGGACTGAGATGTTCAGTTTTACTCCAAATGGCTCCACGTTGAACGTGGACAATGTGCAATGTGATATTGAAGGAACTCCAAAAAGTAGAAGGTATCCCTTTAAAACCTTTATTTTTTTTCTAGAAAGCCCCAGAGTTTTGTTTATTATTTAATCAATTTATAAGTTGCCTCAATTCCACATAATAGATATATTTTAAAAGTCAAAGCAAAAGTCTGAAAATGATCAATAGTAACAGTCACAATAATTAAACAGGGAAACTATATGCGCAAATACAATCAATCTCAAAACTGCAGACACAGGTCACTCTGGCCCAAGGCTTGTTGAAAGATTCAGGTTTTCAAAGCTTTCCTAAAAATCAGTCCTGTTGTAGCCGGGTAAGTTTCAGTGGGATCCTCTTCCAGAGGGCCAGAACAGCAGAGAAGAGGGAAAAAGTACAGTCACATAATTAAGAAGTCTACTTTCAAATCATGATCACAGAGAGTCTCCAATCAGCACATTAGGGAGATGAGTACTGAATCTTTAATCATGGCTTGTACCATGTTGTTTCTCAGTTACTTTTTATAGTGCATTTATGTTTTCAAAGTATTCGTGGACATGTGTTGCAACTTCCTCAATTGTTTAGTAATAATGCTGGTTATTTTACACTCTAAACCCTGGTTTCAACTGAGTCTTCAGAAGAGAAGAATCTACTTCTTGAGTCTAAGAAGTTTAACTTTTTCTCCAATCATTGTTTCATTTTCCATTCCATTCTTTGTCCTTTCCATTATTTAATATTGTACAGTAACATTTTATTTGGTTATTTCTCAATACTTATTTTAAAAAACCTATTCTACAGCTTTCAATTATCACATACTTTTCTGTTTTCTTTTTTTTTTTATTTCACTCTAGTTGATTGTGTATTCATTCTGCCTGACCCTTAAATCAGAAGTTAAATTTCAGCTACTGGGTTTTGCCTCTGGGTCGGTCTTGAACTTGAAATTAGTTGTATAAACAGAGCCACTGGTGTGGAGCTAGCTCGCCCCCTGTGGCGCTACTTGGAAAAGTGAATCAAACAGGGCTAGCAGTCTTAGGGAGCCAAACTACTATCTGTATCAGCATTGCAGTCTTCTGGCTAATGTAACAATGCCATATGCCAAATAAATCACTCCCTCTTCCATTTTGGCACAAATTATTTAGGGTAATTTACAATAATTGATTGTAGTTGTGTCTTCTTTCATTAATGTTTCAGTCTATCCTAGACAAGGGGTGTCAAACTCACGGTGTTACGGCGTCATCACGTGATGTTTTGGGACTTTTTTCCCCTTCGCTAAACCAGGCGTGGGTGTGGCCAGCGCGTGAAGCATCCAGCCTGTGAGCTGGGAGTTTGACAGCCCTGATCTATACTATGAAGTAATTGCACTACCACACATCCTATGTAAATTTCCATTAAAAGGTAGGATTTGAGGAGTTCTCCAAAGGCAGGTTATCAAATTTTAAACCAATTTCTACTGCAGTGCACCCTCCCGCCATTAACAAGCAGGAACAATGTACATTAACAAGCAGGAACAATATACAATAGAAAAAGTGCTTAAATGAAAGTTCCAGACATAAGTTCTTCTGCTAGTTAACGAGTAATAAAGGCCAATTTTAAGGAGGGGTTAAGCAGTTAACAAAAGAATGCAAAATGGGGAAACTTTTTTTTTTAAAACTAATCTAGTTACTTTGATATAGTCACCACCAGTTTCTGTACAAGGAAGTTACCTCTTAAATCAATCTGCTCTAAACTCCTTATGCATCCAATTATTTCCAGATGCTGCGTGGGGAATTTCTGTAGGTGATGACCAGGCTTAACTTGAGGATGTGGTCAAAAGTGTCATCGGTTTGGAGTTGCTATGCTTCCACAAGAGACCCAAGTCTACAGACACACACACACATGAATTTTGTTATCTCTTGTCTAGTACCAATTTGCCTTGACCATTAGTAGATCAGATTCTTGCATATTATCTTTCCATTGATACAGTAGGGCAAAAAAGCATTTAGTCAGCCACCAATTGTGCAAGTTCTCCCACTTAAAAAGATGAGGGAGGCCTGTAATTGTCATCATAGATAGACCTCAACTATGAGAGACAAAATGAGAAAACAAATCCAGACAATCACATTGTCTGATTTGGAAAGAATTTATTTGCAAATTATGGTGGAAAATAAGTATTTGGTCAATATCAAAAGTTCATCTCAATACTTTGTTATATATCCTTTGTTGGCAATGATAGAGGTCAAACGTTTTCTGTAAGTCTTCACAAGGTTGCCACACACTGTTGCTGGTATAGTGGCCCATTCCTCCATGAAGATCTCCTCTAGAGCAGTGATGTTTTGGGGCTGTCGCTGGGCAACATAGACTTTCAACTCCCTCCAAAGGTTTTCTGTGGGGTTGAGATCTGATGATTGGCTAGGCCACTCCAGGACCTTGAAATGCTTCTTACAAAGCCACTCCTTCATTACCCGGGTGGTGTGTTTGGGATCATTGTCATGCTAAAAGACCCAGCCACGTTTCATCTTCAATGCCCTTGCTGATGGAAGGAGGTTTGCACTCAAAATCTCATGATACATGGCCCCATTCATTCTTTCCTGTACAGTGATCAGTCGTCCTGGTCCCTTTGCAGAGAAACAGCCCCAAAGAATGATGTTGCCACCCCCATGCTTCACAGTAGGTATGGTGTTCTTTGGATGCAACTCAGCATTCTCTCTCCTCCAAACACGACGAGTTGTGTTTCTACCAAACAGTTCTACTTTGGTTTCATCTGACCATATGACATTCTCCCAATCCTCTTCTGAATCATCCAAATGCCCTCTAGCAAACGGGCTCGGACATGTACTGGCTTAAGCAGGGGGACACGTCTGGCACTGCAGGATCTGAGTCCCTGGTGGCGTAGTGTGTTACTGATGGTAGCCTTTGTTACATTGGTCCCAGCTCTCTGCAGGTCATTCACTAGATCCCCCCATGTGGTTCTGGGATTTTTGCTCACCATTCTTGTGATCATTTTGACCCCACAGTGTGATATGTTGTGTGGAGCCCCAGATCAAGGGAGATTATCAGTGGTATTGTATGTCTTCCATTTTCTAATTATTGCTCCCACAGTTGATTTCTTCACACCAAGCTGCTTGCCTATTGGAGATTCAGTCTTCCCAGCCTGGTGCAGGTCTACAATTTTGTTTCTGGTGTCCTTCGACAGCTCTTTGGTCTTCACCATAGTGGAGTTTGGAGTATGACAGTTTGAGGTTGTGGACAGGTGTCTTTTATACTGATAACATGTTCAAACAGGTGCCATTAATACAGGTAATGAGTGGAGGACAGAGGAGCCTCTTAAAGAAGAAGTTACAGGTCTGTGAGAGCCAGAAATCTTGCTTGTTTGTAGGTGACCAAATACTTATTTTCCACCATAATTTGCAAATAAATTCTTTCCAAATCAGACAACATGATTGTCTGGATTTGTTTTCTCATTTTGTCTCCGTAGTTGAGGTCTACCTATGATGACGATTACAGGCCTCTCTCATCTTTTTAAGTGGGAGAACTTGCACAAGTGGTGGCTGACTAAATACTTTTTTGCCCCACTGTATATAATTTTATGGTACTACTCTCCCGCAAAAAGTGGTGTTATTAGCCATCAAACCTCAAAAATACACTTTCCCCAAAAGGTTTCCACAATTTTGGCCACTACTGTATGTATGGATGTGGATGAATAGGGTCTTGAGATGACGGTGTAACAGCTTTTAAGATCGCTTAAAAGCTCTTTTGAATCTGTGACACTTGAGAAAGTTCATAGTGTCTTCTCTACAGTGAGCTGTTCAAGCTAGATCTTTGTCTCCTCCTGATGATGTATACAACTAGAGAGGCACAATAGCATGGTTGCAGGAAATGGTAAATACATCTTTGGGCTAGAATAGTGGTTCCCAACATGGGATCCATGCCCCACAGAGGGGCAATTTGATTTTTAATAGGGGCAATTGGAACCTTGTTTAAACCAAGTTAATGGTCTTTTAGGTTTCCTCCTGTGAGTAGTAGTTCACTTTTTGAGTAGCAAGAATTATACGTCATGGGGGGGGGGGGGCATCAGGATTTTTTAGATGCTTAGATGGGGCATGGCCAAAAAAAGGTTGGGAAATTGGAGGGTGATATTGCTCACTTTGAAAGAGATAGAAGTACATCTGCTTAAATTGTCCTGTCTTAAATTGTCCTAGCAATTATCTGCCAATCGCCATGCTGCCATATTTCTTGATAAGATTGTTTAGAAGGTGGTTGATCTCCAAGAATGAAGAACCCTGTATAAAATGGATTATCTGGATCTTTTCAGTTAGGGATGAAACTGCATTGGTCTCTCTAATGGTTGACTTGTAGGATTTAGAATGGATGAAACACATCTTGTTTTCACCTCAAGTTTTTTTTAAAAAACTATTTGCGAAGGTTAGAGATTGGAGGCACTTATCTACAAAAGCTTCTCTCCTTCCATAGAGAACAGTTCTAATCACTGCTGCTGGTTGAAGAAAGGTTGAACCTTTGACCACTGCTGTATGTGGTACCCAAGGGTTTAATTCTCTTCCCCATAATGTTTAAGGTGTCTACAACACTGCTCCTGATAAATTGGTGTTCAGGATCATCACTATGCTAATGATGATACCCAGTTTTATATCTCTACCCCAGACTCAGTAGGAGATGCAACCTCCTGGCAGCTGGAGATATACAAAACCTCTGGTATTATGGATGCTCCAGCTATTGCTCTATTTGCAGTTGTTCTTCCTCTAAAAGAGAGGGTGGTCAGTAGAGGGGCAGAGAGGCTAGATTGCAGCATTTGCTGGAACAGGAGGTGAAAAGCCGTAGCAGGACAGTTTTTGGCCAACTTCAAGAAAAACCCAATTCTGCATTAAGGGGTACCAAAAACAGTGAATCCTGCCTTTTGCATCTCTCAAAACTATTTCATTCCATTTTATGGAAGATGATCTGGAAGTTGCAGTTGGCATAGAATGCAGATGCCTACTTACTGACCGGAACTATCTGGTTCAGCAGAACACTATCTTGCAGAAGATACAGTGATTGCCAATGTTCTTCTGGGTCCAATTCAAGATGCTGGTCGTTACCTGTAAAGCCCATGTTACCTTGAGGGCCATTTTCTACAGGTACAATCTGTCCCTGCCCTATAAAGTTTATACACTGTTGTGCAGGGATGCCAAACTCAATTTCATAGAGAGCCTCATCAGGTGTGTTTGACCTTGGAGGGCCAGGGGTGGGCATGGCTGTGGTTGGGTATGGCCATGGTGTGCCTGAAATGGGCCCCCAGCTCCATTTTCACAGGCAAAGGCACTATGGGCTGGTCCTTTGCTGTTTCCATGCCAGCCCCATGGACCATATCTAAGCATACCACAGGCCGGATATGGCCCACAGGTCTTGAGTTTAATATCCCTGCTGTTGTGGATCCCAACTCCTACATAAATTGGAAATGGGTGGAACCTGGTGATTGGTGTTCTTAGTGGTAGCCCCTTCAGTTTGGAACAGTTTACACCCTGAGTTTAGTTTAGACCCCCATCCTTTTATTATTTAGCAAATTGGTAAAAACCGTCTTCCATGGGAAGGCTATCTTCGAGACCGCCTTCTCTGGCATAGCTCCCAGCGACCAGTAAAATCCCACAGAGTCGATCTCCTCCAGGTCCCATCAGCTAAACAATGCCGGCTGGCGGGCCTGTGTGGGAGGGCCTTCTCTGTGATTGCCCCAGCTCTCTGGAACCAGTTACCTCCTGAGATCCAGACTACCCCCACCCTATTGGCTTTCCGAAAAGCGGTGAAGACCTGACTTTTCCGGCAGGCGTGAGGATGTTGATCTCGCTGTTGCAATCTTGAGAGATCCGGCCATGAACGGTGTGCATGGGCTTTTAATGTTTTTAAATATTTTTATAATGTTTTTAAATAATTTTTCTATGTTCATTGTTTACATTATTTTTGCTGTAAGCTGCCCAGAGTCCCTTGGGAGTTGGACAACATAGAAATACGATAAATTAAATTAAATTAAATTAAATTAAATTAAATTTCATGAATAACTTTTTAATTGAAGCACATAAGGGATGTAACTATAATACTGGAATATTTGAATTGATAATGTATGTAAAATTAAATATAAAGAAGATTGTAATAATAGATACAGAAGCCAGCCTTAAAAATTGATAGTGGAGGTATTGGAATGGTGCATAGCTTCTGTTTTTTAGAATTGTCTATCAGTGCTAAAGGAGAAAAACACCTGAGAATACCATGGATGCTAAGAAAAAGAAAGAATAGATTGGTAAAATGAATCCAGAATACTCGCTCAAGATACAAATGACCCAGCACACATTACCATAACTTGAGTACATTATGTAAGAAAATGGCTCTCTAAAGAAGTTTATAGTGCTGGGAAAAATAAAGGAAAGAGAAGAGGGTGACAGTAACAAAGTGGATGGACTCAGGTACAATGGTGATTGGAATAACCAGGCTAGGGACAGATAATCTTGGAGAAGCTCTAGATATGTAATCACTAAGAGCTTTACCATCTTAATAGCATATAAATATCATCAGGGAGCAAGCTGCCTAGAGTTTTTTGATAGGTGGCACCTTAACTTTTCTTTTCTTTTTATAACCCTGTAATCCCTTTTATCATGGTGGAGTCGGGGCAACTGAATCGAGCTTTGCATTTACTGGATAGATGCCCTTCCTGATGCCTATGAGAAGTTCACAGCAGATATTTTCTCTCTACGCCCTGATAGAGAAACATCTGCCTAGGATTGAACTCTCAGCCTCCTAAATGTGAGGCAAGTGTCTTCATCTCTAGGCCACCGCCTTAATATTCCAAATAAATGAATATTATTTATTCAAATAATTGTATTTGAATAAATAATATTCAATATTTATTGAATATTTCATCGTATTTGAATCGTTTATTCAAATATGACGAAACATTATTCTTGCAGGATCCACTTACTTGATCAAATAGGTACCACAGTGTTTGCTTTTCATTGTATTCGTTCTCTTATTGTATTATTAGTTGTGCTGTACGTAGCTCTGGTTGTTTGCTATGCTTGTGGATTTTAAATTTCCCAGGCAGTTAAACAGTGGTTTGGGTTAGGTTAGGGGCCTAAACAGTATGATAGCAGGGGTCACTCAGAGTGTGGACCTAATTTAGCAGTTCTGCATTCATGTTGCTCAGCAACTGGGTGGAACTAAGGAAGTTTGCATTTCAACTTGGCCATTTCAGTTCACCAGAGTAAGCTGTTCTCATTCTTAAGGAAACCTAGTAAAATCTCATCCACTTTGCTATGAAAGGAATGTGTTTTAAATACCATTTTGCTTGGGTTTTTTTAATATTAATATTATCTGTTCATCAGTTGAGAATATTTTTGTTTCTGAACCAACTCAGGTTTGCCACACTCTGAAACTGATTGAACACAGAAGACATGCTATTAAGACCTAGGCTCCCATTCTGCCACATCCATTCTGCCAGAAATCTATTACTGTGTATAAAATAAAGGATGCAATGAAAGAATGCAGGTGGAACGAAGGGTTCATTTGCTTCCTGCTCTTAAAAATATCACCAACTGGAAAGCAGGTTTGTTTGTGCCTGCCTTAAAATTCTTGGCCATGATAGAAAATGGGGAGGGGGGGGGGATAAATAAAAATATAAAACCTACTATCATCGTTTTCTCCATTTTCATCACATCAGCGTAAAGTGTGCTTGCCTTAATAGATGCTCCACAATTGTTCAGTGTTTCATTGAGAGGTTCAAGATTTTAATGATACTGTTATCAGTTTCACACAACACAGAAAATTATCAGAAGGATAGATTCTTTATGAATTTTACACAATGTCATTCCAGTATCAAGAGGAAAAATCATATAGCATTTGCACATTCTGAAGATTTTATCAAATTAGAACTAAATCTGCCTTCTAGTGTTTTTGTGATATTCCATTCTCCAGTCTGATTAATCTATCAGCCACAAATGATTAAAATTAGAACGTTCGCTATATTTTCATTTTAAAAAACCGAATCTGAATTATCTTCTTGTGTCTCTTTTTAGTCTATGGTGGAAACTTGTGTTAGGTAGGTCCAGGGATGTGGTGGCTCAGTGGCTAAGATGCTGAACTTGTTGATTGAAAGGTCGGCAGTTCAGCGGTTTGAATCCCTAGTGCCCCATAATGAAATGACAAGTGAGACAAGTGAGCTCCCGTTACTTGTCCCAACTTCTGCCAACCTAGCAGTTCGAAAGCACATAAAAAATGCAAGTAGAAAAATAGGGACCATCTTTGGTGGGAAGGTAACAGCATTCTGTACGTCTTTGGCGTTTAGTCATGCCGGAGACGTGACCACGGAGATGTATTCGGACAGCGCTGGCTCTTTGGCTTTGAAACAGAGATGAGCACCACCCCCTAGAGTTGGGAACAACTAGCACATATGTGCAAGGGGAACCTTTACCTTTACCTTTATCTTATGCCTACAGTGGAAACATCACTTCTCTATGCATTTATTGTTTTGTATTTAGCAAAAATATGCCTTCTAAAATGCAAAGCAAATTTTTCTTTTATTAGAAGAGTTTAGTATATTACTGAATGCTCCTTGAATTTTAATAGTGGGTCAGCTAAAATTTGAATAGTAACAAATGTTTGTGGGACTGAAGTGCACTGGAGAGTTTCACCCAGGTCTCATTCTCGGCCATGGGAAATGGATATTTACAATTGCTCGCCAGCACTAAAACTGGGTCTATTTATTTTTATATTTCTTCTTTTCATTTTTGTGGATTGTGTTGTGTTGTTTTTTTATTGTTATTGATGAATTTTGTATGGGTTTATAAATTAGTATGGATGTTTTAATTAGTCATTTTGTATTCTGTGTAAGCCGCCAAGAGTCTTTTTTTAATTGCAACACTAAAGAGTAATGTTTAATAAATGAATTTTTAAAAATATGGATTCTTGACCGCTGATGTTTTAACGGTACTTTTCCCTTAGTTTTTGTAGAAGCTATTGTGACACCATTATTTGTGTTATTTTCAGATGGCAAAGGAAGAAGGAAAAGAAACAAATCCTAAACTAAGTGAGATGTCCACCTGAAGATATAATCTTGAGATCTGCATATGATGTTACATTTTAGTCAGTAGTGGTAGATTATTTTTTGATGGCTGGAGGCTACGCTTATTTGGACTTTAGTAGGCAGAGCAATGATTCAAAATGGATAGGACCTTTTTTCTGCATGTAAAACCAGGATTTTACATTCTTCCTACTTGGGAAAAGTAGGTGAGTTGTTTTTTTTTAATCTGCTAAATCAGTTTTAGGATTTGCACTATAGTTATTTCTTCTGTGTCAAAGTAGTAGGAAACCGTGCAGCCATTTTTGATCATTCTTTCACCAAAACCTTGACATGGGGTTTTCAAAGGCTGTCTGTGGACCTAAGACCATAGGACTTACTTTAGTGTGACCTATTAAAGTCCACATTTGTAATTTTTGTAAAGAAGCCACATTGCCACATTGTGGACAGCTTGTGTTAGGAGCTATCCACAAAGAGGCAACATAATTTCTGGCACAATTCAGTCATAAAAGCTTTCATTCAGATGGTCTATTACATTTTTGGAATAATTCAAGATGTCAATTTGGATTTGGAGACCTAAATAGGGTGGGGCCTATATATCTTAGGCATCACTTTTTTTTCTTTATTATCCACCATTAGTTTGACTATCAACAGGACATGAAAATGTCCTCAGTATCCAAAAGCAGTTGACCTCTTTTTTTCTGGTATCGGCATCCATCCATACCTGAAATTGTTTTCTAGATAAAAAGATCAAGACTTACATCCTCCATGAAACTACTTGACATTTGCTTTTATTATCCAATCTTAAGAATGTGCATACTGATCAAATCAGTGTTTATTTATATGTTGGGGTGTATTATAATGAGTTTTGAACTGACCTTTTTTGGGGGAGGAGGGGTTTCCACTAACTTCTATAAAATGTTTTTTTTAAGCCCAATTCCAAATTAAATCTAGATTGTTAACCTTTCGATAGATCCTTTTTGTTTCAATTACAAATGATGTAATTGACTAGTTAGTATTCTTACATATTTTATCTTAAAGTTGCTCTTGTTGTTGAGGTTGACATTTAGGTCACAATTACACAGACACAGTAAGAAGGCAGCATCCAGTCTGAATATTTTTGTATTGGTGAACAGTTGATCATTTTCCCCCCTTCAATATTGTATAGATCATTAGCACAATTGGAATACCATTGACACCAGTTCAAGGTTTAAGTCCTGGCTACTTTTATGATTTGGTATGTTTTTATGTTGCAAAATCCCAATCAATTGCTTGCTTTTATTTCCTGTAAAAATCCAAGTCCTTAAATCTGTTACTTGATATAGTTGTGGCTTAATATAAATTGATGCCTTCAGAGAAATATGTTTGCAAACAGAGAGGCATCAGAGCAGTGGATGAAACTGTTCATAAATGAAATTTAACTTCCCGTGCTTTTCAAATGCGATACAACATCATTCTTATTATTTCCAGGCATAACCACATACTGAATTCCATTAAAGGGAGGGGGAATAATTTATGATAAAACAGTTCTAAGTAAAGAAATGTCCACTGAGGATACAATAATTGTTTTCATTTTCTTTTCCCCAATGCTAGTGGAATAATAAAATGGTAATAGATGCAAATTATGCATGATCTTTAGCGCATACTAAAGAGAAACCTTTTTGAAAAAGGCGGTACTTTCTATTAGTAATTTCCTATAGTCAACACATTATTTGATTCAGACGTCGTAATAACTTTGGCAGCGATTGCTACCACGTTTTACCATCTCTCTGCACTGGAATGACCAGAGACCGGCAGCCAGGCAGAAAGATCCATTCCTGAAGGGTTAAAAATAATAATAATGAAGAAGAAGAAGAATGGGGGAGGGGGAAGAAACCAAACAAATATTTGACTCCCAAGAAATTCCACAAGGAAATCTTGATGATAGAAAACAAACATTGCCCCAATAGAAGAGCTACTCTGACTTGAAGAAGAGAAAATGGAAATACATGAAAAATCAATGAGGTAATAATTAAATTGTGGAGGCCGCCGTACAGTGGCTGATGCTCAGCATGCATCCCTTAATGCAGAGTGGGACCTGGCGTAATCAACAGTTAAAGGAGAGCAGAGAATGGCTGACACTTGGAAGCTAATTTCACCATCAGGCTCTTTAAAAACACATACATGCTCGGCACACTATCCGGAGAGATATTTAGAGGAGGTTAAAGATACAAATTAAATTCCAGGAGAACGATACCTTCCTGATTACCACCGTTCTTAAATCAGTCCTTTTCCCCAGCCCCACAGCTGGGCCTCAGCTGCAGTGTAGCTGTCATTTACGCTATCCATGGTCCAGGATTGATGACAGTCATTCACTGATGAAGCTGTATACATCATTTCTGTCCAGGCTGTACTGGCCAGATGGACCCTGACCATCTATCGCCTGTCAGGGACACATCTGTTCATGCTGCTGCTAGGGGTACTAACAAGTCATTGGCTTTCCGAAAAAGGACAGTGTCAGCTAAATAGGGCACCCCCATAAAAACTCTTCTTGGGTTCCCTCCATCCTCCCTCGTTTCTTAATAAAGTCAGGGAGAAAATCAGTGCTCTTTTTACCACGTGAAGAAGTTGCAATGGAAATTTGAGATCTATACAGAAAGGGAAACATCAAAGTCAAACGTGGAGAAAAATACTGATAATTCTCTTGCTGCTTTATTTTTCTTGCTTGTATTTCTCTATCAGGTTTTTTTTTTTGGCACAGAATCATTTACAAGTGACATGCTGATGCCATGATGAAAACATTTGAGCTTTGTAAGAAGAAAAAAAAAAAAAGAAATCACAATCAAGTGTACTATTACCGGTTATTATTATTATACCGTTCTCTGAGCAGATAGTTGAATGGGCCATTTCTTCCAACCATATGAAAAAGTAACAGGAGGTAACTTACCTTTCAGTTTTGAGTTGACATTGCAGGAATTTTTGTAAAAGGCCATATTAGAACAATATTAGAAAAAAACAGCAGGCTTTTCATTCCTCGAATTTATAATTTTATAGGTCCAAAAATGTAATTGTAAAATCTGTGTAACACTAATGCTCTTAGGTTGCCTTCGGTTGCAAGATTCAGATGGGGGAGACTAGCGTAGTAGAAGCAAATATTGGCCATTTACAACCATGTGTCTGGAGTATTGAACTGCAATATTTTCATCGTGAAATCAGTATATGATTTGGAATTGATTCTGGGCAACAATATAAGGAAGGAGTATATTTCATTAAATCCAGTTGGACTGATTCCTAAATATTGGGTATTTTATTTTGCAAATGATAAATGCATTTACTTTATTTTTCTCTGTAATATTTTAGAATGTTAAAAAGTGCCTCTTGAAAAATAAAAACTTTGATTGTCAATTCCATTCCCTTTCCCTTGCAAAATATTATACCAAGTTAATATAATTTTATCCTATATGTATATAAACAAGTACTGGTTGCCTATAGTGAGAAGCAAAACTTATCTGAGCTGGTGAAGGCTGGGAGATGTTGCTTCAGCTGTTCCTCCAGAAGAAGTAGAAGCTTTGAACTCTATACAGATAGTCTCCAGTTAGCAATCAAAATTGGAAGCTGTAACTTGGTTGTTAACGAAAGCCATCACTATGTGAAACAGCAATTATGCTTACAATCTTATTTTGGTGTTGCTTTGCTTACAAAACTGGTAGGATGAATCACAAAATTACCTTCCATCAGTGTTGTCACTGCAAATTGTCACTGTACAAGGTAGGTGCTAAGTGAGGATTACCTCTAGAATGGGGGTGTCAAATTCAATTTCATTGAGGGCCACATCAGGGTTGTGTTTGACTTCGGTTGGGCCAGGGTGGGTGTGGCCAGGGTGGGTGTGGCAGCTCAACATCACTCATGCCGGGGGCACCTGTGGTGGCCCAAGTGCTCTGCAAGCAAAAATGGGCTCCTGAACTCTGTTTTCAGCTGCGACAGCTTCTGCAACCCTCTGCCAGTGAAAACAGAACTTGGGAAGGCCACCTCCAGCTTCGCGAGCTCCATTTTCAGCTGCAATGGCCTCCTGCAACCCTCTGCCAATGAAAATTGAGCTCGGAGGGGGGGGGGCTGACCTGAAACCTGACTGAACAGGATCCAGATAATTCTTTTATAGTTCTCCAGTTTTCTCTTCATTAGAGTTGCTTGCAATTATACCTTTAATTTTTCCTTTTTTAAGGAACTCCTACCAGTCTCAACTTACTTTGCCCATTAGCTTCTCCTGCCATAGAATCCTACTGTTCATTTCTCTGAATTCATTCAAATCTGTTTTTATTTATTTACTTATTTATTTTGGGTAGCCTTAAGAATAGTGGTAGGTTTCAAAAAAAAATTTCCTACCTGTTATGTGGGTGTGGCATCATTTGGTGGGCGTGGCTCGGTGCGCATGGCAGGGGAAGGATACTGTAAAATCTCCATTTCCACCCCACTCCAGGGGAAAGATACTGTCAAATCTCCACTCCCTCCCCATTCCAGGGGGAAATTACTGCAAAATCCCCATTTCCTCCCGATCAGCTGGGCCTTGGGAGGCAGAGAATAGATGGGGGTGGGGCCAGTCAGAGGTGGTATTTACCAGTTCTCTGGACTACTCAAAATTTCTGCTACCGGTTCTCCAGAACTGGTCAGAACCTGATGAAACCCACCTCTGCCTAAGAACCATATTTTGATTATACTCCATTTTAGTTTTCCTTAACTTTAGGAACCAAAATGTTATAAAGGTAAAGTTCAGCTGCTTCCATTCCCTCAATTAAGTCTTTCCAATTGATTAGTATCAAGTCAAGAATAACTGATCTGCTAAATGTCTCCTCCACCCTCTGAAAGGGACAGTTGTCAACATGACATCAGGAAGATCCATGCTTGGCAGAGTTTGTCTCCCAACAGATGGTGGCTTAAGTCTCCCCTCATTATGACTTCATGCTTCTTTGAAAGATCTGCAAAGATCTGTTTTTGGAAGGAACCATTCACATCCTCTTGGTTGGACATATGATAGTAGATACCAAAATAGTAGCACTTTTTTTTTTTGTCTCTTTGCTCTTATTTTAACCCAGGTGCTCTCTACAGCATTACCAGTTTCATTCATTTGGCTATTTGAACAGGCATGGGCATTTTTCATAATATAGTTGAACCCTTCTTTCCTTATTGCTTCCTTTTCAACCAATTGTATCTTTCAGATGCTCCAACCATGGGAACCATCCCACCAGGTTTCTTGTCTTAAAAAAAAAAAAAAACCAAACAAACTCCACTGAGCCAAAGCTTACCTTATTCTCCATACACCGAGCATTGGTGTATAGACAATAGAGACAGTGTACTTTGTAAACCGATTTTTTCCCCCCTGGTTTTTCTCTCAGTGGTTTCACAAGTTCTATTTCTATAGCATTCATACAGTCTACTATGCACAAGTCTTTATCCGAGATCCTTACTTTCAGCAGGATTCAGTTTAAGCCATCCCATTCATGCTCAATATGCTTTGGCCAAATACATTTTTACCCATCTTTGCAAGGTGCAACCTGCCTCCTGCCAGTAGTCCATCATGTAGATAGCCCAGACTATGGCTCCTTGTGGTGCATCCCACAAAAGCGTGACCCTGATATATCCATACAAGACCAACCTTGATAGTGGGCTATAAATAAGCCACATTGATTTAGGACTCTGAGCAGTTGTAGCACATTGAGAAATTGAATTGGCTGCTTACCTCACTTGTCCAAGGCTCTTTTTGTATTGGTAAGGAGGACAAGTTTTTAGCAGGCAGTTTGAAACCACTTCATGTCAGACTGATAGGTCAAGGGCACAAATCATCTTGGTTATACAAAAGAGATTCAAGTACTCACTTGGTCTGTATCTGTGCCTCTGACATCAAAGTCTCTCCTCAAGCAATTACTTAGAAAAGATTTCAATTCTCATTTCATGGGAATATTTTACAGGTATGCAAATATACTAATAGAGTTGGCCCTCCTTTCTAGTCTGTATTTAACTTCATTTTAGACTGAGATCTGGAGCTTAGGGTGATCTGAAAAATAACTGAAGGTGAAGATGTATGATGTGGAAAGAATGTCATGGCATTCATTGTAGAAAGAAGACATTGAGCAAAACTTATACAGAGAGAGTTTTAAGATGCCAAAACGTGTGTGTGTGTGTGTGTGTGTGTGTGTGTGTGTGTATGTATATGTATATGTATATGTATATGTATATGTATATGTATATGTATATGTATATGTATATGTGGGGTTTGGTGGCTCAGTGGCTAAGACTAAGCTTGTTGATCATAAGGTCGGCAGCTTAGCGGTTCAAATCCCTAGCGCCGCATAACGGAATGAGTTCCTGTTACTTGTCCCAGCTTCTGCCATCCTAGCAGTTCGAAAGCACTTAAAAAATGCAAGTAGAAAAATTGGGACTACTTTGGTGGGAAGCTTACCATGCTCCATGCACCTTTGGTGTTTAGTCATGCCAGCCACATGACCACGGAGATGTTTTCGGACAGCGCTGGCTCTTCGGCTGATGAGCACTTCCCCCTAGAGACAGAAATGATTAGCACGCATGTGCGGGGGAACCTTTACCATATATTTATATACATGATATATAAATATATGGGGTGTGTGTGTGTGTGCTCCTGGAAGAACGAAGCTGAGAACACCAGCTTGAAGATGACGAATGAGACTTTATCGAAACATTGCGAAGACACTTCCAATTTTACGCGAGAGAAGACCCGAATAACCAAAGACACACACACACACACACATAGTTTCAGCATCTCAAAACTCTCTATTTTTTTAGTTTAAAGTAAAGTTTGTCAACTTCACTTGGGACTAATAGCCCCTCTTGAGGTATGAACACTGAACCAGTTAAAATCTGAACCAGGGCAAAAATGTTGGTGAAATGAACCAAAGTTCCCTATGATTTTACTGAATTTTAATTCACGATTAATTGCAATTCATCTAAATTAAGCACATTTGTTTAGTAGGACTGAACAGCCTTTTGATCTGAAGGCAAAACGGTGCTTTATAGATGTGACTAAGGATCTTATTACAGGTACCAGGGGCACATCCCACACATTAAAGAACAGTGATCTGCATTTGAATCTGAAGTGCAGTGCGGCCCCAATTATTACTCCGAAGACTTCAAGTGTGTTTGTCATTCTCATCTTTATTAATGATTGACATTTGGCAGCAATGTTTACTGCAAGGATGCTTTAGGAGAATGCATGGGGCTCTAAGTCTAACATGGATTTTAAAAAAGGAGTTGAAAAAATAAGGAGGGGGACAATATACAGATATAGTATGTACACTATTGCTATTATGTTCTGCTTTCTGTTAGGAATGGAAAATAAATCAGCAGTGTATTTGTATATAGGAATTGGAAACTATAAGAAATTGATCTTAAAGACCACATATACTGGGTTAAGTTAAATACAAAGGCTCTTTATATTACACAAAGTTTTGAATACAATAAATTGTCTTTAAAAACAGGCAAACAAATATGCATTAACACATAAAACCAGATCAGAATGTTGGATGGTCATATCGACAGTAAAATGGGCTGAATAATTTAATAGTATCTCCTCTGAAAACTGGTTCATATTTTAGATGAGACGGGAAAATGTAAGTAACTTTTATTTTTTTATTCCCTCCTTATGCAGTATTTTATTTTGTTTTTGAAGCCGGATTAGCTATTAATACGTCTGTAACCCAGAAATCTCATCATAGTTGAAAGCACAAGCTGTTATCACTGAAGTGGAGATGGAACAACTTTCATGCCACATATGAATTAGCTCCAGTAACAAAATCAAAAGGACATTTGTGAAGGGTGGTTGCTTTGAAGTAGAACAAAAACTGCTCTGGCTAGTATGTTTATTAAATATGTTTTTGTCCATGGGAAACCATTATACAATCTACTTTACAAAAGTAAACAATATAAATAAAAATAAGGAGTGCAAATAGAAGATAAATAGTATTTTGACTTGATTTTTGGAGTCAGTATTTGAAAAGAGCGCCAGAAAAATAGAAGAATCCAAATTGTATGCTCTCAGACATTCCTATGAACACTTTTTTTTTTCAAAAAGGTGTTTTTATTCTCTCAAGGCCTTAATTAAGAGGACAAATACCATCTGACCAAGGGTGGAAAGATTCCTTTTAAGAAAGAATATCTCCAAAATCCAAATGAGCATGTCACTGTACTGTTGACATTTGTGTATCTTTGAGACCAAATTTAACTGCTCTCAACTTCTTGTCATTATTAAGACATAGCAACTCATTGGTCCAGGGGGCATATCTTAATCCAGCAGATATAGAGACACCCTCCTGACACTAGCATCTCTCTCTGAAAGGACAAAATAAATAATAAATAAATATTTTTTTCACACTATCAGGAAGTCAGTGCAGTTCCCTAGATGCCCCTTGAGGTTCTTTAAATGAAGGGGAAACAGCCTGAATTTCAACATAGCTCTTTCTTTCTCAACAAGTAATTAGAACTTTGGGGCTGAGGGAAAACTTCAATGATAGCATGTTTGGGGGAGAAATTATGACTCCTCGCACTTCAAAGTGAAGTGAATTTGGAACCAATTTAATTAAAGACAATGAGACCTCTTCAAGAACTCTAGCACTTACACGTGCTATTTTCGCTCTGCTCTTTGCACATCTCTCATTATGATTCTGACTAGTCTCAGGGTAACAGTAACAAACTAGATTGGCTTTATATTACTTTATAACTAACTCTAATAGCTAATGAATGTTTATTTCTTAAGAATGCCACAACACAGTATCATTGCTAATTGAGAGAGTTCATTTGCCCAGAGCAACTTGGATTCCAGCATAGAGCAGGGCTGCCTGTGAGGCTTGAATTCATCGCCACGAACATAAATTTCCAATTATTTCAGGAGACTTACCTGTTGCATCATTATGGATGTAAAAAAAAAAATTGTCACATTTTTTAAAAAACTGGAATGGCCTTATCTGCCCAAATGAACTCAGTGGGATGAAAGCATCAGTGGGAACATTATTCATGAAGTCTATTACCATCCCCTTTTGATTTACCCCTTGGTAAATCAGAAATTACATACAAAAAATGCCTATCCTAAAAGCAGTGGGTCTCAACATTCCTAATGCTGCAACCCTTTAATACAGTTCCTCATGTTGTGGTGACCCCCAACCATAACATTATTCCTAAAACCATTGAAAATATGTATTTTCGGATGGTCTTAGGTGACCCCTGTGAAAGGGTCGTTCGACCCCCAAAGGGGTCCCAACCCACAGGTTGAGAAACACTGCTATAAAGGCTGTGTACAGAAAAGGTTATTGAGGATGGGCTCCAGCATGAGTCCGAAAGCTTGGAAGGACAAACCTCTTGCCCCCGCTGAGATTGGATCCTGTGGAAAAGGTTATATTTGGAATAGTTGTGTGAAACGTTTATATTTAGAAAATTGTGTGCTTTAAAGTATGTCAGGGAAAGCCGGGGTGGGCTGCTGGGGGTTTGCAGGGATTCGGGAGAACCTCTAGCTAAGATTCTGTGCAGTTTGGAGAACCCCCAAATCCCACTCCTGGCTGGCCCCACCCACCCCACCCTACCCCACCCCTCCCAGGAGTCCCCTCATGGCCCGTTTTGGATGCAGGTTAGTGCAGGGCACGCACGGAGGCTCAGGGAGGGTGAAAAATGGCCCTATCGGAAGTTCGGGAAGGTTGGAAATGACCCCGTTTCCAGGCTCCAGAGGACCTCTAGAGTCTAGGAGGCTGTTTTTGCTCTCCCGGAGGCTTGAGGAAAGCCTTCGGAACCCAGAGGGGGCAAAAATGCCCCCCCCCGGTCCAGGAAGCCAACATGGCCATGCTCACCATGGCAACACCCACCCAGCAACTGGGCAGAAGCTCCTTGCTAAAATTTGTGAAGCCCACCCCTGGGGAAAGCTATGTATGTACAAATATACATTATTGTACAAAAGTTGTATGCAGTTGTGCAAAATTAAGAATGCTTTCAGAAATAGAAGTTTTAATATTTTGTTTTTATCAATTAACAAAGTGTAATGTAAATGAAGAGAAGAGAAATCCAAATCAAATCAATATTTGGTATGACAGCCCTTTGTCTTCACAATGTTGATAAAAAATATACTATTAACACTTCTATTTCTGAAAGCATTTTTAATTTGCAACTGCTTAAAACCTCTGCACAATACTGTCTGTCTGTCTGTCTTTCTTTCTGTATTATACAATAGGTAGGTTTATCAGAAATCTGTTTGTCAGAGTTGGACAGAAAGCTACTACGAACAGTTACATACCTTTCACCTTAAAAATGCACAGAAAGTTTGAGGAAGTTGAGTACTTGATTGCATGCCATCTTGACATCGGCCAGACTTAGACTGTTTAGTAAATCCCTATATCTCCCCATTGAATCTGGAGCCAACTCAGTGATGACTGAGCAGCTGGACATTTGCACTCCACTCTACCACATGCAGAAGACAAAGGACATCCACATCACAAGCAAAAGGAATCCCTTAACAATAAATGAAGTCAGAACATCCATTGTTCAGCTTTGGCTATTGCAGGATTGTGAAGAGCCTTGTGAAGAGGAGATCCTGCTGTGTCTGCCAGGACTAATAGTGTATCATCTTCTGGTTTTTTACGGTTCCGTTTGTTCTTTGTTTTCTTCTCCTCGCTGTTCTTTTCTTCTATTTTCAAGATTCTGTTGTACATAGGTTTAAATGTTATTTTTTTTTATTCTTGCATTTTAATACATTTTGTTGTAAGCTGTATTGGAAATGCTATCCAAGTGTATGAAAACAATAAATGTACTAGGCAGGTGAAGAATACATAGACGGAGTCCTTTTAAAGGTATTTTAACACGCTTACATTTAATTTCTACTTCAGAATTCCCTCCTGTCTGTTATGTGGACACTACATTCCACTTTTTAGCATAGTGTCAACATTTCGGCATCCCAGGAGTATCCTAGCAGGGAAGATATGTACTAGGCATAAAAATATATGCTGTTGCCATTCAATCAAACCTCTGTCCTTTTTATTACATGAAAAATAGAGTGGAGCTTCATTCGCATAGTTGCAGATGCCACTTGATATACACTCATGCCCCATTTTCTGTAGATATTCCTGCTGTGCCTTTAAGTTCCTTTCAATTCATTAATGTTTTGAGCTCATTCTACCTCTTTCAGGAAACAGTCATTGTCATGGGTGCCCATTCAAAGGGTGGTGGCAAAATCTTCAAAGTAGCATGTTTGTGTGCATGTACAAAAGAAGTGGATCCAGAATTATAGCACCGTGCTTACTGTATTGCAGGGTTTGACCTAGAGGTGGTATTCAGCTGGTTTGGACTGGTTCACTGGTGCT
Organism: Masticophis lateralis; assembly: GCA_030761175.1. Lineage (NCBI taxonomy): Eukaryota > Metazoa > Chordata > Lepidosauria > Squamata > Colubridae > Masticophis > Masticophis lateralis. The sequence continues at coordinate 207,761,938 of JAUDYJ010000001.1, forward strand.
ATGCCGTCCCATTTGGCCACATTTTTGAGGACGGGTGCATGCGCGGGAGATGCGCATGCGGGGCGAACCGGTTGTAACAATATCTGAACCTCACTGCTGGTTTGACCATCCCCCCTATGACAATACTTTTAAAAATGTTTCAGGGCAGTTACGTTTGACATCACCTATTTCTCAAAAGTGAACATATTTCCCAAAAAGGTAGCTCCGAGAAAGTTGTGTCCCCTTTTCTGTGCCTTCTTGCAAGTGGATGGCAAAACAGATACAACAGTTAAGTCACATGGATATCTTGAGTCTTTCAAGGCATTGAGCTGAAAGACTGATAAAACATCTCATGTTTAAGTATCATATATATCTAGAAAAATGATCACCAGGAACAGGTCGTGGGCTACAACCAATAATCAGGAAGAGGCACACCATTTTAGTAAGCTGATCTTTTAAGAAGTCTTAGCCAGAAATAAAAATGCTAATTTTATAGTTGTGAAACTTTCCAGAGACTAATCTCTGCTGGGTTGAATCCACTCTTTGAGATAGCACATTACTCAGACCTTGCATACTTTACATAGCTTACATAATGTCTGCTTCATGAGAGTGTTATTTATTTATTTATTATTTATTTATTTATTTATTATTTATTTATTTATTTATTTATTTATTTATTTATTTATTTCATAATACACGCATTCCTAACATCCGACCAGGAATGGAACTTTTTTTGGGGGGGGGGAATCTATTTGTATATTGTGGAACATATTAAATAAATCATTTTAAAGCACAAGAAAAACAGTTCAAAGATACATAAAATTAGATACACCATTAAATGTTTCATTTTTAATAGATTGCATATCTACCACAGTTATCTTATTAATAGAAATATGTGTTATTGCTTAACAACGCCTATATTGTTTTGCCAACTTCTGCCATAAGTGTTCTCAATTACCTTGATTAGTTAGAGAAAGAGGCTAATAATAATATAATGAAATTTAATAGAAACAAATAACAAAGTTTCTTTGGAACTAAAATGCAGAAGTATTGGATACCTGACTTGGTAATAATACTCTTGAAAAGACCTTGTTATTGTAGATGGTAGATGAAGATGAAGATGAATCACCAATGGCATGGCTGCAAAAGGGGAAGGAGGTGGTGGAGGTGATAACAAAAACGACTATATTCTGCTTTGGTCAGATCCCACCTTCAGTAGGGATGCTGAAGGACAAACTATGTCTTATAGGGCAGGTTTAGTGTTTAGGTATTATATTTGATAGGGAGATTTATAACATTTTTCAAGTTAACTAAAAGAGGGGTAACATATTGTAGAAGAAGATCCAGTGTCCCTATTAATCCCAGGGTGTAAGGTCTAGTCTTAAATTACATGAAAGATTGCATATAAGCAAAATCACTTTGGAAAGAACACTTTGATTGTGGTAGAATCTCCAGCTGGACTGGAGAGAGGTGTTAACAGGAAGCCAGGTTTAGAGTTTTTGCGCTACAGAAGTTGGCACAAGCCTGCCCTCCCCCCAAATTCCTGACTATTCCCAAGGTAATACAGTCAGCCTGGTGAGATTCTTGTAACATAGGTGACTAGCAATAAAGTTTCTGTTTGAGATATTCATGGTTCTGGTTATTTGCATCTGACATTGACAGTGCAACCACTTATTAGGCTCCATAATGAACTCTATTTCCAGATGTGTTCAAGGAAAGCCAAGGAAACCACTAGTCAGAGATGCTTTACACTGGATACGGCACCGGACAGAAGACTGAATGTTTTAAATGGCAGCTTTAATATCCATCATTGCATTCACACAACTTGGTTATTGAGGTCAGTTAAAACTATAGCAATAGCACTTAGACTTATATAGCACTCCAGAGTGTTTTACAGCAGTTTATAGAGTCATCATATTGGCCCCAACAATCTGGAAACTCATTTTACCGACCTCGGAAGGATGGAAGGCTGTGTCAACCTTGAGCTGCTCAGAATCAAACTCCTGGAGTGAGCAGTGAGTTAGCCTGCAGTATTGCATTCTAACTATTGCGCCACCATGGCTCTCTATGAGTCACTTTTGCATAACATGCTACATTTGTAGTGTTAATCGTCGTTCATTTCTATGTGGTTTAGGTAATTTCTGCACTAGGAGTTTATAGCATAATCCAATCATTATTGAAACTCAGTTAACTCTATCATCACTGTTGTTTTGTTTGCCCAACAATGGTTGGATGTCTTGCATGTTGCTAGTGAGGAAATTACCTTAGAGTCTTGTGCAAATCCAAACCAAATTACTTACTCAAAATAATAGTTCTAGCCACAACCTATTCTCCAAAGCACCTGACATCAGAACAGGAAGCAATAGATGGAATTAATCAAGGAGAGAACCAACCTAGCACTAAGGAGAAATTTCTTGACAGCTAGAACAATTAATTAGCGAAACAGTTTGCCTTAAGTAGTTGTGGATCACTGGAGGTTTTTAAGACAAAATTGAGCCTTTTGTCCAGAATGGTGCAGAATCTCCTGCTTGGATTAGAGGACCTCTTAGGTCCCTTCCAACTTTGTCATTCTGTTCTATTAGTACTTGTTTATTTTATTGGCCACGGCTGTTTTAATAAGAGGTATTAGGTGGGTATGCATACATTATCTCGTAGTTTTGCAGTTCTTTTATCATTGTCTCCTGTATCAATGTGTAATGTAGGCACTAACTCCACTAACCATGTGGAAAAGTGCCAGCCGTCCTTAGCTCAGGTTAATGCTGTGAAGGAAATAGCTGTCTGCCCAGTGGTGCTTACTGTAATGGGTTTGGAAGTCACTGTCTGACTGCCTTTCCTTACCCAGCAACAGCACCCATACGCTTAAGGTAAAATATGAACTAGCTGGAGTAAAATAGCCTTCTGACTCCGAATGCTAATTTGTCTGCCCAGCGGATGCTGTACATAGCCATGCTGCTTTCTTAGCCAGTTGGCTAAGAGAGTTCATTAGATTCCCTATGAGGTGGGAAAGAGGGAAAGGCAACCAGTGCAGTTATTCATTGTACTACGACTCAATTCTAATCACTTCAGTCAGTGTGACTGACAGAGAAATGCTTTCCACCGTGATTGAGTATATTGATTCTTGAGCCCCTTTTGGGGCACACTAGAGACATAATCAGAGCCTCCGCGTTAAAAAAATAAAACCTCCTCTTCATCTGCCTTAATCATCTGATCGATAATCAGCATCAGGGCTAGAGATCTTCAGGAAAGCTTTTGCCAAAGACTTTATTTTCTGTCTCTCTGCTGAGTCAAGACAATTGCAATAGACCAGAAAAACAAGCAGCATTGCTGATTCTCTTGAGCGGGCATTTTTCTTCCTCTCTTTTTCCCTCCTTAATCTCTTCTGGACATTTGCTAGGAAGCTATCATCTTCGAAGGTATCTTGAAAGAAAAGGGGACAGGAGATGAGTGACATTTCCTCTCTTACACCCATAGCTGGAACTGGAACACAGACACCAAGCCCCTTCCCATTACGAGACACTACAAAAGTAGTATCTTGAAGATTGGTTTCAGCTGAAACCGAGGCCCGAATTGTATTTGTGGATGAGATGATAGCTAATGGTGAAACTTTCTGATGGGATGTCTATGGAGATTCTCAGTCATCTAAGTCATGGTTGTCCCAAAGGTGCTTTTTCAAAAGGCAACAACTAAGTTTTTCCTAATAATTACTGATGGGATGTTTTGCCCAATAGTAGACACTGAATTCCGGATAAATTAAACTTAAGCTCTCCCCTGCCCTCCCACAAGGATCAAACTCTTAAAGAAGCCTAAGAAATGTTGCCTTTTATTGCTACAGCTTGCATTATTTTATGGTCATTCACTGAATCATCAAAGAAATGTTTCTTTCCTTCCAAAATATGACAGCTTTATGGACCCTGCAATTATAAACAATTTATTTAGTTCCATAGGAACTTAACTGGTAATGTTTTGCGTAGCTTGATTAGAATGATTCATGGCAGTAAATTCTGGATTATTTAACGTATATAATTTCACTTGGGAAGAAATGGAGCATTTATCAAAAGCTTTCTGTATTGCCTGAGCATGAAATGTTTCCAATTAAAATTTCATCCATGTTTAACCAATTTTTCAATTGAATTACCAATAAAGACAAAGCCTATGACACACAAATAATCTAATGTATCCTCTCTGAAGAAGGAAGCTTCTTTTTTTTTTTTTTTTTGGTCTGCTGGCTTCAGGAGAGTCTCATCGAATATAATCACAGCATTCATTCCAATTTGGAGAGCAAAGTTGTCCAGACTTCTTATATGTTATGCGGTGTCAAGCAGCCCAGTGCATAGCACTAATTCCTCAAGTGAAAGAGGCAGCGGTTTCCCACACAGCTCCTTGATTTAAATTACAGAGCACATTTATTATGCTTCTGTTCCTCTGACTGTGAAATACCACAGTACAGTAGCTTTGTTCTGACCCCTTCTCCAAAGCCCAGCCTCAAAGTGTGACTAATCTAGTGCCGGATGACAGCTAACTTCAACATCAGACAACATGAAAATTGAAGATACTTTTTATCCTCTTGCCAATCTGCGAGTGTCTGAATAAGCCTCGTCAACTTCATTACAAACTCATCATCTCTTGTGTAGATAATGATAGCCTAGGCTGGTGGAGAACTCAGCTTCTTGTTGTTTTTACTGACTCTCTCTGCCTTCAGGCCACGCATCTGTGGGGATAATGAATGGAGCAATTCTTCGGGCGCAAAACAAAAGGCTGCTGGGATGGGAGAAAGGCCCGTGGCATCAGTCTAGGCCCGGGATCTCAGAGGAAGAAATTCTTTGTCATGAATCGCTTCTCAGAAAAGAAGGCCCTCGTAAGCGGAGAAGAAAGAAGGACACAGAGTAACTTTGTGTGGCGGTGGGGTGGAAGCCCAGAGGCAGCGGCCATGTGAACGCGCTTTCAGAGGGCCTTTCAACGTCCAATTTTAGCAGGGCTTTTTTGTGCCTCGCATTTAAAACGATGGTGACATAATGTAAATACCACAGAAGGTTTTCATGAGCTCCTGCACACTTATTACACTTATTGAAATACAGTTTAAGCCACAAGACTGAAAGCATTTTGCTCAGTATCCAGCTGTAATAAAGATTCCCTTTTACTCTGAATAGTTATTTTGTTGCTCATCCATCGGATAAACTGGGCACCAAACTGTATTTGGCCAAAGTTTGCAATTTCTCATTGTTCAAAAAGATTTAAATCAAGAATTAAGAAATGTTCAAGAATCTCGTCCCTTTTCTTCTTCTTAAACACATATTTGTTAAAAAGAAAGGAACCGTGAGGTACATTTTTTTTTAATTAAACAAATTTATATACGGTATATTTACTGTAACAGTACAGTGTCAAGCCCAAAATAAATTGTGGTGCTGAAGAAAATAAACTATCTAAAACTACAAAACTGTTTTATCATGGCTGGGAAATGAAACATACTTTTTATCCTACATGGAACAAAAACTTTAGGGTTCTCAGCTAATAATAATAATACACTATGTTTATTGTCTTTCCTTCTTACAAAGACTGTACTGTTGATATGATGCACATCATTTTGGAGAGCTTTTGGCTCAATAATTTTGGGATTTTTAAAAAAATCCTCTCATAGATAGCTGTGAATGTGGATAGCTGTGAATAGCTGTGAATGACCCTTTCTAAGCAAAGGCGTCCTTTGGAACTGAAAATCCCAAATCAGAAACTAAGCCACTAAGAGAAATGAAGGCTTAATTTGTTTCTTTGTTGTGTTCCCTGCTATTGTTATTTCACTATCTGTGCCTCCTCCCTTCTCCAAATGCTGTCACAGCAGGTCACTTCACATGGTGGCATGCATTACCTTCAGAAGTTGTGGGTGCTTTAGCACTGGAGGTTTTTAAGAAGAGACTGGACAAACACTTGTCTGAAATAGTATAGGGGCTCCTGCTTGAGTAGGGGGTTTGACTAGAAGACCTCCAAGGTCCCTTCTAAATCTATTCTGATTGATCACTTGGTCTCTCACAAAATTGAAAGGTAGATCATTATCATCCCCAACCCAAACTAAGTGCTAGTCACCATCCCAAACTTTTGGGAGCAATCAGCACAACCTAACCTTCCAGCAAAGGAAGACATGGAATCTTTTCGCATAAAATCCAACACATAGTATGCCCAGTGATAGATGGAAAACATGGACTATATATAATAGAGAAGACAGCCTCTGTTTCGCAGATACCTATGGTTTCCTAACATGTGATGTGCAGTCTCCCTCAGCTTCCTGAAGTTACATCTCCAAATTTCAGTTGCAAATGGCTGAATTTCAGGACTGCAGGGGGTCTTTTCTTTTTTTACTTTAAGGGTGAGAATGACAGCAGGAGATTTCTGGGTCATTCCAATTGTTTGAAATTCCCAAAGCCCTGAAAATGGTGGGAATCAGTCCTTGGATGATGATGATTTTGGATTATTTTTAAGGTTGGGGCGATTAAAGAATGACAAATGGAATGATTTCCTTCCAAAATGCTTCTTCCTCTTTTTTCAGCTCCTGATATACAAGTTTGAGCACAGCTCTTGGCACTCTATAAGCACGGGATTTTCAACAGCAACAGCGACATTTATGCACGCAGACATAGAACAAAATGGAAGTAAGAGGTTTTGGGGTTTTTTAAAGTATCCTGCAGGTTTTCTAACACAAAAAAGCCCTGGGGAGGTGTTGAATGAACCATTGTTGTTTACACTGAGATAATGAAGCATTTAACATAAATGAAGCCATATAATATCAGGGCTCCATCATCCTACTCTTGCTTCTTGTCATTGCTGGAATTGATGCAGTTCTCCTTTGGGTAGCTATGACTGGAAGCCTTGTTTGAACGTGCTGCCATCTATGTTGCACCTGGTTGGGAAGGTGCCCTGTTCCCTGAAGAATTCAGAGAAAAGGTTCAGTTAGAAGATGAGCACAGATTAGTTATTTGTTGGTGCAGTTCTTGTATCCAGTTTGTCTTTGCCTTTCATCTTGCCATATGAAGCTTGGGACCAAAATGACAATACGATCAGTGGTGGAATTCAATTTTTTTCACTACTGGATCTGTGGGCATGGCTTGGTAGGTGTGGCAGGGGAAGGATACTGCAAAATCCCCATTCCCACCCCACTCCTGGGGGAAGGATACTCCAAAATCCCCATTCCCTCCCCACTCCTGGGGGAAGGATATTGCAAAATCCTCATTCCCACCCCACTCTGGGGCCAGCTAGAGGTGGTATTTGCTGGTTCTCCGAACTACTCAAAATGTCCGCTACCGGTTCTCCAGAACCTGATAGACCCTGCTGAATAGCATCCCTGAATACATGTAAAAATGCAGCTGTTACCTGAGAAATTGTGATTAGGAGACAGTAGCTTCCACAAAATCTCCACCGGTGCGTCAACAACTTGGTGCAATAGTAATAAACCAGATCATAATAGGTGGTTGCTATTACTACCCGTCTCCCCGTAACGTTACACTAACTCTTTAGAAATAAGACTTTTCTTCTTCACTGCCACCTAACTACTCCGTGAATGGGTTGATTAAAAATAGATCAAACATATTCCTTTTTAAAAAAATAGTGTTGCTTATTTAGTAGATCATGATAATGTCGCAGACATAAAACATCTTGATTGCAGCAGATTTGAGAAGCAGCCCTTCTCATCCAGTTCACTCAGAGAAATGGCTGACAGCTGTGAACATTCCACAGGGAATCACTTTCCGGGGGATCCAGAGATGTTAATAGACAAGTAGGATTATGTATCTTCAATTAGTAGGAAATCTAATAGCAATAGACTTATATACTGCTTCACAGTGCTTTGCGGCCCTCTCTAAGTAGTTTACACAGTCAGCATATTACCCCAAACAAACTGGGCCCTCATTTTACCCATCTCAGAAGGATGGAAGGCTGAGTCAACCTTGAGTCGGTATGAATCAAACTGCCGACTGTGAGCAGAATTAGCCTGCAAGCCGTCTTCTAACCACCGTACCACCATGGCTCTATAATAAGAATATACAGTGCATTCAGTAAATATTCAGACCCCCTTCATTTTTGTCAATTTTGTTATGCTGCAGCCTGATTCTACAGTTGTTGAAATTCTTTTTTTTCTCATAAATCTACACTCAGCACCCCATAATGACAAAGTGAAAACAGAATTTTATAAATGTCTGTAAATGTATTAAAAAGAAGAAAAAACTGAAATATCACATTGACATTTATAAGTATTCAGACCCTTCACTCAGTACTTTGTTGAAGCACCTTTGGCAGCAATTACAGCCTCAATTCTTTTTGGATATGATGCGACAAGCTTTGCACATTTGGATTGGGGGATTTTCTGCCACTCTTTACAAATCCTCTCAAGTTCAGTCAGGTTGAGTCAACCTTGAGCCGGTCAAAATCAAATTCCTGGCCCTGTGAGCAGAGTTAGCCTGCAATACTACATTCTAACAACTGCACCATCATGGCTCTTCTACATATTTAATATGCATTAATCATTCCTATAACCACAAACTTATCTAATCATCAGAACCCAGTTTCATTTTTTTCCATCTCAAGCACAAAATCCAAAAGCAGTTTCGAAGTAGAGACAAAGTTGAATGTAAAAGCAATTGCTTCTTGTAGGAGATTTTTTTTTAAAAAAAAAATACTCACGGAGCAGTGAATTCCATTCTTTTTTAATTTCCATCCTGCACGAAGAAGTCTAGCTATTAAATTTAACCCAGTCCATTTAAAACCTTTCTATTATTTCTTTTATCTGTTGCCAATTCAATACATTAGCTACCTCTCCCTCCCTCCCTCCCTCCTTCTTTCCTTCCTTCCTTTTTAAAATCCTGGTGTCTGCCTGGACTAGCCAATGAAGTTTTCTTGATTTTTTTTCTTTTTTTTTTTACAACTGGTTTGCCCCTTCTTTCTTCCTAGGGCACAGAGCGACTGACTGGCCATGCATTTGTCATTAACTTATGTTTAATACCTTACTCCTAATGGCTCAAAGTGGCCTATCCAGAAAAATGAGAAGAACATTTCTCTCTCTCCACTCTTGTACTTTAAACTATTATTTTAAGCTGTTTTATTATTATAATGGCATTAAATATTGTATAATCACACTAAATATATTATATCATAATTACATAAAATATGTTGCACTTAAAAGCACCCTTCAAATTTAATTCTGCTGCAGCTAATAAATAATACTTAAAAAGAATTTTCCAGTACATTAATAATTTTTGTTTTGTTTTTTTAAAATCCCGTGGTTAATGTAAATTTCAAAGCACTGCAAACATTAGTTTACTGCATTGGTTTGTGTTCACCAAATACTGAAGCTAACTACTTTGAATTGAATTGGTGTATTAATTTTGCTGTTTAGATTGATTTTCTGACACCGCTTTCATAGGGACAATGAAAGAAAGAGGAACAATTTATCAAGATGCCTTCAAGTAATTTAGTACTATTATGAGCAATTGAAGTAGATGATTTCTCACCAATAACTACTGAGTTAATAAAACATAGGAAATAAGGTGAAATGAAATGATATCTCACCATTTTCCCCTGGAGATATGATGATAGATAGATAGATAGATAGATAGATAGATAGATAGATAGATAGATAGATAGATAGATAGATAGAGATAGATAGATAGATAGATAGATAGATAGATGGATGGATGAATGGATGATAGGACAATAGTTTATTAATTATATATTTAGCTCTCACTGTTTGATAATTAAACACTGAGCAATCTTACACCTGGAGATAGATATACTTGTGCCTACAAACAGAACAGATTAATGTAATGTTTTGCTACCTTCGACCTTGTATCCTTGAGCCTCTTGATTCTGTGTCGCCAAACATAGAACTGTAATAGAGTTGAGGTCTAGCTAATAGTTTGTGCTATTGTGACTGTCATGCTCCATCTTTGTAACTTACTGCTCCAGGTCCCCAAAGTAGTCTGTACATACTGAGAAACACGTGCCAGAAAAGGCAAAGTGAAGCAGAAAAGGCCTTAAAATGGAAATTTCTTCATTCGGCTCATTCAGAACCAATTTCACCTGCAAGAGTGGGCTGTACTGAAATCTCTTCTGGAAAAAAAACAAAACAGGTTGCATTGTCAACAGACCAGCGATCAATAAGAACTTAACTATACTCATTTGGTAACGGGAATACTCAATGTTCATGGGCTCTTTTGAGCGTATTCAACCTTACAAGAGTCTTGGAAAACAGGCACATTCCTGGTTGAGAGATTGACCATATGGACTTCTTGGTTGAACTAAAATGTGATGGAGAAGCTACCTCTTTTATGCTTCATTTGCTCTGCGGTCAAGCCTTTCCTTTCCATTTCAGTATCACAATGTCAGTGTTTTGTTGGTGTCTTTTGCCAGTTATGTGCATCTCTTTAAGAAGAAATTGGGCAACCATTTGTCTGAAATGGTATAGTGTTTCCTGTTTGAGCAGGGGATGGGACTAGAAGACATTCTATGTCCCTTCCAACTTGTTATTCTGTTATTTTATTCTGTTATGCTTTTCCTTTTATGCCCACAAGAAGGCTGTGAGGTAGGCGGGATGAAAGGCAACATCTTGTCTAAAGACACTTAGGAAACTTCATGGGGAGTGAGCATTTGAATCTGACTCCGTTATGTAGTCCCTCAATATCTGCCTCTTTTTTGGTTCTCCGTAGAATCCCATTTCTTTCTTAATTTCCTCAAGCACAGCCATTTTTCTAGATTTGCAGGGACACAGTCTCTAGACTTGCCTTCATGATTCTGGAATCAGCTCCTTCTCTTCTCCTGTCCCTGAAAATCTTATGACTTTAAAGAGGACTATAATATCTTTTATTTAATCAATGGGTTAGTGTAGGGCTTAGTTATCCCACCCTACTTTCCAAACTCTTGCCAGTTCCTAGATGAATGCCTGTGTTATTTTAATTATGGATATAAACACTATTTGTTGCATCACAGGGCAGTGTTTCAAATGTACATGGCTGTTAAATGTTCCTTTCATATTCATATATATGCTTATTGGTTTGGCTGTTAAATTATCAATTAATTTTATTGGATGAAATTTTGCAATTATTGATTTTTTTTCTTGATTGCCTTCTATTGTATGAGGGAATTCTATAGAAGATCATGACTACACCTTTTAAGATTAAAAATATATCCACCCAAATCCCTTCTGAGTAGGGAAATAAATTGATTCCAGAGTGATTGAGGACAAGCTATTAATAAGTAATAAATGGCAGATAGATAGAAATCGTATCTTGTACATATATTTATAAAATCCTATCTAAATATAAGGTCCATTCAAGCTCACTCATGGATTACATTATTCAAATGGAAAGCATTCGTCAATCCCATCTACTTCTCTTATCTAAGTGCAGTGTAACACTAGTCTGGTTTTAACTAGGAAGTAATGTGTTTTTTACCTTCTGCGCATGCGGCGCGAACACTTCCAAACCGGTAAGGAAGGTAAGTAGATTTCACTTCTGCTTTGGACCAACCTGTCTGTGTGTCTCAGTTCGTTTGTTTCAGCCCAACCTACCTAGAGGTTGTACGGCTAAAATGGAGACTTGTTAGGCACCTTGAACACCTGAAGAAAAGGTGGAATATAAATCTAATAAATAATTTCTGCATCACCTACACCTAACAGCAGTAGCTTTTCAGGGATCCAGACAGATAAATTTTCTCCTGTTTTACTCCCTGATCCTCTTTGAAAGAGATACCCAGGATTGAACCTTGGAACTCATTTACCAAAGCTTTGTTATAATAGAGCAGGGGTGTCAAACTCAAGGCCTGTGGGCCGGATCCAGCCTGCGGGGTGCTTAAAACTGGCCTGTGGAGTCATCCTGGAAACAGCTAAGGATCGGTCCGTAGGGCCTCTGCCAGCAAAAACTCTATTTTCATTGGCAGAGGGTTGCAGGAGGCCATTGCAGCCAAAAATGGAGCTCATGGGCCCATTTTTGCTGGCAGAGCACTCGGGCCACCACAGGTACCCCAACACAAGTGATGTTAAGCTGGCCACGCCCACACTGGCTATGCCGACTCTGCTGGCCCAAGGTCAAACACAACCCTGATGTGGCCCTCAATGAAATCGAGTTTGACACCCCTGCAGTAGAAGAATTAGAACTACATTTCCTTCTATGATTGAAATACTTATCATGTAAGAGGACTTTAATTTTGGCAATATTGTGCCTAAAGCTTATAAAACATTTTTTAAAAATTAGTGAGTATGGCAGTACCCAAATATTTTAATATATATTTAAAATGTCATGCTAAACAAAGCATTTTATAATCAGGAAACATGATCCTGTACTCTAAATATACCCCAATTTGCTTCTATTAGCCAAGGCTAATCATTAACATTATGTAGTTGTACTAAAAAGTATGTAATTTTTTTTGTTGGTGCTGTTTTCTAACCTAATTGCATACATATTCTCTCTAATTTCCCTACTATGTACTTAAAGACATTATAGATTATTTATTTATTGCCAAGGAAATGGTGTGTGCCTTTTCTAGAGTTCCTGGGATGGGGGGAATGTGGACTCCAAATTCTTTGCCTAATCAAAAGATAAAGATTCCCTCTGAAAGTAGAGATTTCTATTTCAGATTAGATTGAAGGTATTTAAGCAATCTCAGCTAGCAATAGAAGTTAATGAAAATAGATTTGTCTGCATATGCTGATCATCTGCTCAACTTCTCTGAAAAGTTTTGACCTCAGGGAAGTCTGTGACTGCAGACTTTTAAAACTTTAAGCTTCCTTGGAAAAGAATCTTCCCTTTTATGAAAAACTGTCATACATCAAAAATAATCACATTCATTTGCAACCTAAACAGATAAATATCTACAGCAGAGACAAATGCATCAGTTATTATTAATGCTTAGAAATAGACATTTTAAAAAAAACTCTTGTTTATAAGCCTTCTTTCTTTCTTTCTTTCTTTCTTTCTTTCTTTCTTTCTTTCTTTCTTTCTTTCTTTCTTTCTTTCTTTTGGACATGCCTTTTTTCCTTTTAATTTTCTCATTGACATTTGAAACATGGATTTGTGTTTGGAGCATGCTTTCCTTCAAGCTAGACCCCTTCTTGACCCCTTAGCTTCTTTAAGCACTTGCACAAGCCCTTTGCATACTCTCCCTTCTGTTGTAATCATCAAGCAAGTTTATAAACTTTCCCCATTTTCTTGTTCTGGAATTTTGTCAACAGCCTACTAGAGTCAAAATATTTTTCTCTCTTGAACTACATGCCCAGATCCAGCTAAAAACCTGCTCTATGGAATGGATGTGCACTATATCCCAAGAAGCTTTGAGAGATTATTTTTGCTTCATTCAATATGACAACATACATTTTATGTTCATTCAATATGGATGTAAATCCTCTTCTCTTCTTTTCTTTTTCCGTGGACTCTGGAAAGCCTGAATGGTCTTAGTTTCCCCAAAGCCAAATATGCTTAGCAAATTCAAAATATTTTCATCCAGGTTTTTAAAAAAACTTTTTAGAGCTTTATGGATTTTATGGTGGTGTCTTTGATAAATGTATTAGCTATTATATTTTGATAAGCTGTCCAGAGCCATTGGGAGTGAACCGAATATAAATCTGTAAATAAACAAGATGGGACTAAAGCCACAGTTTGAAATTGCTTGAAAAGTGTCCCTCCCTCCCTCCTTCCCTCCCTCCCTCCCTCCCTTCCTTCCTTCCCTCCTTCCTTCATTCTTTCCATCCATCCATCCATCCATCCATCCATCCATCCATCCATCCATCCATCCATCTATCACTCCTGATGTCTGCCTGGACCAGTCCATGAACTTTTCTTGAATTTTTTTTTTTTATTAAAAGTTTTATAAAAATACAAACATATAAACCCCCCCTTCCCCCCTTCCCCCCCCACCCCTCCCCTCCTTCAACCCCCCTCCCCCCCCGGACTTCCCAGAGTGAAATACAGGGTTTCTCTTTTTCAACAAAAATTTTAACCCAACCATTAACCTATCCAATTTCTAGTTTACAAACACTATCAAAATCTTAACTCCAATCTAATAAAATAGAAAAACAAAAATTACAACTCTTCCTCTTCATTCATACGCAATTTGATGTCTTCTTATATGGTATTTGTTCCGAACATAGTCAATCCATTTCCTCCACTCCAGAATATATCTTTCTTGCGTATGATCCTTCAAATATGCTGAGATTTTAGCCATCTCAGCTAAGTTCATTACTTTTACAATCCATTCTTCTATTGTAGGCAAAGAGTCTTTTTTCCAGTGTTGTGCAACCAACAATCTAGCTGCTGTTATTAAATTTAAAATCAGCTTAGTCTCCAATAATGTACATTCATTTATAATACCCAACAAAAAGAGTTTCGGTGTAAATTCCAACCTTTTTTTCAAAATATTTTGCATTACCCACCAAATCTTTATCCAAAATGCTTTAACCTTCTTACAGGTCCACCAAATATGAAAATAAGTTGCATCTTCACAATCACACCGCCAACATTTAGCTTGTACATTAGAATACATACAGGACAACTTTTTTAGATCTAAATGCCATCTATAAAACATCTTATAAAAGTTCTCTCTAAGGTTTTGTGCTTGAGTAAATTTAACATTTCTAACCCAAATCTTTTCCCATGTCTCCATCATTATTGGTTCCTGAAAATTTCTAGCCCATTTAATCATACAGTCTTTAACCAGCTCTGATTCAGAGTCTATCTCTAATAATACATTGTATAATCTTTTAATATGCATAATACCCTGGTCCCTGATTTGCTTTACCAAATTTTCTTCATTTTCCATAAAACCTGTTTTTTGATCCTCCCTCCATCTTGCTTGAAGTTGACCATATTGAAACCAAGTATAAATTATCCCTTCCTTCTTCAAAACCTCTAAGGATTTAAGTTGTAGTTTACCCCTTTCTTTAAATAAAAGTTCTTTATATGTGATCACCTCCATCTTTTGTTCTATACTTATGTTTTCTATTGCATGTCTGGGATTTGCCCAAATAGGTATTTTATAATCCAATTTATATTGATATTTCTTCCAGACTCTCAACAAGGCATTTCTAAGCATATGACTTTTAAAAACTTTATCCACTTTCTTTTCATACAATAAATAAGCATGCCATCCATAAAGTAAATCATGTCCTTCTAGATTCAAAATTCTATCCTCTGTTAAATTAAACCAATCACTAATCTGAACTAATACCGAGGCTTCATAGTATAATCTTAAATTTGGCATTTTTAAACCACCTCTCTCCCGAATATCTTGTATAATTTTTAATTTAACTCTGGGTTTTTTACCTGACCATATAAAAGTATTAAGACCTTTTTGCCATTCCCTCAGTTGTTCATCCTTCTTCAGCACTGGTATCATTTGGAACAAAAATAAAAACTTAGGTAATACATTCATTTTAATTGCTGCTATTCTACCTAATAAAGATAATTGTAACTTTTTCCAATCCTCCATTTCTTTCTGCACCTTTCGCCATAAGACTTCATAATTGTTTGTAAATAACTTTGTATTTGACCCAGCAATAAACACACCCAAATATTTAACTTTTTTAAGTATTTCAAATCCTGATATTTGTTGAAGCTCTTCTCTTTGATTGAAAGACATATTTTTAGTCACTATCTTGGTCTTATGTTGATTTATTTTAAATCCCGAAACTTTACCATATTGTTCTATCAATTCCAACATATATGAAACTGTATCTGTAGGTTGCGTTAGTGTAACAACTAAATCATCTGCAAAAGCCCTCAACCTATAATCTTGCTGTCGAATCACTATTCCTTTTAATTCTTTAGATTCACGTATCTTTTTCAACAAGATTTCTAAGGATAAAACAAACAATAAGGGAGACAATGGGCAACCCTGCCGCGTTCCCTTTTCTATCTTAAAACTATCCGTTAAACTTCCATTAATAATTATTTGTGCATTTTGTTCCCTATATATTGCTTTAATTGAGCTCATAAATTGCTCCCCAAATTGCATATTATCTATTATTTTGAATAAAAATTGCCAATTCAATCTGTCAAAAGCTTTCTCTGCATCCAAAAAGAAAAAAGCTGCGGGAATCTGATTATTTTTCTCCAAATATTCAACCAAATTTATTATTTGTCTCAAATTATATTTCATATATCTCCCCTTTATAAACCCTGATTGATCATTATGGATTATTTGTTGCATAATTGGCATTAATCTATTTGCCAATACTTTAGCAAAGATCTTATAATCAGTATTTAAAAGTGAGATGGGTCTAAAATTTTCAGGTTTAACACAATTTTGGTCCTCTTTAGGAATCAATGATATAAAAGCTGTTCTCCATGAGGGTGGGGTTTCTCCCCCAGATTGAATTTTATTAAAAAGCATCCTAAGCGGTTCCACCATTTCCAAGTTCTTATAATAAATAGCTGTCAACCCATCCGTTCCTGGCGTTTTACCTACTTTTAACTGTTTAATTGCTAAAATAATCTCTTCAGAATTTATTGGTTGATTCAAACCTTCTCTTTGATCCAAAGTTAATTCCTGGACATCAACCTCTTTAAGATATCTATCTATATCTTGACCTTGTATCAAATCTCCTGCATATAATTTTGTATAATATTCTAAAAAAGCTTTTTTAATCAAGTTTTGTTGATAAACTTCTTTACCTTTATATTCCATCTTACTAATAATACGTGACCTTTGCTTTTTCCTTAACGTATAAGCTAACCATCTACCTGGTTTATTAGCATTGCAAAATGTATTATGTTTGGCATATTGTAAATTAGTTGCAACTTGATCGGCCATTAACATATTAAATTGCTGTCTTAATATACCTATTGCTTCTTTAGCTCTTTTATCTTCTGGATTATCTATTAACAATTGTTCTTTCTTTTTTATTTCTTCCTCAATATCCTTCCGTTTCTTTGCCTGCTTTTGTCTATATTTATTGTTCATGTATATCAACACTCCTCTCATATAAGCCTTACTTGCATCCCAAACCATTTCCATAGAAGTACCTTTATACATATTATTATCAAAAAACTCCTTCATATATTTTTTAAGTTCTTTAACATTTTCTTCATATCTAAATAAATTTTCATTTAATCTCCAAGACCTCCTTTCTTTTCTCTCCTGTTCTAATTCTAACCAAACTGGACTATGATCAGCTAGAATCCTTGGAAATATCTTGACTTTCTTCACCCTAGAAAGGAAATCAGATGTTAGCAAAATAAAATCTATCCTAGAAAAGGATTGATGTCTATCAGAAAAAAAAGTAAAATCTTTTTCATCTGGATTCAATTCTCTCCAGACATCTTTTAATTCTAAATCATCCATAATTTCAAAAAAAGGTTTGGGTAATTTAGCACGCGAGGCAACTTTAGATATAGTCTTCTTATCCTTAGAAATATCAATTACTCCATTCCAATCACCCATCAAAATAATTGATTTGTAATCCCATTGTGATATTTTGTTATGTAAAAATTTATAAAAATTTTCTTGTTGCTGGTTCGGTGCATAAATTGCAATCAGGAGGATTGTTCCATTTTGAGTCCTCATTTCAATTGCTATATATCTTCCTTGATCATCCGCCTCTACCAAATTTGCTATTATGTTCTTTTTTATATATACCACTATTCCATTTCTTTTTTCCAAAGAGGATGCCACAAAGTGAGTCCCTAATTTAGCATTAATTAAATATTTCTGATCTGATAATTTGACATGTGTCTCTTGTAAGCATACAACATCATTATTAAATTGTTTCAAATAATGATATATTTTCTTTCTCTTTTGTGGTGAGTTCAAACCATTGACATTCCAAGACAAAAATTTAACTGGCATCTTTGTGAGACTGAAGCACTTGGAACATATTCTGAAGATCCTCTTTAACCTTAATCTTCGGTCTTGCTCCCCCCACAGCTTCTGATTTTGTATCCAGTTGTTGTTGTTGTTGTTGTTGTTGTTGTTGTTTAGTAGTTGATCTTGTCACACGTTGTGCCCTTGGTTGTTCCAGTTTTGCAAATTCCAATGGTCCTTCCAGTTGACTTAAAGGAAAAGGAAGTGATGTTGGATCCAATTGGTTCTGGTCATCTTGATTCTTAGATTCTCCAACCACTGCCTCAGCATATGTTAAAAACTGTTGCTTTCCTTTTCCTGCTTTTTTATCATCTTTCGCGGTGTTTTCCATTTTTAGCACACGATAAAATTCTCTTGCTTTCTCAATGGTATTCATTCGGTACCTCTCTCCAGCATAATCCACTATTATGCCTACTGGTACGTCCCATCTGTAGAGTATTTGTTGTCTTCTTAATTCCTCCACTAAAAAACCAAAATTCTTTCTGTCTCTAAGCATTTTAGGAGGAATCTCTTTCAGCACCTTAATTTCCTGCCCAGACACTTGTACTTTGTTATTGTAAGAAGCTTGCAATACATCATTTCTAATTTTTCTCTCGGTAAAGTAAATCACAACATCTCTTGGCAAATTTCTGTTTCTTGCAATCCATGAATTAACTCTGTAGACTTTATCCAAGTATCCAATTATTTCATCCTTTTTCCTTCCAACCACTGAGGCAATCACTTCAGCACATTTGTCTCTTAAGTTTTCCCGTCCATCTTCCTTCAACCCTCTCAGCCTCAGAGCGAACTCCATTGACCTGTATTGCATCATAGTAATATCCCCTTCCATCCTGTCCGATTTGGTCTGGAATGCTCCCATCTTATCCTCCAAATCTTGAGTAACCTCACTGATTTCTTCCACTCTTTCATCAAGCTGCACAAGAATTTTAGACAAACCAGAAACAGCCAACAAAATATCTTCTCTTATTTCATCATGTTTCTCTTCAACAGTCTTTTTAATTTCATTTCTGATTTCTTTTACATCTTTTAAATCCTCCTCAAATTTCCTCATTCTCTCTTCTATTTTTTCTTCTATTTTGGCTGTTTGGGCAATCGCAATTTGCGTTATAAACTCCTTGAGCTCACTCATAAAGTCCTCTTTACTTGTGACCTCCCTCGGAAGTTGTGTCTTTTGAGTCACAATAGAAACTGAAGGAGAAGCCCCTCCTGCTTTGGCTGATGCTGGCTTGGTTTGTTTAGAAGCCATTTTAGTTTCAAAGAAACTTTTTTCCTCTTCACCCCAATTTGCAATTGCTTAGCCTTAAATGTCTCTAAATTCAGTCCAAATTATTTTAAATTGCTGCTTTCAATATCTTTCCCAGATTGCTGTCTTCTGGCCACTTAGTTTCTCTTTAAGAATAGAAAAAAAAGTCCTTTTCAGTACTCACTTTCTCTTCTCAGCACAGTCCCGATACTCTTGATTGGATACTTCCTCTTTCAATTAGGCTCATTCAAACCAAGGTACACAGGAGTTAAGCTCTGTAACTTTGTTGCAAGCTCTCCTGCTCCACTCCGTCTGCTGCCGAAATCACTTAATCTTTGAATTTGCTTGCAGAGCTGGTCGCGTCCCTCTAATGCTGCTTATGCAGCAGCACTTTGAGTCCGGAGTCTTTCCCCTAGGGAGCTCACCTTTCCAGCCCCTGTACTTAATTCCAGGGGCTTTTTAGGCGGTTCTACCTGCCGGGAAGCTCTCTGCCTTTCTCCTTTTCCCGGAGAAAGGACTGCAAAACCGCCAGACAGCTGTTTTCCGCTGTCAGAGGCGGTTTAACGGAGCTCAAAGCCGGCGACCTAACAAGAGGTCGTCAGCGAGGATCGCGGCGCCAAGCGGAAGTCCAACTTTTCTTGAATTTTGCTTACAAATTGTTTGCCTTTTGCCTTCTTCTTTCTAGGAGAGAGAGAGAGACTGACTGGTTCAAGATCACCCAACTGGCTTTGTGCCTTATGTAGGATTACAACTCACAATCTTCCAGTTTCTAGCCTGATGCCACAAAAAAAATCTCCTCACACCAAATGAGTTTTCTTTAAGGCAGGGGTGTCAAACTCAATTTCATTGAGGGCCACATCAGGGTTGTGTTTGACCTTGGCCAGGGTGGATGTGGCCAGCTTGACATCACACCTATGTTGCCCCGAGCACTCTGCCAGCAAAAACGGGCTGCTGAGCTCTGTTTTCGGCTGCAACCCTCTGTTTCCTGCAACCCTCTGCCACGAAAACAGAGCTTGGGAAGTCCACCCTCGGCCCTCACTAGCTCCATTTTCACTAGCAGAAGCACCATAGTCAGTCCTTTGCTGTTTCTAGGGTGGCCCCCTAAGCACTCTACGTGCCGGATCTGGCACCCAGGCCTTGAGTTTGACACCCCTGCTTTAAGGTTCCAAACTTTGCATTCTAAATCCAGTCAGCTTCTAAGTGTGGAATGATCCTGTTGCCATGTTGTATTTTGCCTCCAACATCCAACAGTACCTCCAACCTGTCCCTTGTGGGATGCCTTATTCTGGCATTAATCTATTCCATGGTCGTCTTCTTTCACTTCCTAGTGGATAGGAAAGAGGGAAAAAGAGTTTTTGAATTAGTATCAGCAAAATATTATTGTGATTATTTTTGTTATGATATTTCCAGGCTTTGTGATAAAGAGTTAAGTGACGGGAGTCAGTGTTTGCATTCTCAGAGGGAAGTTTTCTGCTATCTTCTTGAATGGGGATACTCAATGATAAAATGTGCATCATGACATTATCACACGAACAATGTAACTTGTATTGCCATACACATTTCTCTCTTTTTGTGTGTCTGTAGTTTTCACTGTGATTGCTGAGAATTGACAGCAGTTGGTTTGAAATTGATTTAAATAATTTTCAATTAGGCTTAACACGGTAAAAAAAAAATCAACCTTCTTCAACAATATTTGGTTGTTATCAAATATTTAGTTATGATGTGGCAAGGGAGAGAGAGAGAGAGAGAGAGAAGTAAGTCTTGACTTTCATAGCTCAATTGTCTTACTTAACTGGCACAAAGAAGAGGGGGTCAGCCTATTCTCCAAAACACCAGACAGCAGGACAAAAACAATGGATGGAAACTAATCAAGGAGAGAGGCAAGCTAAAACTAAAAAGAAATTTCCTGACAGTTAGAACAATTAATCAGTGGAACTACTTGCCTTCAGAAGTTGTGGACAATCATTTGCCTGAAATGGTATTGGGTTTCCTGACTGAGCAGAGGGTCAGACTTGAAGATCTCCAAGGTCCCTCCCAACTATGTCATTCTGATATTCTGTAAAGCCTGCCGTTCCCTTTGGCTTTATACAGGCCAGTTAAATCCCAAACCATTAATTTCCATGACAGTGATGCTAATAAAAAAACCTCAGCAACACCAGCACTTCAAAGGGGCCTGGTTTAGCTCTGCAGACTAAAGCATCGTAATTAACATCCAGCTGTCTGCAATTACTGTAAATTTGAATCTCCCCAGGCTCAAGGTTGACTCAGCCTTCCATCCTTTCTAAGGTAGGTAAATTGAGGACCCGGTTTGTGGGGGCAATAAGCTGACTGTGTATAAATATACAAAAGTATGAAGTATTGCTTAACGTATTGTAAGCCACCCTGAGTCTCCGGAGAAGGGCGGCATATAAATCAAATTTAAAAAAAAAAGTGATAAAGAAACCAGCTAAAGAAGGATGGCTAAAATAAAGGCAGCATCCTCAAGTACCCTGAGAATGAGGCAGAAAACCAGGAGCCTCTTGTGCAGGGGAAGAAAAATGTTTAGGAACTCTGATTGCAGATTGCAGCATAAGAAATAGAAATGTACGCCTTCAAGTCAGTATGGATTCTTGGCAGATTTGCCAGCTCCTTCTTCTTTAGGTTTAGAGAAAGCCTAAAGAAGAAGGTTGGGACCAGTTGGGACCAGAATCCACAGTTTCTTAATTTATACTTTAGCGCCTTAACTACTATATGAGTTGCTTTGCAGCCTAGTATTAGGTTTAATTGCTATACAGCCAATTCAGACTGTAGTTTTGGATTCCTTATTCTCTAGTACCGTGATGGCGAACCTATGGCACGCGTTGCCGGAAATGGCACACAGAGACATTTCTCCAGGCATGCAAGCCATCACCTGTTGCTCTTCCCAGTTCCGGTACACTGGCTGGGTGGTCTTCACGCACACGGGAGCACTGGAAGCCAGAAGAGCAGCCACCCGGTGCGAATGCATGTGCCAGGCAGCTTCTCTTCCAATTTCTGGCACGCACATACGTACCGGTCAGCTGGTCTTCCAATTTATGCCCATGCATGTGTGAAGACCAACTGGTATCATCTTCCTGGCATGTGTATGGGCTCCAGGCTGCTTCTCTTCACATGCCAGAAACTGAAAGAGCAGCCATCCGATGTGCATGCATGCACCGGATAGCTTCTCTTCCTGTTTCCTGCACACACATGCGCACCGGTCACCTGATCTTCCAGTTTATGGCACTCATGCGTGCATGAAGACCAACTGGTATCATCTTCCTGGCACACATATGCGTTCCAGGCAGCTCCTCTTCTGGTTTCTAGCACGCGCATGCACACCGGCCAGTTGGTTTTTGAACGCAATGCGCGCCAGGTGGCTGGTGTGCATGCACGCACCATAAACCGGAAGAGAAGCTGCTCGGCTTGTGCATGAACACCGGGTGGCTGCTCTTTCAGTTTCTGGCATGTGTGCGCAAGCGTGCGCACGCTCCCGTTTCGGCATTCAGTGCCGAAAAGGTTCGCCAGTACTGCTCTAGTGCGTGTGGATTTGATCTTCCACACTCTTTCTTCCACTTGCTTGGGAGGATGTGTGAACAGAGACAATCAGTTCATTCTGACTCATTTATTTTCAGGACAAAATGGTCAGCTCGCAGTTTCGTTCACCAGCACTTAGAAAGCCTGTCTTTTTGCTCTGACAAATTATCTCTTTAGTTCTGGTGTGTATCAAAAAAAGGGTTCTAATTTTGGTAAGTGAAATCTCATCACTAATGTGTCTCATTTCTTGACTGCAAAACTCAGCTTGTCTCGAGGAAAGCCTTGCCGTCTGTAAACTAAAAGGATTTTATCAGCATTCAGGAGGAGGGGGGGAATGTTCTGGGCCTTCTAAAGCTGCAGCCTATGTTCAATCAGCCTACAGCTAATAGAAGCCCTCCAGTGCTAAGCAATAAACAAACACACTTGGGCAAACAGTCCAAAATCAAATCTAGTTTATAAGGTGGACAGTACATAGTTAGTTCCATTACAGAAGACTCCCCTGGGAAGCTGAGCTGCTTCTGAGCCCTGCTCATTATACACCAACACCATCTGTAGCTAGCCTGACTCTTATTTGGGGATGTATAAAGTACGTGGGGGAAGAAATAGACAAGGAATCAATGGCCAAGCAATCCTATTTCAAGTTTAAATTTTGCTCGTGAAAGATCATTTGGTTTTAGACTCAGCAAACTGTGGGTCTCATCCCTCAGAATGAGCTATGCGTGTAGCAAGGATTACTTCAGATCAGAGAGATTGAAGATAATAACTACTTTCCACTGGGAGTAGCAAGACTTTGTGCCATTGGAGAGAGACACAGGACAGTGGGTCATTATTTGCAATGATTCTCCACCCTCCCCTCCCCCAATTGGAGTCATCTATTCACCCTTCTTTCCTTTTTCCAGCTAAATTATAACTAGACTAAAAATTGTAAAGATATTTTCTTTATGAGATGTAAGGGATTTTTCCATCTCCCAAAGAAATCCACTACAAAGAGACCAGGGTGATAAACCTAGAAGACTAAACCAGAAATGGTTTGGATACTAGTGGAAAGCGTTGTTTCCGCTCCATAGATGGATTGCTGATTTTCTCCCATTGCCAACTCTAAGATTTCAATGCCAGGAGTGGACAACTATGGCACCTTTACCATGCTGGCTCAGGAATTCTGGGAATTGAAGTCCACAGGTTGCAAAGGTGCCATAGTTGTCCATTCCTGCTTTAATATCTACTCTGAATTCTAGGGAGGCAGGGAACTCTTGGCCTGCCTCATTACATGGGCACTATTGCCTAGTTTAGTAAGCTCCAGATGTGTAAGTGGTCTTGCACACTAATGAAATGAACAGAGGGAACATGCTTGTATTCAGCCCTGGAACAATGGTGGGTTGCCCCCGGTTCAGACCGGTTTGCAAAAACTGGTAGTAAAACTGGCGGGAGGCTCCGCCCACTGACCCAGATGTCATCATAGGGGATCTGCGCATGCATGCGCAGGCATGATGAGAACTGGTTGTAAAGGTAAGTAGAACCCACCCCTGCTCTGGAACCCATGGAAGTCATTGCTGATAACCATGATGCATTCATACTTGTAACATCTCCATTGAATGAACATCTGCGTAAGACGTTATGGGGACAGCATTAACTTTTCTGTTGGAACAAAATAACTTTTTGCTGGAAAGTCAAATTCCTGATAAAACTTGATGGGCTCATAGTAGGAATGTTCTTTTCTTGCAAGCCCCCCCCCCCTCCCCCAAATCATTGTGATGACAAAGGCAATAGCAACACAACTAGGAGATGGTAAAAACTGGAAGATGAGAAAGTAGTGAACTGGCAATTAATTTGTTTATAACAGAGGTGACATCACAACAGGTAGCAGTGAGCCAAGATTATCAGCAGTGCAATAATCTAGGGGGTGGCAGAATTTCTTCCTTGATAAGATTTAGAGAATCATAGAGGGAGAATGGCTTTATAGGCACTTGGAATCTATCTGTAAAGCTTTGAGGTAAAACCATAAAAGCAAGGCTTTGACCATAAAAACAAGGCTCCCCGATATTGCTGTAAAAATCCACATAATCACTAGGTGGGAGTAAAGAGTTAAGGGAAGACTGGAAAAGTAAAAGTTGATTCAGCCCAGGTATGGAGATATGGGGGGGGGGGGGCAAGCATTTTAATTAACTTGCTGTAATTGAGACTGGGACATTCTCATTTGATTCCTAAGATTCTGTATTTTCCCCCAAAGTAGCATCAAAAATATCCTACTGAAATCTCTGCTGTTCTTCCCCTCTTGGTCTTGCCAGCTATGTGGGCCTGACAAAAAGTTTTTGCAAATCCTGATCTGGTACCTTTACCAAGAAGGTTTTCTTTTAGGCCATCATTTATGAATGGAGAAGCTGTGTTCCTCCAGGTGTTGCTATCCACATCTCCCAGAAGTTCTGATCAGCCTGGCCTGCATGGTGAAGAATGCTGGAATACGAGAAAATAATACGGCAGCATCTTGGCAAGACATAGGCTTTCTAAGGCAACACTTTCAGAGATTGTCAAATCGCATTTTCCTAATTCTTTTAATCCTGAGTTTTTCTTGGGCCCTTGGAGCCTTCCCTGACCATTGTTCCTCAACATTGGCAGTAGTTTCCTGCCATTGTGTTTAAAAAAATGAAATCCTTCCTCAGAACTCCACCCCAAAAATTCAGCCCCATCAAGATGTAGGGTGTGCTCTGCCCACTTTGCCCTTCCAAGTCAAGGGGCACCCTGAATCAATTCTACCAAAAGGAAGCCCAAGAATACTAAAATGCCACCTATTCTACTGTTGACCTCATCCCATTCCTAAGAAGCCTGTAAGGGGTGTGTATAAGAGCACCAGTGTGCCTACTGTCCCTGTCCTTATATTCCTTTGTTACTTACTCTTTTCATGTATTCAAATTATGTTTATACTTTTACCTGTTATCTTAAATATGCTTGACAAATAAATTGGTTATGATTATGATTATCATAAACCGTGATTTCATCTCTGGTCTCTATAGCTGAGAAATGAGAAATATAATGCTGTGTTTTTCTTTAAGTATTTATAAGTGGCTTTGAATGAACTAAAAGTTACAGAGCAGTTAGCAAGCTAGTTAGGAACTTCATGGAAAATGAAATCTGGTCTAATGGTTAAGGCACCAAGCGAGAAATCAGGAGATTGTGAGTTCTAGCCATCAAAGGCAACTGGGTGACTTTGGGCCAGTGACTCTCTCTCAACCCAAAGGTGGTTGTTGTGGAGGAAAGAGCAGTTCTGGGATTCAGCCAGTTCACACAACTTCAGGAGAACCAGTTGTTAACTTTCTGAGCAGTGTGGTGAACTAGTTGTTGGAAGAAATCATTAGGGCAGAGAACCAGTTGTTAAATTATTTGAATCCCACCACTGGGAAAGAGTATTAGGTATGTTTGCCATCTTGAGTTATTTATAAAAACAATAAAGTTGGGATAAAAAAAACTGAACAAAAAAAATCAAATCAGCACAGAGGGAAGGAGGTCATGCTGAGAAAAGCCTCTAGAAGGGCTATGGTTTAATTTCAGAAATATTGATAATATTATGATTTCCGATGGAACAAGTGTTTTGTGTGGGTTTATTTTTTTTTTTTAACTTTCAAAGAGCAGCTCTTAGGGCAGCTTACAGCCGGTGAAGACGAATGATAAAAATCTAGCTACTTAAAAAAAATCCCATAAAAGGAACAATTTTAATCCCCAAATATTTAACAGGGGCGTTGAAGAGATTAATCTGAAGTATCAGACGTAAGACTATGATGGCTGGTCCAATATTTTATTGTGCTGCAGGAGATGATGGGGAAGGGAACAAATGACCTTCATAAGGGCAAAGAATTCCATAATGTGAATGCAATGATGGAGAAATTCTGGCTTCTCTCATAAGGTGAAGGAGACTCCAGAGAACTGCAACAACACAAGGTATGTTTGAAGCCCTGATGCTTTTTCACATGCCTTTGCTTCTATTTTGTCCTCCCATGCAAGTAAACCCTTTCCCCCAAGTATTGTTCCTACTTGCCTTGAGCTGACATTCCCCAGGAAATGAGACATGCAGAAATCCATTTGAAATCTGCATTTTGTTTCCTATATTGGGGCTGCTTTTAAACTGTTAAAAACAATAGAAGATTCAATCATAACCATCCTACTGTAATATCTTTAGCCTTTGTTTTGCTTCACATTGTTTCTTATTTTTCTTCAAAAGGCCATGTTTTCCTTTCATTTCTCTCTGTGTGTGAATCTGTGAAATATCATACATTTTCTTCTCCTTTTTATAATGAAATCTAAAGTTGGCTCTTGGTGGGATTTTATTTTTCCTCTTCTTTTGTTTCCAGCGAAACAACGTGGAAGATCCTTGAGCTATTAGTAACAACATACTGTGACAACTGAAGTTTAATCACTGGAAGAAAGAAAGTTGATAGCAGAGAATGTTTGAAACTGCAGTACTATAAAATTAAAACCCAGTTTTCAAAATAAAGGGCAGCTGGTGATGTTGGCCTTATCAGAAATAATTGTTTGCTTATGTTGCAGCTTGTAGCTTGTGATAATTTATGTTACTACTTCTTGCTATTGGATTTAATCAACCAGTGCTTGAGAGTAGTAATGAACAGTTTATTTGTACATACAATGTGTAGAATCCAGACTGCCTCTACTAAGAATAGGCAGATTCGTGCTATTCATAGTGGAAAATTGTGAAAAGAAGAGAGGAAAAAAAGTGATTTGTGAGTGTATCTCCTAGCATTATTCTCCACTCTATCCAATGAGCACTTGTTATATTTTCAGTTAAGTTAATCATTTAAAACGTCTATAGATAAATATCTGTAAGTATACATTAGCACACAAATTACATCTAAATTATCCCACTCTATTCTGTAATACATTAAGTTATTTTTTAGGGAGCATAAGATACAGTAAGAGAAAGGAGTCTGAGTGTAATACATTTCTACATATATAGCACCCAGCATACTATAACAAAAGAAATATGGAATAAATGGCCATACATTTATCATATGCAAGATGAGAATGTTCCTAACTCAAATCTGCATTCTGATTATATTATGAATGTTCAAACTTCTGTTGACGCTTTAGTGTAATTTATTCCAATTCAAAAAAAAATCCTCCTTCTGTTATACTAATTAGAAGATCCTGTAAGTAGTTTATTCATAGAAAATCTTTATCAAACAATTGTGTGTATACATACACACACACACACAAAATGGGCACGCACACATACTACTCAGCGATATAACACATTAGTATAACATTGTTAGACTTCACAATAGCACAGGACCTCCCTTCTTTCCTAGACTCATTTTTGTTTTAAATATATATATACTTTAAACTTAGTTTATGGCTTTCTCAGATTCTGCCATTAGCTGCTCCATCCTTGTCAGATTGACACTTTTCT
Organism: Masticophis lateralis; assembly: GCA_030761175.1. Classification (NCBI taxonomy): domain Eukaryota; kingdom Metazoa; phylum Chordata; class Lepidosauria; order Squamata; family Colubridae; genus Masticophis; species Masticophis lateralis. The sequence goes on from JAUDYJ010000001.1 coordinate 207,789,933, forward strand.
CTTCCACTGAAATGGACACAAGTCATATTCTCTCTCCAACTCTTGTGTTTCATTTCTTATGAAATTACCCAGGGGTGGGCTTCAAAAATTTTAGCAAGGGGTTCTCTGCCCAATTGCTGGGTGGGGGTTGCCATAGTGGGTGTGGCCTAGTCAGCCTCCTGCAACACGGGGGTTTTTGCCCTCCCTGGACTCCGGAGGCTTCCTTTGAGCCTCCTGGAGGGTGAAAATGGCCTCCTCAGGCTCCGGAGGCCCTCTGGAAAAACAGGCCTATGGGAAGTTTGGGAAGGCCAGAAACGGGCCTGTTTCCCGCCTTCCCAAACTTCTCGTAGGCCTGTTTTTCACCGTGCATGTCCTGCACTTACCTGCATCCAAAACATGCCATGTGGGGACTCCTGGGATGGGTGGAGAGGGCGGGGCCAGCCAGGAGTGGGATTTGGGGGTTCCCCAAACTGCACAGAATCTTAGCTAGAGTGTCTCTCGAATCCCTGCAAACCCCCAGCAGCCCACCCCTGAAATTACCTCTGTTCTATGTTCAAGCTAAGTGAGATTTGCAAATCCTAAAATAATTATGTCATTAACAATATTTTTTAAAAACAAAAGCTTTATTGATGCATACTGTTTAGGGACTCTTCGGGGGTATGAATTATGGTATGAATTACGGAAACAGTCACCAGAAGGCTGCAGGACTTTGGAAATCAATTGCTGTAGTACAGCTCAATAACTTTTTTTTTTTTAACAAAGGAAACACCATTTGAATGAATGAATGAATGAATGAAAACCCAGATTGCACGGGGGACACCTGGAGGATCTGCCACAAGCCCCTTGGGGCTTAAACAAGCAAATAGTCCTTTGAATGCTAAGTATGGTACAGATTCAGTGATTGTGATAATTTACGAAATTATGCCTTAAGCTTTGCTTGGGAACCGGGAGAGATACATCCTTCACAATATATAATACAGGGAAAGTGTCATTTCCCTTTCACTTCATCTTTCAATATTATTATGGTAAGGAATGTAAGAACTGTAGTTATCAACATGAAGAATTACAATGAGTGCAGATTAGATGTTGACATCAAAAGAGCAACACACAACCTTCCTCTCCCCTTCGCCCCCCCCCACATAGGATGTTCATATTCCAGCAAGTGCTAATAAGCCAAATACAATTTGCAATGTTTCCCTCCCTTTCTCAAAATGAATAAGTTCACCAGTGATGGTGAACTTATAACATGTATGTCAAATATGACACACCATGATGTTTTGGGTGACGTAGCAGCATTCACCAATCCCACCAACAGCTATTCTCAAAAGCACACCCTGTTTTTGAGGGGTTTTCAGAGGCTGCAGAAGACATGGAAGAGCATTCTTCAAGAACGAGGAGGGCCTTGTGTGACCCAGATCAGGAAAGCCACAGGGGCCTGGCAATAGAAAGAGTATAGCCCTTGAAGGTTAGCGGTGAGTGTCAGATCCTGGAGAATGCTGGGCCATAGGGACAATCATGCCATCCCCCAAAGATCGCAAACCTTGAGGAATGGCGGGAGGTGGCATTTTTGAATGGCAGCATGATGCTAGGGTTGAAGTCAAAGTCCCAGTTTGAACTTCAGGTCTGTTCTTGGTACTGTAACTGAGTGTTGAGGGTGGCCGAGATTGGTTTTGGTGGTGGTGGGAATAGAGAATTGTTTCTCTTTTGTTCAGTGTGAATGTGTGTGAAACATACCAGCAGAGTCAAGTTAGGCATTTTCCAAAATTTCGACATATCAAGCTGAAAAGGTTCACCATGACTCTTCTGTACTGAACTAAGCCAATGACTGTGCCTGCACATACTATATGTACATTTGTGCTAACTTTGATCCCATTTTCTTTACATCTCACACACACATAAACTTTTAATTTGCTTTTGTTTTTAATCCCCCCTCCCTTTTTTTGAGGGGGAGCATTAACAATATTCAGGAGAGAATTTCTAACAGAAAAATCCAGCAACAGGACAAATCAAAACTAAAAATCAAGTGCTTACTTAATAGCAAAGATATTTATGAAGCGCACACAGTAGCTCATGCAAAAAAACAAAAACAAAAAAACTCTAGGTTTCACTAGGAGTCTCCAAAACCAGATCCTACATTTATGCAAATATTTCGGTTCAATCAGTTGTTTTGAGCTCAAAGAAGTCATTCTGGCCCCAAGTCAGGTTGATCTATTTTGGATGTGTTTTGAGTTTGAAAAGGCCTTGTTTTGAACTCCAAGGATCTGTCTTGAACTCCAAAGTTATGTTTTGAATTCAAGTCCTTGGTTCTGAATTTAGAGAAAGCCGCTTTGAACTCCAGGATGGCTGGAGAAAGCTGCTCTGAACTCAAAACTGAGCACTTTGAGCAAAAACCATTTTGAATTTGAAACATTTTTTTTCACACCCCTCTTGGATTCCTTTTTCTACCTCCCTGCCCAATCTCCATGAGGCTCCTTCTGAGATTAAAAAATTCTGACCTTGCCATGCAAATTTTGTCTTGATACCTGTATGGGGATTTCTGCAAAAGATTACTACTGAGAAGCAGGTTTTGCTTTTGCTTTTGCTTTTTTATTTTTTATTTTAATTTTACCTTTACGTCCTGTCCCTGCAAATTCCTTTTTAAGAACCCAAAGCCTTTCATATCCTCATGAAAACCTCCAGCCTTAGAAATGAACGAACGGCTGAAGGAGTGGGAGAAAGCGAGTCTGCGGAATGCCTGTGCTTATGGGAAATCAAGTTTGGTGCTTTCGTGTGAAGGTTAATAAATTTCCAATAAGTGATAAAGGCTGCCTTTGGGTGGCTGATTGGGGAGGTCGTGTACTAGTCATCCTTGGCCTGGCTGGATTATCCATTTTGCTCAGTGGGTGCGGAGGGTCTTTTGTTGTTGTTGTTGTTGTTGTTATTTTGGCCCTTTCGAATTGAGACATAACAAAATCCACAGGAGAGAAAAGCCTTATTAACATTCTGTCTGAGGAAGATTCTAATAAAGCCAGCTGGAAATGGCTTGTGGATCCAGGCATATTTTCCTGCTGTATAACTGAATAACTCTGGTAGATGCACATAGCCCAAATCCATGACCTTCCATGGAGCTCTGTACTTAAACAAACCTCATCTGTAAACCTTGGAGCGTGAAAACAGTCATCTTGCTGATTAGTTGCCATGTGAGAGCCATGTGCCAACAAACCTATCGTGTTAGGAGGCAGTCGGCGTTTCTTGTAATGAGGGAAATCTCTGGAAGAGTGAAATGCAGGCAGAAGATCATGACTAACGAGCAGGATTTTGATGATGCTCCATGTCTCCAGCCTAAATGCATTGGAGAATATATTTTGATGGAAGTTCCAATAAAAAAAAAAAACCCACTCAGTTATTTAGTGCAAAGGAGAAACTAAACCAAACATAATCATCTCCATTTCATGGCCAATTATTGGAGGAAGCAGAGGCATGGGAATCAAAGAAAATAATGCTATTTTTAATTGAAGAGTATAACTTTTATTTGTCCTGGTATTCATCTCTCCTAGGACAAAAAAGAAAAGAAAAGAAAAGAAAAGAAAAGAAAAGAACATACAATATACACACATTAATTGATGGCATCTAAGCATATACGTAAGATTCCCTCATAATTAAATGGTAGCTATTGTTTTAAAAACACAGCCCTATACCTCCTTTTTGAGCAGGGCTGAATGGAGTAAAATGCCTTCAGCTGTGCTTCTGACCCTCAGTGCCTCCACCTGATTTAAAATTAGCTGATTTACAGGGCAAATGAAGGGATGAAATACATAGCTGGACATTGCGGTTGGTTCCCAATCAGGATGGGGAGGGGGGGAAGCGGAAGGGGAGGGCGGGGGAAGAGAAAAAACGATCAGCACCATTTTCTCCCTCACAAAGCAGTAGATCCTCTCTTTATAAATATGAAACACATTGTCGGCAGCAGTCCACTGACCTGACAGGCACACGGTCTAGAATCTTGTTGGAATTACATTGGAAGTAAGGTAGTAATGTGATTAGTATCCAAATGAACGTATGCCTCAAATAGCCCAAATTTAATTTTACGTCTTCCAGTAGAAATGATTTAAACTGAATTCAGCCCAGGTGCGCTTCCTGTGAGGTTTTCTAATTGCCTCAAATCAGAGTGATACTGTGTCTTTCTGTGTGTTTTTTCTCCCCTGTAAAAAAATGATGGAAAGGCTTCTGATGTTCCTTTGAATAGAACTATTTTGCCAATCATTCTACTTCAATAGTAACCATTTATTTTTTCAAGCACTTAGTTCCTTGATCAGAATCCATATTCATGCAGACCTGCTGTAATCCACTTTACCACTTAATGTTGCAATTCAAATGTTCAGTAAGAAGCAAAACCCTCCAGAATAAAGCATGAATATTACCGTGTGGGGCTGTAAAGAGAAGACTATTAGAATATATCACCAACACACTAGGGGACCATTTAGTGCTCTGCTCTAAATACATCATTTAATTACAATGGAGACATTACTTCATGTTTCTACTGATGTAAGTATTATTAGAATTCATGATATTCGCAGGCTACGGTGGGCCATTACGTTGGCCATAAGCTATTCCATAAGATTTACTACTAAAGGCCCGCAAGGGTATTTGAGCATTCATGGATTCTGAAGCGGTAAGCTTTTATCTAAGACACATAAGTGAGGGACAACCGAGTTATTATCTCTAAGAAACATAGCTTAATATTTTGGATTCTAAAGGTTAAGGTGCCATAAATCCTGAATTACTCTAAGATATCACAGAAAAAGACATTTTTATTTTATTTTACTCCACTCTGCCTCTTAAAATATTTTATGGTGGCAGCTTCCCCAAGTTGTGCCATGGTGTTGACATGCAGTCCCTCGACAGATTGGGAATGCTGATGCAGCATTTCTTTTGGTGGGAAGAAGCACACCTACCTCTGTTCCCCTTCCCCTCTCCTCTCCTCCCCTCCCCTCCCTTCCCCTCCCCAAACTGCTCTCCCCCCAAAGAAGTTATGGAGGTACAGAAGGAGAGGTCTATGCTTGAGGTTGCTCTGCTGCCCAGACTCACATACCTCAACATCCACACCAAGGGAATTTGATGACTGTTGAATCCAGATCTTGTAGACTGCATTCTCTAATGTCTACTTTGCAATATGATGAATCTAGGCTCAAAGAAGCTATCACTATCCATTTTTGTTATCTAACCATTGATAAAATAAGTCCCATGTCATATAATATTCAGTTTGTTCTTTCTTCTTAATTGCAAGCGTTAATCTATTCATCTCTGCACATTCTAATATTTTCCTGATCACATTCTCATCTGTGAGGATCTGTTCACTTTTCCAATTTTGTGCAAATGCAATTCTAGCTGAAGTTAATATATGAATAATTAAATATCAATTCCTCTTATGGTATTTTTTGGGTAAAATCCCCACTAAGAATATTTCTGGCTTTAAATCAAGATGCTTTATCATTTTTTCCAGCCACATATATATTTTTGTCCAATATTTTTTTGCTTTTAAGCATGTCCACCACATATGATAATATGACCCAGGCATCTGCTGGCACTTCCAGCATTTAGCTGACTTATCTTTAAACATCTTTGCCAACCTTGCTGGTGCAAAATGCCATCTATAAAACATCTTATACAAATTTTCTTTGTACGCAGTTGACATTGTTAATTTATAGTTCCTATCCCATAGTTTCTGCCATTTATCTAACTCTATTGTATAACCAAAGTTTTTTGCCCATACTATCACTGTCTCCTTCACTTGTTGATCTTCCAATTTAATGCCTAATAAGTAGCTGTATATTTTCTTTATGAATTTTTCTCCTTCCTTCCTTCCTTCCTTCCTTCCTTCCTTCCTTCCTTCCTTCCTTCCTTCCTTCCTTCCTTCCTTCCTTCCTTCATATATATATTTCTTTTGGAATAACAGCCAAAATTAGCATCTTTTATGCCATTTAGAACATTTGCTAAATGGGAGACATTAGACTTGTCAAAATCATTACATGACCTTGCTATACTAATATTATTTCCCAATGTTGGTTTTTTCCCCTATTTATGCTATTCAAGTTCACTCTCTTCCAATCTCTCTCCAATCTCGATTACCCGAATCTCTCCCCTTCCCAATTTTACTGCCCGTGGCATTATCCCACACAATGGACAATATTCTTTGCAGAGTTATTCATGCAATTCTCCAATGTTTAAATTTCTTTGAAATCTCAGATGCAAAACATTTCTTGACTAGTAAGATTTGAGACAAGGAGTACATACATTTGGAGTATCAGAAAGAATTAAGAGTTTATTTACAATTCAGAACGATCTATGTTTCTGTGTGTGTTTAATCTGTCAGACCTTTCTCTGGACATACAAATTCCCTTCAGTTGTTCTGTAAATATAATCAGTCACACTTCAAGAAAAAAAATCTTCTTGTATTTAGTTAAAGATTTAATAAATTCAGCTTTGCTTTGCCTTACTCTGGTCTTTGAATGTATAAAAGAGAGTCAGCAGTAAGTCAAATTTACTCTTAGAATCATACTTCAGAAGGAGCAGAGCATTTCCAATTGCCCTCTAGCTTCCAATCTCTCTGTTTGGTGTATTTGATTTCTCAGAGATGATTGTCATGCGCTGTATGGAAATATTTTTCCACTTGGGTCTTTCTATACCCAGGAAAGCATCATTTTGGACGAACCTTAGAGAGTATGGAACAACAGCTTACGGTATCTGTTCCAGGCCCTATGAGGATTAAGACTGATTTCCTTTATGCTAGTATATTAGGATCCAGAGAGTGCCCCTTGGCTGTGTGCAACCATACTGAGAATGTGGAAATGGGGGCTTAAAAAAAAGAACAGTTAGATATAGTAGTAAGATCCTTGTTGGTGCAATGGTCCTGATTTCATGCAGTTCCTAGTACGATTTGATAGCTTATTAGTAACCTTGACTATCAGTAAGTGTTGTATCTTTTTATTCTTGATGAATGTATTTTATTCTCATGTACACTGAGAGCATATACACCAAGGACAAATTCCTTGTGTGTCCAATAAAGAATTCTATTCTGTTCTGTTCTGTTCTGTTCTGTTCTGTTCTGTTCTGGTCCGGTCCAGTCCAGTCCAGTCCAGTGAGCCAACATCTGGAGGAGGAGTGGTCAGGGGCTGGCTTGAGGTGGAACGGACGATGATTGGAGCATGTGATCGGAAAGGGAGAAAGGGGTTGGTTTTGTGAGCATTGTATTATTGAAGGAAAGCCCAGGTTTTTCAGATTTGGGATTTCCCAGATGTGCCAGTTTACCTATTGCTAGTAAAGAGAACTTTGGAAAATGCCTGCTTCAGTGTCTTTACTAGGAGTCAGGGGTTTTCTGGAATGCTGACACCAGTCCAGTCCAGTCCAGTCCAGTCCAGTCCACTCTACTCTACTCTACTCTACTCTACTCTACTCTACTCTACTCTACTCTACTCTACTCTACTCTACTCCTGAAATAGTTGTGGAAACAGGACATTATCTTCTCTATTGCTGCACAGTCCTTTTTCGGTCCTGTGAAAAAGACACTCCATGTTCAATAGCTAACTTTGCCTGGGAAGATTTTTGTTGGAATTTGCAAATTTTTCCTGTTTTAAATCACAAAAGAGAAAAGGGAAAGGATCATATCTGCTCCTGGTACCTTGCTCAGCCAAGCGCTCTTATTTTCATCAATATCAACTAGGAGAATCTATCTACCTACCTACCTATCTATCTTATCATCTATTATGTATCATCTATCATCTCTCAAATATTAAATTTGCATGCTGCCCATCATAATAAATAAATAAAAAGATCAAGTGAGGTGAAATCTCTCTACCAGAAGGGACCTACAGAACCACTGCTGGTAATCGCAGAGAGTACAGGGCCAGCTGGACTATAGTTAGAGCTGGCCATGGCCACTCCCTATGCTGGATCTGTTGCAGTCCCTCTTGGCTTGAGTAGACTGGAGCAAATGAACTGGCTCTCCTTCATACTCAGATGTCATTCCTTTGTATACATCCATGTCCCTGATGCTTAGGATCTAACAACTTGACATGGAAAGATAAATCACATTTTAGAACATAATGTTGACTATATAATTGGAGAGAGAATAATGGAACCCTTTTTAAAAAACTCATTTTTTTTCAGGGATTATCATGCACAGAGTGAAGTTGGCAAATCCATAAAAATGAGGATAATTTCCTGCAGAAATTGTACAGCTAAAAGCAAACATCCCAACCTGCTTTAATCAAAGGAGTCTAGCAAGAAACAATCAATTAAAGAACAGTCTGATTCTCTGTGACATCAATGTATGAAAATCTGTTAGACGCCAGATTGTGTCTCAAGACACATATGATGAACTGAACAAAATGACCTGCTAATAGCTTTTACGGGTAATAAATGCATCATGTTATTGGTAATTCTGCAGATGGTAAATCAAGCTAATATCTGAGCTGAAACAAGCAACTTGGTATATATCCTTCAAAAGAGTTCTTGTAATTCCCTAATTGTATCACGCTAAAAACACTATTTCCAATTTAGCCACTGAAAATTAAAAGATCTGCTCTCTGTAAGCAGGTATTTTCATATTTAGAACTATTTGCTAAATAGTTTCTTGTTCCTTTGGTTTTAGGATCCCATGTTCCCTTTCCAATCAGTATACTTGTTCAAGATATATCTTATAAACAATCTCTTTATAATATCAGCTACCTCTGGCTCTGATCTACATATCTGAAAGATAGTCCAAAAAACTTACTTAGGAGACTAAATTATGTTATACTATGAAGCAGCAAAAATTACAATGTATAAATGTTAACATTTTCTAAGAACGGAATTCGGAAATACCCTAATTGTATTTGGGCTGAATGAAATATAAATAATTTAATTTTGGACGTAATAATAAGACAACTCATATTTTATTCTGAAACAAACAAAAGCTGAATTTCCAATGTATTCTGTGTCTCATGATAGTGAAATCTGGCAATCCCACTCCTTGCCCTCTCCCTTTCCATTCTTTTGAACTGAGGTCAAGGAAAAACAAAATAAATACAAGGGACAAAACATCTTATCTGCCATACAACTCACTTTTTCAGATTTTTAAAAATGTAGCTCTTTCATACTGTTCGCTAAGCTTCTGGGGGAAAACAATGAGTTTCACCTGAGGAGCACCAACTGGTAGCAATCCAAACGTAGTTATCCAGTTTTGTTAACAAAAAAAAAAAAAAAGGTAGAGGAAGAACAGATGTTCATTGCCCAATTATTAAACTATCTGCTAAAAAGTGTTTTTGACAGGCTCATTCATCAGGAAACAAGCAAATGATTGGAATGCATTAATAAAACCTGAGAGCAACCACCGAACGTGTTAAATCCGCAGATACTGTAAAAAGCTGTCAGGCTTCTTCAGGAGGTAACGGTGAGGTTTAGTAAATGTGATGAGAGAACCCAAAGCACAGAGACAGGGAGGGAGGGGGGGGTGTAGAGAGAAAAAGGAAGAGGTTGTTCTGGAGAAGCTTTTGTGTAAGCTGTCTTTCCCAGAGTCCTGTGAAACTCTAGAGGTGCTGACCTGCATTATTCCCTTGGATCTTCCTTTTCCTTCCTTTCTTTCAGCTGCATGTGGGTATTTGCTGAACGGTTACCGGTTGCTGTGCTCCATTTTAAACATAAACATGCTTACTAGCTCTCTTCTAAATTGCATATTAGTACCAATTGATTAGCGTTTGGTAGTAAAAGATCAATCTGTTCTGATTTATTACATGAATGAATTCAACGTTCAGGGCACGCGAACACAAGGCCCACACAGCATTAGTACCGATTTGCTTTTGTTTCCTATTACTAAAGGCGCAGTAGATATTACAGGTTCATTTTGAGAAGGAGGAGAATGTTGCATTCGGCCAAAAGTGTGTCCTCTGAGATGCTTCCATTTTCAGGAATTCTGCAAGAGTACTAAGAGTGGTTTTTTTTTGCACATATCATCATGGATCAGAGTGAGTATCTGAAGTCCTGTTTCAGGGTGGACAACCTACGGCCCTAGCTCTAATTGCACAACCCTTCCATAATGGATCAATTCTGATTTTTGGTTAAGAGCTCTCTGCTCATGTTTTGTGTGATCTATTATTTGGAGAGTGTAGTGGAAAGAAAGACGGGGGAAAATAGAAGTTGCCAGAGAGAAAATTGTGCTCCCATCCACATTTATCTCTTGTTTGAATCACTGTTTGCTTCAACCCATGCCACCATGAATAGTCTCTTCGTTCATTAATTTCATGAATCCTTTAATTCATTAACAGAGGACAGATTCATTAAAACTTGGTTGCCCACATCTGCAACTTATGACCAACTGCTAAATATCACAGAGAAGCCCCATATTTATTCCAAGGGTAGACTATCAATAACCCTATGGCCAGGGGTGAAATCTACTTACTTTCCCAACTGGTTCGGAATTGCATGTGCTGCACACACATGGACTCTCTTCTGTGCATGCGCAGAGGGTAAAAAACTGGTTACTTCCTGGTTAAAACCAGGAAGTAATGACGACTGGGCAGGTGGGCGGACCTTGCACCGCCATCGTTACCAGTTCTCCGAACCACTGGCTGCCATCACTATTGGTTCGTCCGAACCAGTCCGAAACGGGAGCATTTCACCCCTGCCTATGGCTCCCAACAGTCCTTTTATAGCCAACTAAGACCCTTAAGTGGGACAGAGCTGAAAATATTGTCTCAAGTTGCCCATTTCTTAGATGCATAGAAGGTTCCAATATTATCCCTCCAACTTATTCCGGGGTTCCATATTTACTCAAGAACATTGTACCAACTCTTGAGATTTTGCTAGGCACACTTCTCTGTAGTCTTCAACAGCAGTGGTGGGATTCATCCAGTTCGCACCACTTTGGGTGAACCGGTTGTTAACTTTCTCAGCAGTTTGGTTGGTGGCGGTTGAGACCCCTAGACTTATGGTCATGGGGAATTTCAACCTGCCATCTGTCGGCGAAATGTCAGAGGTAGCCCAGGAGTTCATAGCTTCCATGACGGCCACGGAAATAGAGGATATAGTCATCAAGCCCTTGTCATAGTCAGATCACTCACTCCTTCGACTAGACTTTTGAGCCGCTACCCTCCACCGCAGGGAGACGGAACCAACCAGGTGGTTCCGTCCCAGGCGCCTGATGGATCCTGATAGGTTCCTGACGGAGCTTGGCTCTGAGGCCCTGGCTCACAACTCGACTGAGGCTCTGGCTCACGACTTGACTGAGGACCTGATGGCCACCTGGGATAGGGCAGCCACTGGGGCTTTAGATCGCGTCGTGCCTTTGCGGCCTCTGACCCGGTGCTGAACTCAATTGGCTCCTTGGCTTTCCGAGGTGCTGAGGGAGATGAAGCGCCGGAAAAGATGCCTGGAGAGCAATTGAAGGGCAAGCCATTCTGAATCTGACCAGACACTGATGAGGTCTCATATTAAGACTTACTTAGTGATGATAAGAGCAGCAAAATCTAATTATTTTTCCACCCTTATTGCATCTGCAGATAACCGCCTGCCCTGTTTAGGGTGACCCGCTTCCTACTTCATTTGGGAGTGTGGGACGACCCCTTGCAGAGTAGAGTTGAGGATTTTGTGCAATATCTGCATAACAAAATAGCTCAGATTAGGGAAGGCCTGGACTCCGACTGGGTAGTTTCAGATGGGGTGATAGGGGTGGGTCTTGAGAGTGTTATCTGGGAGGAGTTTGACCCTGTGGCTCTCGAGGACGTGGACAGGATTCTGGGGAGACTTAGTGCTGCCATATGTTTATTGGATCTGTGTCCCTCCTGGTTGGTGCTGGCCTCCTGAGCGGTCACACGAGGCTGGCTCCAGGGGATGATTAATGCTTCTTTGAGTGAGGGCTTCCCTTCCACCTTGAAAGAGGTGGTGGTGAGGTCCCTCCTCAAGAAGCCTTCCTTGGACCCAGCTGTATTATCAAAATATCATCCAGTCTCCAACCTTTGCTTTGTGGTGAAGGTTGTTGAGAGTGTGGTGGCACGACAACTTCCCCAGTACCTGGATGATGCTGTCTGTCTGGATCTGTTCCAGTCGGGCTTCAGACCAGGGTACAGCACAGAAACAGCATTGGTTGCATTGATGGATGATCTTTGGAGGGCCCAAGACAGGGGCTGCTCCTCTGTCCTGGTCCTATTGGACCTCTCAGCGGCTTTTGATACCATCGACCATGGTATCATGCTGCATCGGTTGGAGGGATTAGATGTAGGGGGCACCGTGTTGCGGTGGTTCTCCTCCTTCCTCTCTGACAGTATGCAGTCTGTGTTGGCAGGGGGTCAGAGGTCGACCTCAAGGCGCCTTGTTTGTGGGGTACCACAAGGGTCGGTCCTCTCACCCATTCTGTTCAACATTTATGTGAAGCCTCTGGGTGAGATCATCCGTGGATTTGGGGTGAAGTTTCATCAGTATGCTGATGATACTCAGCTGTACATCTCCAACCCTGACCATCCCAATGATGCACTTGATGTGATATCCAGGTGTCTGGAGGTCGTGTGGATCTGGATGGGGAGAAACAGGCTCAGACTCAACCCCTCCAAGACTGAGTGCTGTGGTTCCAGACGTCCTGGTATAGCCAGCTGGTTCCAACGCTGACTATTGGGGGTGAGACCTTGGCCCCCACAGAGAGGGCCCACAACTTGGGTGCCTTCCTGGATGCATGGCTGTCGCTAGAAGAGCAAGTGATGGCTGTGGCCAGGGGGGCTTTTTATCAGGTTTGCTTGATTCACCAGTTGTGCCCCTTTCTGGACCAGGACTCCTTGTGCACTGTCACTCATGCCCTCATCACTTCCCGTCTGGACTACTGTAATGCTCTCTACTTGGGGCTCCCCTTGAAGAGCACTCGGAGGCTCCAACTGGTCAAGAATGTGGCCGCATGGGCGATTAGGGGAGCAACTCGGCGCACCCATATAACACCCGTCCTACGTGAGCTGCACTGGCTCCCAGTGGTCTTCTGGGTGTGATTCAAGGTGGTGGTGACCATCTTTAAAGCACTCCATGGCTTAGGACTTGGGTACTTACGAGACCGCCTTCTGCTGCTGATAGCCTCCCATCGGCCAATATGCTCCCACAGAGAGGAACTCCTCAGGGTGCCATCGGTCAAACAGTGTCGACTGGCGGCCCCCATGGGGAGAGCCTTCTCTGTGGGGCACCTGCCCTCTGGAACGAATTGCCCCGGAGATACGGATGATCACTGACCTACGCACCTTTCGCTGTGCCCTCAAGATGCTACTGTTCCAACAAGCTGGGCTGGCTATTTATTTTATTTTATTATTTTATTTTATTTTATTTTATTTTATTTTATTTTATTTTATTTTATTTATTTTATTTTATTTTATTATTTTATTTATTTTATTTTATTTTATTTTATTTTATTTTATTTTATTATTTTATTTTATTTTATTTTATTTTATTTTATTTTATTTTATTTTATTTTATTTTATTTTATTATTTTATTTTATTTTATTTTATTTTATTTTATTTTATTTTATTTTATTTTATTATTTTATTATTTTATTTATTTTATTTTATTTTATTTTATTTTATTATGATTTTAAATTGGGGTTTATTTTTAATGATTAAGGCCAATTGTTTAATATGTTTTAAAATGCTTTTAAATTTTGTATTTGGATTTTTTTTACTATTGGCTGTGCACCGCCCTGAGTCCTTCGGGAGAAGGGCAGTATAGAAATTAAATTATTATTATTATTATTATTATTATTAATAATAATAATAATAATAATAATAATAATAATAATAATAATAATAATAATAATATAATAAAAGAAATCATTTGGGCAGAGAACCAGTTGTTAAATCATTTGTTAAATCACCACTGTCCAACAGCCATAGCATGACTTCATGTGATGGTCTTTAAATGCCCAGAAGAGTTCTTTCTACAGGAAAACACACATTAAAATTTCTTGGAAACTCTCACATCATCCCCATTCTGAAGTATCTGAACAATAAAAGCAAATAAATGGATGCTTCTGCTCAAATTCTCACTGCTTAAATGTGGCATTTGAAGAAGACATGCTGGCATGCAAACAGTTTGCCTTCTGTACTCAATGGTGGTACAAGTGGCCATTAACAGTTCTAATTTAGGACAGGTCCAAGTCAATATATTTATATTTTAGAGATAATTCATTTTTTAAAATCTGGCCATATGGCTTATAATTCTCCAAAGAATCAGAATATTCATATACTAAATCATACAGTGTGAAGTTATTAATAATTACATTTAAAAAAATAACTTTAAATCTCATACAACACACACACAAGAGCCAAATATGAGTAATATTAATTGCATCATCCAAAAATCTATGTTATTGTTTCTTTTCTTTTCTTTTCTTTTCTTTTCTTTTCTTTTCTTTTCTTTTCTTTTCTTTTCTTTTCTTTCCTTTCCTTTCTTTTCTTTTCCTTTCCTTTCCTTTCCTTTCCTTTTCTTTTGTAAAAAAAAAAGCATATATGTGGATTAAGGTATGCAAAGAGTGGCTCTTCCCTTAAAGATTCTGACTTCTCTCTCACTAAACTGGGTGCTTTCAATGAAGCAACTATAGAAACTGTCAGGAATTCTATAGAGAACTGATTAAAAATATGATCAATATTCTTGATCAAGAATGTGAACTAGTAGTTCAGATATTCATTCAAGAATGATGATCTCTTCTATTACTGTTGTTTTAATTTCAGTGCTATTCTGATTTTATAAATTATGTTTTCTTGCCACATCTTCTAGTTTGACTAACTCTAAAAATGAGACATTATACATATTTAATATTTAATTAGTGCTACTATGAGTTGCATTCTTGTTGTGTTGCATATTAGGTGGTTGGAAATATAAGACTATATTTTGCTAGTTTCGCCTAGTGCAGGGGTGTCAAACTCATGCCCATGGGCCGGATGTGTCACGCATAGACCACGCATAGACCACACCCATCCTGGCTCTGCAAGAGCAAAAAACGTCACGATACATTGCCATACATCATGTGATGCAATTACGTTTGACACCCATGGTCTAGTGCATTGATTGCTAACCTTTTTGCCATCACATGCTAAAAGCGGAGGGAGTGTAGAGTGGTCTCACACGTGCATGCCCACACCCATAATTCTATGCGCTCTGCCCCCCCCGTGCATGCCTGCGCAACCCCCCCCCGTGCTCCTCCCACTTTTGGCATGTGATGGCACAGTGGACCCGGTAGGCCTGTTTTTCGCCCTCCCCAGGCTCCAGAGGCTTTCTAGGAGCCTAGGGAGGGCGAAAACAGCCTTCCCCATCACCCTGAAGGCCCTCCGGAGGCCGGAAACACCCCGTTTGCTGACTTCCAGTGGGTCCAGAAGGCCCGAAAATCAGCTGGCCAGCGCATGCATGCATGCATGCTGGAGCTAAACTAGGACAACGCTCACGTGCCCACCAATATGGTTCTGCGTACCACCTGTGGCACGTGTGCCATAGGTTCTCCATCACAGGTCTAGTGGTTAAGGTACCAGGCTATAAAGTGGTGATCATGAGTTCAAGGCCCACCTTGGCCATGAAAGACTGCTGGGTGACTTTGGACCAGTTCTTTCTCTCAGCCCAACCCACCACACAGGGTTTTTGTTGTGAGCAAAATAGGAGGATGTGTTTTCTACCTTGAGTTATTTGTAAACATTATAAAGTGGGATACAAGCAAACCAAAAAACAAATAAATATACTTTTGTGATATTAATGCTAATTCTTAGATTAGCAGTAATATCTGAGACTAATTTTCATATTCTGATTATCATTAGCCATTTAGGTTTTTTTTAAAAAATAAACATTATATAATATTATTTTATATTGTATTCTGCTGTATTATTGCTTTTGTACTGTTAGTTTAATACTTACTACAATCCCTATATATAAACTGTAGTCACTACAATCCCTATATATAAACTGTAGTCATAGAATGTTTTTAACAGTTTTAGCTCTTAGTCATTCAGTTTTATACACCAGTTATTATTGACAACTTGTAATTCTCTACTGTAATTCTTATCATTCTTATCATTCTTATATTCTTATGTTATTGTATGTTGGGCTGTAACCAAAATAAGTATTTGAAATACAATATGATACAAAGAAAAGGTTTGAATTGTGGGATGTTTTGTGCAAATGCATGATTAAAGATTGGTTATTGAAAGTGATTAGAATGTTATGTGATGGAATTAAAGCATATCTACAAACTCATTCAATATTTAAGGAATGAGTTCTGGGAATAAAATGGTGGACTGAAGACAGCTCTGCAAAAAGCAGAACCAACAAGCACAACAGAATGAAGACTTGTACCTGGACCAGCTCTTCAATAATTCCTCTCTGAACAAGAAGAGGACTTGAGATTACCCACAAGTGCTCCAGACAGCTGCTGCTCATAAGGAAGCTGCAAGACAGTGGTGTCCAGTGGGTGTATAGCTTTGGGAGATGAGGAATAGCCATCTTGCTGGAACTGCAGTCATCACCTTTGAAGGGATACTAAATTTATATACTTCTTTTTCTAATCACTTTAAGAAATTGCTTGTTAACTTCTTTTCAGTTATTAGAAACCTTTGAATTGACATATTTTATAGTACCAGGTGAGTTTCCTTCAATTCTTAACAAAAGAAGTTTTAACTACAAGTTTAAGAACTTAAAAAATATTAACAAGCACAAAAGGATTTTGATTTTAAAAAGTTACAAACTGACTAAGAGTTCAGAAAAAAAAATTAGATAAGATTTTGGAGTCAGTGGAGATTCTCAGTTATTCTGGTCATTATTGTCTCAAAGGTGCTTTTTCAAAGGGCAACAGTACTGATGAAGAGGTTTTCCTTCTCATCCAAAAAGCTTCAACAGTTCAATTGCCCCCACCATCATGCCAGAACCAATGACCCTTCTTGGATGAAAAGTGAAATGTCTTCATCATCTTCTTCTTCAAGGAAAAACAGTCCAGTTGTCTTTTGAAAAAGCACCTTTCAGATTGTAAAGAATTCTTCTTGTGAGAAGGAAAATGCCTTTGTTTTGAATTCTTTAAAAAAACCAAAACCCAATTGGACACTGGAGAGAACTAAAGATAATAATTAAAAGAGAAGAAAACTCAAACTCAAGTTACAGAATGAAGCAAAATATTTTGATATTGGTCATATTGAAATTTATTTTTGAACAATAGACTCAGAAGTTAATTTTTAGTGTCTGCCTCATAGATAGACTGTGTTTAAAATATGTTATGGAAGAGGAACAGGTCTTACCCAACAAGATCAAGACCAATTTGAAAGTGGATTTAAAAATAACAAGCTACAGGAATGACATGGAAAAAGAAGTTACACAGGATATAAAATAGAAACCAGATAGTGTCTTAATAATTAAAAGAGATATACAAATAACATACCTGGATAATTTTCCTATACTGGATTTACCAAAGAGACTTTTTAAAGTTTTGAAGAATCTTGTGAACATGGACAAAGAAAAACATGAAAAGTAATAAAATTCCATAACATTATTTGATAGGACTAAAGATCGAAATTGTTAGAAGTAAAAGGAAGGAATATGAAGTTGGCTTATTTGATCAAGGTTAACATGGATTTGTTGTCATCTTCCCTAACCCCTAATGGTTTATTTCTTACTCCTTTGCTTGTTCGATGTCCTGCAGCATATTCTGAAATGGAAAAGAAATACTGGATAGATGGACAGTACTGAAATTAAGTTCCAATTTCTATATGGAAAACTAGTCCCGTTTTCTCCAACTTGGTGCTATGTTGGATTGAATCTCCCAAAATGTTTTAACTATCATGGTCAGAATTCTACCTACTGTTTCGATGCAGTCAATAAACCCATCTGTGAGTTGCTTAAAATTAGGAAAACATTTATAAATCCTGTCTTTTCATTTTTTAATCTATTTACAATCTAAATGATATATAAGAAATTGAACTGATCTGTTTTTTCTTTCTATTATTTACAGCTCCCCCTCCCCATCTAAACATTAGTGTTTTAAAGTCAAGCTGATGCGTCCTTTCCAATATATGCAGATAAGCCAGTTTAGCAGAATAACATTACATGGAATGTGAGTTTAGAACAGTCCAGCAAAGGTGGTTGAATCTCCTCGGGATTGCTTCTGTCCACCTCCTTCCTGTTCACCATCTGTCCAATTCAAATAGGCCAGAATTCTGCACTATGTTTCTATGGAAATTATTCAATATTTTAAAACGGTAATTAAGCAAAAATTGTGTTTACTGAGCCAAGAGCTGATGGGATTGGCAAAGTTCCTAAACCGAAAGTGCCATTTGGAAGCTTCTGCTGCATACCACTGAGACATTCCTGGCTTTTGAGCACAGCTACTCATTGTATGTGGATGCTAGAGTGGCTGCGGAAAGTAATGAGATGGGTGAATACAGGAAGGGTGAAAGTACTTCCTGTTTTGATGCCTGCTGCAAACAGCTGAAGAAGGGAATTGGAATTTGGCAGTTCATCAAGTCAGCAGGCAGACTGGGCAGAGCTGGCCCAGCACGTTTTTCCATCTGAAACAAAGGAGATAGTGCTTACTCCTCCATTCTACATATCTGGCCACAGATCCTGAAGCAACGGCTATTGTAGTAGTTCCTAACCATACTTGTGGATAACATGTTAGGGAGCAAACACGACTCTCAATATCATCCATGAATCCATCCGGAGGTGAGCAGTTAGAATGTTCCTCCTGTTTCTCCCTCAGCTTACAGCCGTTATTCGCCATTTCTGCCTAATAGCAATAGTTTTTAGACTTACATACCACTTCACAGTGCTTTACAGCCCTCTCTAAGCAGTTTACAGAGTCAGCCTATTGCCCACCCAACAATTTGGGTCCTCATTTTTCCGACTTCGGAAAGATGGAAGGCTGAGTCAACCTGGAGCCTGGTGAGATTTGAACTGCCAAATTGCAGGCAGCCGGCAGAAGTAGCCTGCAGTACTGCATTTTAACCACTGAGCCACCAAGGCTAATTCTAAAGCCAGTGTCTTTCCACCAAGGCAAGTCATATATATATATATATATATATATATATATATATATATATATATATATATATATATATATATATATTTATTTATTTATTTATTTATGTGATTTATATGCCGCCATTCTCCCCGAGGATTCAGGGCGGCTTACAAAAACAATTATGAATACAAATCACAATAAACACATTAAAATACATTAAAATCCATAAAAACATTCTAAAAACTATATAACTCCATGACCGTAATATTCCTTAAACAGCCATGTCTTTAATCCCTGGCGAAAGGAGAGGAGGTCGGGGGCGTCCTGAGGTCGGTGGGCAAACTATTCCAGAGGATCGGGGCTCCGACAGAGAAAGCCCTCCCCCTGGGGGCCGCCAGCCAACATTGCTTGGCTGACGGCACCCGGAGGAGGCCCACTCTATGGGAGCACACTGGATGGTGGGAGGAGGGCAGGAGGTGGTCCTGTAAGTACCCTGGGCCTAAGCCATAATTAGGACCATTGGTTTAACAACCATTCAAAGCTGCGCCCGTATTGAAATAGGTAACTTATGACTAGTCCTTGCAGTTATAAACATTTTCAATGTCTCCACCATTAAAATTTGGGTGCTTGGCAACCAGTATGTATTTACGATGTTGCTGAGTCCTGGCGGGATAGTGTCACGTGATTACTATTTGAAACCTTTGCAGTGGGCTTTGACAAGCAAAGTCAATGGGGGGAAGCTTGATTCGCTTAACAAACATGATGATTTACTTCATCATCATTTTCATTTAACAACCCTATAATTCCCTGTAGGAAGGAGTCTGGGCAACTGAATGGAACTAGCAGAGTGTTTTAATGGCCGGATGCCCTTCTTGTTGCCACTGTGGAGTTCTGTTCAGCAGATATATTCTCAGTCTGCCCAGAAAGAGAAATATCTGCCTCTACCTAGGATCGAACTCAGAGCCTCCTGATGGTAAGGTGAGAGCCATCGCACCACTCCATGATGATTTACTTAATGACCATGACAAAAAAAGATTGTAAAATCGGATGCCAGTCCTAACTGTGATTGTAAATTGAGGACTGTATTTATGATTATGCAAGTAGGACCAAGTGGAGATGAGCTGGCTTCCAAAGTCATATATCTGAGCAAGGGACAAATTCAAGAGCAATATTATTCCATGCTTATGTATATATGTTGCAGATCCTTCTGTTCAGTCCATGGCATTTCCAGTGAAAAGGGTGAGATACAGGGATAGGAAAGACCTCTGAAAAGAAGAAAACTAATAAGAGATTTTGGTGAAATGCTTTTACTTTATTATTAAAAGGCAAAAGGATGTCATGATGTAAAATGTCCCAACAAAAACAGGCAAAGAGACATTTCAGTGCCTGAAAGCATCAAGGGGAGCCGCAATCGCTAAAAATAATAATAATAATAATATACCGCTGCCTTCCACAGTGGAATAAGTCATGATTTTAAATGATTCTATTATGGAGGAGTTGATACTATGGAACATTTTGCTCCTGGCGAGCATTGTACAGAATGGCTTGTGTTTAATAAAAATGTGAGCAGCAAACCAGATGGGTTTTGAGAGGGGAAAAAAAAGAGAGAGATGTGAAATGGGTAAGCTTTCCTTGATGCACTTTTCCCAGAATCCCTTTCTGTAGTTAGATGCGATAGCCCTAGTTATAGCACATACCATCTTTATTGTACATCAGGACAGCTGCTATACTCACAGTCCTCCTGTGGAAGAAAGAGATCAGACCAAATGTTCAAGGAAAACTGTGCGGGGGTGGGGGGAGAAGAATTAAGTGGCATTCATTTCCCTGTAAGCTTTCTCCCCCATGCATGCTTTTGATATTTTAATTTGCTTTGAAGGTAGCAGACAAAACAGCACACATCTGTGCTGGACATTTCTGAATATGGGCTAGATCTAGAGTTTGCATACCGCAAGTGGAAGTTGGAGAAGGCTGCCATCCAACTTTTATTTATTCACGTGAGACTGAGTGCTGCAATCTTTAGCAGCTATTTTCAGAACATTGATTTTGTGAATTATTTCCAGTGAAATTATACAATTCCAAAAAGTGTAGGGATTGTTTGTTTGTTTGTTTATCTGACTTGGCCATTTTTCTCCTCCAATCAATTCTGAGCAAAGACTAAAAAGCACAAAATGACAATAATTGGAATAAACAAGTGGGATTTTTTTTTTAAAAAAAATGGTAAAGCATTGAGTCAGCTTTAGTTCCTGGTAATTTCATGGATATTTCATGGCAAAGCTGATAACTATCTTGAACAACCTTCAAGAATGAAGAAGTGGTTTGCCATTTCTTCTTTCTGGATTGTTTTGATTTGTTTATTTTAAATTTTCCACTCTAATTTATATACAGTACTTGGATTTCCTGGTACTAGCCAGGTCCAGCTTTGTCTAGCAAATGATTTTGCTTAGCAAAATCACCCAAAGTAGGATAGGTACTGCCACCAAATATAATAGAAATAACTAAATCATTAGGCAGCATTTTAGTGGTTTAAAATGGACAACAAAGTAGAACGATTATGGAAAAATACCTGTGATAGCTGAATGAATCCTCAATGGATACAGACAGCACACCTCTGATTGCTATCTGATTTTCTCTCCATCTTATTCTATCTACTACTACTACTACTACTACTACTACTACCACCACCACCACCACCACACACACACACATACAAACATTACATACTATTCCTATAACAGCAATACAACAATACATTCTGAAGAGCAAAAGCTGAGCATAACAGCTTCAGCATAACATAGCCTCATCTTAAGAAGGCTCATTGGGTGGCTATGTCTAAGCTATGTCATAGCAAACCTACCTTCAACCTTCTTTGAGAGATGCAATGGCCAATGCGACTCTCTTACTTCAGATAAACTAGTTTATTCTTTCTATATTCCTATTCTCTCTACATTCCTACTCCAGAGGAAGATAGCTTGTGAGTCAAGGAAGACTGGTCATTCTTGAATGAATATTCCTTCAGAAGTTGTACATTCTTACATATTTTGTCCTTGGATCAAACTGCCAGGTTGTCCGATGATGCTTCCATGAAATTCCATGGGAATTTAATTTAGGCATGGGCCATGACAGCATTCACATTGATTTTGACATCACTTAAGTGTGATACCTGTTCTGAGAACTGAGTCCACCCTTATTTAGTATTGGTCTCAAATGATCACAAGTTAACGACCTGTGGAAGGTGACGCTTTTTTTAAAAAAAATGCCTTTTTTTTAGTTATCAGCAAGAGCCAAGTTTGTCTGAAGCAGAAATTAGCAAGCATTAGCACAAACCTCTCTGCTCAGCAAAACTCTGCAAAAGTCATCTTAGTTTTGATTGACTTTCTGAAGTTCCAAAAAACAAAACAAAACAAAACTCGTATTCTGAAAACAACTTTTTCATATTTAAGATATAAAATGAGACATTTGTAGAACCCAGCATGGTTCCAGTATTTAGAAGGAATATAAAGAATCGGAATTACTATGAATGGAAGCAGCATTAGCATCACACCCTAATTAAGCTTACCTAAGCACTGACAGTATATTTTGGTGAATTTGGAGAAAGGGAGTGCTTTGTTGTGTAATTAAGTACAGTAGGTCAATGTGCAATGTTGGCAGTGTTATTTTCCAGCATAAGGAGCAATGGGTGTTGTCAGGAGCTGGCCAAGCATTAATTGGTAGCTGGGAAAGGAGATGAATATTGGGGATGGTTTAAGTGGCTTTGCACAAATGCAAGCAACAAAGAAATGGTTGTATGTCTTACTGGTATGCATTTTTAATAATACCAGGACTGGAGCCTGCCCATAAAAGGGGGAACTAAGAGTAATAGCTGAGGCACCTTGGTTGTTTGCAGACTGACCCTGTGAGTTTCCTTTGGGGAGTTTTTCAATTTATAGCCGCTGGTTTAAACAACCCAACTGCTTACTTTTATTAACTCAGCAATTTGCCTGCACGTGAGTGTGCACTAAAGATAGGAAGAAAAGCCCAGATAATATGCCATGCGCCTTCATGTTCATAAACCATGCTTTCCATCCATGGCAGGATTCAAGATGGTGTACCTGGAGCTTGGATTCCTAGGAAGTCTCCCCACAAACCATTCTTGTCCTCATCTACACTCTCCTAGACCCTCGATTAAAAATAGTAATAATAATAAAAAGACTGGGATCATACATTATCCTAAGCCCGTGATGGCGAACAGGTGGCACGCAGAGCCATATTTGTGGGCACGCGAGCGTTGCCCTAGGTCAGCTCCAGCGTGCATGTGCATGCTGGCCAGCTAATTTTCAAGCCTTCTGGGTCCACTGGAAGTCAGGAAACAGCCGTTTCCGGCCTCCAGAGAGCCTCCAGGGAGGTGGGGAAGGTTCCAAGAAAGCCTTTGGAACCTTGAGAGGGCAAAAAATGGGCCTACTGGGCCCACCAGTAACCTTTTTGCCGTCATGTGCCAAAAGCGGGGGGAGTGGGGAGTCACGTGCACATGTGCAGGGTGCGGTGGGGACAATGAATTATGAGTGTGGGCACACACGTGTGTGAACCCCCCCCAAGACCCCCGCTTTTGGCACACGACAGCAAAAACGTTAGCCATCATTGTCCTAAGCCATACTTACGTTTTAATTTCAATTTGCTAAATATGAACTGGTGGTTCATACATCATGTTACAAAGGGTTGTCAAACTGAAGGCCTGTGGCCCGCATTCAGCCCATGGCGGGTTTAGATCTGGCCCGCAGGGCACTCTGAAAATAGTGAAGGACCGACCCGTAGTGCTTCTCCCAGCAAAAATGGCAGACGGTTGCAGGAGGCCATCCCAGCTGAAAACAGAGCTTGAGAGCCTGTTTTCATTGGCAGAGCACTCAGACCACAGGTGCCCCCAACACGAGTGATTTCAAGCTGGTCTCACCCACCCTGGTCACAACCACCCTGGCCCCCCAAGGTCAAACTCAACCCTGATGCGGCCCTCAATGAAATCGAGTTTGACACCACTGATGTTACATAATAAATCACGGGCAACAAACCAACGTGGCTAAGTTTACTTATTTTACTAAGCCAAAAAAAAAAAAAAAAAAAAGGCAAATCACATGATGGTCTAGTGTAGTGGGTGAATTCAGCCACCCTGGTCATCTGTGGTTGCAGTAGTGACTAGAACATTTCTAGAAGCAGTCTAGTGTCTTCCAGGTATGTTAAACTACAGTACTTATCATCTTCTGCCCTTTTCTTTGAATTACACGGCTTAACCCATTGTACCTACTCCAATGTCTTCTTTTTCTTCTCTAGATAGTCTTTTGTAGTTAAAAAAAAGCTTTTATATTTTACAAGTTATAGTTTATAGAAAATTGTATTTTTGAAGTATAATTTCAGAAATTAAGAGATTAATGATAGCTTCAGTGTGAAAATTACTTTTAGACAACTCTTAGACAACTTTTGCTTCAATGTTTTTACAGCAAATCGTGACCTTCCTGAACAACTCTCATTGCAGGGCTGGAATACGTTGTTTGTTTATTTCAGTGAATCCTTGGTTACTTTCCAAGACTATCAGAATAGCTGAGAAAGTGGATTCTAAAATAGCATTATCATGGATATAGTTTTCGTAGCACTCATCTATAATGTGCATGGGGAGGCGTGTGTGCACTCCGTCTTAGTTTACTGTGTAGTGTGAGTCCAGCCAGTGGTGGCTTAATAAAAAAAAAAACCCCATGCTTTAAAAATCCATGTATTAGCACAATATATGACTCCTCTCTTAGTGATTTTTAATGTGCCAATTTGTACTTGGCTCCAGTTACTTGTGAGAGTTGCCAAGTGATGATAAAAAAAATTCCCTGGTTGCTCTTGTGCTTTTAATTTGTGCAGAAATTAATACTTTGCATCTCCATGGCACGTAAATCACCATCAGTTGTTGCAAGGGCATCTGCGAAAAGATGGGATACACATATTTACCCACGCCATATAGAAATGAGTATAGTTGGCAGATGTCAGCTAGAAAGTTGGTACGCCTCCATACTACAAAACACACTCAGGTGTAGTCATTTCTCAACCACACATTCAGGTATTTTTCTTTCCCAGTTTAGCTTTTTTTTTTTTTTTGAAAAAAAAATCAGTAGGAGAAGCCTGATACTTTCTTGAGGTTTTAATAGCAATAGCGCTTAGACTTAAATACCGCTTTACAGCCCTCTCTAAGCGGTTTATAGAGTTAGCCTATTGCCCCCAACAATTTGGGTCCTCATTTTACCCACCTTGGAAGGATGGAAGGTTGAATCAACCTTGAGCCTGGTGAGATTTGAACTGTCAAAATGCCAGCAGCCAGCAGTCAGCAGAAGTAGCCTGCAGTACTGCACTCTAACCACTGCACCACCATGGCTCATTAATAGACAAGAGATTGACCATGCCCCTTTAGAACTTTCTTCTTTAGAACTTTATAGGGTTTATGTTGAGCAGCTCTCCTGGAGTGACTTTTCGTGTAACCTGTGTTTATAGTGTTACATTTCATTCAGGAAGATAATGGCTACAGCTACCAGCATGTTGGCTGGAAAAGGGCTAACCAGTGTTTGCAATAAATGAATGAACAGAATAAACTTGCTCCTACCACTAGTAGTGATGATGATTTGTAGGGCATCTGTGCCATAAATCAGAAGTGCACAACCTCTGGGATACACAATGTGTGGCCTCTGAAAGCCTTGGGGGATCCTGAATTGACTTTCACAAATAATCACCAAACTAGAATGGTCAAGAAGCCAGAAAGAGTGAAATCAAAGAAGCCACACCTGGAAAGTCAATTTATTTCATGAAAAATTATTTAGCAACAGAGATAAAACCCCACTGATTCTCCCACCCTCCTTTTTTTAGTCCTAGTCCCACCCTCTTCTTTTTAGAGAGTATCCTGTCAGAGACTGGCTGAGTCTAACAAAGTGTTTTTTTGTGTCCAGGCTTCAAAAATCCAATGGTCACTAATTGATTGATTTTGTACTATCAAGTCATTTTCAACTCTCAGCAACCATATAGATGGATTTCCTCCATGATGACTTGTCCCTCACCTGTTTCAGGTTTCTCAACGATGTACACATCACCACTATAATAACCGAGTCTATCCACCTTGCTGCTCGTTGTCCTCTTCTTTTTCCTTCCAAGATGACCACTAGAGGGCTGTATGATTTGCTGTCCTCTCCTGAGGAGCCCCTCTCTATGTGAGCATACTGGCCGGTGAGAGGCTACTGGTGGCAGAAGGCGGTCCGGTAAGTACCCAGGTCCTAAACCATGGAGCGCTCTAAAGGTAGTGACCAAAACCTTGAAGCGCACCTGGAAGACCACCAGGAGCCAGTGCAGCTCACGCAAGAGAGGTGTCACATGGGAACGCCACATCGCTCCCATAACCACCCGTGCAGCCCCACTCTGAACCAGCTGGAACCTCCAGGTGCTCCTCAAGGGGAGCCCCATGTAGAGAGCATTACAGTAGTCCAGGCGGGAAATTACAAGGGCATGAGTGACCGTGCGTAAGGAGTCCTGATACAGAAAGGGACGCAACTGACGTATCAGGTGAATCAGGCAAATCATTAATCAATGTTCAACTGTATTCCAACAAAAATGTCTATAATATATTTTCATATAGTCTACATTTAATAATAAGATTAAAGTTTGAATTAATTTTATATTAATATTATTTCAAGCTGTTTTTTTCTCTTAACAATTACATTTGTTTTAATCAGTGGTGAAATTCAATTTTTTTTTACCGGTTCTGTGGCCATGGCTTGGTGGGCATGGTGTGGCTTGGTGGACGTGGCTTGGTGGGCGGGGCAGGGGAAGGATACTGCAAAATCTCCATTCCCACCCCACTCCCGGGGAAGGATACCGCAAAATCCTCATTCCCTCTCCACTCCTGGGGGAAAGATATTGCCAAATCTCCATTCCACCCCGCTCTTGGCCCAGCCAGAGGTAGTATTTGCCGGTTCTCCAAACTACTCAAAATTTCCGCTACCGGTGTTCCAGAATCTGTCAGAACCTGCTGAATTTCACCCATGATACTGCTACAAAAAGAGAAGTGCACTTGGTTCCAGTTGCTCCTGCAAATGCCCCTTCAATTTATTGAGATAATTTGGGATGTCAGTCTGAGTAACCATGGTTTTGATGGGGCACCTGGCAAACATCAAGACAATCTCTGATAAAGCAAATTACACACATTTTCTGATTCCATAATTTTTAACATATTAGAGAGCTGACATGGAAAGCTGGCAGGATGGGGCAGAACGTGGATATTCCAGGCAGGATTAATGCAGAGAGACAAATGGTGAGAGATCATTAATAAATATGTATTCCATCTTTCTTCTCACGGATTTTATAGCTTTGAAGGTGTGGACCGCATTTTGAAACAGCTGAGTGAAAATAGTGATTCTGTTGATGTAACAACCACTCTGCTAACTGATGGAGCATCTGAGCTGATGCAGAATGTTTTAAAGGAGGTAATGCTTGAGGTTTTTTTTTTTTGCTTAAGAAGTTATCTCCACAGCTTTTAATAACTTTCCACAGTTAGCCAAGGAGGTACAGAAGGTAGTAACACTGCAGCTCCGTGAATGAAGATGAAAGAGTTGTTTAGATCTTTTCTAGTCTGGATTCAGGTTAAAGCAGACAGGGAGAATGGAATACTGCTGATACTCTTGGATCTCTCAATAGTTGTTAATCTCAAGAAATATGATATCCTGCTGAAATCCTTGGGAGATGGAAGCACCATTTTGCAGAGATTCTGTTTTTAGATCTCTGGGCACTATCGGAAATAGAAATGGAAGACATCTTTTCCTTTCTCCTCTATGTTAGACCTGTTTTTTCTCCCGTGTTATTCAGTATCTCTATGAAAATATTGGAAAACATTATTCCTGATTTTGGAGTTAGCTGTGGCTTTATCATAAAACCATGGATTGTTTTAACCCATCCGAACATTATAGTTCAGATGAGGAGGTAAGCTAAAAACCAACAAAACATTTTATGGTTTATTATACAGTGTGAAATTAGCTATAATGTAGGCCAGGGGTGTCAAACTTGCATCGTTATGGGAGCATCACGTGATGTATCATGACTCCCCCCCCCCCCTTTGCTAAGCCCGGTGTAGGCGTGGCCAGTATGTGATGCATCCCACCCACGGGCCGCTAGTTTGACTGCCCTGATGTAGGCCATAAGTAAATGTACTTACTGCTGCAATTCCTACAGTCCCTTGACTTTGATCGTGTTGGCTGAAACTGAGGAAATTTGAAGTCTAAAACATATTATAGTGATCATCTGAAGATATACATTTCCTTTATTATCTTTTCTCTTACTTCATATTCAACTCATGTTACTGCATGGATTGCATCTCTGTATTTCAACCAAGTGGTACAGCTGATCTTTTGCTATTACTCAGCTAATCAATATTTTTATTCCCTGTGAAGCTGCACATTGATTGGAGAGGCTCATGCAGTCGGTCTAACCATGTGATTCGAACAATTACTTGTAATGCAGAAGTACTGTGCAAATTTCACTTACGTTCAGCAGCTCATTTTTTTTAAAAAAAACTTATGCCCATTTGTTTGCATGTATTAATTTTTTCAAAGGAAAAAATTCATACGAAAGCTCTTTCCCATTTTCACATACTTTTTTCAAACCTGCCTGTCTTAATATATACATCTTTTGCAAGCCATTTTCAAAATTTGAAGAAGTGCTGGATATCAAAAGTCAATTTCATCTTGGCTCGTGAACCAAGGTTGAGACACTTGAATTTGTAAGTTCTTACTGAAATGAGAATGAAAGGAATTCCCCCCCACCCCCCAGCATCTTTTCCCATGCTGCTTGGTGCTGGTAATGTTGGTGTGTATAACTGGATGTCTGTGTGTGTTAAAGAAGTTTAAATGTGTTTAGGAGTGTGATGCATATTTTATTTAATAGCACATTTAGAAATTCACTGAGATCACACATTTTCATATTCGTTTGTAACTTCTTGTTCACTGAGGCCGAGAAGGAACCATTTGTATTTTTAAAAATATATTTTAAATACTTCAATATTCTACAGCCATGTTATACAACCCTGTATGATGTTTCTATATCTTCTCTGGAAAAAAAATACAGCCAATGTAAGAACAAGCTCCTTTAGTTTGCGGTGGCTTGAGGGAAATTGAGACCTTTGTTGTGTAAATAAATATAATGGGTCAGCAAAATGTAGACCGTGTTCTACATCTGTATAAGATACATCCCACAACTGACATCAGCCGCACAGCATTAATTGCTAGACGGAAAAAGACATTCATACTGTAACTTATTTAAAAAATATTTTGCATACACATCGGCCATAAGGAAATGGGTTTATGCTTATTGCTTTCTGAATTTTTAATAAAGCTAGATCTGGAGATTTCTTTGAAAGAAGCTTAATGGACATAGCAATAATACAAAGAAGGGATGTAGTATATTTATTTTGAATATATGTGCAGAGAAAGTATATTCTATTTTCTATGTTTCTAATCTTTCTGATCATTTGGGATCTGTGTGGATTTGTGGATTTGAAAAATTAAAAAACAATTAAATCTAAACATTAGCAGATTAGGTGGTGGCCAGTTTTTTGTTAATATGAATGACAGACCACAAATCCAAAACAGAAGCTCACTCTGCACTGGTAACTTATGATTCACAGCGTTTGAATCATAACAAAAGCAAAAAAAATTGGCAAAGAAATTTGTCCTTCCTTTATTCCTGGTAGAAACAATACAAATAGGGAATAGCTAAAGAACATGAAAGCAACTTTTTGACTTTTTGTTCATGTAGCCTGAGAGGACAAATCTTTGGGACATTTGGCTCACCATTTTAATGTTTTATATATTGTGATGCTTAATGTGATTTGATTTTTATCTTAACAGCCATTATTTTTAATTAAAGCCTATAACTGAGTCCAAGGTATGTTGGTGTCCCTGGGTTAGATGGGCTGGTCATTTGGGAAAGGGCTAGATGGGCCCAATTGCCAGTGGCTTTTTCGGAGGAAGCACTACATTAATTTTTTAGATCATAGCATTTGACTGATCCTGATGGATGGATTAGATGTGTATACACTGCTTGCCTTTTGTGCTAGTTTTCTATTAGTGGCAACCTTATGTCCATTTATTTAGGGGAAACTGCAGTGGAATTCCTAACATATATGGATAAAATTAATCTGACTGTATATTTAGTGGGATTTATTTCTAGGGAAGGATATCTAGGAATTGGGCTGCAAACAACATCATGAATTATAATCTAATTCTTCATATGCATATTCTATGCCATAAATGATTTCATGCAAAAACTTATGCCACTAACTAGAAAATGCCACAATGGGACTAGTGCCAAAATTGAGAATTAGTCCCATTGATTTTAGTGAAAGAATGCTTACTTACAACGATTTCCTGCTTAATATAATGAGGGTTTAAAGGATTTATATTTGCTGAATAATTACCTTTATTATTCAAGTACTAAGGTGATTTCTTTCTTTCTTTCTTTCTTTCTTTCTTTCTTTCTTTCTTTCTTTCTTTCTCTCTTTCTCTCTTTCTCTCTCTTACTTTCTTTCTCTCGTTCTCTTTCTCTCTCTCTCTTTCTTGGTACAAGAAACAAACACATCTCCTTGTTACAATGTACATGGGAGAACATTTACTGAGGTGACAGTCAGACCCAGTTGTAAATCACAAAGAAAGTTTCTTGTAACCAAGGACACTTGTAACTTTCTTTCTTTCTTTCTTTCTTTCTTTCTTTCTTTCTTTCTTTCTTTCTTTCTTTCTTTCTCTTTCTTTCTTTCTTTCTTTCTTTCTTTCTTTCTTTCTTTCTTTCTTTCTTCTTTCTTTTATTTGTCAAGAACATATTAGGTACTAAGTATAAACATAGATTGGATACATAAAATAGATACAAATAGAGGGAGCATTAGGACAGGGAAGGTAGGCACGCTGGTGCTCTTATGCATGTCCCTTACAGACCTCTTAGGAATGGAGTGAGGTCAACAGTAGACAGTCTTAAGTTAAAATTTTGGGGGTTTTGGGATGAAACCACAGAGTCAGGTAGTGCATTCCAGGCATTGACCACTCTGTTACTGAAGTCATATTTTCTGCACTTGAGATTGTAGCAGTTTACCTTGAATTTGTATCTATTATTTGCTCCTGTATTGTTCTGGTTGAAGCTGAAGTAGTCATTGACAGGTAGGACATAATAGATAATAGATAACCTGTCATTGACAGGTAGGACATAGCAGATAATTTTATGAGCTACGCTTAGGTCATACTGAAGGCAGCATAGTTCTAAGTTTTCTAAGCCCAGAATTTCAAGTCTGGTGGCATAAGGTATTTTGTTGTGAGCAGAGGGGTGGGGGACTCTTCTTGTGAAATATTTCTAGACACATTCAATTGTATTAATGTCTGATATGTAGTGCAGGTTCCAGACAGACGAACTATATTTGAGAATTGGTCTAGCAAATGTTTTGTATGCTCTGGTTAGTAGTCTTACTATTTTCTTACTTTCTTTTCTGGTCTTACTATTTATGCAGTCAGCCTTGTAACTGGGCTCTTCCACAGAATGTAAAGGTTTTGGCATTGTTTGTTCATGTAACATCTAAATTTTTTGTAACCTCCATCAATAAATTGACTTCTGCCGAGTCCTCTGGAATACAGTGCAAGTGGTCCAATCATGATTGCTGGGGTTCCTCACTCAATGATTCTAACAAGGAGCATATGGTTCCCATATGATATTGCTGCTTTCCCTCCCCCGATTCCATCAACTGTGAATATTTTTTTGCAGATGAACTTTCCCCCTGCTAAATGACTGTTAGAGGGGAAGGAGAAATTGACCTCTGTCACTCTAAAGAAGGTATTCTCCAAATAAACCAAGCACGAAGGGATTGCAGGCCTTTGTTTATGCATGTCATAGAACACAGTCAGAGAAAGACTTTAAAGTACCTTCATCTCGTGTTCTCATTGATTAAACCAATATTTTAAAACGTAAACCAGAGAGATAAAAAAAAAAAAATCCCATCTCAGATTTCCCCAACCCATGACTTCAGATCTACTGGATGTTAGTTCTCATCATCCTGAGGTGGCATGGCCCAAAGCCAATATGATTGGAGGCCATGCTGATTCAGGATTATGGGAGTTGAGATCTGGAGGGCACTAAGTTTCCCAAAGCCATTGGATGGATACGTTTGGGAAAGCAGACAAGAAGATTATAATAACAGCAGTTCTTTTATGATAGGTTTCATTTGCTTATCATGACAAGTATTTTATTTACCATGGCAATTGATACCATGTATGCAGAAAGGCATCAATTCAATATTTAATTGTATAAAAATTGTATAAAAAGTTTTGATGAGAAAAACCAACAACATCAGCTGGCAAACTGTGTATAAAGGATGGATGAACCCTCTGCAATAAAACAGCACAATCTGACAAGCATATACCTACATACCTTTTGTGTTTTATCTGGGTCTGAGATCAAATTTGGTTGCAGTTGTATCAACATCACTGCCAACATCCCCTTTGCTGAAATAGCAAGTTACAGATCCTAAATGCTCTGGAGATTCCCTGCTGCATAGCTCACCACTCCTAATTTGGAGGTATCAAATAACTGTTCAGAGAAACGTTGATTCTATGGACACAACATTAAGTGCCCTTACTCTAGTCTACACTAAGCAGGAACAGGCGTGAGGCTTGCTTGTTTCTTTTTTCTGCTCTTGACCTAAAGCAACAACAACGACAAAGCTAGTGAATGGAGGGTTGGATAAATTCCTAAAAGTCATTGAATCAATGGTTAAAAGTCTTATTGGCAACAAACAAATGTGACTGCCTCTGGAGGCCATCTTCTGGGAGACTAATGGACTTCCTGGTGGACTTGGTTGGCCACTGTGAGAACAGAATGCTGGACTAGATGGGCCAGAGATTCAGTGCAGAAGATTCTTATGTTAATGTTTATGTATGTATACTTATATAAAGTGTTCATGTTCTTATGTTAAAAGAAGGTAGGCTTGCCGAAGGGAAAGAGGAAACCAGGGCGGGTATTTTGAACTCAGCTCTCCTTTCCCCATGAAGCCAACAGTATTTTGAGACAGAGATTTCTCACTTTGATGGAAGGGTGGGTAGAAAATAAGACGATCCAAGGAAACGTGTTAATTCCTTACGAACTTGAAGGAGCCTCCTCCAAAATTTACCCACTTACTGTACAGATGGAGCAAAACATTTTAAAATTATATGGGAAGTAGCCATGTGAACTACATGAAATAGTTTAACCTGGGTTTAAATTTTGTTTGGTTTTATTTTCACCTGAGACTCCGCTTACATTATGTCTCCAGAGCTCCGAAGCCTGCTAAATGACATAAAACATAAATGAGGTAAACATTATTTTTGCTTGCTTGATTTGTTGAGGTGGCTCACCAAATGTGAAAAGTGAAAGTGGAATGGGGATCTTTTGAAACGCAGATTAAAATTGTCAGTAAAATAGGCAGTGAAAATTGGAACCATAAGACCCTGGAAGAAGAGAGATGTCTCGATAGATTTCTTCAAGACTGAGATGTGGAGAGCGGACTAAATCGAATTCCTGGCGGAGTGTGCTCTGTAGACCTGGAGCATAGCAAGAGGAGGTCTTCTCCCACATGCTGCCTAACAGCAGAGGCTCTTTTGGCAATCTTAACAGCCAGGAAAATGTAGATGATATATGTTTCGTGTGTGTTGACTTCAAATAAAAGTACATTTCCTTATTCTGTCTTTTTCAGCCTAAGTTTATCAGTCACTATACAGCAGGTGTGGGTTGCAAAGTATCGTGGGCTTGTTTTATTTTTTTAATTCTTTAACAGTTTATTTATACATTTTCAGTTTTTCATACATAAGTGCTTTGTGAACAGCATATTGTCTGGATCCATTTACTTACCTAACAATACTTTCCCAGCTCCTAATGTCTACGTCTGTTGTTCAACCATTTGCAGAACAGGTCCCATGTTCGAAAATACTCTGTATCTTCTTTTTCTTTTATCTTTAACATCAATCCATTCATTTCTGCACAATCTAGTATTTTTTTTTTAAGTACATCTTCTTCTGTAGGTGTTTCCTCTTTTTTCCAGTACTGTACAAATATAATTCTTGCTGTTCTCAAGACATGTGATATTAAATACATATTCCCTTTATTCATACTTTTTGTTTTATTTTAATGTTTATATTGGTAGCTTAATGTAAAATATATCCTTTTTATTGTTTGGTCAGCTGCCTTCATAATTATAGGCTGTTGCTGAAGTTGATAGTAGTAGTAACAATTACAGCAGTTGCAATAGTAGCTATAATTTGAATATTAATATTAATAATCGTTTATTTAATGTAAAACCTTTTCACACGTGCCATGAAGCAGAGGGCTTTTTAAAACAACAACAACGGCAATAAACAAATCTTTTAAGACAGCGTTCTAAATTTTGCTGTACACAAAAAAACAGAACCAAGCAATAGCTATAATAAAGATGCACTGGTAGGTTCACAGAGAGTTCTCAGTTCAAGAATAACTAAAGGGTGTCATCAGGCCATTTGCCTGTGGAAATCTGCATTTTCGGCTGTGTACTCTAAAATGCAGTCTCTGCTAAAAAATAAAAAAAAAAGAAGGAGAAGAAGAAAGAAAAAGAAAGAAAAGAAAATAATTGCTTTTGACATTATTTGACTGGTTTGATTTGAACAGGCTGTAATTACACAGTGCTGATCAGGTTTCCGGAGGGATTTCTAAATTCAGGAATGAGCAGCACAAACATGACGACTAATCACAAACTGATAGAAACCAGATTTGTCCACATTCTTATTCCAGCATTAGTAAAATTCTTTCAGACTTAAGAATACACGTAAAATCACATGCTGCAAGGGGAAAAAAATGGTGCATTGACCCTTCTGTAGGGCAACTGAGAACCAGCAATAGGATTTCCTATTGATTTCAACCAACATCCCACACTAACCATACCCCAGGCTTTTTTTTTTAAACCCACAAATCTTTCAAATAGCTTTTTGAACTCTTTATTTAATTGGGAAAAGTTAGTCTAACAAACCCAAAAGCCATAGCTGAATTCTGGGATGTGTGGAAGAGAACAAACAGAAAGTTTTTAGGGTTTTATAGAAAAGTGACAACGTTTAACAAATCTCCAACATCAGTAGATAATATATTTGGTGACTAAAAGAGAAATAAATTCTGTGGATGTAATAAATGCTGGCTTTTCTTTCTTTTCTTTCGCATTATTTTGATGTTATGATTTTATAGAATTGTATACATAATGTATACGATTATATACGTTTTTCTCCCAAATTATTCATTCATTTATACAGAGTATATGTGTTCATTATGCCATGATCAGGAACAACCATTTATTTCTACAGCTAGCATAGAATACTAATAACAAAAGTTGATATAATTTTTCCCATTCTGGTCTATGTAAAATGGATTTCAGTTACAAATAACTCAATTTAAAGACCCCTTCTTCTGAGCAAAGAAAATCAAGTAGTAGATATGAGTTTAGTGTATAAATGAAATTACTCCATCCAAGCTAAGGCTACAAAGTCCTCCCACTAAGGAGTTTCAAAATGATTATGTCATTAATTTGTGGGGTAGGGAAATGGTGGTCACCAAAGGAATAAATCTTTACACATTTTTAATTATACATTTATTTTAAATATTCACATCCCACAACAAAAGATCCCATCTAGCGGTGAAATCCAGCTGGATCTATCCAGCTTGCGCAAACCGGTAGGAGGCTCCACCCACCTGCCAGGATGTCATTACATCCCATTTTTGACCCTCTGTGCATGTGCAGAAGAGGCACATATGCTCACTTTTCTGAACTGGTAGCGAAGGTAAGTGCATTTCACCATTGATCCCATCCTCTTGATTCTTGGACAGTTCTGCTTTCTCAGCCTACAACACCAGGCTTTTTGGACAGAGGGGGGGAAAGGAGGTAACGCTGGGGAAGCACCACTCATTTGAAACATGAGCAACAACGCCCACCAAGCCCCACCACGCCCACCAAGCCATGCCCACAGGACCGGTAGTAAAGAAAAAATTGGATTTCACCACTGCATCAAAGCCATTAAAAAGCAAAAGTTAGAATATTTTGGACATGTGATGCGACACCCAGAAAAATACGGCATTCTTCACTTAATCCTCCAGGGAAAGATTGACGTTAAATGAGGTCCAGGCAGAAGAAGAACATCATGGCTTCAAAACCTAAGAGATTGGTTTGGACAAAACTCAGCAGCACTTTTTCATGCGGCTGTTGACAAAGATAGGATTGTCAACATGATTGCCAATGTCCAATGATGGATATGGAAGAAGAAAGAGGAGGAGGAGGAGGAGGAGGAGGAGGAGGAGGAGGAGGAGGACGCACGTCTTGATCCTCTAGGAATATTACTTTAAGAGTGCACTTCTATGCATATTGAGAATAACAATGGGATATCCTCTCAGTTTAGATAGTATAAGCCAATGTTTCTGAATGTCAACCATCTTAAGACATGCAAACTTTACTTTTAAAACTTTATGGTTTTTATAGTGGGTTTTTATCTCCGTAAGCCCCCTGGAGTCACTGAAAGTTGAGTGGCCATATAAACTTTCTTAAATAAATTAATAAATAAACTCTGAAAACTTCAGTAGAAGTAGAAGTAAGGGCAGTACAAAGTTTCCAGACTGAATTCAGAGAGAAGGGTGCTAACATGCAGGGGAGCTATGCAGCAGTAGTCTTCTATAGCAGCCATGTAGCTTAGAAACCAACAAAAGGCTGCTTTAATGAGTCATATAAATATGCCATATTTGCACTCCAAAGACTTTTCCAAAATGATTCTGTGGCATTATAGAGCCCTGTCTGAAGATTAGCAGAGAGTAGCAGAGCCCAGCAGAAAATCCCAATGTTGTGGGCCTTCTGGAAGAAAAACAATTTCAAGCCACTCCTTATTATTGACAAAAAAAAATCTGTCCAGACATGAGCTTGACTTGAAGGAGACTTCACCTTTTAAAGACAAATTAACTGGATGTAATCACTCTTTCCAAGTGGTGTCATTTCTGTTTTCTGTCATATTATAGATTAAAATTCAGCAATAAGTTTGATGGGGGAGGGGGTGGTGTATGCAGCTCTAGAGCTAAGGTTGTGCCCCCTTGATGTATAAGATTGGCCATAAAGGTGGAAGTCCCAAAGTTCATTATGGAATTAGAAAGTAAGGCAGGTAAATCTTAAAAAAAAAGAGCTAACTCTGCTCTGATTTATTTTATGTCTGATTGACTGGGGAAATGACTTTCAGTTGACATCTAAGCCAACAAGTTAGCTGAAATAAAATTTTGCTTAATACCTTTGCATCAATAATCTAGGCACAGTGCCATTGATTGAAAATGTCTGATCGATAAAGTATTACTGACTGCTTAACTGTAACTTTGCCAGACTTCCTCACCCCCATCCCCCCACCCCTCTATTTTTTGGCTAATTCTGCTGATGACCTTTTTACCACGGCTTTTCAAGTTCAGCATCTTTTTTCCTGTTTGAAATTCAATTTCCACATTTTGCAATTAATTAATGAATTAACACACCCAATTAATTTATTTCTACCAGGTGCATTAGGAGTGTCAGATATACATGAGTGTAGACTGGCTTGACAGAAGGTGGTATGTAAAATCTGGGTCATAATCTCATAACAATAATATTCATGCACTTCAGCCTCATTCAACTAAAAGGGCTCAAATGTCATTTAGCAAAGTCATTTCTTTGTCTGGGGCCTTCCAGATGTGTTGGACTTCGCCTCCCATAACCCTCAACCAGCAGGGGTGGCTGGGAATTAAGGCAAGTTAGGGAAAACTAATTTGGGTTAATGTTTTGTTATAACAGAAGCAACTCATACTCACACCAATTTATGTTATATACCCAGATTTCATCCTGTACATGTAGATAAATCTAAGTTGACAGATACATTGCAATAGGCCATGGTTTAAGCATTTTAATAATGTACAATACAGCACAACTAAAAAATATTAAGATATAAATTATAATTTGCAGATTGTTGAGTTCAGACATGTTTAGGCAAACTCAAGCAAACTATACTATGAGGTTGAAAGATGTTTGCATGCAAAATTTGATCTATCTTGGCCTTTGTCAAATTTGTTTCCCTTTAAATGCAGTTCTTATATCTTCAGGCCATTAACTCTGGGAGTTTGGATTGATGGTCACTATAGTCCAAAAGAGCAAGAGAGATTCCACGATGAAGAAAAGTAGACCGATACAATCAGTTTCATCTTTAATTAATCTTAAGGGAAATTTTCATACAAATCTTTTGTTCTTGCCAGTTTTTGTTTTTTTTTAAACAAGGAGATAATCTGTATGAATGTGTGACTTCTCTGTCTTTCACAGCATCCATTCATTTTTTCCCATTTTTCTGTGGCCTCCCTGGCTTCCACATTTTAATTAAATTTCACAGAAAGCTCCCAGGAGGCAACACTTCCCAGGAGGGAGTTTTCAGGAGCAATGAACATTTCATTGCTTAAGGCAAGTCTTGTCCTTGAGAAATGGTTGGAGAATTTTTCCTTCCCAAAAACACAAACACAGAAATTGTATGCCCATGTATCCTTTTCCCACAGATTTGGTGGTCATTTTTGAAAGGCCATTTGTATCCAGTTCCACTTCAAAGTTTCTTGTGGATTTACTGGAGGATTCTGGTGCATCACCCTTGGAAACAAGACCTGGTCCAGCAGAATTCTTTTTTTCCTATGGAATATTTATTTATTTATTATTTATTTATTAATTAAATTTCTATACCGCCCTTCTCCTTCCGGACTCAGGGCGGTGAACAGCCAATTTAAAACCAATACAATACAATAAGTTAAAACGTACTAAAATCAATATAAATTTAGGCTGAAAATATAAACCGAATAAAAACTCTAAGACTCTAAAAATTTAAAAGCATTTAAAAATATTTAAAAATAGGAGGGATCAGGCAAGTCCGGCAAGTTGGAAGAGATGAGTCTTCAAAGCCCGATGAAAGGACCGGAGGTCAGCGATAGTCCTCAGGTCTGGAGGGAGATCGTTCCAGAGGGTGGGGGCTACCACAGAGAATGCTCTCCCCCTGGGGGTCGCCAGCCGGCACTGTCTGGCTGACGGCACCCTGAGGAGGCCCTCTCTGTGGGAGCGAACCGGCCGGTGGGAGGCAATAGGTGGCAGAAGGCGGTCCCGTAAGTACCCTGGTCCTAAGCCATGGAGCGCTTTAAAGGTGATTACCAACACCTTGAAATGCACCCGGAATTCAACCGGCAACCAATGCAGCTCACGCAGGAGAGGTGTCACATGGGAGCGCCCTGTCGCTCCCATAATCCCCCGCGCGGCCGCATTCTGGAATAGAATCATATAATTAATTACTCAATTAGATGGCCAGAAAAAAGCCCCACAATTATACTATTGTGAGGGGCGAGTAGGGCTCTGCATACTTGAAGGATGATTCAGAAGAATTGTTT
Source organism: Masticophis lateralis (assembly GCA_030761175.1). Lineage (NCBI taxonomy): Eukaryota > Metazoa > Chordata > Lepidosauria > Squamata > Colubridae > Masticophis > Masticophis lateralis. The sequence goes on from JAUDYJ010000001.1 coordinate 207,829,352, forward strand.
TTAATCTTTGGCGAGTATGAGGACAACACCTTTCTGCCACTAATTCAAGGGGCCACAGTCTCTATTTAGGCTTCTGTATACATCTCAGAAAACAAAGACATGGCTGCTTTAATGAACATCAGCAGGTATTGTGCTCGTGTGAAGTCTGAAGCATTTTTTTGCTGTCCAAGCAGCCAGAGGTCAATTCACATGTACTAGATACCTGAAAAACATGTTCATATGAACTTGTATATAGATTATAGCAGCGGTGAAATGTAAAATTTGTTACTACCGGTTCTGTGGGCATGGCTTGGTGGTGGGGGTAATGTGACTGGGTGGGCGTGGCCAACTTCTTTTTTTTTTTTTTTTACTTTTTACTTTTAAAACCATTTTTTCTACAACCACTTTGGCCCAAAAGGTTGTAAAAAAAATGCTTTTAAACGCCTCTGATGATCCCAGCTGAGGTGCGCGATCGTCAGAGGCTTTTTTTTTTTTTTTAACTTTTAAAAGCATTTTTTCGGCCGAAGAGGTTGGAGAAAAAAATGCTTTTAAAAATAAAAAAGAGCCTCTGATGATTGCATGGCTCAGCTGGGCATGGGGGGGAAGGGATTTTTTTTTTTAAAGCCTCTGACAATCCCAGCTGACTTGCCTGATTGGCAGAGGCTTTTTTTCCTTTTTTAAAAAAAATTTCTATAACCTCTTCGGCTGATGAGTTTGTAGAAAAAATGCTTTTTTTTATTAAAAAGTTTTAATTAGTTTTACAAGTGTTTCCCCATCCCACTTCCCTCCTCCCCCCAACTCTCCCCCCCAACCCTCCCCCCCTACTTCCCAGAGCAAAATACAGGGTATAGCATTTAACAATCATAATCTAACATATGCTAACTAACTATAGCCTCCTATCTCCCTCCTGTACTTTAACTCCCCTTTTACTTAACTAAATTTAAATACTTTTCTAACATCTCTTTATTCATTTGTAAGCTATTTGAAACTTTTTAATCTGATATTTGCTTTGAATATAATCAATCCATCTTCTCCATTCCAAAAATACATCCAAAATGTATTTTTCATTTGAGTGATCCTTTAAGTATGCTGAAATTTTGGCCATCTCTGCTAAATTTGCTACTTTTAGTGTCCATTCTTGAATAATAGGTAAGTCTTCCTTCTTCCAGTACTGTGCCACCAAAAGTCTTGCTGCAGTTATTAGATTTAAAATCAAATTAGTCTCTATAATCATACATTCTGTAATTATACCCAGCAAGAACAGCTGTGGAGTAAACTTTATCTTCTTTTTAAGAATATTTTGGATAATCCACCATATTTTTATCCAAAATGCTTTAACTTTTTTACAAGTCCACCATATATGAAAATAAGTGGCATCATCACAATCACATCTCCAACACTTAGATTGCAAATGCTTTTAAAAGCCTCTGACGATCCCAGCTGAGGTGCGTGATTGTTAGAGGCTTTTTTTTTTTACTTTTAAAAGCATTTTTTCAGCCAAAGAGGTTATAGGAAAAATGCTTTTAAAAATAAAAAAGAGCCTCTGATGATTGCACAGCTCAGCTGGGCATGGGGGGGGGGAGGGATTTTTGCTACCAGTTCTCCGAACCACCCGCCACCATTGCTACCAGATTGGGTGATCCGGTCCAAACTGGGAGCATTTCACCCCTGGATTATAGGTTATCTGTGTCAGCTCTGATACACAGGGATATGTTTTGCACATTATTTCTCATCTTGCTTTTTGAAATCTGGGATATTTTAAATATCTGTAAACTATTTTAAAAAAAATTTAGTGAAGATATACAAGCATTAAATATTTCATATTATTTTAATTTAATTATCTGAAAAAAATGTGTAAGCATCTGGTATTAGTTATAGTCTTAGTAACAAGAAAGACATTTTTTTTAGCTAGACAGATTCTTTTCCACTTCATCTGTGCAATTGCTAGTTCTAGCCTGATTTAAATATCTGCAGGACTAAAAGTATTCCGCATTTTCTGTGAAACTGTATGAAATTACATAAATCATGGGTAGAAATCAGTCCGATTAGCCTTGGATTTTTATGGGGCAGTGAAGAAATGCAGACATCATCGCAACAGACTTTAATAAATAAATTTATTACAAGATAATTGGGCATTTAGTAGTAACATTAAAAAAATCCCTCATCCATATTTCACAACCCCATGTCACTGTATGTCTGACTAGAATTTCTGAAGCTCTCAGGAGCATCTACATAAAAAGACCGAATAGAAATCATAAACTGTAAAATTAATGAAACTATTAGATACTGATCTAGAAAGTGTGAAAGCAACACAAAATTGGGGACCTTAGGGGAAATTGCAGATAATACATGATCCGTAAAAACTTGGCTATACATTTCTGGTGGCTGAGTTTAAAAAAAAAAAGTTTAATTATGTAAAATAGGTATTCATGTACTGATGTTATATTAAATAATCAGAAGTACTAATTTAAATCTAAAATACGGTTCCCTTGCTAATTGACATAGCTGGACATCATCTGTGTCAATCATGGAGCTTCGGGATGCTTCATGAATGGAAAAGCTGTCAAGTGTACTGCAAATCCCTTACACGTCTTTATCAGGCCTTTATTGATTTACTGGGCCTTCCTTCTAAATCCTTGGCTGCATTTGTTACAGTGAAATTTGATGGAATTTGGCAACTGCCAACATTTGGGGGCGGATACTATGAATCCCAGACAAATTTTAGGAATGCCTGAAAACTCAAAGGGCAACAGTGAATTTGCTAGTCCCAGAAATAGGATTGTCAACTTCTAGTTGTATATGTATGAAAAGCAGGGGGATAAAAATCTATTCACAAAATTCATTGGGAATGTTGACCCTTGCCACCAGTCCAATTCTAGACCTTCTGGGTTTTCACTACAGGAAAAATTCCATATTGAAATTCGGAACTAAGCCAGTTAAATAAAAGCTCAGCTCATCCAGGAGCTCCTGCTAGATTTTCATTATTCATTATTTGCGAGTTTGTTGACAAGCTCAAGCACTGGATGTGCACATTTCATAAAATGAATATGACACCATTAAAATCCACATAACCAGACTGGTGGGTTCGAAGTGGGACCTGAGGATAAGAATGTTAAAAGAACGCATATGGTTACAATGGGCTTATCCCTATTATAATAGAATAACAGAGTTGGAAGGGACCTTGGAGGTCTTCTAGTCCAACCCCTGGCTCAAGCAAGAAACCCTATACCACTTTAGAGAAATGGTTGTCCATTATTCTACAACTTTACGAGAGGAAGGGGGATATAGGCTATATGGAGACATGCCAAACATAGAGGTGGTTATGATGATGGCCGGGCTTGTAAAAAAAAATACCTTAATATTTTATTTATATTGAATCAAAATTAAACAAAATCCACATGGTTATTTTCTATTCATGTATTTTCTGATTTCTTTCTGCAGTCCAATTAAATAGGACAAAGCAATAACCACTTTTGGAGATTATATTCAGGGCCCTAAAGGGGGAGTGTAATAATTACAATTTCAATCAATCAAAAAAATAAACAGAGACATAAATCTGATTATGAATTACAGTGGCAGCACAAGTCCACTGTCTTGTGTCTAAGAGCCACTTGGAACATCACAATCTTCATGGCTTTTTGTGAAAGGCAAGCAAGGGGTGTGTGTTTGGGCATGAGGGATGCAAGCATCAAAGTCACATGAGTTTCAACGCTGGGAAGGCACACTCCTTTTACCTCACATGGGGTGGGAACTTTCAGCAGCCCTTCCTAGAATGAACACAGCAGGCAGACTGATAGTGGGCAGGAGAATGGCCAATGCAGGACTTCAAAGGTTAAACCAATATCTTAGATTCACCCAGAAGCCTATGACAACCAATGAGATAACTGCAGAAAATATCATTTCCTTGCTTTTTTATTAGGGTGATGTCCCAACCTCAAGGCATTATAATACTTCCTCCTCCAAGTTTCCCCACAACAAACTGTTTATAATAGAGATAGTAGATAGATAGATAGATAGATAGATAGATAGATAGATAGATAGATAGACAGACAGACAGACAGACAGACAGATAATTGATGGGTGGATGAGTTGGAATAGATATAGATAGATAGATAGATAGATAGATAGATAGATAGATAGATAGATGATAAATAGATAGATAATTGATGGGTGGATGAGATAGATAGATAGATAGATAGATAGATAGATAGATAGATGATAGATATAATAGATGGATGGATAGATGAGAGAGAGAGAGATAAAGAGAGTGAGATATAAAGAGAGAGAGGGAGATAAGTCTTACAACCATATCAAAATGATAAAATAAAATAAGTACAACAATTAAAAATAAGTACACAACCCTCTTGTGGGGTTGAGAGGGAGTGACTAGCCCAAAGTCACCTCAAATATCAATTGGTTGGGTTTATTCCAGAAGGACTGCCATTGTCCAATCAACATATGCACTTTTCTGCAACCCATTCATTTGGTCACACACATTTTATCTATAGTGGATAAAACAATCCTTTAAAATAACGTTATACTTTATTTAGTGAGCAAAGAACTTGTCTCTTAAAGGTATTTTAATAGAAGACTCAATGTAAGAATGATATCTCTACCTGACCATACCCAGAACTCAATTTCTGTACTTATAACTTTTTAATGACCAATAGTTAATTTACGTAACTTATTTGCATATATGTCTCCATTCACTTTAACTGCAGAGATAAACGTGAACAGAAGTGGATGGGCCAAATATTCCTTCATTAAAAGAAGTGGAGAAACAATGTCATGCAGGAAAATGAAGTTATAGAAAGGTCCTAGGCTAAAGACTGCAGAAGACGTTCTATACATTTCATTTGCATTTAAATAGTAGATTGCTATGGATTCCTCTGCAGCTTTTAAATGGGCATGTTTTCATGCTGCTGTCTGAATATGGAACACATTGCCTTTAATTGTTATGTTGCTTGATTTTGTCTGTAAGCCACTGGGGGTGATCTATCTTTAATTTGTATGATGCATGGCAGTTCACAGCCAACTGTCAGCTGAATATCAGTAGGACTTCTACTTCATAATATGTACATCTGTCCTTCAGTAGCGCAGCTTGTTCAATTTTGTGTTTAGGATTCATTCATTGTTTATGGTGGTTAGCATTTGGTGAGAATTTGGTCCTTTCACTTTCGAGTAATTCTAATTTTCAAAAAAGGGTAAACAGTGCAGTGCAGAAAATCTAGAATATAACTGAATTCAGTGCAAAGTATTGCTGGCTACACCCTGCAATATTGCCAGTGTCATGTTGTCTATTGTGCCAAGTTGGCATAACTGAGACCTCTAATTAGCAATGAGTCACCCTGGCCTATCTTGAGTTAGGAGTCAGCTTTGAATATTGTTTTATTGGCCACACATTTGTGCTCAGACAGTCATCTTGGCAAATTTGAAATCTACCAAGTGTTTCCAGAAATATTCCTTACTTTTGTTGCATTTTCCACAATTGGTTTACCAAACACTTTGTCATAACTAGAGCTCCACAACTCAACCTAGCCACCGGTCGTATTTCTTTCAATATTGGACCCTCTAGCCAAGTGTCCATTACCTGTTATGACAGGGCAAAGTGTGGCTTTTTACCAAGGCTGAGATCCCAGGAAAGTCAGTCCCTTTCTGCATATCATTCTTTCTTTCTTTCATGGACATAGGGAGAAAAGGTAGAAGAAGAATGAGAAATATTGAAACATTAAGGTTCTGAAGTTTGGAAGACAGAAATTTCAATATCCCTATGTAATTTGCTGACCCCAGAACTATTGCTGGAAACGGTTTGGGAAAAATTATAATACAAAGCTGTCAGGGTTCTAAGTAACACCCCCAATGAAATCAAAACTCCAAGGCAGGCGTTTTCCACAAAGCTTGAATTTATTGGAGATGCCATATTGGCACATCTGGGAAAACCCAAATCTGAAGCCCCTGGGTTTTCCCCACCCAAAATAAGGTAGTAATCCACTTGGGTGTCATATGGTCCAATCAGGTCACTTTCCCAACTGTAGTTGACTCCCAGTCACGCCTCTCCAGGTGCAAGCTGAATCTTCTTGACTCCCAAGGGAAAATATATTGTTATGGCTATACACCCCATACCCTCCTGTTCCCACAGCTTGCCCATCCACTGCTGTAGCAGCCCTGAAGATTCCAAGTTAAGATGGCTCCAGGGCTGACACAAAGCATCATAATTATCAGAAATAATGGGAATTTGCAGGTAGCAGCTACATTTCCAAAATACTGTATATGTGAGTGGATGTCTGGTCTCTCTCACACATACACATAAACATCTGCACCTACAGTATATGTACACACACACCCATACCCATACCCACACACAAACATAAGCACATTCACTGTTCTCTCTGGCAAAAAACATTAGGCAATAGTCATGGCAGTAACTAAAATAAGATAAAGAATACTATTAAATTTTCCAGTTTCAGGATGGGGCAAGATCACTTAAGCACTATTTGCCTCTTATGTCTCCTGAGAAATTGATTTGGGAGAGACAGTTCATGATTTTTGCAACAACAGAAGCCAGAATATAATGACTGAGACTATTTATAAAATGTCATTTTTAGATTTGTGTTACAAACAAAAATGAAAACATAGAAAGCATGGTGACATTTAATTGTGTACTTTGTGGATAGAGTAGTAGGTACCATTGGCATCAGGTATCAATTCTCTCTTTTCCTCAGCCTCTCAAAATCTGCTCTGGAGGTCTGGGAAGACCTACAGAGCTAAATTTGGAGTACCCTAGTTTCCTGGAGCGAAGGAAGAGAAATTTCTCTCATGTAAGCAACATCACCTACAATAAATGTCTCTCCCAAAGTAAGTTTCAAAGAATTCTGGATTCAGAAATCTCAATTATCCATAATAAACTCTCCTTTCGCATGAATGAAGGCATTCTAAGACAAAACACGTAAACTATGTTTTATTACTTATCATGTGTGAATCCAGTAAATCACACATTATTCAACAAAATATCTTTATATAAGTGTTATATCAACTTATATGTCAACTCAGCAAGTGTCAAGGATTCCTACTTAGTATACACAAGAAGAATCAAAAGAGAAAGGAAACCAAAGGCTTAATAAAAAAAGTGTGCCCCAAGGTTACGATTTCATGAATTTTTTAAAAAAGAAATGTGGTTTCAGGATTAAATATACTGAAAAATACTATCATTTAAGATCATTAATATAACATGGATGAGATGGGTATGATATGTATATAGACATGGGGAGGGATGTGGTGGCTCAGTGGCTAAGATGCTGAGCATGTTGATCAAAAGGTCGGCAGTTCAGCAGTTCGAATCCCTAGTGCCGCGTAAAGGGGTGAGCTTCTGTTACTTGTCCCAGCTTCTGCCAACCTAGCAGTTCGAAAGCACATAAAAAATGCAAGTAGAAAAATAGGGACCACCTTTGGTGGGAAGGTAACAGCATTCCGTGTGACTTTGGCATTTAGTCATGCCAGCCACATGACCACAGAGACGTTTTCGGACAGCGCTGGCTCTTCGACTTTGAAACGGAAATAAGCACCGCCCCCTAGAGTCAGGAACAACTAGCACATACGTGTGAGGGGAACCTATACCTTTACCTTTATGTATATAGAAGGAGGGCTAGGCTCAGTTTTTATCCATAAATGCATCCCTTCAGTATACTATATATAAAAAGATCAAGTAGAGCTTGATTCCTGGTGAAATCATGAACAAAGTCCAACAACAACACAAATGTGTTTTAGGAAGTCAAATAATCAAGACAGAATTTGGAGGCAAGTGAGTAAGATACTGAACCAACCACCATTGTATACCACTTTATTTTTTGTTTTGCTCCAAATGTCACATATTTTATCCATTATAGCTTACTTCTTGAACTGAGACATTTTCTTAACAACCTTGCTTAACTAGTGATTTTAAGGACTTCCTCGTGCAGTCAACACTGGCAGCGTATGACATCAGAGGGACAAACTTTTGATTTTAATTAAATGGCCAGGCTTTCCCTTTGTTTCTACAAATCATTTGATTCCTCCTTAGTTGTGAGTTGTCTCTTCCTGCAAGGTTCAGCAATCAGGGAGGCTTTTGGAGTGACAAAGCTATACCCAAAAATAAGACCTATCCAAAAAACAAGCTCTAGATTTTAGCTGTTATTTATTATTTTATACTAGAATTTTTAATTGTATCTTTACTGAGTGTTTTTATTTGTTCTGGTCTCTGGTCTATGATTGTAATAAATTGAATTGAATTGAGAAAAAGTTAGCATTTTATCAGAGCTTCAGAACTGTTTGCTATAGCAGGATAGCTACTAAATCCTTATAGGCTTTAGTATATATGCATTCATTTATTTCTCCTCTCCCAGATGTGACTTATGCCTTTTCAATATTAACTTTTAAAATCTGAAATAATTGGGAAGGGATGCCAGTACAGAAGCAACACTGGGTTTTAAAAGGGTAAGGGCAAGGAATATGCTTACTATAGTTTGATGAGATGGTTATAGGAAAAGCGGAGGTAAAAACAGATTTTAGGTTTCTTATTATTATTTCCTACAGCTTTAATATGGTGTAATCATGTTGGAAAAATTGCACTCTGCATTTTAGCTTTGCTTTTTCTCTGGCTTTATATACTGTAATTTTGCCAGATACTGGGATTGCTGCTAGCCACAGAAAATAGTTGCAATAAAGATGGCATCCCGTACAATCTTGGCATTATAAACCACTAAATGAAAAATAGCCAAGTCAAGTTATCAAGTATATATTCTCTTATAGAACAACAACCCCCCCCCAAATACAAAAAGCAAACAATCCCAAGTTTCCAGAGTTGTTTTCTTTTCCATTTGTGTTTTATGATAAATGAAAGTGATTGGACCTACTCTAACACACAGTTACACTAGGCTACAATAACATTAAATGTAAGCACTAATAGATCTTCTGTCTTGTGATTCCTTTTACTCTTTTCTTCTGCTGTAAATGATATGGTTGTTTCGTCTGTATGCAACAACATGAACTAAGTTGTGAGGATTATATCAGCCCTTCCTATTGCCTATGGCAATCTTTTTGCTATCCCATTCAAAATTCAATTTAGTAAATACATTTCTTCCTTGAACACTATCATCAGCAATGGCATCACCACTCACCCCACAAGCTTACAAAAGGCAGAGAAAAGAGATTTGGCAGAACCTTGGAAGTTTGAGATATTGTTTTACAAGTCACGCCCAATAGGGAGTGTGTTTGGGGGGGGGGGTCTCTGCTGTGTAATGAGTTGTAGGAATGCCAATGCAGTCATTGGATCCCCTGCTTCCATTTGTCCTGATCTGACTTTTTCCTCAGTCAATAGCCTTAATCTCCTGTGATTAAATGAAAGAAATTGGTGGGCCTCTATCATGCATACATGTTGCTATAAGAAAGAATTATACAAATATAGCTGTTTATAAAGAAAGAAAAATCAGGTCCATTTTGCTTCCTAGCTATATTGTTGGTTATACAGATAGTCCTCACTTAGCAACCACACCGTTTCATGGTCACTAAGCAGAACATCACATGACTGTAATGGACTTACTACATCCCTTCCCATTTGGTCGTGAAACAAAAATTCCCATGATTGCGACTTGAGATTTTGCTTCCACATTAATTCTGCTTGCCACAAGCCAGTTGGCAAACACACAAACAGTGATCATGTGACTGCAGGATGTTGCGGCTGTCATAAATGTGAAGATTGGTCACAAAATAGTTTTTTGTTTTTTACACTGTTGTAATATCTTTATATACATGTTATATCGACTTATATGTCAAGTCGGCAAGCTTTTAAGAATTCTTACTTAGTAGACTGGTAATTTCAGTCAGTAATTTGAGCAGTCGGTAAACGAGGACTACCTGTAAAAGCATCCGAAGGTAAAGGCAGTTTTCTAACTAGCCACTTTCCCCATAGTTCACACTGCTAGAAGTCTTCAATAATGTAAACATACTTTAAAAACTCCTGAATTTAAAAGGCAGCCAGCAACAACCTGGATCGTTGGCCTTCTCCAGAACCCAACAATTCTTCCAACCTGCACAGTAACCCAGATATGGTGAACAGGGATTTAATTGACCAGACTTTTTTCTATTTCTCTATTTTGTTGTTATGCAAAAGTTCTACTTGTTTGCTTTGGTTTGTTTTGAGTTTTGAGCCACTGCCATGTGCTCACTTCAGCCCAGAAAGGAGTTCCCATTGATAGGAGGAAAAACCACCTGCAACCTGGAAATAAGGAGAAATTTTCTGACCGTGAGAGCAATCAACCAGTGGAACAGAAGTTGCCTTCAGAAGTTGTGGGAGCTTCATCACTGGAAGCTTTCAAGAAGAGATGGACTGCCATCTGTCAAAAATGGAGTAGGGTCTCCTGCTTGGGCTATTGTTGGACTATGTTGTTGGACAATATGTTGGACTAGATAATCTACAAGATCCCTTCCAACTCTGTTAATCTGTTAAACCTAAAACAAGGGACTGATTCATTTCCACTCCCATCTACAGTATAGCTCAGTGATTAGTTTTGGATGCCACGGATAGAAGGCAACCCTTTATACTTATCCTTTATCCACAACCACTTGAGGCAAAAGTGTTTTCTCCTCTTTTACATCAAATGTTGGGGAAAATGAAACCCCATTGTTGAATTTTTATGTTTTACTGAAAAAGAAATAAATGGAGACTAGTACAGACCTATTTTAAGCTATTTAGCCATACCCTTTTGGGATTTGAACCCGGGCTACTTGCATGTTAGGTAGATGTATTAATCTCTAAACTATGGGCTCTCCTCCCTTTGTCAGCTATACTAGGGGAAAGATTACCATATTTTTTGGAGTACAAGATACACTTTTTCCTCCCCAAAAAGAGGGTGAAAATCTGGGTGCGTTTTATACTCCAAATGTAGCCCTGCCTAGCCTCTCAAATGGAGGTTTCAGAGGCTAAAAAAAGCCTCCAAACAGAGCTTCAGAAAAAAAAGCCTCAAAAACAGAAATGAAGTTTCAGAGGCTTTTTTTTCTGAAGCTCTGTTTTGGAGGCTTTCAGAGGCAGAAAAAAAAAGCAAAAAAAAGCAGGCACAGAGCTCACAACCAATGAACCTGTTGCTAAAATTCACCCCTGGAAACAGCTGATTGGGGGTATTCTGGGATGCCAATCTACCCGCCAATCAGCTTTTTTCTTATTTTCCTCCCCAAAAACTAAGGTGCGTTTTATACTCTGGTGCGTCTTATACTCTGAAAAATAAGGGTAAGTGTTTTTTGTCAGGGCAACCTGGTCTACCCAATTATGGGACAGAGCATACTGCTTTCACCAGGTACCCCAATGTAGTTATTTTTTAAAGAAAAAAGTAGGCAACACAGAGAAAGGCAAAAAAATTAAAAAGATTCTGCTGGGTTTCCAATCAGTAACTTTCTGTATGATTGAAAAGTATTATATCGGTTGTCCTATTACAAAGTTAGTGATGAAGGCAGCTCTAGAAGATGTTAGAGGCTTGTTGTGCCTGTGTGTGTGTCTATTTTGATGCTTTCACTTAGCATATATACATTTTTTAGGTGTACATGTGTGTGCATATGACACATATAATATAGATAAAGATACATGCACATCTATATACTATCTATATATCCATATCTATATATTTTCCTACCTACAGGAAGAAAAGCATTTTGCAATTGTTTTGCAGGAGTAGAAAATCGAGAACAGTGGCAAGTTAATTATGGAGTAGGAACTCTGGACGTATTCAACCTGACAAGTCAACTATGGAAACAACCCAATCTGGACAATATTTTCTTTATCTGGTTAACTTGATGCTAACTAGCATCAACATCTAGCAGTAGTTAAATACTCCCTTTTGTTTTAGGGAGTAATGCCGACATGCCCATTGCAACAGAAAACCCTAGTTTCATTCCAGCTTGAAATCAGCTCAGTCAGGGAAAAAAAATCTGACTTTTTTCTCAAAATAGTCAACATCCTTTAATTAGACAGGGCAAGAATCACACTGAATAAAGCAAAGGCCTCATGTGGAGGCGCTGCAGCTCATTTCCAAAAAATATTCAGCTGTATCACATTTTTCATGGGATTAAGTCAATAGTTCAGCAACATTTTCAGACTACACTGTACAGATACACAATATTCTATCCCTATCCCCATCTTGTGCAGGCAAATAAGATATGTGTGTGTTTGGGGGGGGGAGGTTAACTCCTTTCTTTCCTTTTCAATAAGCAACAGAAAAAGATGTATTAGAAAGTTTTTATTTTTTAAAAAAAGTTTGTTTTTTTAAACTTTAGTACTTTGAAGGGAAAAAAAGGATGAAAAAATAGGGTCCCCCCCCCCAGCTTTTTTTCGGTAAGGTCAAAGAATTTGAAAGAATGCAGTGAATTTTGTAAATAAAAATGGTGACAATTCACAAAGTTTATTAGGTGCAAATAGAAATGCACATTATTTCCGTAGCCAGGAGTTGTTAAACTGATTACTTGATTCAAAGAGGAAAATTTGTTTTTATTTGGATAAAACACTTCTGGATTTTGTGCTTGCGAACAAAAAAAAAACCACTTTGACTTTGGTTTTGTTGATCAGAAAGATTTGCCGTTATAGGAATGGCTAGTTATATATTAATGTGCAAAAGCAAAAAACTTGAGGTTGGAGTGTGTTTCTCTTGTACTGTGCTAAGAGGAGTTAGAAGTCAATGCCCCCTTTTTTTCTTTCTCTCTTTCCCCTTGTATCTCACACGTCCTTTTCCCTGCTTCCCTTAATTTCCTATTTTTTCTTCACTTCTTTGTATTTTATATAATAAAATAAAACCTTAATAAATGAAAAAAATTAGCAACAGCAAAAAATAAGATCATTGATTCCCCCCCACCCCCTCTCCTCTATACTTTACTGCCATCACAAAGCAAACAGATATAGCACTATTCCCACCCAAAGAGCTGTTGAACAGAGGCAGGAATGTGATCAATTGCTGGTATTCAACCACCATAATAATGAGTACGGAGGAGGTTGTACATTGGCTGTTCACCCAAGATAATGATCGAGCGCTAGTAGAGTAAACATACTCTGCATTCGTCCACAGAATGTCATAGACATGGTATACAATATAAAGAAAGTGATCAAGCATATAGATATACAAATTCTAGCAGTCCCACCCAGCCTGGGTATGGCATGAAATGAGACGGATTAAGTAGTCTGTGATAAATAACATCTTCCTGCTAGCCTGGGGAATATTAGTATTTCCAAAGTCATCTCATTCTCTACTCCATAAGAGTATCCAACTGAGCATTTTAACAGAGTGGCAATTCATTTTTATTATTTTATTTTATTTTGTGGCTTACCCCACCACGAGATTTAGGGTGTTTCTGATGGGCATCTAGTCTGCTTCTTTTGCTAAAGAGATCTTAGAACAGGGGTGTCAAACTCGATTTCATTGAGGGCTGCATCAGGGTTGTGTTTGACGTTGGGAGGGTGGGGTGGGTGTGGCCAGGGTAGGTGTGGTCAGCTTGACATCACTCATGTCGGGGGTGCCTGTGGTTGCCCGAGTGCTCTGCCAGTAAAAACGGGCTCCCAAGCTCCATTTTCGGCTGTGATGGCCTCCTGCAACCCTCTGCCAGCTAAAATGGAGTCCAGGAGGGTCATGGGGTGGCCCTTTGCTGTTTCCAGGTCAGCCCTGCAGGCCAGATCTAAGCACCCCATGGGGCAGATTCGGCCCACGGGCCTTGAGTTTGACACCCCTGATTTAGAGTGTTTCTGATGTGCATCTATTCTGCTTCTTTTGCCAAAGGTATCTTAAAAGGAAAGTTGGAGAGCATATTGGGGCTTCCATCAGTATCTCTGATGCATAATGCCTGAGAGACACCAACCCATTTAAATGGAAAGTAGAGCAAGTGAGATTTTCAGACAATTAACAGTATTTATCAGTTTTTTCATGCAACTGTGTCCTCTATTTCCATTCTTATTCGGAATCATTGACTTTCCAGGAATGATTTGGATTTTAACATTTGCAAAATCAGGAATTAACTATGTTTCCACCACCACCCTGCCCTCTTTGGTCTATAAGTAATCCTTGATTTACGACCATAATTGTGCTTGGAATTTCAGTCCTAAATTGTTGCAGTTGTTAAGCAGGTTGTGTCTGGATCCGATTTTACATTATAACTTTGAATGGTTGCTAAGCGACCAGTTCTAAGTTAAGGACTATCTAGAGTAGTCTTCAGTCAAGATTTATTTATTTATTTGATTATTTTATTCATTTGATTGACTAGAGTTCACAGTTTCCTGATTTCTGTGCCAGTCCCTTAACTACCACAGGATCAGGACTCTTGTTGATGCAGATGTATTCATTGTTATAAAATCGTTATAAAAATAACAAGCCTTCCCCCTATCTTTTTGTGACATTTGCTCTGAAGATCTTTTTTCTCCCCTAATGTCTTAATAAATTAATTTCTCTAATATTTTCAAAATGAAGAGGTAGAATTGGCAATGTTTATGCACAGTCTTGCCAGGCTTTGGCTGGCTTATATTAAAAAAATGATACCAGGCAGATATAATTCTCCTGAAGTTCCTGCTGCCTGACATAGATCCTTACAACAACCAGATTTTTGAGGACACAACCTCTCAATAGCTGATTTTTTTTTCTGTATATTGTTAACAGATAATCGGTGTTGAATTTAATAGTTTATTTTTCCTTGTATCATTTAATGTAATAAATTCTGTCATTTGTTTTGATTTATAATGGATCTTGGGCTACAATAAACATAAACATCACTACTATTGCTGTTGCTGCTATTGCTACTACATTTTTTTGTTTAATGGCCAAGATGGCATCTTAGCGTTTTAAAGCATTTATAATTGCCTAATTTTATGCTAAGATAAAAATCATGGTGTTTCTTATCTGTTGAGGAAATACTTATAAAAAGAATCTTGTCAAATGGCATAGAGAAACAGGAAAAGTAGCATCAGATATAGTACTGAAGAAAGTGCAAATTATTCCATTGCTCTACATCAGGGGTCCCTAAACTTGGCGACTTTAAGATTTGTGGACTTCGACTCCCAGAATTCCTCAGCCAGCAAAGCAAAGCAAAGCTGGCTGAGGAATTCTGGGAGTTGAAGTCCACAAGTCTTAAAGTTGCCAAGTTTGGAAACCCCTGCTCTACATGATGAATCCTAAGAGTGTCTTTCAGCAAGGGAGTAAAACATAGCCAGTGGACTATCCCTCCATTCATTTTCTATCCAAGACAAAATATTTCTGATGCTTTAGCCTGCAAGTACCTTCTTATCTGGGGGTTAGATTCATTTAGATCAGCACCTAGCCAAAGTAGAGTCTTCTTTAAATTGAACTGGGCTGTTTGTGGCTACATATCCATGCAATTTTCTTTGTAACATATGTGGGCAGAGGATCTTGTTAAAATAAAGAGTGCAATAATGTTTAGATATATTTTACATCAATGATTTGCAACTTGTATAGTAAGGACCACTGGTGTTCAAAAGGGTACTGCAAATGGTAAAGGTGCCAAAATAATAATAATAATAATAATAATAATAATAATAATAATAATAATAATAATAATAATAATGAGGAGGAGGAGGAGGAGGAGGAGGAGGAGGAGGAGGAGGAGGAGGAGGAGGAGGAGGAGGAGGAGGAGGAGGAGGAGGGCAATAATAATAATGGAAAAAGCTATAGAAAATGAGAAGGTGAAGATCTTGTGGGACTTTTGAATACAGATCGATCATCACTTGGAACACAACACACCAGATATCACAGTTGTTGAAAACCGAAATATATAATTTATTGACATCGTGGTACCAGAGATGCCAGAGTCGAAGAAAAAGAACTGGAAAAATCATGAAATATCGCAACCTGGCCATCAAAACTACACAGCTATGGATGAAACATGTAACAGTGATACCCATTGTCATCGGGGCACTTGGTACCATGTCCAAGAATTTTTTAAGATACATCAGCAAATTGCAGCTTCCTGCAATAACACCAGTGGAACTGCAAAAAACTGCGCTACTTGGAACATCATACATCTTAAGATACTTGGTTGATACCTAGGATGCTGGCAGCAACCCGTATCAATTAGTACCAGTCAATGGTATTTGTGATGCATTTTTAAATGTTCAGTTGACTGAGTTTCATATTTAATGAATAAAGATAATCATCATCATCATCATCATCATCATGATCATAGTCATAATCATTATTGATGGAGGTCAACAAGAGGAAGCTGCTCAAAGTGTAGCAAACCAAGAATCAATATAGGAAAACAGTGATGCAAACTCGGGCTGACAGCTGGTGTAATAAAGCACTGCATGGACAGTTCCTTGAAAAGATCCAAGGAAAAGTAGATAAGGAAAAGACCTGGTTATGGCTGACCAAGAGAACATTGAAGAAAGAGACAGAAGGCCTGATTCTTGCAGCCCAAGAACAAGCCATCCGAACAAACGTAATCAAAGCCAGAATAGAAAAATCTGCTGATGACCCCAAATGCAGACTCTGCAAAGAAGCAGATGAAACTATTGACCACATACTGAGCTGTTACAAGACAATAGCTCAGATTGACTACAAACAACATCACAACACAGTCGCTCAGATGATCCACTGGAACTTGTGTCACATCCATCTGCCTATAGCAAAGAACTGGTGGGATCATAAGCCTGAAAAGTGGTTGAAAATGAGCATGCAAAACTGCTGTGGGACTTCCGAATATAGACTGACAAAGTTTTGGAACACAATACCCTGGATATCACAATTGCGGAGAAGAAAAAAGTGTGGATCGTCGACATTGCCATACCTGGTAACAGCAGAATTGACGAGAAACAACTTGAAAAAGTCACCAGATATCAAGAGTTGAGAATCGAACTGCAGAGACTCTGGCATAAACCAGTGCAAGTGGTTCCAGTGGTACTCGGCACACTGGGTGCTGTGCCTAAAGACCTAGGCAAGCACTTAAAAACAATTGGCGCTGACAAGATCACTATTGGTCAGTTGCAGAAGGCCACCTTACTGGGATCTGCTCGCATAATCCGCCGATACATCACGCAGTCCTAAACGCTTGGGAAGTGTTCAACTAGTGATTTGGGATATGAAATCTGGCATGGTCATCTTGTTTGCTGTGTATACTGTCAATAATAATAATATAATACCAGTAGTAGTAGTAGTAGTAGAAATCAGTGGTGGGATTCAAATAATTTAACAACTGGTTCGTTCAGGGTCAGGTTGGCTGTCATGGGAGGCAAACCCTGAGCGAACTGGTTGTTAAATTACTCCCCCCCCGCTATCAAAGTGGATCCGGGTGCTGCGCTGCGCTGTAATGGAGAAACGAGCAATGGAGTCGCTGGCATGAGGGAAGAAGGAGGACCAGGGAAAAGAAAGAAGGAAAGCGAACTTCTCCTTCTCTCATGCCAGCCTCTCTGTTGCCCATTTCTCCATTGCAGCACAATGCCCAGAATCCACTTTGATAGCGGGGGTTCAGGTGGGTAATTTAACAACTGGTTTGCCTGAACTTGTGCGAACCGGCTGAATCCCACCACTGGTAGAAATATGGTGATTGATGGTGGTCCGAATTGTGACCAGAATCTCAGAAAGTCACCACAAGACTTGCACAAGATTTTGTTGTTGTTGTTGTTGTTGTTCAAAATGTCATACCATTTCAGATAAGAACACCATGATTTCATGAGATGTCAATCATTTGTTTTTGTTTTTTTAATTATTTACTATTATCGTTCCACAAATGTCATCAAGGTCAAAAGGAACACAGTGCCCAGCCCAAGAGCTCTGTATTGCTGATCCCTGTGTTATATGCTAGTCTTGGAAAAAGGTTTACTTGGTGGTTTACATGATAGCAAAAGCTGTCAAGTGCTCTTCGTTTATATTTTTTGTTTCTTTTTTCTTTTTAAACCTGATATTAAGTCTACTCTCCAGATGTGTTACAAATGTTAACCCCCAAAGAAATGGAAAACATAATGGAAAAGAAAATATGCTAACTCTGTTTGTACATACAGAATATATAATTATAATTATTGGATGCCCTCCATAGTCCAATTTGGCCTTTTCTACACAGAGACCAGCATGCTAAACTCCTGCATTTTTAAACAGGGTTCTTTCTAGTTGCAGGAAAAACCTCTCCTCTCCCCTATTCTCCCCTCCCCTACTTTCCCCTCCCCTTCCCCTCTGCTGCCCCCTCTGCTGCCCCCTCTCCCCTCTCCTTCCCTCTACTCTCCTCCCCTCTCCCTTCCCCTCTCCTCTCTTCTCCCCTCTAACCTCTTCTCCCCTCCCCCTTCCCTCTCCTCTTCTCCCCTCTCTTCCCCTCTCTCCTCTCATCTCTCCTCCCCTCCTCTCTACCCTCCCCTCCCCTACTCTCTTCTCCCCTACTCCCCCTACTCTTCTTTCTCCTCCCCTTCTCCTCCCCTTTGCTGCCCCCACTCTCCTCCCCTCTCCCCTCTCCTCTCCTCTCCTCCCCTCCTCTCTCCCATCCTATTTTCTTTCCCTTCTTTTTCTTTCTTCCTCTCTTGATCAAGAGTATCAAACACATTGACCTATCATTAATTGTACAATACATTTATACAATGTCTGCAACCCTGGGCTCTTTTTGTCCCAGGATTAGAGTCAGGTTTCATCTGTGCAACAATTCTGACCTACATACTGTATTCTGATGTGATTCCTGCCAGCTCTGGAGTTGCTACTCTATAACTGGTAGTTATGGAAGCCTCAACCGTCTTTGTCACATAACCTATTTTTACATTTAAAATTTGAATAGAAATTCAGAAGCAAGTTATTGTAATGTTCTTCAGAAAGCTGGCCTACCTATCAATGTCCACCTCATTGTGACTAAGTATTGGACAGTGATTCTATAATTATCTTGATGTGGGCTACAGAAACCTGGCTAGCAGCACAACTGGATAATCTGTGAATGTAATAAAATCTGTGGGTGTTGCAGGAGGAGTTGGGGAGAGAGGGGAGGCAACAAATGGCCTTTCCTTCTTCTCCTTCCCAACATGGAATAAAATTTCTAAAGCTGATATTAGCTGTATATCCTATTCCTAATGAAAAGAGGCTTTGTTTTGCCCAGAGGACAGAATCTATTCAGTATTTTGGTATGAAATCGTGAAGCAATCTTGGCTATGGCATTTTTTGTTCAAATCCCTGAGAGCACACCTAACAAAAGAAATGGGTATATATGGTGCTGGAAAGACTATTTTCCAGATGATACATACAAAGATTGTTCCTTTGTGATTGCAGAAAAGTGATTTTAAATGATCATTTTATTTTTCTGACTATTTTAATGACAGGACTTGGGCCAGATATGGTATGGATCGATATGCAAGATGCCTATTTCCTTGCTCACTGTTTTTAATATTAATAATAAAGGTAAAGGTAAAGGTTCCCCTTGCACATATGTGCTATTCGTTCCCGACTCTAGGGGGCGGTGCTTATCTCTGTTTCAAAGCCGAAGAGCCAGAGCTGTCTGAAGACGTCTACGTGGTCATGTGGCCAGCATGACTAAATGCCAAAGGTGCACAGAATGCTGTTACATTCCCACCAAAGGTGGTCCCTATTTTTCTATTTGCATTTTTTACCTGCTTTCAAACTGCTAGGTTGGCAGAAGCTGGGACAAGTAACAGGAGTCACCCCATTACACGGCACTAGGGATTCGAACTGCTGAACTGCCTACCTTTTGACCGACAAGCTCAGTGTCTAAGCCACTGAGCCACCGCATCCTTTTTAATATTAATAATCCCTAGTTAAAATCTCCACTGTAATATGAAATGTTCAAGGACTGGCATCCCCAGCTAAGCATATACAAGTCTTTCCTAGGGTTGTTTTTAAAGGGGAAAATGAAATATCTGATTGACTTGGTTGCCTTTAATATTTACTGTTGCATTTGGTCTACAATTCCTGAACTGATATGGTTTAACACAGATTCTCAGAATAAATGCTTAATTGTTTTTAACATCTGTATTCCTAATCTGTGGAAAATGTAGTGGTTTGGTATCATTTTAATGAAACTTCTGATTCTTTTCAAAGTTTCACCATTCCCTCTCTCAAATTATATTCTTGGATTCATAACATTTTGCAAGAGTACAAACATGGATGGATTTTAATGGATATTTGGCATTGTATTAATCTTTCCAATGCGAATACGTTTTCCTTTCATCTGAACGTAGAAATTGTTTTTCAACATGTTTATTTCTTGATACTTTATTCTTTCATTTAAAATCAAAGCATGTGATACAGATGCTATTACAGTTTCAGACTAGCAATAAAATGTATTCCTTTATTTTATAAGATTTGAATGCATTATTTAAATGACCCCTGAATGTATCTTTCCTGAATGATGGAGATTTTATTAAACAGATGGAACAGGAAATAGCTTTTTCATATTAATAGGGATGTAGTTACATCACTGTCTTCGGAATGGTATACCTCTGAAGCCCTTATTGGAGATCAAATTATTGCAATGACATCATGTAAAAATAGAAACAATAGTTGACTAAAATTAACTTTTTAGAAGGGATAATTATATGATCATTATTTCCTTATCCATCTCATCCATCTACTGTCCAAAATAGATTTTTGGCTTCTGTGAAATATAAATTGAACAAACACTTTGCTTCCAAAACAGAATTTTTATTAGAAACTTAACATTTGTATTATGATTGTTTTTGTTTTGACAGGAGTACTTGAGCAATATCATCACAGTTAGAGGGACAGTCTTTACCACTATTATTCTAGCTCCTTCTTACTTTTTTTATATTACATTTTGTATTGTCATGATTATTAGACGTTACTATATATTATTTTGATAATACTGTGATATGTATTTGTACTTTTCTTCTGTTAATTAGTTTCACATAATCACATTTTTAAAACAGATCATCCTTTGAAAACAAACATATCTTTCAAGCTAGCAGGTTTGTGCCAATTAATGACTTCATAAGACTGAGAAAAGATACTCTAGATTCCTGCTTCATTTTTGTTACTAAACATAGGTTAACAAAGCCATATAACAACATGGAAAGTATAATTTCGAGCAATTTCCTGTTCTGAATGAATACATCAACCAATCCCACTTGACCAATCGTACAATTAGATAGCAGCGGCAGTGGCGAAATTCAAATAATTTAACAACCAGTTCTCTCCCCTAATGATTTCTTCCAACAACTACTCAGAAAGTTAACAACCGGTTCTCCCAAAGTGGTACTAACTGGCTAAATCCTACCATTGAGTAGCGGGCAACATACGTGAAATTGTTACTTAGATATTGATGTGGATTTCCCTTGCAAGCTTCTAAAAGGACAGATTAAAGCAGAAAAGGAAAGCAGGTACTACTTAAATAGCTAGTTGATTCTCTCATACAGAAGCCTTAAAGAAATTCAGGGAAAATTCTATACATTGTTATGTACATCTATATCCCTCTAATACTGAGTGTATCTGGATTTTTTTAAAGGACAATTTTGATGTTCCACATTGAATTATTAAGTAAAAATATTCAGTTATCAGATAGTTAATTAAGTGGAACTGACTATATTCATTAAAATATTTGTTCCAAACAAACGTATTTAACATTCAGATATTATGCAGAATAGGTGACAATTGCATATCTCCATGGAGATCAATAATGATATTCAGATCATTGTGTAAAGAGTCTGCAAGTTTAATGCAGAGAGAATGTCATTATTATTTCTCTCTTAATGATGGTCATTATGCGCAAACACTGATTGAATTCCATTTGTTACCTGCGTTTGAGCTGAGAGGAATAATTACAATTTAAGTGTCTCCATTAAAATTCATAAAAGAATATGAATGCAAAAATTATACTTGAATCTGACAAAATATACTTTGAGGATATAAATTGTGTTTTCTGATAGGCCTCTTAAAAGTATTAAAAATAGCTTCATTTTAATAGGACGCATATAAAGATCATGCATTATCACCTTTATGTTAATTCTTGCAATACATGACTAATACTAAAAAGTAAAGAAATTCAACTTTCAAAAGTAGAAATTAACTAAATGATAGGCCGCTGGAAAAGAGATGATGAGATCTGATTTATCATGCTCGAGACAATCAAAATCTAACTAGTCTTCTAGCTAACTAATCATATCCTTGGTGGTGTGAACCTATACCAAGCTAATTTTTTTTTCTCCATGGCCAGTTTTACTGGATTTCTTTTTTTACATCAGTTGGCTATCATTATTAGATCCATTTAAATCCCATCATCCTCTCCAAACAATGCACCCAGTCTTCTTATTAAGACAGTCGGTCCTGATTCTAAAGGCAGGTAACCAGCCTCTTGTGACTTAAGCTTTTGCCATCTCACCAAGCCATACAATGGCAATACTTCACAGGACTAGGCCCTTAAGCCCTAATTAATAACTGTAGTAGTATTCCTCGGGGTCTCCTTAATGACCTCTCTCCTGGCTACGACAAACAAGCTCTCTAGCTTTCTGCTTCTCTTCACCATCTCTTGCTGCTATCAAGACAGGAAAGTTGAGTGACACGAGCTGGGTCTCCCCTCCACAGCGCAAAGCAATTGAAAGCTTTTCCACCAGCCTTATTTCTCAGGGGACAGGTCTACGATATGGCGATGGTGGAGGGGGTGGAATAGCCTCAAACCAATTCAGTTGCTTTGAATCAGGGTGGATTTTTTAGAAATCTATTCCAGGATTGAGGACACAAACCTGGATGACTGTCATCAATAATTTGATGCTTTGCTTTGATGCTTTGCTGCCATCTGGTGGGAGTCTGGATTTTTTCTGTTTGGATTCGGTGGGCTAAATTTTTTGCATTGTGCAACACATGTATTGTTTGTTTTCTTTCTTCCCGCTATTCCCACTTATGTTTTATGTGGCAGCACTCTCTCTCTTTGGTTAGATCAGAGGTCCTCAAACTTTTTAAACAGGGGGCCAATTCATGGTCCCTCAAACTGTTGGAGGCCTGGATCGGCTGAGAGGGCGTGGCTAGGTGGTCATGTGACTAAGTGGGCGTGGCTAGGTCACATGACTGGGTGAGCCAATTTAACAGTCCATTGAACAATGCACACAAATTAAACTTTAATTTGTTTTGCTCCTAGGGGTATTTTATTTGCTTTCGTTTGCATGTTGCTCTTTTGGTTGCCTTTTCTTTTTACTAGATCGTTTTTTTAGTTGTTTAGGAGTCTAGTGGTCCATTTCAGGAAACTCAATTTTGCTGCAATTCTTCTCAGCCCCAAGGAGCTTGAGAAATCTCTCTATGTCTCTCTCTCTTTGTCTCTCTGTCTTTCCTTCTCTTTTTCTTTTCTCTCTCTCTCTCTTTCTCTCTGTCTCTCTTTCTTTGTCTCTGTCCTTCTCTCTCTCCCTTTCTCTCCCTTTCTCTCTCTGTCTCTCTCCCTCTTTCTCTCTCTCTCCCTTTCTCTCTCTTTCTCTCTCTGTCTCTCTCCTTCTCTCTCTCCTTTTCTCTCTCTCTTTCTTTCTCTCTCCTTCTCTCTCCCTCTCTCCCTCCCCTTTCTCTCTCTTTTATTCTTTCTCTCTCTCTTTCTCTCCCTCTCTCTTTCTGTCTCTCTGTCTGTCTGTCTCTTTCTTTGTCTCTCTCCCTCTCTCCTTCTTTCTCTCCCCCTTTCTCTCTCTTTCATTCTCTTTCTCTCTCTCTGTCTCTCTTTGTCTCTCTCCCTCTGTCTCTCCCTTTCTCTCTCTCCTTCTTTCCCACTCTCTTTCTCCCTCTCTCTCTTTCTTTGTCTCTCTCTCTTTCCTTCTCTCTCCCTCTCTTTCTCCCTCTTTCTTTCTGTCTCTCTTTCTCTCTCTCTCTCTCCTTCTCTCCCTCTCTCTTTCCATCTCTCTGTCTGTCTCTTTCTTTGTCTCTCTCCATCTCTCTCTCCCCTCTTTCTTTCTCTCTCCCCCTCTTTCTCTCTTTCATTCTTTCTTTCTCTCTATTTCGCTCTCTCCCTCTCTTTCTTTCTCTTTCCCTCTCTTTCCTTCTCTCCCTCCCTCCCTCTTCTCTTTCTGTCTCTCTCCCCCTCTCTTTTCTCTCTTTCTCTCTCTCTCTCTCTCTCTCTCTCTTGTGGAGGCAGTGAAGGTGAAAAATGGGCTGTTTTTGCATGGGTTTTTTGCCTTTTCACACACCGCACACCTCCACAAGCATTCTGCAGGCTAAAACCAGGCAAAAATGGCTCGGTTTTTGGCCAAAAACAGGCCATTTTTGCCTGTTTTTTCCCCTCTTCTACCCCCCGCCCCCCACCTTCACAAGCATTCTGCAAGCTAAAATTGTTGAGCTTACCTTTTGGTTCCAGCCCCCAGGTCTCCCAAAGGCAAGTCCTGCGCTCTGCTGAAGGGTGGGTGGGGTGATGTGGGCAGGGCAACCTCGTGGTTCTCCGCGGGCCAGATTAAATGGTTCAGCAGGCCGCATGCGGCCCGCGGGCTGTAGTTTGAGGACCCATGAGTTAGATGATTGAGCAGTTGCGCTTCTTAAATATAACATTAATAAAGATCAGGAACCTAGAGGAATCTTGGTCTGCTGCAGGGGTGAAATCCAGCAGGTTCTGACAGATTCTGGAGAACTGGTAGCAGAAATTTTGAGTAGTTTGGAGAATCAGCAAATACCACCTCTGGATGGCCCCAGAGTGGGGTGGGAATGGGGTTTTTGCAGTATCCTTCCCCTGGAGTAGAGTGGGAAAGGAGATTTTGCAGTATCCTTCCCCTGTCATGCCCACCAAGCCACACCCACCACGCCCACCAAGCCATGCCCACAGAACCGGTAGTAAAAAAAATTGGATTTCACCACCGGTCTGCTACTAAATGTGGCTTGTATTTTAAACCATTTATCAGTGAGTTTAAAAGTAATGTCGGGTATTACATTATTTTCTCAGTGTTCCAAAGTGATCTCATTTCAGACACAATTCATGAAAAGCTACTGCTTTTTTTTTTTTTGGTGCAATTAAACGGGCTATATTATAGCTGCTCTCTTTGTTAGGTAGCCCTGGCACCACCATGACAGTGCAGGGCACATGCAAATAAGATGTGGCAAGATCGATTTCAAATGATCTGGCTTAACTCGGAGGTTGCAAGGACGGAGCTAAATAGTCTAGAATAGGCACTGGTGGGATTCAGCCAGTTCGCACCACTTTGGGAGAACCGAATTTCCTGAGCAATTTGGCAAACTGGTTGTTGGAAGAAATCATTAGGGCAGAGAACCAGTTGTTAAATTACTTGAATCCCACCACTGAGAACAGGGGTGTCAAACTCACAGCTTGCGGTCTGGATGCATCATACACTGGCCACATCTACCTCCGGTTTAGCGAAGAGGGAAAAAATCGTGATAAGTTAGGTAACAACAATGTGACTCCAGGATGGTCTAGAATGAAACTGATCAGGTTTCAGATTGATTGCAGGCCTTGTTTTTCCATGGGGGTGGAGACTACTTTTCCCATGACTCACTTGGATAGAAGCAGGGTGGAAAGCAGTGGGAGTCAGCACTTGTTCTTTATTAATTAAATAATGATCGCCAGCTATTTCCATCCAGTATACAGGGAACTTGTCTGAACTGTGTTCAGAAATATTTTAGATGAATTAAAACAGCCAATACACTGATCCGTCAATCAACATATCAATCGATCTTGGACAAATGTTAGGTTTTTTTTTTAATGTTTCTTACATTAAAGATATATTCAAACTTACCCTTGTTAGTCGTAGAAGAGTTTACTTGAATGAAACAGAGAACTGTGATTTCCCCCCTCCCCCCCTTCCTCGGGCTCTTTGGAAGATTGTGGTAAAAGGGGACATCTGGGAACACCTTCCAGAAGAACAACAATAGTGCATAGCTTAGAAATATAGCTTAGGGAATGATTTGTATCCCATTGTATACAATGAGAGACCCTGTTGCTGCAATCTTGCAAACTGACCTGTTCTGGAAAGAAATCCTAATGAGATCAGGAATTGTCTTTTTCAGTAGGAAGGCCTGTTTGGAATTGCACTCTAAATCTCATCAAAATTAGCCAGAGGCAGCAAAATGATTAGTGTTAAAGATTGTGATTTCCTTTCCTTTTCTTTTCTTGTTTTGCTTTTTCCTGTTTAGATTTTCTATTGGATGTAAGATGGAGCAAGAGCCTCTATGTTTGGTTAAAGCAAGAAAAGATCTTCAGGCTGAAGCACACAACAATTATAATTTATTATTAGAGAGATGGTGTGGGCTTTTTTTTTTATGATGACAGTAGAAGCCTGTTAATTGGCTTATCAGCGGACAGTCTGTCAGCCTGATTAAATGGTTGCTCCAATTAAGAGAAGACCAAAAAGCCTTAAAGTGATATTAAAATACCATCCCAAAGAAAGAGGCACAAAGCTAACGCCGCAGTACACTTTTATGGAAACTCTTTTATCTTTCTCGTTGGTATTTATTAACTTCTGTGTTAAAGAGAAAAAAAATAAAAAGACTAGTGCAGAGTGTATTTGAATCAGCTGGATATCCTTGTGTTCCTGTCACCAGGCAAAATTTCTTGTGACACAGAATGTACCAAATGTTCTTCTTACGTTCGATTGATGGCTTTCAAGCAAGAATTTCCAAAACGATCTCCTAATACAGCTCTCCAATTGATGTCTGCACATATCAGGAGCTTACAAAAAAGAAGGTAAATGACATAAGCCTCCTAAACAAGCCATCCTATTTATCATAATGTCATCAAACAAATGACACCACTTATCTAATTTGCATCAGCTGCATATATGTTGCCATTTATTTTGCATTTCTGCTACCCTCCCTCCAGACATCCATGGTGATCCGTGTCTCTCTCTGTCTCTGTCTCTCTCATCTATTATCTGTCTGCCTATCTATCTATCTATCTATCTATCTATCTATCTATCTATCTATCTATCTATCTATCTATCCATCCATCCATCCATCCATCCATCCATCCATCCATCCATCCATCCATCCATCCATCCAGTGGTGGCATTCAAATAATTTAACAACCGGTTCTCTGCCCTAATGATTTCTTCCAACAACCAGTTTACCAAACTGCTCAAAAAGTTAACAACCAGTTCTCCAGAAGTGGTGTGAACTGACTGAATCCCACCACTCTATCATCCATCCATCTATCTATCTATCTATCTATCTATCTATCTATCTATCTATCTATCTATCTATCTAATCTATCTATTTTCTATCTATCATCTAGCTGTGTATCATTTAGCTACCTAGCTATCATCTGTCTGTCTGTCTGTCTGTCTGTCTGTCTGTCTGTCATCATTTATTTATCATCTACAGTATAGTTGCTGGTAAAACTGAGGGTCTCATTTCTCTTTCCCCAGTTCCCCACCCTATCTTTTTTTCCTACTTTTTTTTCTTTCTACTTCTCTGACAGCACTGGTGTCTTCCCCCCTTCCTTTTCCCTCCTCATTTTTCCAGAGGCTCTCTAGATTATTCTTGATGAGGCTATTGAGAGGAGGACTTCAGGGAAATCAAGGTGTTAGGCAGGATGGCGCTAAAGCCAAACAACAGAAAAGGAAGAAATGGGTTAGTTTCATTGCATGGAGAGAGAATGGAATCAAATAGCTATATTAGGGGTGAGGATAAACTACAAATAGAGGGGTTTTTTTGTTTTTTTAAAATTGTGGATTGCTAATTTTCAGATCTCTTTAGCAGAGGGGCTCTAGACTTGTTTCTAGTGATTCAATTATGGTAGCAATCTAGCTGCACTTCAAACTGAGATTTAAGTGAAGTTGGCTATCCTTCTCATTCATGTATAATGTTAGAAGAAAGCTCTCTGTGTAATTTATTCAAAGACATCATTAACCCTTGATATTCAGGGTTGAATTCAACTGGAGGCACTGTGGGAAACTTGGATATTGCTTAATCCAACCCACCTTGCACAGTTGGGAGCATTACATCAGTTTATAGCAATGGTAATAACAACAGCACTTAGACTTATATACTTATATACAGTTTACAGAGTCAGCATATTGCTCACAACAATCTGTATCCATCTTTTACTGACATTGGAAGGATGGAAGGCTGAGTCAACCTTGAGCCTGTCAGGATCAAACTCCTGGCTGGGAGAACTTATTCAGCCATTATGCCTTTAGGCAGGTAAGACAGTTTGCAAGACTTTCCTGGAAATGGGAGCCAGAAGGCATGATTTTTCTGTTGTTGTGCCTGTCTTGTGCAATCTGTACTCTCTGCTATTTGGATGATTCCAAGTCTATTGACCCTTCATAAGGTGTTGAAAACCTGGTTCTTCTCTTGTGGTTGGACTTGGATGGAACCTGTTTTATTTGATATGGATCTATAAGCATCCTCAGGCTTATAGTTCCATATCAAATTGTGATATTTTCAATTGTGCACCAGTTTCCCAAAGACGTATGGTGACTGGGCAGCCTTAGAAACAAAACAAGCAAGCAACTGTGCAGTTCCAAGGCCATAAAGCACACTGCAAAGATGTCATTGGAAAATATTGGGAAGTCAAGGCAGTGGGTTTGAAGTGCTCGGTGTGTAAGGGGGAATCTGCAGCTTCACTCTGATGGACATAAACCAATGGCTTCAAATGGCTTCATTGTGGAATGCACTAAAGATGCTGATCTTGTTGTGTGTCTGAGAGGCTTGCAGCCAAGTTCAAGCCTCCCAACCAAACTGAGCCATATTCTGCTGCGCTGCACAATGCTGAGTGTGCTGGAAGTCCTGCCAAGCTTTGCTGGGGAGACTGATAGATTTGTTAATATGCTTTAAACATTAGGAGAGGCTGGCAATAGATTTGGAATATGGCTTGCTACTTGGATGTTTTGTACCTGATCTCAGGGCAAAAATATGGTTGGTAGTTAGACGTAGATGCTGGGGTTCTCCTAGGAGTACAGAATATTGACTGATGTCAAGTGAGACCATTGGATACGAAGCCCATGCTTTGCCATTATTCGTATTCTACTTTTATCCTGTCCTACATTTATCCTGTTCTATATTTAGGATGTGGTGGCTCAGTGGCTAAGATGCCGAGCTTGTCAATTGAAAGGTCGGCAGTTCAGCGGTTTGAATCCCTAGTGCCACATAATGGAGTGAGCTCCCGTTACTTGTCCCAGCTTCTGCCAACCTAGCAGTTCAAAAGCTCGTAAAAAATGCAAGTAGAAAAATAGGAACCACCTTTGGTGGGAAGGTAACAGCATTCTGTGCACCTTTGGCATTTAGTCATGCCGGCCACATGACCATGGAGATGTTTTTGGACAGTGCTGGCTCTTCGGCTTTGAAACGGAGATGAGCACCACCCCTTAGAGTCAGGAATGAATAGCACATATGTGTGAGGGGAACCTTTACCTTTACATTTAGGAGATACATCTCCTTATTTTTAATTTAGCTTGCTGAAATAGATAATTAGCAAAGGATGTCCAGATAGATTTTCGAAGTATTGGTGTTTAGGAAATAGTAATTGAATGCTACTACCAGGAAATTACCAGGCCAATGAATGAAAACCTTGGGACAAAATATTTAGGTTGAAAATGTACTTTATTCTAATCCTCATTTCTTCTACATTTATGGATCTAACAATTATTACAGAAGGGATGGCAGCTGTTTATGATAATACTACGAATTGTATGAGGAGAGTAAATAACAGAGTTGGAAATTGTATGAGGAGTACAGAATAACAGAGTTGGAAATGACCTTGGAAGTCTTCTAGTCCAACCCCCTGCTCAGGCAGGGAAACCCTATACTATTTCAGACAAATGGTTGTCCGATCTCTTCTTGAGAACTTCCAGTGTTGGAGAATTCACAACTTCTGGAGGCAAGTTGTTCCACTGGTTAATAGTTCTAATTATCAGAAAAATTCTCCTTAGTTTTGGGTTGGTTCTCTCCTTGATTAGTTTCCATCCATTGCTTCTTGTTCTTCTTTCATGTGCTTTGGAGAATAGGTTGACTCTCTCCCTACAGAAGTACCCTCATCTAATTAAATGGGTTGGTGGTATCTGCTGGATAAACAACAGCCTACAAATGATAGTAGATCTACCTGCAGACCAACACACTGCATCACCACACAGCATTGACCTTTCAAAAGACTTAGAGAACAATCCCATCCCTTATCTCGTTGGAAGAGATTATTGTTACATTTCTTTGCCCAGGTGAGCCCCAAATATACATGCCTACCACTGAAAGACTGTTGCACAAGAAGACTACTGATTCAGGGAGAACAATAGTGAGGGGTAGCGGGTGGTGGGGAATCAAACAAAAATATAGATAGGATCATGTGGAAAGACAGATCAAATGCCTGGAAGCTCCATACTGTTTGTACTAGTATTATTTTTAAGGCCACTAGCTAGGTTTCTAAACTGGTTGTTTTCAGTAAGCCTTTACAAAGAGTTTTCAGATTTTTGAATCTCTGAGATCTATGCTAATGGTAGGAGGTTCCCCGAAAGGGGGAAGGAAGGAATGAAGGCGATAATAGAAAAGACAGAATGATAGTTAATCAAATCACTGCACCATTTTTGATATATCTTAACTTGCTCAACCCACCCCTCCCCTCCAATTCCTCTCTATATGATAACACAACAGCAATCAGTCTCATTCGAGACAATGATGAATTTGCATACAGATGGGAGGTTGAACAACTAGCCTCGTGGTGCAACCAGAACAATCTGGAACTGAACACACTCAAAATCGTAGAAATGGTGGTGGACTTTAGGAGAAACCCTCCCATACTACTACCTCTTACAATACTAGACAACACAGTATCAACAGTAGAGACCTTCAAATTTCTAGGTTCTACCATATCTCAAGACCTAAAATGAAAACCTAAATTCAAAAACGTCATCAAAAAAGCACAACAAAGAATGTTCTTTCTGCGCCAACTCAGAAAGCTCAAACTGCCCAAGGAGCTGTAGATCCAGTTCTACAGAGGAATTATTGAGTCTGTCATCTGCACCTCTAAACTGTCTGATTTGGTTCTGCAACCCAACAAGACAGACACAGACTTCAGAGGATAATTAGAACTGCAGAAAAAACAATTACTACCAACCTGCCTTCTGTTGAGGACCTGTATACTGCAGGAGTCAAAAAGAGGGCTGTGAAAATATTTACAGACCCCTTGCATCCTGGACATAAACTGTTTCAATTCCTACCCCCAAAACGACACTATAGAGCACTGCACACCAGAACAACTAGACACAAGAACAGTTTTTTCCCGAACGCCATTTGTTTAACTCTGTTAAACAAATAATTCCCTCAATACTGTCAAACTAGTTACTATTACTATTAGTTGCATTACTATTAATCTTCTCATCATTCCTATCACCCATCTCCTCCCACTTATGACTGTATGACTGTAACCTTGTTGCTGGTATCCTTAAGATTTATATTGACTGTTTCCTAATATGATTTAATTGCTTATTTGTTCCCTATGACTATCATTGTACCTTATGCTTCTTGACGAATGTATCTTTTCTTTTATGTACAGTGAGAGCGTATGCACCAAGACAAATTCCTTGTGTGTCCAATCACACTTGGCCAATAAAGAATTCTATTCTGTTCTGTTCTGTTCTATTCTGTTAACTACATTGTTTTGTAAGTCCTTGATGGATTTAATTTTAAAAGCAGAAAGAAAAAAAAAGTGTTGTAATATAGAAAGGTATTTGGGTTATTCTCTTTAGTTATATCTGTGTCACGTACTACATTTCCTGCAAATGGTAAGATAAAGTTGGTCAGTTCTGGCCAATATTCCAGAAGTGCAACTAAAACCAAGTTTTACCCCGTGTGTTCATGCAATTCAGCACAAGCTAGACTCTCTAATCTAGAAACTATCTTGCACACATACTGGTACACATATACATAAAAAACAAGAGTAAGAACACATCCATTCTCTTTTCTCCAATGTTTTTTTTTCCTGTCTTGTCACTGTAAACAATCCAAAAGGAACAATGGAACAATTTAAAGGATATAGGCCACAAGAACTGGTCAGCTTTGTCAACAAAAGTCAAAATTGAATGGAGAAAAGAGAAGAGGCAATTTCAGAATGAAAAACTCATCTCGCTATTCTGTGTAGTAGTTCCTGTATGTAGTACTACAGCATGTAGTTGCCTTCTGAGATATTGTTGGGAGTAACACATGAACAGATTTTATGTTCCACATATTTTCTCCATATATTCTTCCTCTAAGACAGGGGTGTCAAACTGGTGGCCCGTGGGCCAGATGTGTCACATGCTGGCCACGCTCACTCCAGCTCCGTGAAGGGGAAAACATTGCAATATGTCACATGACAGCAATGCTTTAACAGAGTTGGAAGGGACCTTGGAGGTCATCTAGTCCAACCCCTTGCTCACACAGGAGACCTGTACTAGGGATTCAAACCGCTGAACTGCCGACCTTTCTGATTGGCAAGCTCAGTGTCTTTAGCCACTGAGCCACCTAGTCAGACAGACTAGGTGTGATGCTGCGAGTTTGACACCCGTGCTCTAAGGCCCACCTTCCATCAGATCATTGACTAGTTTCTTTATTGCACCAGTTTAGTAGCTGCTTCGATCACCAAAGCAATTCTGATCTATATGGAGAAACTTGTTTATCAGTTCTTCCATCTTTGGAGACTTCTTCTTCTCTCTTGAACAGCTGGGAACTTTCTTCCTTAATTAGCATCCTTATCCCTGCCTTTCTACAACATAATCCTGTAGGCTTGTAGAATCCCTATCAAGTTTTCTCCAATCCGAATTGATTTCTCATAAAAAAATTCCTTTGTCAGCATTTTGTTATTGACACCTTGTGCTTAACAACATTGGAATGTTTATTAATATCCCAGGATATCAAATTCGGCTCACAGATGACCAATTATACCAACTGTAAAATGCTTTTTCCTTCCCAAACTCAAAGTGGATGATATTCCGACAACATTTGAGCCAGAGATTAATATTAATATATAAATAAACTAGCCTCGTCATTTTGGTCTTCTTCCAGATCTGACTTGGTTGGTGTATTTAATGAATGCCCCCTAGCCCAAGGAAAGCTCCTATGTCATCCTCAATATTCTCCACCAGTGTTGGCCTCTTGGCCCGTACATAAAATACCTTTGGCTGATTGGAATTTTAAACTGCAGCAAAAGCCAAGCACATGCGGATGCGCTAAATTGTTCAGACGCATCGCCTTGTTGTCCACAATTTATCAGCTGTGGCCGTTTAACTCACACTCACTTGAGCAGAATTAAGGGTGTTTACTTTCCTCATAAGAGGGCAATCAGATATGTACCAATTTTGGTTTTTTAAACCGTGGCCAGCCAGGGAGCTGCAAACTGAAGGGAGAAGGGATTCGGGGAAGGCCTAATCAATCACTGACAGATTACAGCTAAAGCCACTTCCATACCCATTAAAGCAGGACAAATGCAGAATTGCAACTGAACAACTTCTAGTTTTAAGCCAACAGTGGGACTTCCTAGTTATTTATCAAAGTCATTGCTGGTAAGCAGCACGCCTCACTGCTCAATTGTACTTCACAGCAGACAGAGCTGACTGAAGCCTCAGTCATGAAAGAACTGTTTATGCCCTCAGCTGTGGTGCTGTCAGCCCTCTGGAATTTACTGTAAATCACACAGCTTTTATTGCAAGATTTAGTAGCTTATCCTCTGTGGGCTCTATTCACTGCAAGCTTGTTACTATTTGGATGTTAGCCTCAGTCCATAAAGGGACTTGCTACACATCATCAAACAGCAGCGAAAAACCAAAGGTTTCATTTTTCAATTTTCTAAACCCTAAACTCCTCAACAGTCATTGAATTTCATTGCGGAAAGTGAAAGTCTACTTTATTATGGTACTCAATTTCCCCAATGGAGTTATACACTTATAACATTACTTTTATTTCCAATGACAGGATCTGGCCATCTGTCCTGGCTGTAATTTCATAACACACTCGCTAGTTTTTATTTTAAGGGAATTTCCCGATATTATATTGAGCCAGTGACAAAATTGTAATGTAGATATAAAGGGCACAATAATGATAACTATATTAACCGCTGCCTAACATTTTAACAAAGTTTTTCCATTATTCCCCCCCCCTCCACATCTCCCCCCCTCCCCTCAACTTGCTCTGGGTATGGAGGAGCTTAATAACCTTTTAATACACTCCAATTGACAAATGGAAGTAGTCCATCTCAAAACGCAGAAAATTCAAAACTGTTTTCAAGAGCTGGGTTTGGCAGAGTGGGCACAGAAGGGGTAAACTGGGTTAATTTTTCTGGGGAGCAGAACAGTGATGCAGAATATTTGCCACTGATCTGTCCTAATGTTAAATTAATGATAAGAGACTTATTAAATGCCTTTTTTAAATCAGAAAGTTAGACTACATTTACACATAGACCAGAACTCTGGAAACACAGCTGCTGCATTTGTCTTCTTTGTATAACATTAATAGGTTTTATATTCACTTTTAGGCTCTGTTTCTGACATGATTGAAAAAGGAGACTACTCACAATTGTTTGGGGCTTTGTCGTTGCCCTCCTTCAACTGAAGAAGCTCAAAGTTATGGTTTCTTCTATATAATAGTTCAGATTCAAGCAGAAATAAAACAGGGCCATCAAGATGAGGCTAGACAAAGCAGTTTCTTTTTTTGACTACATCAAGCTCTGGATCTTTTAATTGTGCTTCCAGGGGCTTTCATTATATTGAAACTCTTGTGATCCAATTTGTTGTTGTTTTTTTATTCCAAAATGGCAAAAAAAAAAAAAAAATGAATAAAGTGCATTCTTTTAATTTTTGTTGTAAGTTCTTTTCTTGGCTTTTATGCAGTAGTGAAATATAACATTCGTTACTACTGGTTCTGTGGGCGTGGCTTGGGGGGTAATGTGACTGGGTGGACGTGGCCACCTTTTTTTTTTTTTACTTTTAAAAGCATTTTTTTCTACAACCTTAAGAGGTTGCAGAAAAAAATGCTTTTAAAAGCCTCTGACGATCAGGCAACTCAGCTGGGATCGTCAGAGGCTTTTAGAGGGAAACCTCCTCGGCTGAAGAGGTTGCAGAAAAAAATGCTTTTAAAAGCCTCTGATGATCCCAGCTGAGCCGCATGATCATCAGAGGCTTTTTTAAAAAAACTTTTAAAAGCATTTTTTCGGTCAAAGAGCTTGTAGAAAAAATGCTTTTTTAAAAAAAAAAAAAGCCTCTGATGATTGCAGGGCTCAGCTGGGCATGGTGGGTTGGCAGGGATTTTTGCTACCAGTTCTCCTACCTACCAGATTGGGTGATCCGGTCTGAACCAGATCGGGTGATCCGGTCTGAACCAGATCGGGTGATCCGGTATGATTCGGGAGCATTTCACCCCTGCTTTTATAGCAAAATTCTTCCTGCAGAACTTACAGTAGTTCTTGAGTTACAACATTCATTTTAAGAATAGTTTGATCTTAGGACAACAGACTTCAACTCCCAGAACAAAGTGATTTATGACCTGCCCTGGAAGTTACAATAGTCACACCATCCCTTGCTTATGTGATCATAATTCCGGGGGCTTGGTAGCTGGTTTCCATATACATAATCATGATTTCTAGTTGGCTTTCTAGTTGGTTTTATAACAAGCAAAATCAATGGGGGAATCTGGATTCACTTAATAGCCATATGATATGATCTGAATGATCACAGTACAAATGGCATAAAATTTATTTATTTATTTATTTATTTTATTTTATTTCTATACTGCCTTTCTCCTGCAGGACTCAAGGTGGTGTACAGTCAAGAAAAAATAAAAGATACATAAACATCATAAAATTGATAATTAAAATTATAATTATGACTAAATCAGGTTTAGTCATTTGATGACTCACTTTATAACTATTTCCTAACCTGTTCCTTTAGGTCTTCCTATAATGTACGCATTGCCATTGTAACTGAGTCAATCCACTCCTTCTCTTTCCTTCCAGTATAAAAATTACAGCTCATAATATGGGCTTAAATCTTAGATTATATGGACATCTGCAGATATGAGTAGGTAGTGTTGATATCACTACAGCTATTAGTGGTGACTAACTCTGCTAATAACTCAAGATACTCAGTCATATAGGATGGTAAATCAATGAGCTAGGATCACATCAACCACATGCATAGCATAAATGAGATCACTTCCATAGTTATGACTTTTATTTTGTTTTGCCCTCTCTTCAAAGAGCACAGTATAGCGTATATGATCGTTCTTCCCTCTTTCACACTCAAAACAGTCTTTAAATTGCAGGATTAGACTGAGAAGAAGCTGACTGGTCAAAGCCTAAGAAGTGAATCCAGGTTTTCCCTACCTTCATTTCAGCGGTGAAATGCTCCTGGTTTGGACCGGATCGCTCAATTCAGTAGAGATGGCGGGTGGTGGTTCTGAGAACCGGTAGCAAAAATCCCTGTACATTATATTATGCCCAGCTGAGCCGCGCGATCATCAGAGGCTTTTTTAAAAACTTTTAAAAGCATTTTTTTTACAACCTATTTGGCCAAAGAGGTTGTAAAAAATATGTTTTTAAAATGCTCTGATGATCCTAGCTGAGTTGCCTGATCGTCAGAGGCTTTTAAAAGCATTTTTAACAACCTCTTCAGCTGAACAGGTTGTAGAAAAAATGCTTTTAAAAGTAAAAAAAAAAAAAGCCTGTACATTATATTATACATATAATATAATTTGTATATTATATGTATTATATGTTTAATATAATGTACAGTATATTATGTTTTATAAATGCTTTTTGTGCCCAACCTTTCATTTGATCCTTTGTACACAATTTTATACGATCCTTTTGTATATCTGTTGTTCATATGTGTGTAAAACTCTTAACATTCTTGGTTAGGATAATGAATTTTGTTCCCTGGCTTGGCTCAAGTCTTGATGTTTTGATATCCAAGATTACTGGCTGAAGACTTCCTTTTCCCTATAACCAAGTATTTTTGGGTGTTGTTATTTTTAAGTGTGTTTTTGCATATATATTTGTTCACATGGAAAAATATGAAACCATACTCCAAAGTAAAAGTACATATTCTCAACTATTTAATCATAAATAATCTTCCTTGCAGCATATTGTTAGGCTTATTGTTTGCTAATTGTCAAAAAGGCAAATGCACCATAAGACAAGAGAACAAGAACACGCAGATTTGGGGGGGGGGGGGATTTCTATATTCTTATTTAAATGTACAGATGGGGAGGGGAAGGAAATGTCACCATCCATCCTATGTGTGATAGAGACTCAAGCAGTAAATGTTTTGACCATTTTGATCTCCGAGTTCGAAATAAAATTAAAAAATCCCAGAAATGGATTAATAGTGAAAACGCAATTTAAACAAGTACAGCGAGGAGATAGATTACATAGATAGATTAGATAGATAGATAGATAGATAGATAGATAGATAGATAGATAGATAGATAGATAGACAGACAGACAGACAGACAGACAGACAGACAGACAGACAGAAATAGATAATGGATAGATAGATAGATGACAGATGATAGAAGATAGATAGATAGATGATAGATAGATAGATAGATAGATAGATAGATAGATAGATAGATAGATAGATAGATAGATGATAGATAGATAGATATTATACAAAGCATTTTAAATCCCATATATTTAGTTTCTGGGCAACCTCAAATAGACTGGTGAAGAAAATATAGCAAAAGGTGATTAGATTTCAGTCATAAAGTTGAAATCAATCATAAAGTTTACATATATGTGCATTTCTGTGTGCATGAATACATATGGATACTTACATCCTAAGTGCATTTTGAGTTATCACTGTATTGGTTTTTTATGAAAAGCTGGCTTTTTATGATATTTCACTCAATGTTCTTTCTCTTGTGAGGAGAATATATATGGAGTAAAACCATTAATGTTATATAGGACAATAGAAAACCAAGGTAGACTAAAAGGCTTTCTTCAATAACATTAAAAATGGTTATTTCTGACCTCCCAGATTCAGTCTCACCCCATTGTGAAATTTGAATCAAGTGACAAAAATTTGCCTAGGGATAGCCCTTATTATAGATTTAATTTTGCTTCTCAGCCTTGTTAATTTGTCTTCAGAGTTACTTTCTATATGACCTCCATCTCCCGCTCATTGATTATCTTGTTTTAAACCTGGATGGACCAGTTTGCCATACAATAACAAGGACCTAATAGGTTTCTTTAAAAAAAAAGGCACAGTAGTTACTCCAAAATTGTTGAAGACACTAAATAAATGAAAATTACTGTATTTGAATGATCAAGCCAGCATCCACAATAGAAGAATAATTTATCAATGTTGAAAGAATAGCCAATTTACTTTGACAATTTATGCTAAGTAATCTGGGTGCATAGGATAGTTGGTAATTACTATGTATGAAATTTAGGGGGGGGGGGAAATAATCTCGTCAAAGTATTCCCTCCCCCTTCTTTGTGCAGAAAGAGAGGGAGGGAGAGTAAGGCTGTCCTTTGAAGTAGAGTTTGTTCTTTCAAATTTCTGTCTGAGGATGCCTGAAAGTTGCATTTCCATAGATTAGACACACAGCTTTACCTTTCCATGGTGTTTAGGAATTTCATGGGGGTGATTCCTTTGGGACTCACCTCATGCTGTAAAGTATGTTGTGATCACATTTACTGAGTTCTCTGTTCACAAAAGCCCCTCCAGGCAGTTCAGTGCGGCTGTCCTGAGGGATGGAAGCTCAAAGGAGAGGCTTCAGTTATAAAAGGTATTTTTAGCTTGGAGAAGAAATATGAATCAACTGGAGAACCTGCGGCTATAACTCCACCCTAGGTGGGCCTACATTCATTTACTTCAGTCAGTTGAAGCTTCATTCGCAGCTGATGGTGGGTTTCTCTCTTTCTCTCTCCCTCCCTCCCTCCCCCTCCCCCTCTCTGTCTGTCTCTCTCCTCCTCCCCCTCTCTCTGTCTCTTTCTCTCTGTCTCTCCCTATCTCTCTCTCTGTCTGTCTCCCTTCCTCCCTCCCTCCCCCCTTCTCCCTCCCTCTCTCTCAGTCTTCCTCCGTCTTTCTCTCTCTCCCTCCCCCTCTCTTCCCCTCCCTCCCTTCCTCCCTCTTCCTCCCACTCTCTCCCTCTTTCCCTTCCCCCCTCCCCCTCTCTCCTCCTGTCTTTGTGGAAATCAAATGCATATCTGAATTTACATCTTTTTTAAAAAACAACAACAACACTTTGCAAAATGTAAAGTTCTGTCAGTCTTCAGGTTACCCTTTAGGTAGTTGCATAATGTTTGCTTTAGGTTTAAACCTATAGCATTTTTTAAAGCTTTCCATCTTAACCAATATGAGTCATGGGGTTTACGGTGCATGTACACCTTTCATGTTTCTTAAAATCTGTGCCTGTGCTTTCACATTCCTCAGACTAACACTGCAATTCATTTTGTGCTGTATAGAATAATCTCCGCTGAAGTCCCACTTCTCAAGCATCACAGCAGGATGGACAACTTGTGGTCCCAGGTCTGCATGTGACATGTGAGTCACTTTTGGGGTGGGTTTTTTTTTGCATCCTTTACAGCACGGGTGTCAAACATGCATTGTTATGGCAGCGTCACGTGATATATCACGACTTTCCCCCCCTCCTTTGCTAAACTGAGTGTGGGCATGGCCAGTATATGACGCATCCTGCCCACAGGCCGCGAATTTAACAGCCCCGTTTTAGAGCCTTCAGATAAATAATTGCTGAAAACAGAAGGCAGCATCCTATCACTTGGACAACATCTGTGTTACACACATTATTTTGCAATCCATCTATATACTTAATCTGATTTGATATTTGGGAACTGAGTGACTGGAATACAAGGCTCCCAGAATTAGTGACTTTGCTATGGACAGATCATTATGGTTGACCATTGTTCTGTGGCAGCACATTCCCCCCTGCAGGGACAGGCCCCAGATTAAGTTGGTGTGTCCCCAGAGGTTAATAGATCCAATTGGATTTGACGCAGCTCTAGGGAATGTTTTTCTGAACCCTCACTTAGTGGGCTTGTTGAGATATGGACTGACGGGATTTTCTGGGCACTTGAATCATTGCTTCTAAGCACTCACTATCCTGGGTCATAGCCTGCTTTGCCTCAAGAATACAGAGCAGTTATACATGATGAAATATGAGGACCAGTAGCCTGAGCAATATTGGGGCAGGTCTGAATTTGAGCAGATGTACCATTGGTATGGTTACATATCAGATGCTATGATTAGGGAGAAGCGTGAATGATAGGTTTCTTCCCTGATTGGGTCCATGGAATCTGGGACAACTTCAGTGAAGCTCTCCAGTGTTGGGCAAATAATACAGTTCTTATTGGTTCAAGAAATGCTCTAGTACAGAAGTGTCAAACTCAATTTCATTGAGGGCTGCATTAGGGTTGTGTTTGACCTTGGGGGACGGGGGGAGCATGGCCAGGGTGGGCATGGCCATCTCAACATCATTTGTGTTGGGAGCTCCTGTGGTGGCCCGAGTGCTCTGCCTGCAAAAACAGGCTCCCAAGCTCCATTTTTGGCTGCAACAGCCTTCTGCAACTCTCTGCCAGCAAAAATGGAGCTCAGGAGAGCTCCCTGTGGCCCTCACAAGCCCCGATTTCAGCTGCAACAGCCTCCTGCAACCCTCTACTGGTAAAAACAGAGCTCGGGGCCTCCCATTTGTGCTGGCAGAGGCACTTTAGGCCAGTCCTTTGCTGCTTCCAGGGTGGCCCCACGGGCCAGATTTAAGCGCCTTGCAGGCCGGATGTGGCCCTCGGGCCTTGAGTTTGATACCCCTGCTCTAGTACCATCTGAGCTCTACTGTGAGCTATTTGCACAAATCTTCCCAGACATAATTGCTTGGAACTATTCCATTAATACCCTACTTAAGTGTCCCGCACCTAATCTAATAAACATCTACTGTATTCAAGGCAGTTTCATTGCCTGAATCTCTTTGAGGCTTTTCACAGCAGTTAAGCCTATGTGAGTGGATCATCTCTTCTGAATGTGCTTCTCCACTTAGAGTAGATAAGTCCTGCATACTTTATCCCTGCATCTGATTGTGTATGATACTTTGGTTTGAATAGTATGATCAACCTTTAGATGATTA
Source organism: Masticophis lateralis (assembly GCA_030761175.1). Taxonomy (NCBI): domain Eukaryota; kingdom Metazoa; phylum Chordata; class Lepidosauria; order Squamata; family Colubridae; genus Masticophis; species Masticophis lateralis. The sequence continues at coordinate 207,870,286 of JAUDYJ010000001.1, forward strand.
CTTGATGGTGCTTATTAATGTCTGCCTAGGCTGATTTGGTCAGTATATTGAACATGCTATGTTCATCGCGCATCAATAAAGTTTTAGATAGTCTTGAAACCAAGATTTGGGATGAGCAATTATAACATTTCAGATGTGAGGCTCAACAGCATCTTTCTCTAATCACACATAAGAGAATCGTTCTCAGTTACACATAGGAAGTGGAATCTCATAGCAAATTGTGGTGCACTCTTTTTATACTTTCCATTTTTTAAGAGCCTCCAAGTTTTAAAGGGAGAGATAATAGGAGCTGCACTTTGGGATTCATAGTATGCAACACTGTAGAAAATTGTGGAAAAGAAGCCCTTGAACAACCCATAACCTAGAAATCATTTTCAGACCATTTGATGGATCTTATGAATAACAATTACATTCCCAGAAATCAAAGATCATTTTCTGAATGGCTTATGAATAGGAAGGGGCTAATTTCTTTACAATGAATAGCGCAACTGGCTCTACAGTTCAGATTGAACTGACTTTTTTTCTGCTTGACTTTGGAGATTTAAAGCATGAAATAGGATCTCCATGTTAAATGCTGATTAGTGGCGCATGTGCTGCTACACAGCAAAACATGTCCCCCCCACTCCCTGTATGAAGGCGTGTGGAGTGCAATTTTCCATTTGGATAAATTTGTCAGATTAGAGCACCAGGATTTAGCTGTGAAACTTCTATTAATGTCAAATGGAGTCAAGCAGGCAAAAAGGTACCCCTCGGAGATACAGTACGTTAACTTAGGGGACTGATTTGAAAAGACTTGCGTTTACATTATGTTACAAAGCTGGCTGGGTAGCTCCATCTAGAATGAAAAGTATCAAAGATTTCTTGTGATTCTTAAGAGTAATTTTGGGGCTTAATCACATGGCACTTTCTATTCTATTCAGGATTGAGGAACACTTTTTCTTTTTAGTAATTTGCAGGTGTGTAAAACTCCAACTACTGGTTATATCAATGCCATTAAATTATTATAACAGAAGACCCTTCATAGGAGGTTCTAGGAAATTAGGCAATGGTGGGCAGTTTGTGCTGAGCTGAAATATCCCCATATCCCTTTTTTTACTATCATTCACAGACTATGTGTGAAATGTGTGTGTGTGTGTGTGTGTGTGTGTGTGTGTGAGAGAGAGAGAGAGAGAGAGAGAGAGAGAGAGAGAGAGAGAGAGAGAGATTTCAGAAATTGAGGTTTTTCTAGAGGGGAATCAGAAAACTGTGAATTTCCCTGGAACATCCCAGATACATGACTGTTTTAGACTATTGTGGACATAAGGATCCAGTAAAAGCTACAATGACAGTTTATAAATTGAATCGCTTTTATGAATATATAAATGCTCTCTTAAACTTATGATTAAAATTCTTTTTCAGTCAGGACTGAAGTCATCAGGTGAAACTCACCTGGTATTTTCAAACTTGTCATCCTGAAGGTCTCTAATAGCTTACAAGCCGTTAATGATCAATTCTGAAAATGATTAGAAACTGAGGTATACGAACTTAGTGTCCTTGAAAAGTCTCTATTGTGGATAGGAGAGATATAGCTAATCTTGTCATTTGTCTGCACTCAAACTCTCAGGAAACCACTGTTTGGCAGTCCCCTTGTGAGGAGCAGCCATCTGTAGCACATGTGGGAGATCTCCCATCCTCTCCTTAGCTGGACTGGAGAGGTTCAAAGTACTAGTCTCTACTGAGCAGTTTCTTGGTGTTTGCCACAGTTGTCAAATCCATTTGCAAAGCCATCTTCAATTCATCATATCACCCTCAGAAATTGGCAATTTGCATTATCTACATGATGACATCATGAGATACATGATAATACTTGTTGCTCTTCCTTCCCTGGACTCATGCAGTTGTAGAAGCTGATGCAGTAGCTCTCCCCAACAGGGATGTCTTAATGCACGGGCCTGAAGGGCACTTGCCTGTGGCCCCAACAAGCATAGGGGCCAGTAGTGAATTCCAAACTTTTTTTCTACCAGTTCTGTGGGCATGGCTTGGTGGGCATGGTGTGGCTTGGTGGGCATGGTGTGGCTTGGTGGGCGTGGCAAGGAAAGGATACTGCAAAATCCCCATTCCTTCCCCACTCCTGGGGGAAGGATATTGCAAAATCTCTATTCCTACTCCACTCTGGGGCCAGCCAGAGGTGGTATTTGCCGGTTCTCCAAACTGCTCAAAATTTCCGCTACCGGTTCTCCAGAACCTGTCAGAACCTGCTGGATTTCACCCCTGATAGGGGCCCCATACTAATCTGTGTATGTTAACCCTTCAATGCACCTTGTATCATATAAATACAGCAACATATTTATTACATTTTACCGCATTTTTTATTAATACTAACATGCAAATATATGTTTCATTTTATCAACCATTTACATTTTTATTCCTGTGAGTAGTTGCCATAGGGGCCCCAGTACACTCCTTTGCCCAAGAGCCCACAATGCTGTTAAGATGGCCCTGCTCCTCAATTGGAAATCTTCATTTTTAATGGCAAATTTTCTTTCACCTCCAAAAGTTCTGGAATGATCTTGTCCGGATAAGAATCCCATTTCATTCTCCCCTCTTCAAAAATATCCAGACGAAGAGATTTTAATCAGCAGGAAATCATTTTGAGATTATCACAATTTACCTCCTACCTTGCCCTGATTTTAGAGTCCTCGGTACTGAATTGCAACTTCATCCATTTTACTTTTATCATTATTACTGATCAGCATGGTAAAGTACGGAGAGAAAGGATATTCTTCTTCCTATTTCTGTCCTGGCTTAATTTTCTGAACATTTGGTTAAGTCTTTAACTCTGCTTTAAGAAGAGGCTTCAAAGAGAGGTATGCTTAAATAGGAGAAGGAAAGATCAACATTGGAATTCTAACAGAGCTACTGATTATATTTAAGGATGCCCTCCTATACACACAAGTCTTGAAATCCACTCCCCCAGGACTGAAGAGGCTTACATTTAAGTAGACCAGTAGAGGATTGTTTAAGTTTTTTCAGGATCTCTCCACTCCATATTGGTATTTGAATTGCCTAGGATATTTTCTTCCTCAGCACTCTTTTTTTTATATATACAGCTTTTGCCTCATTGAGCCAATAAAGCTGAATAACTACTATATGAACTCTGAAGAATGAAGAGCACAAAGGACATACTGATTTATTATTAGCATTGCATTAGTAATTTCTGTTATTATGTTCTTGTGAGAATGACATCCAAAACAATACTGAGTGCTCCTGTAATGCTTCCTATTCACTTAAGCTGTTTTAAATACTCAAGTGGGATTTATCTGTACTATTATCAGCCTTCTGAGGTAGACCAGACAGGATACAACACCAGATGAGTTAATGCTACTTTATTATAAAGATACATTAACAGAATGTTGCAAGTCTGAAAGTACAATTCTCCCACTGTCTCCTTTACAGCCCAAAAAACTAGTGAGGGTTTCTTCTGAGCCTTTTGCCCCATCTATTGTCCAGTGGCAGGCTATGCTGTGTCTTAGTTGACCATTTCGTAGCCATCTTCTCTTGATATAAGTTACATCAGCATGGGTTACATCAAGTGGAAATGGGTTATCCAAAATAGATTCAAAGAGCGAAGTTTTCCAACAAAAGATTGAATGGTTAGTTAACTGTGTCTGGATAACTCCATCTATCCTCGGTATAGACATGTTGTAAATCTTGTGATCACGTACATGCTATTGGCCATTTTAAAAAATTGTCTTGGCATAATATTATTCCTGGGTTTTTTAGTCAATTCCCCTAACTTATCTGTAATTTAAGGCGAGCAGGGCTGAATATCCAAAAACATCAGCTATGAACAGAAGCTGGAAAATGACACAGTCTTCCTCAACCTGATTCTACCTAAGAGTTCTGGTGATTATGAGAACTGTAATACCAGTGGTGGGTTGCGACCAGTTCTCCCCGGTTCTTGCGAACAGGTAGTGGAAATTTTGAGTAGTTTCGAGTAGTTCCAGCCAGCTTTGCTGGATGGGGAATTCTGGGAGTTGAAGTCCACCAGGTTTAAAGTGGCCAAGGTTGGAGACCCCTGCTCTAAATGTTCTAGTTAGCACTTAGAACTGTCTTGTCACTTTGAGTCTTCTAGGAGTTGTACTTCAGCATCAACTACAGGACCATAGGCTTTCCACCCCTGTTGTAAATAACAGAAATATTTAAAAGATACAATAAAACACCAATGCCTTTTTTACCCAAAAGAATCTAAACTAGCTAACTAAGTGTAATAGTGAGGCTATTCTTATGGCTCTAAAGCTGAGGAGACCATTTAATTCTATTTTCTAAGGATAGGGGTGTCAGATGGGTTAAGCAAAGATGAATAATATGCAATTTTTGTGGCCGTCCTGAGGTTGTAAAAGCATTACCTAACAATTAATACAATGGTCCATTCTTGCATTTTATATAAATCAAAATAAATCAGTTGTTTCATTGCATTCTATGCTGCCAGATAGTACGAGTGTAGCTCTTTCAAGCATATAGATAGTCTTTGTTATGCACAGAAAGGCTGGTCTGGACAAATAAAACTCAAGGGAAAAAACCTGGAAGAATTGAACTGGAAACAATAAATATGGACTGGGTTAAGTTGAATGGAACAGAATCCCGAAGGATTAAAATGGATCAAAAGGGTAAAACTGAAAGAGCTTTAAAATTTACCATTGATTTGCGGGATTCAGTGTCACAAGATGTGATTGAGACAATTGCTTAGCTGGATTTTGCATGGATTTACACAATTTAATGAAAAGCACAGCAAGATAATAGAGTCCTAAGGCTGTAATTTTGGAAGGAATCTGTCAGGTCTGTGTAAGAAACTATTTTGCCAATAAATGAATACTTATCTAGGTGTAATTACAGCAGTGCCAATCAGTTATATTACCCCATTACTTTGAATGCCAACCACAGACACTGAATCTCTTTAATAGCTTGGATAGATATTTCAAAATCACAAACATATTAGAAATGAATAACACATCACACTGGATAAGCCTTGAGATGAAGCTATCTGTGTGCCTGGCTATAGACACATCCGCATATGCGGTTTGGACTTACTAATAACATTTATGTTTAATTTGTAATTGCTCACATCTTTGCACTAAAAGAACCCTATTCTCTGTCACCGAGAAAAAGAAAGAACTGGCTTACAGAAATGTTTTTTTTAAAAAAAATTATTTATATGCCGCCCTTCTCCAGAGATGCAGGATGGCTTATAATGCATTAAGCAATAGCCTTCATACTTTTGCATATTTATACAAAGTCAGCTTATTGCCCCCACAAACTAGGTCCTCGTTTTACCTACCTTAGAAAGGATGGAAGGCTTGAGCCTGGTGAGATTCAAACTTACAGTAATTGCAGACAGCTGGTGTTAATCACAATGCTTTAGTCTGCGGAGCCACCAGGCCCGTTTATAGCAATGGCAATAGCACTTAGATTTATATACCGCTTCATGGTGCTTTACAGCATCCTCTGAGTGGTTTATAACATCAGCTTATTGCTCCCAACAATCTGGGTCCTCATTTTATTGACCTCAGAAGGATGGAAGGCCTTGAACCGGTGAGAATCAAACTGCTGAACTTCTGGCAGTCGGCAGTCAGCAGAATTAGCCTGCAGTACTGCATTCTAACCACTGGGCTACCATGGCTCTATGATGTTCAAACAACAGTTAATAGAGAATTATATGTCCTGGATTTTATATCAATGAACATCTCTCTCTATACAGTACGTACAGATGCCAAACATACATAGATGACCTTGCCAGAAATATGCCAGATTTGTTACTAGAGTGACAATATGCAGTTTATCCAAAACATGCAGAAAGGATTAATGTCAGCCCCACCAGGTGGACCGAACTAGGAAACAACTCCACTAGGAAGGCTAAGAATGTTTTTATTGTGAGTGGCTGTAATAACAGAATCTTATTACTTCTGGTTCCTTTTTCATGTTTTAACTAGGGATTGTAATTGTAGAAATCTTATGTCTCATTCCTAATTTTCATCAATGGGAATTGGATTCTTATTCTCTAAATGTGTATGTGATCTGTGTCAATATGTTGGGGAATCATTAAAAGATTGAAATAAATTAAGACCATGCTGGATCAGACCTCACATCTGTTTAGTCCTGTTTTTTGCTTTCACAGTGAACAAGATGCCTATGGGAAGATTACAAGGACAACATAAGCATAACAGCATCCTCTGCTCATGGCATTCAAATGTATAGCCAGCAGCTATTTATATCCTTATCATCATGAATTTGTCTAATATACTTTTAAAGTTGTCAGAGTCAGCAACCATCACCATATTATGCAGAAGAGAACTCCACACTTTAAATAATGCACTTACACGTAGAAGCACTTCCATTTGTTTCTTTGGTATCTCCCTTCATTGATTTTTCATTACTGTACCTGCACAGTATATACAGTTGCAGAATTTATTTAACTACCGTAGGATGCAGCCCCTGGTTTAGATAAGGAAAGATGGCAAGCTAAATAAAACGGCAATGGACTATCCACTGACCTCACCCATGCCCTTGTAACGCCCCGTCTGGACTACTGTAATGCTCTCTACATGGGGCTCCCCTTAAAGAGCACTCAGAGGCTTAGGACCTGGATACTTATGAGATTGCCTTTGCCACCGATGGCCTCCTACCAGCCAATACGCTCTCACAGAGAGGAACTCCTCAGGGTGCCGTCGATCAAACAATGTCGACTGTAAGCCCCTAGAGGGAGAGCCTTCTCTGTGGGGGCTCCCCACCCTCTGGAATGAATTGCCCTTGGAGATACATATGATCCCCAACCTACGTACCTTTCGCCGTGCCCTCAAGTCCTTACGGTTCCAACTGGCTGGGCTGGCTAATTAAATGAATTTTAAGGGGTGTTTAGTTTTTGAGTTTTAATATAGGGCCAAATTATTTAATAGGTTTTAAACTGTTTTTAAATTTTGTGATATATGTTGTTTTATTGTGGCTGTGCACCACCCTGAGTCCCTCGGGAGAAGGGCGGTATAAAAATTTAATAAATAAATAAATAATAAATAAATTCAAAATGATAGGATTTTGCTAATCTCTTTTTGTCAGTGTATCTAAGAACTGCATCCTAAATTCTCTAATGCAATAAATATTTTTGCCCTATTCTGGCAAGAGATTAGACATAATTGGTCAAGCTGGCTATGGTAATCATTGGGAAGTATATCCCTTCTGTATTATAATGCTCACCTCCTCTCTATTGGCCAGGATGGTTATTCACAGCTTGATGTGAATGGACATATAGTATCTTCCGTGGCAACCTGGTGATAAGTTGCCCAAGAGGCTTCATTTTCTGTACACTCATAAATTTATTATAACAAGGAAAAAAAGATTTTTAAACAAAAAATAATTTAAAGAGTCCAAGTTCTAGAGAAGCCATTGTATAGCTATGCAATCAGTGCAGTCCAACTACGATACGCTCTAAACACAGAGCAATTTTCTGTCTGAATTCCTTCAAGAACGTATTTACTGTCTAGGACCATGCAAAGGCAGGATTAGGGAATGGGATCCCAAATGCATGATTTAGGTTTGCCTATTACAATTCTTGCATTGTGCTGTCAAAGTTTGGCTGATAATGAAAAGAATGAAACATTAATGAATGTGCGCTGAATGCACAAGCATTTTACTAGAGCTGTCTCTAAAACTGAGCCTTGCATGCTTGGCCTTCATTCTCAGGCTCTTGCCAGCTTCTTGGCACCTTCCTAGTAGACGGAATGAAAAGCAGTGAATTGTTCAGTATTGTCTGCCGACAGTGATTCAAGGAAAGAAAGCAACTGTTTTGGTGCACTGCTTCTCTTCTTTCTCAAGATCACAAATAATTTATTATGCTTCATATATCTAACACGCTCATGGGGAGTGGACTGCAGTAAGCAATGCCAATTACCCATCATTAAGGTGCCCAACCCATCACAAGACTGGATAAAAATATATGATCATATAAAATAAACACAATAGGCAGAATAGGAGTTTTCGACAATAATCAAAAAGCAAAAAAAAAAAAAGCAAATGAAAAAAATCTGGGTGGAATAGAATATATTATTCATTCAATCTGGACATTGTCTTGGTGCATCATCAGCCAGCAGACAATATGGTGCTCCTAAATATTTCAGACTCTGGATTTATTATTTATTTATTTAACATGTTAATTCTTAATCCTATAGTTGTGGGGATTTATCCTCAACTTTGCATAAACTCAGAGGCAGTTGTCACATTATGGCTTCATATAGCTTAGGGCTCAGTTGTAGTATCATCTGTGCTATAGATGTAACAGAATAACAGAATTGGAAGGGACTTTGGAGGTCTTCTAGTCCAAACCCCTGCTCAGGCAGGAGACCCTATATCATTTCAGACAAATGGTTGTCCAATCTCTTCTTACAAATTTCCAGTGTTGGAGCAGCCATAACTTCTGGAGACAAGTCATTCCATTGATTAATTATTCTAACTGTCAGGAAATTTCTCCTTAATTCTAAATGGCTTCTCTCCTTGATTAGTTTCCATCCATAGCTTCTTGCCCTTGCCTTCAGGTGCTTTGGAGATGTGTCCTGGAATGTAATGAAGAGAACTGAGTGGATGAGTTGGGAGGAATTCTTCAAGTTCGCCCACTTGCATGCAGACTCAACATAGACTGTAGTGTTTTTCTCTGATACTGACTAACCAACGGCCTATTAATTTGTTTACCTGAGGTCTTGGGAAACTTCAGGCTTAATTATATGGTGGCTCACTTCCTATCTGCAAGATCGTGTTGAAAAAGATGCAATTCCATGTTGCTGGAAAATTATAAATTTTGGTCGAGATTCATTATGGATATGGATATGCTTCCTCTGGAGATGCAACATGAACTTAATTTTTAGACTTTCAGCTTTTCGTCTTAAAACATATTGTCATTTAGCAGAGATAGATAGATGGTGTAGTAGATTAGGATGTTTTGTTCTATTTTAATTATTGTAATTATTTTATCATTCTGACTTTGATATACTTATGAATGTGGCATATATTACCAACCATCCTGAAATCTTAAAGAGTAAAGAGCAGTATACAAATATTGATAATAAACAGACTAGTGGGGTGTATCCACATCCTCTGAAATTCCTGACAAGGCAGTATGAAAAAATAATCTTCCAAATATATTTAGATTTTATAGATGACGCTTTCTTTTACTATCCCATCCTATCCTGCTGTGCTATATAATGCTAAAAATGGAGCTGGCTGCTGTGCTCAAGGAGGTCATTTTCTTCTTTCTTTTTCTGTCTCTTTTATTTCATTTGGTCTCCTGATTCCCAGTTGAGATATCCCAGACACAGCAGCAAAATGAACAAAGAGCCTTCTAGTTGTACTAGACTTCAATTCCCATATCTCCCGGGCTCATGGCTAAAGGACATGAAGCTGGAAACTATATGTGAATAAGTCCAGCACATCTGAAGAGCATCAGGTTATGGGCCCAAAATGATGGCTAAAATAAGGGCACAAATGTGAGGATTGATAACAATGATGTCACAGCGAGGAAAAATAATGCAAACTGACCAGTTCCATGGTAATGTTGCTACTTTCTTTTATTTCTATCTTTCTAGTCAATATCAAAAATGACATAAACGTGATTAATGGAATTTTATTAATGCTTTGTATGGAATTGGAATGAGATAGCCCTCGTTTAGTGAATGCCTGATTTAGCGACCATTTGCCATTAATAGTGATGAAAAAGTAACTTTACAACTAGCCCTTTGCAGGTATGTTAAGCAAAGGAAAGCTGAACTAAGATCATAAACCTTAGCAGCCACTTTCAGTTCAGCTAAAAAACAAAAAAAAAAATCTTCTTTAACAAGTTTTATTTGAAGGAGAAAAGGGAATTAGAGAAATTTTCCCAACTGAGCAAATTTACTTTAGCACAGGATTTATCTGTTAGGTTTATTAGAATAGAATATATTCTATATATAATAATTTCTCAATTATTTTGCTAATCATTGGCTGATGCTAAGGAGAGGTAGCTAGCCACTTTCTTGATAAAAGATGAATGTACAGATGTTCTGCCTTGGTAATATTTTACAATCCCCAATTCTCTTTCCCACCCTTATAAGATGACCATTATAATAACCAGTTTTAAATAAGATTTTGTCTTAACAACTCTGCTTTGTAAATAGTCAATTTTGTGACCCTGTCATATGGGTGAGTTAAGCAAGATTTTATTTTCTAAACCCTGGCTGATTGGATTCTGCAGATTTTTTTTAAAAAAATCTTTATGGAAGTTTTATTTCACTTGTCTTTTGATAGAGGGACAGAAAGTCTATGCACAACATACATGGCTACTTGGGAATAAGCTGCTTTATTTCTGCCAGTAGGAGCGGATGACCTTTTATGATGGAAGGAAGACTTTTTTTAAAAAAAAATGGGGCTAGCTCTGAAGCAGTGATCTTGCCACAGGAGAGACCATGGAAACTCCTCAGACACACATACACACCCCATCTGAGAGATTTCTAGATTGAATTTTTAAATGTATGTTATTTTCATTTTTAGTAAAATAGATGATAGATGAAATGAAAAAAAATTAATTGAGCTTTTTTCTTTTTCTTTATAAACCAGCCAAAGTACTTAGATCAGATCTTCTCAGCCTTGGAATCACAAATGTTATTCAGATGTGGATGTATTTGTTTATCATATTTCTAAACTGCCCCTCTCACCAAATGACTCTGAGTGGTTTACAATAAAAACACAAAAAGTGGAATAAAAGTATCAATACAACAGAGTTAAAATGTTTTTTTAAAAAATACCTTTAAATTTTTTAAAAGACGAAGTCACCGGCCACCTCCTAGGGTTGCATATTTACTCCTTGACACACACACACCCCATGCCAATTGGCAAAGCCAGATCTTGACAGGTTCCATCATCCTGGCCAGGAGGGAAAGTAGCCCAGGATAATGGGAGTTACAATTACTCCTTCCACTTATGACTGTAACTTTATTGCTTGTATCCTTATGATTTATATTGACTGTTTCCTAATATGATTTGATTGCTTATTTGTACCCTATGACTATTGTTAAGTGTTATGTCTTATGATTCTTGATGAACATATCTTTTCTTTTATGTACACTGAGAGCATATGCAAATTCCTTGTGTGTCCAATCACACTTGGCCAATAAAAAATTCTATTCTATTCTATTCTATTCTATTCTATTCTATTCTATTCTATTCTATTCTATTCTATTCTATTCTATTCTATTCACTGTTGGAGGATCTACAAAATATTAGAGGATCTATTGTTGACTAAGGCTGCCTTCCTCAGATGTTGCTCGGATGACTGAGATCTTCCTTCCTCCCTTCATCTGATGTTCAGTCGGATTCTTCATTTTTTATTTCTGTAACTAAAATAAATGCCTCTAAACTGACTCTATCAACATATTCTTCATTCAGAAACAAAGAAACATTAATCACTAGCAACTTGCAAAATACAGGGATTGCCCCTCCGGTTTTCTTTCCTAAGAACATAGCATTTGATGCCAAGATTACAATCAATTATTACACTACAAAAATAAAAAGTCAATAAATGCTTGAATACAACTTACTACTTTTTACTCAAGGGGACTGTATTTCCTGCTCTTCTATGCACAGCGTTGAAGCTTTCCACTGTTATGTAAATCTGCCAGCAAATTGGGAAATGTCTCGGCAAGGATACTATTAAGCTATCAACAAAGGACCAGAAGAAGGACAGAGCTCACACAAACTCCCTCAGCATAGGCTGACTGCCATAGCATTGACAAGTCTGATTACAGGGCTTACACCACCACAAAGGCTGCAGTCCTCATGATATTTTCACGGGAGCAATCCTTTTTAAGTCAGCCAGGTCCCTTCAAAGTAAGAGTTTCAAGGCTTTCAAGCCAGTCTCCTGTGGCAGGACTCTTAAATGTGACAGGACAAAAAGAAGGAACAGTGGCCATGAAACCAGTTTAGCTAAAATAATGAAGAACTAGATGATTCTGTTTTAGTAGCTGCCTTAACCCCAATGCTGGGGCTTTCAGTGAGCTTAAATCATTCTGGTAAAACAAAGCTTGCAATTAACAAGCATCTATTTTTCCCAGCTGCTATCAGAGATATTATCCATTTTCTCCAAAATGTATTTTGAAGGGAAAACAAAACTTGCAACCTGACATTCCTTTCACTATGTCAAAATTACCTCACAAAACAAAACGAGTCACAGCCCAATGAAAATTATCAGAACAAATTCACAAAACACCCGTTGTCATTGACATCATCATCATCATCATCATTTCTGAAAGAACACTTTCTGCTTATTCCATCCACCCTTCGCCTCTATGTCTCAGTGTGAAACCCCTTTTGGAGCTTCCATAATGCCTAATAAAATTCTGAATATCCATTTTTCAGCCTCAGTTGGCAGCAAATTGTTATTTAAGAGCAGCAAACTCACTGGAATGTTTTAAGGAATTAGGGACATTCAGATTTATATTGTGGTCCCATGAACTTTGGCAGTCAGCTAGGAAATGGACAGAGGAAGGGAGGGAACAGCACTCAGAAGTTCTTTTTCAGATTTCTCTGGTAATTATTGTCTCTTTCCCTACTAAGAGACACAATTTCAGCAGTGAGATCTAAAAATAATTGTATCACTTGGGGATATAACTTGATGTTTTTGTTTTGATCGAGAAGTATATGATATATACATATTTATATAAATGCATGTTCTCCCTCCTTCCCTCTCTCCCTCTCTCTTTCTCCCCCTTCCCCTGTAGGAATGTCTGATGATGTGAGAGCTCCAAGTGGGGTCTGGGTGTTTACATACTGTCTCATCTTCAGTCCCTGATCAACAAATAATGTCAGAAAGAAACTCGGAAACATCTTCGTTTGAACATGAGAAGAGCTCTCTTCAGATCTGTAGAAGCAGATCTACAATCATAAGGCCCTTTTACCTGAGTGCATGTGGAATTAATTTATACTTTTAATTTGAGCCCCTATTTATTTTCATTGGGTTTCTAGAATATCTAGTTTCACTGTTAATCTACCTCAGCAGTGCTATTTTCTCCAATCTGCAGCCCTCCAGTTACAGCTCACATCATTTCTTTGTCAACATGATTGGGAATAATAGCAGCTGTAATCCCAGCATAGCAGAAGGAGATATGATTACGGAAGGCAATAATAATAATAATAATAATAATAATAATAATAATAATAATAACAACAACAACAACAACAACAACAACAACAACAACAACAACAACAGTGACCTGGCCATCGAAACTATACGGCTATGGATGAAACATGTAACAGTGATACCCATTGTCATCAGGGCACTTGGTACCATGTCCAAGAATTTTATAACATATATCAGCAAATTGCAGCTTCCTGCAATAACACCAGTGGAACTACAAAAAACTGCACTACTTGGAACATCGTACATCTTAAGAAGGTACTTGGTTGATACCTAGGATGCCGGCAGCAACCCGTATCAACCATTAGCAACAGTCAGTGGTATTTGTGATTCTTTTTTGAATGTTCAGTTGACTGAGTTTCATATTTAATGAATAAAAATACTAGTAATCATCATCATCATCATCATCATCATCATCATCATCTAAATTATTCTCCAGTTATTGGTTTCAACTTTCTTTGGGCTTCTTTGTTAAATCTGGCTATTTTCTAGTGCCCTTACAATAAAGATGTATTAATAAAATGATTAATAAAAACCAGAATGAAGATTCAACATTCAAACATAACTGTGATGTTAGTAAAATGAAAAGACAAAGCAATTCGTTTCATTTTAGGAGTTTATAGAGCATCTTTCAGCAGTTCTTTCATGCATTTGACATTGTCATAAAATTCGAATGAAGTTCAATTTATAAAAATAAACAATAGTAAGAAGCAGCTAAAACAGTCACAAGATTTAGAGATATTTAATATATGTGAAAAAGCTAACTGCTTTGACAATAGATGAGTTTGACTGGGATTCAAAGGAGGATGACATCATTCCTAAGAAGGCCTCAAAGATGCTTTTTTCTTCAAAAGGTAACATCTGGACTGGGTTTTTTTTTTTTTTAGGAAGAAGAAGAAAATGTTTCACTTCTCATCCAAGAAGCTTCATCAGTTCTGATGATAAAGCTTCTTGGATGAGAAGCAAAACATTTTCTCTTCCTTCCTCAACATTCCCCCCACCCCCAAAATAGTTCACTTGCCTTCTGAAGAAAAAACAACTTTGAGTCAATTATGACCTAGATGATTAAGAATTTCCACAGATATTCCTAAGAAGGCCCTTTCTCTGAGGGCAACCCAGTGCATCTCAGTTAATGCAAGGATATGAGGAAGACCCCAAAATAGGACTTCATTGTGTGAGGGCAGGATGTCCTTTAAGTATTCACATCCCAAACCTTTCAACTTTTAAAAGCAAGCACCATACACTTTATTAACATCTGCAAAATGGACAGAATAGCAGCTGGCCAGAGAGGACAACCTGGCCATGAAGCAGAGACAGACCTGTTGCCTAGCTGTGAGAATGGAAGTGATTAGCACATCACACCTGCATGAATAATAATACATTAGCATGCCATTGATTCCTTCTTTGCATTTTACCAATGGGATATAGGTTTCAGAAGTGGAATGATGAGGCAATTGGTAATCATGCTAACACCACTCTGTATTACTCCTGGGATCCTTTTTTGCCTTTTAAATCTCTGTTTTGTGAAACTGTTACTGACATAGTTTCAGAGCAGTGTTACTCGGTTTCCAAATCTCAGTTGCTTAATTTAAGAAGTCCTCAGTAGCCTGGATCACTTCATGCCTTATGCCCATGGGTAAGTAGATGCGGTGGCATGCAGAGACCGAAACAATGAACAAATTATCAGACAGCCTCGAGCAACAAGCAAATCAATTTGTCTTGATAATAAAAAAGGAGAGAAGTGAGGGAAGAAGGAAGAGGGGGCATTAAACTCCAATGCATCTCTATTTCTGCTAGATTAAATAAGATAACAAATTTCATCAATGTTATGTGAAATTATCAGAAAAACTGATAAGGTGACCACACAATTTACCGATTGGAGGAACCCCAGTAGGAGGAGAAAATAAACAGTTGCTCAGATACCAACACTTTGGTATCAAAAAATAGCTTGACTGGTGAGAGTTCAATTCAATCACAGATTGTTACCAAAAGGCTGGAGAAGAGAATGGCAATTGATCTCAAAGCTCAAAGAGAAAACTCTCCTGTCACAGAAGTTTCAAAGACATTTTCTTTCTCTGCCCCATTCTACGGTTGGCAGAGCCACTTTCGCCAAAACCCACAGAAAATAAGCACACTGTCAATGTAAATCTCCTCTCTTGGTGTTAACCCAGACTAGAAACCATATTGAGATAGGTGCATCTGCAGTTGAACCAAATCTATGAATTTGGGTGTCTGACTGTTTCAGAAAGGGTATGCATGACCCAGAATTCTCTAAGGCAGGGATGTCAAACTGGATTTCTTCAAGGGCCAGATCAGCATTGTAGTTCTCCATGGGCCAGCTGGGATGGGAGATGGGACGTATGCCTCCTGCAGCACCTTGTCAGCCAAAACAGGGCTGACAAGGCCCTCCGCATCCCATTTTGGCTGCCAGAGGCACCACAGGCCAGTCCTTTGCTATTTCCAGGCAGGCCCCATGGGCCAGATTTAAGCACCCCATGGGCAGGATCCAGCCCATGGGCCTTGAGTTTGACACCCCTGCTCTAAGGCAGCTATTCCATAGCATGAGCAGACTATCCTTAACAATTATAGACCTACTAACTAAATTCAATACCTAATTGAATTTACCTGCTGAATTGGACCCAATGCCCATGTAATAGAACATTCTGTGTTCATAATATTCAATCAGAGCCTAGGAGAAGTCCTTGAATGGCCCATGATAGATAGAACAGAACAGAACTCTTTATTGGCCGAGTGTGATGGACACACAAGGAATTTGTCAAGCTAGTGCATATGGTCTCAGTGTACACAAAAGAAAAGATACACTGGTCAAGATAGCACTCTATCCTTTGTTATCATGGATCTCTGGTCAGGAAGTAAGACATGAACTTTATTTTTTCCCAAATATAACTAGAACAATAGGATATGCCTGACCCCCATCTAATATAACAACACCCTTAACTGCTTAGTGAATAGCCTGGACAATAGCATTATCAGGCTTCAGGCTGAATTCAGTAATACTTCTATATACAGCTATGGGTCCCTGTGAAAATTAACATATCTAGTTCCCAAACCTATCATTCTATCATTGGAATCTAACAACAACTGGAGAGCTACAGGTCTCTTCTCAGTTCTAGACAGTTCTACTTTAGGCCCCAAAGGATGAAAGTAAATATTCTCTTCTGTTGTATTTATGGAAAGAAGAGATTTCTATGTTTAGAAATCACACTATAAATGCAACATTGGTGATGTTTCTGTAAGTGTAATCCATATTAGAACAAAAATTCAGAATTACATTCTGTCTTTAAAGGTGTTAGCATATCTGATCTCTCCTTGTGGCAAGATGGGCAGCAGTTAAATTTAATAAATAAATATTAAAAATAATAAATAATAAATACAGGGTTTAACTATTGAGATAGTTAAGAGCCGGTTTGGTGCAGTGGTTAAGGCAACAGATTAGAAATCAGGAGGCCACGAGTTCTAGTTCTATCTCATTTTCTTTCAGCCCTAGGAAGGAGGAAATGGCAAACCACTTCTAAAAAACTGCAGGAACTTGCCCAGGCAACCTCTGAGAATTGGACACAAACGAATGAGGGGGGAAAACTAATATCTAGAAAGATGAGAGAGAGAGAGAGAGAGAGAGAGAGAGAGGGAGGGAGGGAGAGGGAGGGAGAGAGAGAGAGAGATGAGCTGGGTGGCGCAGTGGTTAGAATGCAGTACTGCAGGCTACTTCTGCTGGCTGGCTGCAATTTGGCAGATTAAATCCCACCAGGCTCAAGGTTGACTCAGCTCTCCATCCTTCCGAGGTAGGTAAAATGAGGACCCAGATTGTTGGAGACAATATGCTGACTCTGTAAACCACTTAGAGAGGGCTATATAGCACTATAAAGCACTATGAGGTGGTATAAAAGTCTAAGTGCTATTGAGATAGATGAGAGAGAGAGAGAGAGAGAGAGAGAGAGAGAGAGAGAGAGAGAGAGAGAGAGAGAGAGAGAGAGAGAGAGAGAGAGAGTTACAGACAGACAGACAGACAGACAGACATAGATGATAGACAGACAGACACACAGACAGATGCATACATAGTCAGAAAAACACACTGAAATAAACATAAGATGTCCTTAAATGCACACAAATAATATAGTATTTGGAGGGGGGGAATTAAAAATCTAAATAATGAATTTGATTATTTCATCTCCTATGGATTCCTCCCACCATCCACCTTGACTTTGTCCATTGAAGAAGTTTCAGCTGGAGGAAGCATTGAAGTGGTGCTTATTTGCTTCTCTAGGGCTCCTGAAATCCTTCTTATGTGGAACTCACAGTGAAATCAGTATTCAAGCTAGTTATGATTTATTGACATCCTATTAATTTCAATGGGACTTGCAAGCGATTACCTTTCCTAGTAATTGGGCCCTTGTTTATTAAATGAAAGTGAGCAAATAATAAGCATTGACTGGTTTGGAATCAAAGGAGTTTCCTTCCCCTAAGATTTTCTATTAAATGAAACTCCATTTTAAATGCCCCTACCCCCCATTTAGGAATCACATTTAGATTCAGCACAAAGATCAGTCAACAAACTTGTGTACAAGGGATAGAATATATCCATAGCCCAAAGAAAGCAACATGTCAGTCTCGAACATCAACCGCTTCTGATAACCAAATTTGCTTCATTATATTATTAGTTATGTGGCCATTATCTAACTTACAGACTGTTTTTATATGGTAAGTTATCTCTACTGTAGCTAAACTTCCAAGGCCAGATCCAGCAGTGGCAAAAGTGTGTATTTAACTCAATACCATTATTCTCAATTTCGTAATATTTAAGTACTGTCATCTAAGTGAATGTGTTTTTTTTTAATTTCTCCTCAGTTCCTTGGTTAGGGATGAAGAGAGCTGAATCTTGATGTTGCTATTGCTGAATATAAATATAAAACTATATAAATTGCTGTTGTAATACACTTAGTGCCAAGCCATCAGCCCTCCCTCAGAGAGAGCCTTAGAACATTCAGAGCCTTAGAACATTCAGTCCCTGAATGGACATTGAAGACAACTTGTCCTTGGCTAGTATTGCAATTTTAAATCCCTTTGACTCTGATTAGAGTGAAAAGAGCGATGTGTGTATACGTGCATGTTAACAATGAGCATTGTTAAATTGAACAACTGTGGGCAGATGGAACTGAGTTTCATGGGACAGATTAATTCCTTCACCACAATATCCTCATCAGATATTTTCTTCAACTTAATTTAATGGATGGATTGATTGATTATATGCAGTTGGTGATTATATATCAGGTTGGTGTTGATTCTTAAAAATCATATAGACTTTTTTTCCAGGATGATCTGTCCCCAACCCATGGTTCTTCATGTCTCTCAGTGGTGCACCCTACACTGTTCATATTTGAGCTCATCCATCTTGCTACTGTAAGGGATGTGGTGGCTCAGTGGCTAAGATGCTGAGATTGCCAATCGAAAGCTCAGCAGTTCAGTGGTTCGAATCCCTAGTGCTGCATAATGGGGTGAGCTCTCATTACTTGTCACAGCTTCTGCCAAACTAGCCGTTCGAAAGCACGTAAAAAATGCAAGTAGAAAAATAGGGGCCACCTTTGGTAGGAAGGTAACAGCATTCTGTACGCCTTTAGGGTTTAGTCATGCTGGCCACATACCATGGTGACGTCTTCAGACAGTGCTGGCTCTTGGGCTTTGAAACAGAGATGAGCACCGCCCCCTAGTGTCGGGAATGACTAGCACATATGTGCTAGGGGAACTTCTACTTTTACCTTATCTTGCTACTGGCCATCCTCTTTTTCTCTTTCCTTCCACCTTTTCCAGCATTATGGCTATTCAAGGAAGATGGATCTTTGCATAATGTACCCAAAATATGATAATTTGAGGCTGGTCATTTGTGCCTCAGGTAAGAACTTTGGATTTGTTTGTTCATGTAGAGGTTGTGCCGGTGATGACAGTGGGTCTTTGCTGGTGTGCATCAAACTTCCCAATGGTCTGTTCTTAAAGTTCTTGGAGAAAAAGTGACTTGTGCTTCAAGCATGATTGATATGCCTGAAGGTTTAGTTGCTATGAACTCTGTGCTCTCAGCTTGTTCTTCTCATGGTGGAGAAATTGGTGGAAACACAGTCAACACTCCCACAGACCTACTCTCAAAGGTTCCACAAACTCTCTGATTTGCAAAAGTTATTCCCTCTCATCCTCCACTGATTTTTCCTGGAGCTCCAGATTGGAGAGATGTACTAATAGCATATAAAATGTGTTTGAAGGTGTCATTGGTTCGCACTTGCTTTTCAAACTGAATAGGTTATGGTATGGCAGAGCTCAAAAACATAGTTATATGTCGAGCCCTTAAGCACACTAATTTTGTGTCAGGCAATGATCCTATCTATCAGGGTTGAGTATTTTGCAGTCAACAATTTCCGTATTACAGCTGCATGAAGAATATACACTCAATTTGTTTTTACAAATAACATCTATGGATGTTTTTCGGTGGCTGGTGCCCAAATCCTATTGAGATATATAATTCACCTAATAATGGAAACAACAGAAATACCGGATGTCTGGATGAAAATAAAGGATTATACAATTGTGGTAAAAAAGCTAAATGGAATAAGAAGCAAAGAAAAAAAATCAAAGGTTAATTTTGATCCTCATAAATAGGAACCAATATCATCAATAGAATTTGGTGCTGAGGATCATTAATTCCAGGTTTGCAACACTGTTTATTTCATGTAAGTTAATTTGAGGATTAGAAAGTTAGAGTTTAGAAATTTGAGAGATTATGTGCAATGTTGTATGTATTGTATGACTGCTTGTTTCTTATCCCTCTTTAAAGAATTGTTATGAGAAACAAACGTTAACAGTATTAGGCGATGTGATTTAAACATTGTCATCATTATCATCAACATCATACTAATTAAGAATGAAGCTGTAGATCTTCTCATTAGTGACTGTAGTAAAATTGTTCAGAAAGTATCAGCAGTATGTGACAGAATTGCAACAATGTGTTCCATTGATGTTGCAGAAGTTGGAAACAGTTAAATCGATTTTTTAAAAAAAAAAATATGGGAGAAAGTAACAAAATATTATGATTCACCAATTGTGGTAGAAAGATTATGAGGAAAAAATATCAATTAACATATTAATTATAATTTCCAAATGAATTCACCAGCTATATCCAGTATTTCACCAGCTATATCCAGTGTTTAAACTGGATATACCAGCTATATCCAGTGTTTAAACTGGATTTAAACACTGCTAATTTTGAAAAGATTGACACATATGTTATAATGGATTGGCATATATTTTAATGATATCTCCATGATTCTTAGGTCATTAGTTAGGACTCACATTATTGGAGTCCATATCCAGTTGTATATAGATAGTCCTCAATTTACGACCATAATGAGTTTGGAATTTCCATCTTAAATCATGACAGTAGTAAGTCAAGGCAATCATGTAAGATGACCCAATTTTATGACATTTTTGCAACAGCTATTAAGCAAACACCATGGTCATTAAATTCATGTGGTGGTCATTAAATGAATATGGCAGTCATTGAGAAAATCAATGTATTACTATGGGCATTTTTGCTGGAAACCAGCCAATAATCATAGATATGTGTGTAGCTGTGTGTAGCTATGTAGCTGTGTAGCTGGAACTGGGTTGTAAGTAGATTTGGGGGGGATATGCCACAACTTTGAATGATTACTAAACTACTAGTTGTAAGTTGAGGACTACCTGTAGACTGTGATATTTCTGCAAAACTAGCTTTTCAGAACCAACCTGGCCTTGCTGATCCCCACCCTCACTGTGAGATGCCATGGTGGCTTTGCAGGATGCATCTGGCAACCATTGTTCTTAATGGCACCTTATGATGCTCAGTTTACATTTGGCTACTCTGTGCTGACTTGTGGCATCAGCATTGTCTGTATGTCTTGTTGTCCTGTTGTAGGAGCCTGCCGTTTGTCAGTGCAGCAGCCTTTGTAAACAGCATGAACTCAGATATGGATATCACTTAACAAATTGGGGGTTTAAAGAGGAAGAAAGAAAACAAACATTGCAATCCTAGCTGGTCTAACTTGGGAAGATCCCCGAAGATCCCTCATCCCTGAAGTCTACAAAAGTATCTAGCAGGTTTCTCTCTCTCTCTCTCTCTTTTTTTTTTTTTGCTAGTTTGCAAAGTGCTGAATAGCTTGGCAGAGAATTCACATGTACTTTTGAAGTTTTCTCTTTTCCTCTCACTGGCTTATGACCCATGGTTTTGCTGTAGCCTTTTCCTTCCCATGCCTTCCAATGATTACATTTCTCATATTAGTGCAAATCCTGTTCCCTATACATGGCTGATGTCATTAATCTTGTTTTACACCATGATATATTGCTAGGTGACACAATGCATTGTGCCTGTATTGTTACTCAGCTCACACGCTTCCTGGGGACATTTGCAGCATGAGGAATGCCTCCCTCTAGCCGGCTGCAAAACATTTCTTTTTTTAAAAAGCAGCAAAAGCAGTGTTGAACAAGGGATGAAGTCTCTCCTATTGCAAATTGGAATAACAGAGTGGTTTTTGAAGCTGCAAGGCTGCATAAATACAGCTGGCCATGTGCCTCACTGAATACAGTGGGACTTATTTCCAAGAAAAGTGCACTTAGGAGAAGCCATACCTATTTCTCTGATACTAAATCTCTTTGGGCTCAAATAAGGCTTCTTTCTAAGTAAGCTTGGCTTAAGATGTTTTGAAAGCTGCTTTCTCTATCTATAGCTGTATGCTTTACCAGGGAGTAAATGTTATTGAATTCATTGGGACTTACTTTTGAGAAAACAGATCTAAAGCTTGATCTTTTAAAGACACTCACCATAAAGTGGCATCTAAAATAAAAGGTCAACTTCATGGCTATTGAAGCTCAGCCAAAATTGTCTTTATTTGATGGTCCTCTCAATTTCTAAGGAACATAATTCTGACCTCATTCCAGATGAGGTTGCCTAAGACTTCAGACCTGGGCTGCTTTCACAAGTGGCACAATATTTCTCTGAAACACCAAGTAGAAATGTAAGACATGGCCTTATCTTGAGTGAGACCCTGGGTCCATCTAGCTCAAAATTGTTGATGCAGATTAGTGGGACTGTTGGATGAACATGAACAAGATATGCCTACATAGAATGCAGATAAACAAATGAACAACCTTTTCTCTCTCTTCCAAAAGGAATGCATTTTATACTTAATTTTCTGAAGCAACCACTGTTTGTTGGAGAATTTTATATCTATGGAGAGTCTCAGTCATTCAGGTCATGGTTGTCCCAAAAGGGCAAAGAGACCTGAAGAAGCTTCTTGGATGAGAAACAAAACATCTTCAAAGAAAAATCAGAAAGTCCAGTTGCCTCTGGAAAAAACACCTTTGGGACTCTTAAGATTTTACTTATACTCCCAATTAGGCTGGGTAAACTACTGTTGTTTTCAGGGAATGAGTAAAAATTCAGCAGGCTTTGAACAGTTTTTTGATCCATATTGAAACGTATACATATGTTAATTTCTTTTTTAAACTTTTAATGGTTAAAACACAGACCTTTGGGGTTTTTTTGCTCAAGGAACACACCTATTCTTTGATTGGCCTGTTGAAGGCCAAACTCTATAAAGTGAGCAAGCTAACGAGGGGGGGGGCATGCTCATTTAATGAAATGAAATACAATTAATAAATGCTCACAATTCAAATGATTGCTCCCATTCTATTTAACCAGTTTCTTCTTCTGCCATATTTAAAAACAATCCATTTAGTGGCAATTTGGGTTAAGAGAGTCTTTGAGAAGTTACACCAAAGTCTTTGAAAGGCTGCAGATTATGCACCTTTAGCAGCAGAGGGCTATAAGTGAGAATGGATAATTCTGGCCCATAAGGGCAAATAATAAGACATGGAATAAAGTGTCTAACCATCAAAGGAGAATTATTATGGATATTTGCACTACTGCTTTCTGGAAAACCAAAATAGCAAACTGTTTTAGTGCCTGGAAACTCTCATCCTAATCCCACCACTACCCAAAAAATAAAAATAAATTGATGCAGGTTCTTTTTGGCCATCATCAACACCAGTTGGAAACCTACTAGTGGCAAGGATATCTCACTTTCCAATATTCGATCTCAAAGGGAGCATAGTAATGAAATCCACAAATAGCTCATTTCTAGCCTGGAGTTCTTGGTGGTTTATTTAGTTTGACTGACCGCGGTAGATGGCAGCTATGAATATAGTTGCTGTGAAAGGAATGCCTTACTGTCAGTTTTTCTTTTAAAGAGGTCACGAATTTGTAACATCTCTGATAAACATGGATGGAATAATGCCAGTAAACAGCAGCATTGTTCGAGGATTGAGAGGATGCTTGGTATCCTCCAAAGGTCCCTTCCAACCCTGGGAGTCATCTAACAAGAACTGCTGAAGTGGGTTAAACTCATTGTATGAGTTTAGCTCAGCAGATTCCCCTCTGGGGGGAAAAATGAATGACTAGCTTTTGATTAACTAAGAGAAATAGTCAGAGTTCAGGAAAAGGGCCTGTCTTTATTCTCCCACCTGGCTAAATAAAGTATATGGGATCATCAGGACAATCAAAGTGAAAAGTTGCCCTTCAGAGTATTGGGCATCTCTCTAAAACCCAACACCACTATTACTACTTCCCCTTCTTCTTCTTCTTCTTCTTCTTCTTCTTCTTCTTCTTCTTCTTCTTCTTCTTCTTCTTCTTCTTCTTCTTCTTCTTCTTCTTCTTCTTCCTCTTCCTCTTCCTCTTCCTCTTCTTTTCTTCTCCTTCTCCTTCTCCTTCTCCTTCTCGTCCTCGTCCTCGTGCTTCCTCGTCCTCATCCTCCTCGTCCTCCTCCTTCTCCTCCTCCTCCTCCTCCTCCCTAGCAAATTCCCGCTGGTGCAGGGTCCGCTCACTATACTTCAGGATATTTGTTGGAGTACTGAAATTGTAAATCTCCAGATATGCTCAATGATTTTGACTTGTGGTAAAGGTAACTCTGTCCAGCTGTGTCCGACTCTACGAGGCGGTACTCATCTCTGCTTTTTGGCTGAGGGAACCCAGCATTGTCTGAAGACATTTTTCATGGTCATGTGGCCAGCATGATTATATGCCAAAGACACACAGAATGCTGTTACCTTCCCACCGAAATGGTGCCTATTAATCTACTCACATTTGCATACTTTTGAACTGCTGGATGGGCAGGATTTGTGGTAGCTTCTTGGAAATATTCAAGTATGAGATTTATTTATTTTTTTGATCAACAATACAACAGTGGTTTTGCAAAGGCATCCACAAGGTCTTAAAGGGACTTTGCCTACAAAAGGGTTCTAGCTTTTATTGGAATGGCACAAAGCTACCTTTGTCATTTTGACAAAAATGCTATATTCTAAGAATGCCTCTATGGTTTTCCTTTGTCTTCTCACTGGATTTTTTAAATAGCTTCCTTGTTCTGTGATTCTGGGACTTGATGATTCCTCATCCAGGTGCAAACCATGTCCAACCCTCTTTATTTTTGGAGATCACCCAAGTTTGGCTAGACGCTGCCAACTACCTAGGTATATACTTGTACATTAACTCAGATATTATACAAAGCCAGGAGGTCTCCAAGAACTTAATTCAAAGAAAACTAAATGTGAGTGAACGAGACATTCTTAAAATGTTGACAGTGGGAGAATGAAAGCTGAGCATAATGTTATGGAGTACCTGGTAAGAAGGGTGGCTTTCAGCGTTTTTTTCCTTCTTAGGAAATCTTAAGGGAAAAGGTGATAAAATTAAGGACATGGAAAAGATACTCAGAAGTAGTGCAAGTGTTTAACAGTATTTAACAGTAACAGAGTTGGAAGGTACCATGGAGTCATCTAGTCCAGTCCACTGGTGGGATTCAAGTAATTTAACAACCGGTTCTCTGCCCTAATGATTTCTTCCAACAACCAGTTTGCCAAACTGCTCAGAAAGTTAACAACCAGTTCTCCTGAAGTGGTGCGAACCGGCTGAATCCCACCACTGGTCCAACCCCCTGCACTCGCAGGAGACCAGTACTAGGGATTCAAACCGCCGAAATGCCCACCTTTCTGATTGAGAAGCTCAGTGTCTTAGCCACTGAGCCACCTAGTCAGGCTACACAGCATGCTGAAGAATTAAGAAAGAAAACTTGGTCTGGAGTTGAATAAATGTCTTGGCACTCCAGAGTTTCAAATGACCCGCCATAGCTAGCAACGTATTCATATTGCATGGCTGGTCTTGTTACTCTGCATGCCACTGACAATGTAAAACTGTAAGAAATTCCTTTCTGGCCTTGACAGACCCTAACAAACTAGCTGTATCTTCACAGCAAGGAGATGTTTTTGCCTCAGTCATCATCTCAGTCTTAATTCATTGTTTGGTTCTTTATTTGAAACCAAGAGAAAACTGAGCCAGCATCTTAAGTCATTCTGTTCCCCCAATGCTTGATATAAAGGGCTGATTCATTTCCCTTGGTTTTCTTTTCTTTTTAATAAAGTTTTTTATTTTTAAACAAAAACAACATAAAAAACATCATCTTTCCATATACTTACAGACAGTGATTCAGTCGGTTAAAATCATTTTGTCCTCTCAACATTTTCAAAATTTCAGTTGTGACAAGTGTTCTTTCATCTAACTAAAAACAAATGTTTACACATTTTATCCAAATTTCATTTCACATGTAATATTTCATTTCTATTCTTTATTATCTACCCATTGGTAAAATAGCTCCCATATCAAATAATATTGTTTATCTTCCTGTTCTCTTATTTCAAATGTCAATCTACTCATTTCAGCACAGTCCAATATTTTTTTTAATAATTTTATCATCAGCAATTTTCTTCTCTCCTTTCCAGTTTTTGCAAATACAATTCTAGCCGCTGTTAAGATATTCACAATTAAATATTGCAATTCTTTATTGAAAGTCTCAGGTAAGATCTCCAATAAAAATATCTCTGGTTTTAAGTCAATATGTCTCTTTGTCATTTTTTCCAACCACGTGTGTATCTTAGTCCAAAATCTCCTTGCTTCTATGCATGTCCACCACATGTGGTAATAAGATCCTGGGGTCTGCTCACACTTCCAAAACTTCTCCGATTTATTCTTGAACATTCTGGCTATCCTCAGCGGGGGTAGGTGCCACCTGTAAAACATCTTATACAAATTCTCCTTATATGCTTTAGACATTGTCATTTTATAGTTATGTGACCACAATTTTGGCATTTCTCCAAATCAATACCATAACCAAAAATTTTCCCCCACGCTATCATTGATTCTTTAACTTGTTCTTCTTCCAATTTTACCTCTCACAAATATCCATATAACTTTTTAATTACATGGTCATCAGAACCCATTA
This sequence comes from Masticophis lateralis, assembly GCA_030761175.1. Taxonomy (NCBI): domain Eukaryota; kingdom Metazoa; phylum Chordata; class Lepidosauria; order Squamata; family Colubridae; genus Masticophis; species Masticophis lateralis. Next base: position 207,896,836 of record JAUDYJ010000001.1, read on the forward strand.
ATATCTTATCTAAAATAGTCAAAACATTATAAATACCTTTTTGTTTGAGATCTTCTCGATATCTAGAAAATATTTGCATATATGAAAACCAATCCATCTTAAATCCCTGGTCTTCTAAATCTTGATTTAACTTAAGATCACTCTTTTCATCCAATAATTCACTGTATCTAACAATTTGTTCTCTTTTAAATATCACTGGATATGAGAAGGCTTCAATTGTCGAAATCCAGACTGGAATCTTCAAATAATGATATTTTTTAATCCTCTCCCAGTTCAGATATAAAGCTTCATGTATCAGGTGTCTTCTAAAATACCCCTGTATTTTAGTTCCTTTGTACCATAAAAACACATGCCAACCCATCAACAAATCATGTCCCTCCTGATTCAAAAGTCTAGTATTTTTCAATATTATCCATTCTTTAATCCACATTAAATTAGCTGCTTGATAATATAGTTCAAAATTTGGTAGTCCAAAACCACCCCTCATTTTAGCATCCTGTAACAGCTTAAGTTTTATTCTTGCTTTTTTCCCCTGCCAAATATATTTCAACACCATTTTATTCAAGTCTACAAAAAATTCCTTACCCAATTTTTTGGAATAGTCTGAAAAAGGTACAGAATTCTAGGTAAAATATTCATCTTAATAGTTGCAATACAATCATGGATAACTGCATATTTCCCCATTTCACCAAGTCTAACCCTATCTGTTGCTTAAGCTTATTATAGTTATTTTCTTTAAGAGAACTACACCTCAGTGTCAAATGTATCCCCAAATATTTTACCTTGTTTGTGACCTGCATCTTGGAAATCTCCATTAATTCTTCTTTTTGTTTTTTTAACTATTTTTAGTTAAAAATAGTTTAATTATTTTTGTCTTGTCTTTGTTAATTTTCAAACCCGCAACTTCCCCAAACTCTCCAATAGTTTCTATCAGTTTTTTAATTGATGTCAGTGGTTCTTCAATAATAAAGACCAGGTCATCTTCAAAAGCTTGTAATTTATATTGTTCTTTTTGAATTTTCATACTTTCTATCTCTTTTTCTTCTCTAATATTTCTATTTAAAATTTCCAGTGTCAACATAAACAACAATGGGAACAATGGGCATCCTTGATGGGTATCTTTTTGTATCTCAATAAAATCAGTCAACTCTCCATTAATCATAACCTTTGCCATCTGTTTAGAATATATAGCTTCAATTGCCTGAATGAATTTCCTACCAAAGCCCATCTCTTCCATTTGTAATGTCATAAATCGCCAGTTCACGTTATCAAATGCTTTTTGAGCATCTAAGAATATCAGAGCCATCTGCTTTTCAGGGTGAGCTTCATAATATTCTAGAGTATTCAGTATTATTCTTATATTATCTCTAATTTGTCTTTTGGATAGGAATCCATTTTGATCTGAATGTATAAAATTATTCAAATATCTCTTAAATCTTTCTGCCAGTACTGAAGCAAAAATTTCATAGTCTGAGTTTAGCAGGGATATAGGCATATAGTTTTTAATTAGTTGTGGGTCTGTATCTTCTTTGTGGATCAATGGGATATAAGCCTCTGTCCATGATTTGGGTATTTCCTTGTTTGTCATTACTTTATTCATAACTTCCAGTAATGGAAGACTTAAAGATTCTTGTAGCGTCCTATAATACTCAACCGGCAGACCATCTGGTTCTGGTGCCTTTCCATTCTTCTGCTTCTTAATTGCCTCTGTTAATTCCATCATTGTAATGTTTCTTTCCATCATATCCTCAATATCCTTGGGAATCTGTGGTAGGTTTGCTTTTTGTATATACCTTATCACTTTTTCCTCCTCTATTATCTCTTTTTTATAAAGCTGTCTATAATATTTTTGTATAATTTTCCCCATCTCCTTATTGCCAAATTTACATTGTCCTTGGTCATCAAGTAATTGTGCTTTTTCCTTGATTCTCTATCCTTTTTCAATTTATAAGTTAGCCATCTTCCAGGTTTATTCGCATTTTTAAAATAGTTCTGTTTGGTGATTCTTATTTTTTGAGCTAGATCTTCCTTTTCCAGCAAGTCTATTTTATGTTTTATTATGTCCATTTTAATTTTAACATCTTTCTTGTGTGGGTCTCTCTGGAGTTCCTTTCCATTTCCCTTGGTTTTGAAATGAGAGGAAAAGATACACACAAATTTGAGAAATAGGTCATCACCCTCCATGCCTCCATAGGAGACACCCACTCACAGAGATCTCTGTTCATATTACCCTGTTTTCCTGAAAACAATCCCCTGATAATAAGCCCAATCGGGCTTTTGAGCTTATGTGCTAAAATACCGCCCCCCCCCAAAATAAGCCCTCCCCAAAAATATTTAACTACATGCGCAGTCTGTCCCCACTATTTCCACTGGTTAGGGTTAAAGAGACAGAGCTGGAAATCTGGTAAGACGGCAAGAGGAGCCCCGTCTTGGGCTCCAAAATAATGAGACCTCCCCAAAAATAAGGCCAAGTGCTTATTTTGGTGTTCAAAAAAATATAAGACAGGGTCTTATTTTCGGGAAAACGCGGTATCTTATTCTCTCTCGGGCTTCTCTGTTGGCAAAGAACATGTCTGAGGTTTTACTAAACCACTGCAAGTAATTCTTTCATATCAGCTTTATCCAACGTGGTATTTATTTATTTATTTATTTAAATTTATATGCCACCCTTCTCCAGTAGGACTTCCATAGGACTCCTGTAGGACTCCCGTAGTGGTACCATTTAGACATGCAGGAAGTTGAATTCTAGAATTGGATTCTGGGAAATGCAGTTCTTATAGAGCATGTCTGGGGCAAATTTGTTTTCTTAATAGTTTCTTAAATAGTATGGGCTAATTGAGTTCATTGACAGAAACAGCTGGATTGTCATATCATTCATCATCCATAAATCAAGGTTTATAACCTATGACACACTAACAGTGTAACCTGTGAACCAAGTCAAATTCAAGGCAGATATTTTTAGTTTAAAACTTGTGATAGTGAATTTTAAATTCATGTTTGAGTATCCTAAAGCATCTTGTCTGATCTGCATACGTTAAAACTATTCTGTACTAGACAGGTACTTTAAAAAAAAACAAACTTGCTGCACCAATAGAGTACGGGGACTACTAGATTCAGTTCAATTTAGCTATTTGACAACGTTGAATGGTAATTTTATCATAGTGCCATCCTCATGCATCAACTATCAAACTGGCAGTTTAATGATTGAAAAATGGTTCAGAAGATATTATTTCATAGGCTAAGTTTAATGTTTGATCATGTCAACTTCGAAATAAATCAGAATCTTCCATGAAATGATCATAAAGTTTTGTGTTATTCAAAAATATACATATTTTTGCTCCATCAAGTAATCCCATAAATTTTAACATGCTTTTTTTGCATCATCTACACTCTACAATTGTTAGAGCCCCAATTGCCTAATCCAAAACTAAATAGTAGGCAGTGGGGAGGTTTTGACTGATTTATGAGAAGTTTCCATAGATTGATGAGAGATAGTACAATCTTTTTATGTGATCGTTCTGTCTTTCTGGTTTGGCTTAATTCCTTACATCCTTACATTGCTTGTATTCTCAAGGCCCACCTTTTTTCTCTCTCTTCCTATGGCAAGACAACACATACAATTAAATTAAAAATCAGAAACCCTTGCCATTTCACAATAACATGTGCATTACATAGGATTTGCACTTTTGTAGTCAGTCACTCTCAGACAAAAAAGTAACATGGCACCACGTCTTCCCAAAGGAACGCTGTTTTCTCTTGTTGACTTAAAACATCCCAGATAAGACAAGAATGACAGCAGCCTGATTATTTCCTGGTTATACTTATATCCAAGTTTTTAGGGCAGTATTTAGGGCAGTATATGTCTGAGACTTATCAGTATACTATAACATTACATGATCTAATAAAATATTGCTTTTATTTTAATTCTGTTCACCACTTAGAGCTACTTATTGACTCTTTTGACCATGTAAACTGGATGGATGGATGGATGGATGGATGGATGGATGGATGGATGGATAGATAGATAGATAGATAGATAGATAGATAGATAGATAGATAGATAGGCAGGCAGGCAGGCAGGCAGGCAGGCAGGCAGGCAGGCAGGCAGGCAGACAGACAGATAATACAGTATATACTTGGACAATTCCTTGCATTCACAGATATCCCTGATTTCTAAAATAGATGTTTTGGGCCATTTATTTTAGCTCTCTTGAAAGCATTTCTTTTTTTTAATTTGGCTGTAGGAAATACCTGGAAAACATAAGTCATGTACCTGCTTTGGCTTGCATTCTGAAGAAGATCAGAAATAATAATGATTTTAACAGCTTGGATTGGGGCAAGATGAAAATAGATCTAAGGTCTCTATTATGTAGAACAGGAGAATGTATTACATTGATTACCAAATAGATAGATACCAATTGATTACCAAAACTATTGAGCTCAGAAGAAAGAAGGCATTGTCCATTAAAAAGTCTACTAGTACAGGTAGTCCCTGAGTTACAACAGTTTGTTTAGTGATGGTTTGAAGTTAAAACAGCACTGAACAACTCTGGTTTAGTGTGATGTGTGAAGCCAGTGTTCCTTTTTTACCCATCTCGTGGACTTAATTCAATTCCCATCAGGCAGACTGAGTTTCAATGTACCTTCTGGGGAATGTTAATTAACAGCAACTTGCTCCTGAGATTGAGGCTGTCGGTTCAAGTATGTTATTTGAAAGAAGTTTGTGATAAATCAGAAATATGGAGAAGCTTTCTTTCAGCACAAGAGGCCTTTAAATTGACATAAAGAGATCTAACTGACAACATGAAAGCTCCCTGGTCAATATAAGCAATGAAGTTTAATTTTTTTTTTTATTCTATCAACAGGAAGATTCAGTCCCAGAAATACAACCTCTTAAAAAAAATCTTCCAGTGAAACACAATTCCTTTGGTTCCTAAGATTCTATTGCAAAGAGAAATGTCTGTTGTTCTGGAACTGTAACCACTGCTTCATGTCACTGAGGTGAGATTGCTGGAAATAAAAGGAATGTTTTCTCAAATGAGAGGGACAAGCATTGTGGGGACAATAGGAAGGGATAATTAGATTTAAAAAGATGTGAGGATCCTTGCAGTTAGAACAATTAATCAGCGGAATGACTTGCCTCCAGAAGCTGTGGGTGCTCCAACACTGGAAAGTTTTTATTTATTTATTTATTTATTGGTTCGATTTATATGCTGCCCTTCTCTGGAGACTCAGGGCGGCTTACAATGAGTTAAGCAAAAGCCTTCATACTTTTGTATATACCTGCTTAGTAGGGCTTTTGGCCCCATCTAAGCGGTCTATTTTTTTTATACAAAGTCAGCTTATTGCTTCCACAATCCGTGTCCTCATTTTACCTACTGCGGAAGGATGGAAGGCTAAGTCAACCTTGGGCCTGGTGAGATTCAAACTTGCAGTAATTGCAGTCAGCTGGCAGCTAGGTGCTATTTAACTGCGCTTTAGTCTGCTGCTCCACCAAGGCTCTATAAGAAGAGCTTTTAAGAAGTGATTGGACAACCATTGGCATAAGGTTTCCAACCTGAGCAGAGGGTTGGAATGGAGGACCTCCAAGCTCTTTTCCAACTCTATTATTGTTATTCTGTTCTTTTTTCCCCTTTGTATGATACTGTCACTCATTTTGTTTAACAAATCTTTTTGGTGGTTAGGATTGAAAAGATCACTCAGAAACAAGCTTGGATCAGATATCTAATAATCATGGGAATGACTGTGCCAGAGACTTGCCAAGAAATTAGCCTTAATATATATGGGTTGCTGCTAATATCTTCTGCTACCACCACCTATCATGCAGAGAGTGCCTTAAATGGTTTCCTTCTCCTAAAGCTAATGCGTGAGTCTAAGGATAAAGAAAAGTTGGACAGTGAACATGACATTCATCTCAGCCCTTCTTTAAGAATACTTAGTATTTACATAGGGTGTTTTGCTGAGCTCTATGAAATGGATGGGTTGGCCTTAGTACAAAATACACTGCAGGAATATTGGCAAAGCTCGGGAGAATCTTCAGTCAACACAACATATGTGCACACTTCAAACCCAAGAATGCTCTAAGGTAGAAGCTTGTCCATCGCAAGACACAACCTGAGCAACATGGTACATGCAGTACAATGCAGTGAGCCATGTGCAGATATGTACATTGGGGAAACAAAACAACCACTTCTTAAACGTATGGCACAACATAGGAGAACAAACCCACCAAGGCAAGATTCAGAAGTCCATCTGCTTTTAAAATACAAAGGCCACTCTTTTGAAGACAGCAAAGTCTCCGCACTTTGGCCAGAGAGGACCACTGGTTTGAAAGAGGGGGCCATCTTCAAAGAGGCCATCTATGTCAAAATTGGACAGCCCCCTTTCAGCAGAGGGGGGAGGGATACAACATCATCTATCTGCAGTCTACAACACACTCCTTTCAACAGTTCCAAGAAGGCCCCACACCTATTTGCACCACTCAGGTGACCACGAGGACACAGATAAACTTCCAGGTGGCCTCAATGACTCTCTAAAAGAACTTCTTGGATGAGAAGCAAAACGTCTTCAAAGAAAAACCAGAAAATCCAGTTGCCTCTTAAAAAAGCACCTTTGAGACAACCATGACCATGATGACTGAGAGTCTCCATAGGTACTTCTGTTCAGTACACATTCAATCCATACTGTATTCAGAATCACTCTAGGCAGAGTCCATATGGAGAACTGTACCCACATTGTTCAGGTTTCGGAAGGGGTAAGGCAATGGAATGGGACAGCCAACTTGCCACAGCCAACTTGTCACAGGCCAACTTGCTGCGGGACAATTCAACAATACAATTTAATTATTTAGAATAATTAAAAATGTCATTTAACGTTTTAGTCTGTTCCTCCTTTGGCATCCTTTCTTTAATTATTCTATCCCACTATTTTTTTGATACTAGTGTAACTCTTGTCCCTTGGTGAATTGCCCATGGCAAGTTGTCTCATGGCGAGTTGGCCATGTTAAGTTGACAGCAGTGAGTTTGCCACGGTGAATTGTTGTAGACCCAGAGGTGGTATTCACCTGATTCTGACCAGTTCCGGAGAACTGGTAACGGAAATTTTGAGTAGTTCAGAGAACCGGTAAATACCGGTAAATACCACCTCTGACTGGCCTCACCCCCATTCTCTGCCTCCTGAGTCCCAGCTGATTGGGAGGAAATGAGGATTTTGCATTTATTTATTTATTTATTTATTTATTTATTTATTTATTTATTTATTTATTTATTTATTTATTTATTTATTTATTTATTTATTTATTTATTTATTTATTTATTTATTTATTTATATGCCGTCCTTCTCCAGAGAGTCAGGGCAGCTTACAATGTTAAGCAATAGCCGTCATACTTTTGTATATACCTGCTTACTAGGGCTTTTGGCCCCCCCAAGCGGTGTTCTTTTTTATACAAAGTCAGCTTATTGCCCCCACAATCCGGGTCCTCATTTTACCTACCTCGGAAGGATGGAAGGCTGAGTCAACCTTGAGCCTGCTGAGATTTGAACTCGCAGTAATTGCAGGCAGCTGGCAGCTAAGTATCCTTCCCCTGGATTGGGGAGGGAATAAAGATTTTGCAGTATCCTTCCCCTGCCATGCCCACCAAGCAATGCCACACCGACCATGCCACGTCCACAGAACCGGTAGAAAAAAATTTTGAATTCCACCAGTGGAACCGATAGTGGCGACTGTGGGAGGTTCTGCCTACCCGCCCGGACATAACATGTGAGCAACTGCACATGTGTGCACTCACAATTGCAAATCTGTGAGGAAGGTAAGTGAATCCCACCTCTGGGTAGACCCTGAGGCAAAGTATCCTTGACCCAGAAGAGAAGTCTAGAATTAAGCAGGAGAACCTTCAATTCAGTGGCCTTCATATAAATATCAGAAAGAAGGCTCAATTACCAGAATTGACTGACATATAATCTCTTAATGTCCAGATAAACTGGGCACATTTTAAACACCTTTCTGTTTTCCATTTGCTTTCACGTTATGATATCCTGAGGGGACTTTCGTTGTTAAAAGGGTGAGTGGTTATATCAAAGGAGAAAGTAAAAGGATATGGGATGTCAGGATCATTTAAAAACTATCTTATGCTGTTGTGGTACTTTATGGTTTTGTTTTGTAGCTTTAAAAAAAATAACAAACCTCCTTCCTGAAATGAGCTGTTTAGCATATGCACCAAAGGGACAGGCAATTGCCAGATTTCAGTCTCTTTGAAATCCAAGAACGATTTAAACTCTGGAATGTGCACATGAGTTTGGGCCCGTGGATTTTATTTGTTTTAAAAAAATATTATTATTTGTTATCAATATCTCATTCATAAATTTAAACACCATTCAAGTGTTACAGGCTGTGGATTATTTCCAAATACACTGCAAAGAGTGGATAGCGGAGGAGCTTGAAGGAGTGTTGGGCGGGGGGAGTAGAATAATTTGAATAAATTGTTCAGGTTGGCTTGAAATCCACATCTATTTCTGCATGTTTGTGCCTTCTGCCCTCCATAGCCCATACACATTTAAAGAGTTGCATATGGTGTATGGAAGGCAGGTGTATTTATTATGTAAATTCTTCTGTAGCCATGGTCATTTCTGTGTAATACAAATAACTACTCTGATTTCATGCCTCCAAGGCAAATGCATTTATGAGTAGCTGCAGTGTACTAGCTGAAAGATATATATATATATATGTGTGTGTGTGTGTGTGTGTGTGTGTGTGTGTGTGTGTATGTATCGCCAATCACTGCCATGTGCCTGGAAGCAGCATTGCGAATTCTCTCTAAAGAAAGCTTAAATGACTTATCACTGGATTTAAAACTCTTACACGAGATGGAAAAAAGAGTATGTCAATAAAGCTGCAAGGGAGTTACGGAGGGCTAGATCAACCTCTAAAACAATAGAGGCAGTTTACAAAATTGTACGTTCAGGATTATGCATTTTATATAAGATATCCCGTGGCTCCAAAAACCTTTCCCCCCTCCTTTTTTTATTTTTTTGTTCCCAAACATGCATACACACACACATTCATAAGATCCCATCTCTCCATCTCCAGAGATTCACAATATTTGTTCAAATTTAGAATCGATAGTCAATTAAAAACGTACTTGTTGCATGGATAGAATTACTATCTGAGAGTCAAAGAAGACCGTGAGTTTATTTATTAAATTTATATGCTGCCCATTTCGCTATCAAGAGCAACAGTGGGCAGCTTACAAGCCATATTCAAATTATTCTCCCCTCACCCCACCCTGAACCTTGTATAGTTTAATGCTGTGTGGTTGATTTGGTTTAATGAAAAGCCAGATCAAGTCCATGAGTTTGGCTGGGGAAGGTAGGGATATGTGTGCATGTGTTCATAATAAGTGCAAAGAAATGATTCTATACAAGATCTTCAATAAGAGCTATGTGACCCCCCCCCCCCCAAAAAAATTAGCAATCTAAGGCTAATTTGTTGAATCTACTTTAGCCCTCAAAATCCCCCTTCCTTGACTAAAGGAATCAAGTGGGAATGGAAATGATAGTTCTTTCTTTTTCCTTGCAGAGAGGAACTGCTGCAAGGAACTAGTTTTTCTGAAGATCTCTGTGTGTGTGAGGAGTCCATAGTATTCTCATACACAGGACATAACAATTTGCAAGTCATGGAATGACCACCTCTGTTATAGAAGAATAAGAAATATTTCTGTGTCTTTATGATATCAGCAACCACGGCATTAGAACTCAGGCCTCAGTTCTGGTTCTTTTGCAAATATAATGGATGCATTTCAGATTGCAGAAACCAGCAAAAGTCATCATGCTTAATAAACCTGGAAGAAAAGAGTCAAGATTCAATGTGGCACACAGAGATGAACAACAGTGAAAGGAGCTACTTGGCACACCCTGTTTACAGGGCACATCACAAGTCATCTATTGAAGGCCAGAGATTTGTTTTCCCAAGTTAAATATTAATAAGTAAATGTAGATTGGAAATATATATTTGATCAGTACACATATGTTATGGAAGGGATAGCCAACTTTCTGGATAGTTCAGTGAAAAATTCTGTCAATTGTTTATCATTGCCATTGTCAGATGGGAGAATTTAAAGCTGGAAGCCAAGAAATCCCAGAAGAACCTTTCACTGTTTCCAATAAGCAGAGCCAAGTTAAATGTCTATAGAGAGTCATAGTCATCCACGTCATGGATGTCCCAAAGGTGCTTTTTCAAAAGAAAACTGGGCTTGGTTTTTCCTTGAAAATATTTCAGAACTCATCCAAGAAACTCCTTCAGTTGCTGATGAAGCTGCTTGGATGAGAAGTGAAACATCTTCAAGGAAAAACAAAGCCCAATTGCCTTTTGAAAAAAGCACTTTTGGGACAAAGCTAAATTACTTGAATCTTAGAGGGACTCTGGCACTAGAACAATTTTTAAAGGGTGAATGAAGGCAGGTCAAGTGACATGCCCAGCTTTTTTCCAACATTTTGTCTTCATTTCTTGACTGTTAGTATCCATTATCAGAAGTATCCACTTCACTTTGCCATAGGATGGGAAACGTCTCCAATCATCATACAGGATGGTGAGTCATGAATCTAGTTTTTCTCCATAAATGCATTAGATGTCTACCCATGTCAACTATGGCTTTTTCTACTGAAGGGAAACATGGTGGGGTCTCCTTATGACAACTGGAGAATGACAAGGAATTGCAAAAGGCTTTCTTGTATTATGAGATTGCCTCGTTCCCATGCTGGAAACCCAGAAATGAGTATAGACAGCCCTGGATGCTGAATGTTGCATCTCTCTTTGCATTGTATAGAGGGAAGGTAAAGATTTTTTTTTTTGCTAAAAATCTAACCATCCACATGAAAACAGGTGGAGAAAAATACACACTGTCACTTAACATTAAACTTAGCTTTCATTGTGACTGACTTGTCTCCTTTTATCTGTCTCATGTCTTTCTTTGTCCATTCTCAAAATGCAATTAGGTATTAGGATAATTCATTTTCCTCCTGATCTATTTAGAGCAAGGAGTGCTGTTGCTACTTGTTTCAAGATGGAACCCCTCTCTGCGCCCCCCCCCCTGCCCTCCCAACAATAATAATCAATGAGTCTGGAAAGCCACCATAAAATCCTGCCATTTGAAGACTATGAATTTTTCACAATGCTAAGATGGAAGAAATTCCCTTTGGGAGAGTCCAGTAGTTTGCAGCCACATCTTATGTTGCTGATCTGGATATCTACCAAAAAAACACTTCTGCTTGGGTTGTTGAGAGCTGGCGCAGGATGTGTCAGCACACCTTTGTGGCACAAGCTCCACTTCTTTTGCGTCTGTGTTGTGATGTCACATGCATGTACAAAAGGGCCAAATTTGTCATTGCAACAGTACATTGCTGCTCGCATTGTTTTGACAGAAACCTTGGCCCTTAAAATGCCTCTGCCTAGGGGGAACACAGCATCTATGATTGAAAAGCCATTCATGCAAATTCTAGAGATGGGAATTACAATAGAAGTGTGAAATAGCAGTAATGACTTTGCAAACAGCAAGTTCTGTAAATTTGGCCAAGTAAACCACAGGGTAGGCAAATAGCAAGCATTTACCTAATCTCATTTTGGGACAGAAAGCAATAAATTTACATAGGATTTTGGGTTTTAAATAGCGTTCCATCCAGTGGTGGGATTCAAATAATTTAACAATCGGTTCTCTGCCCTAATGATTTCTTCCAACAACCTTTTCACCAAACTGCTCAGCAAGTTAACAACCGGTTCTCCCAAAGTGGTGCAAACTGGCTGAATCTCACCACTGGTTCCATCTATAAAAATTCAGCTTCCCTGTTGGCAACAGTGAAGTAATTTTTGCCAATTTCTTCCTTCTACTGCTTTTTGCATCCCTAAAAAAATCTATTTTAGACAGGGTGATCTTAGGAAAAAATCTATAAGATGACCTCCTCTCATTCTGTATAACATCTGATGCCCTCAGATACTTAGTGAAGTTGAAATTTAGCAAATCTGGAGGACAAGTTGCTTGGGGAAGACTCTTCAGTAGACATTCCTTCTAGATCACAGCCTCTTCCATGAACGGAAGAAATCCATCTGTTCAAGTGAAAGATTTGAACATCCAACATATGGACCTACATAATGGTCCTCCAAACTTGGCAGTTTTATGACTTGTGGGCTTCAACTCCCAAAATTCCTCAGCCAGCCAGTTGAAGTCCACAAGTCTTAAAGTTGTCAAATTTGAGACCCCTGACCCACACTGATATGACTCTACATATTAGATGTATAATCAAAAGTTTGGTAGACTCCCGTGAGGATGTTCCATTACTTGTATGGTGCATATCTGTGTGCTCAAGGATCAAGCCATTAACTTTGGATATGCTCCTAAGAAAGTGGGCAAGGAGTACAACCTGAAATGTATTCAACTTTGTGGTATCTTGGAAATGGCCCTTAATTAGACCAGGGACTGGACTCACTCTTTGCTTTTGGATGGAGTGATGTGCTGCCTCTCAGAATTAGACAAAACCAGGAAAGAGTTAATTAAAAATTACGTACGTTTAGCCTAATTGCTCTGCTTATTATTAATGATTGTCACCTTCTGTCACATTAAAACAATTAATCTCTTTGACAGCAACATGTGTAAAGGCCCTGGGTGCTGCAGCCAGGCTTTGGAGGCCTGGATGTGCTCTTGAAACCTCCGGTTGTAGAGACACGAACAAGACTAGTGAGATTCAGCCCGAGAGATGAGAAGTAAAAATTAACAATAACAACAGCCACCCTTTTCCAAGTTCTATCTCTGAATTCAAAGCATTCTTGCATCCTAAGGCCTACGCAATTGTGCCATTTTGATATGTTTTAGAAGGGAACATCAGAGCTCTTTAATCATAAATGCTGTATTCCTTGCAGGTATTAATGGGTTTCTGGACCCCTAAAAATGTGTCCCAGTACTCTGGCAGAATTATACTAATGCCCATCTGTTATGGTGGCATTATGCCCACGTAGGCACCAGGCAACATTGCAGTTTAAAATAGGAGACAGTTGCCAAGCATATATAAGTTTATAAGGATGGGCTTGCAAAATGCAGCCTGTGCTCCAAGTTTGATATTTTTCCCTCATCTTCAGATCCTCCTGAGATAGGTACAATCAAATTAAGCCTTATATACATAGATTTCATTACTAGAGATCACATCTGCTTGATACCGAGTATAAAATTTGCATGAGGGAATGGCTGTTATCCTCAGATTTGACATATTTCTTTTAGGCTGCTTCAGAGAGTAAGGTAGATCATAGCTTCTCAGAAGAGTTAGAAAATAATCACGCAATACCCTTGAGCTCTCATCTTATTTTGAAGAATATCCATTGCCACAAAAAAATAAAAAATAAAAAAATGATGATTGTCTGGGCTTGAGAGACATTTTGTCACTGTTTCTCTGTATGTATCTAAGTTCTAGGACATAAAATGAAGCTGTTTGATTGATATAAGAAACATAAAGATCTAGGCATTGGCCTATGTGGTGCCTGATAGTGATGATGTCATCAGAAAGGGATTTACATGCATGAATAAAAGACCTTAGAGATAGAACTGGGAAGGGGAGATAAGAGTTATTTGGGGCAGAGTGAGCAATGTGCTTCAAGCAATAGATAGCAAGGGTGAAGGGGCCCTCATACTAGCCCAACCTATTCCTCCTGAACTCCTTCCCCACCTGTTTCCATCTCTTTCTTGGAGGGCACACCAACTGTATATGGACTCTAAAATCTCTCGTGAAGCTTCTGTGATGTTAAAGAATGCTACTGAAGAACGTTCTCCTAAAATTTTTGTTTCAGACAATAATGATTTTCACAACTGCTGCACTTATTCCAATGCTTGTAACCTCAACATCTTTTGATCTGTACCTTCTGAAATGTATAATTGGGTAGACATTCTTTTAGTAAATCTGAATCAAACATTGCTCCCTGATTATTTCCTGGTTATCGTTATATTCAGGTTCTAAGGGCAGGCTGAGACATATCGCTATTCCACAGCATTACATGAGCTAATAATTCGTCATCCCTGGACAGCCATGTAAGCTGGATAAACAAATAAAGAATAAAATATCTACTTTTGGGAGGAGAAGTCCAAGCCAATTACATGCAGATGCAGATATCCCTCATCTCAAAAATAGATGTTTCTGGCCATTTCAATTTAGCTCTCTGAAGGTGCTTTTTAATTTTGATGTAGGAAATGCCCAGAAAACAAATGTACTCAGGGAGGAAATCAGAAATTATAATAATTTAAACTCTGTTTTATGAGCGGCTTAGAAGGCTTAGGGGTTTTAATGTGCTTGTAAGGGGGCCCACCACCTTTAAATTTGAATCTTTCCAAGGTGTCCAGTCATCTAGATGGGATGTGGGCTCTCACCTCTATTTTTCCACACAAGCACCATCTGAGACAGTGGGGTTAAGACAGAGTGACTGGCCATAAGTCATCCAACCAGTGTCTCTGCCCAAAGAAAAAATTGGAATTTATGGTTTCTGGTTTTTAGTCCAGCACTTTAGCCTCTACACCGAACTGGTTCTCAAGATAAAATGCTTCATATCTAACTTGGTGCTTCATTTAAGGGAAGATTAAGTGAGTCATCCAGAAGTGAGTAATTCATAGTCCTCATTTCAATATGCACTGTAGTAAAATGAGACTATTTATTGCCAAGGTAATAATGGATTGCATCATTTATATAGCATAAGTCAAGATTCTCATTTTTAAGAGCTTATGGCTTCTAAAGGTTTGGATCAGAAGTCAGCTGTGCTCCTTTCTAATGTCTTTAAAGAAGGGAGGAAAAATATCTTGGCTAATTTCCAAGCACACTGAAGAAGGTCATATGTGGTTGGTTGACCTCTAGATCAGGGGTGTCAAACTCAAGGCCTGGGAGCTGGAGCCAGCCCGTAGGGTGCTTAGATTTGGCCGGGGGGCCGCCCTGGAAACAATAAAGGATAGGCCTGCAGTGCCTCTGCCAGCAAAAATGGAGCTCGGGAGGGCTCTCCCAAGCTCCGTTTTCACTGGCAAAGGGCTGTAGGAGGCCGTTGCAGCCGAAAACAGAGCTTGGGAGCCCATTTGCACTGCCAGAGCACTTGGGCCACTCCAGGCATCCCCGACACCGGTGACGTTGAGCTGGCCATGTCTACTCTGGCCATGCCCACCCCGGCTCCCCAAGGTCAAACACAACCCTGATGCAACCCTCAATGAAATAGAATTTGACACCCCTGCTCTAAATACTATTGAAAATGTGCCAGGCTCAAGGCTTCTATAAGCTATACCACAATGGCTGTTGCCAAATCAAAGAGCTGAGCTCCTCTGGTAGCACTGCAGTTCCAGTGCTACGCTGAAGAAACTGGAGAAGAAACATATAGTATTTGGATTAGTATTAAAAATGGGAATGGCTTGGATAATTCCCTCCCTCCTTCCCTTCCCTCTTTTTCTTTCTTTTTCTTCCCACTCTTTCTTTCTGTCTGTCTGTCTGTCTTTCTTTCTTTCTTTCTGTCTTTCTTTCTCTTTCTTCCCTCCCTCCCTCCTTTTTCTTTTTTCTTTCTTTTGGAAGGAAGGAAGGAAGGAAGGAAGGAAGGAAGGAAGGAAGGAAGGAAGGAAGGAAGGAAGGACAGAGATACAGTAGAGATATGGGAAAAGACATGAAGAATAATTTTGATATTAGTTGTACTCAGAGTATTTTATTCTTTTTTTCCCCTGTGACAAGTGAATGTAAAAATGTCTATGCCTTGTGGCCTAAAGGACAACATAGTAGGATCAATGTTCTTTTTGTACTCTATGAAGCTTGAGATTAAAGTCTTGACTGATAAACTGAGCATTCTTTAAAACTGACCAGAAGCAAACATGGTCTGTTTGCTGTTACTTTATTACAAAGATACCACTGAGAATAGTGGAGAATGCTGTTTGATCTTAAACAGGTTGACCAATTGACTGCAGCCGTCAGCTCAATACACGAAATGCTTTCTGCAAATTATTGTTTCTGGTTATAAACCTTTATCATAATATCTTGGAATGAATTATGTATGTATTTCATGCTTTCTCTTCTATCAGCCTTGATGTTCCCATTTCAAGTTTCACCCTCGCCTCCTAATAATGCAATATTGAGGCCATTCAGACACTAATTATGCCTCTATGGCTTTCTTGAAATGACTAAATCAGCATCACTTCTATAATTATCATTAGCAACTTTGTATCAGTGGCGTTTATTACCAAAAAAGCCCAGCTTTAAAGGCGTTATTATATATATGTGTGTGTGTGTGTGTGTGTGTGTGTGTACATATACATCCATATACCACCAGTAACAATGAATCTATATTCTCCTATGTTCTCTACTTCTTCTTCCTTCTTCTTTGTAAATATGTATTATATGTATTTGAGTAGTGGTATATAGTGTAATAGTCAGAGATATAAGGCATTATTATGCAGTGTTCTTTATTTAAGTGAGAAAATTTTGCTCATTGGAGATGGTGTGCAGTGCTACACTTCAAGTAAGAAAATATGGCCAGTTTTGATAACTGATGAATACCTAATCTCGCCAGTTTACCTGGAAATCAGGCACAGGGGATTGACAAGGCCAGTTTCTCAGCTTGAATTATTAAAACTGCCAGCAATCATATATCTGGGCAGCAGCTTTAAATACCAAGTCCTGGGCTTTCAGTATGCTTCTAAACTCCTCAACTGCGCTTTCAAGATTGCATTATCAGAATTCAACCTCCCCCTTTCTGAGGGGAGGAGGAAGAAGAGGGAGGTTAGAACCCAGAAACTACTCCTATATTTGAATCATAATAAGGACTGCAATATATGAGTATCAATACTGGCTGTAGAGAATTTTTCCCTTAGGGCTACGAACAGCAAGGGAGGGGGGGCATTTCCTTAGGGCTAACAACAGTAGAGGGACGTGGTGGCTCAGTGGATAAGATGCTGAGCTAATCGATCGAAAGGTTGGCAGTTCAGCAGTTCGAATCCCTAGTGCCGCATACCAGAGTGAGCTCCTGTTATTTGTCCCAGCTTCTGCCAACTTAAAAAGACGTAAAAAATGCAAGTAGAAAAATAGGGACCACCCTTAGTGGGAAGCTAAGAGCGTTCCATGTGCCTTTGGCATTTAGTCATGCCGGCCACATGACCATGGAGACATCTTCGGACAGTGCTGGCTCTTAGACGTTGAAACGGAGATGAACACCGCCCCCTAGAGTCAGGAACGACTAGCACGTATGTGCGAGGGGAACCTTTACCTTTAAGAACAGCAAGAGAGGGGGTATTCTATTGGGATTTCAACACAAGGAAACATTAAGTATCTCCGTCTGTTTGCATCTTCTAGCCTGGTCTTCCCTACCGTCAAAGCCTGTAAAATAGGAACAAATTTCATATACATTTATCAACATCTTTTTCACCATTCAGTTGCAACAGCACTCAAGAACAACACATTTTGTTTTTTTTTAATTCTGTTCTTTGTAGTCAGGTCCAACTGCTGTGGAACAAATGAGCAAATGGCTTATTGCCTGAATCTTTCCCCAATAGTAATCTCGAAAAATCTCCCTGATCTTATCCACCTACCATATATATAGTCTTCCCCTTTTCAATTCGATAGATTTCTTCTTAAGACTTTTAGCTATCAGCGAAGTGAGGTATAAATAGTGAATTGATCAGTGTTAAGACATCTAATGGGGTTCTGAGTACCTTCAGGTACTGAATTCTATATCAGTGAGCAACTTAGGGGTAGGATGAAAAAAAAGAGGACATCTCATGCATCCTTTTTCCTAACTTGTGTAACTTAGTGGGACTCTTATGCCCTGAAATGTTTTAGAAACAACAGAAAAGGGTATTCAAATGGGCAAATGTCAAATCTGATCAAAAAATTTAAAAAATGGGAGGAAAACCTTGTTGTACAAGCAATCCTAGAGAACATCAGCATCCTTCCAAGAAAGCTTCTTGGTGTTCTCTGAGCTTAGGCAAGTCACTAGAATATAAACCGAGAGCAAACCCTACTCCTTAGTATGATGTTACCTAGTTTGGGTAATGAAATGTCTACAAGAAAATAACCAAGCTCAGAGAGCACTAAGGACCCGCCACGTCAACCCTATTCTCTTTTATTGGCAAGGAAGCTTTATAAAGCACATTATGTCTTTGAATTAAAAAAAAAAAAGCCTACCTGTAGCAATATGAATATAAAATAACTGACTTGCACTTGGATTCAACTACAAACAAAATTGAGTCACAAAAAAAGGAGAAGCAATTCAACAATGTTAGATTATTGACTTAAGGACAGGACTTAAGTTATGGTGACAATCCATATTACTTCTCAAATGGCCTCCATCTGTGGAATACAGATCTGAATTCTTCCCTCAAAATCAAAGATGGATGGCCCCACTGCAATTCCAGAACGTTTTCAAAGTTTTCTCCTTTAAATTTTTATTATTTCTTTTATTCATGAAACATGAAACTCAGTCAACTGAACATTTAAAAATGTATCATAAATACCATTGACTGGTGCTGATGGTTGATATAGGTTGATGCCAGCAGCCTAGGTATCAATCAAGCAAGGGTGAAATCCAGCAGGTTCTGACAGGTTCTGGAGAACTGTTAGCAGAAATTTTGAGCAGTTTGGAGAACCGATAGCAGAAATTTTGAGTAGTTCGGAGAACTAGCAAATACCACCTCTGGCTGGCCCCAGAGTTGGGTGGGAATGGAGATTTTGCAACATCCTTTATTTATTTTATTTATTTATTTATAATTTTATTTCTATACCATCCTTTTCCCAAAAGACTCGGGGCGGTGTACAGCCAAGTAAAAACATCCTTCCCCTAGGAGTGGGGAGGGAATGAGGATTTTGCAGTATCCTTCCCCTGCCACGCCCAGCAAGCCATGCCTACAGAACCAGTGAGCACTATTTATTCTGCCTAGCTATCACTAATTTTGGAATTTCTGCATTAATATATCTCTTTCTCATAATAAGAAAGAAAAAGAAAGGAAAAGGAAAATTGGGGAAGGAAGGAAGGAAGGAAGGAAGGAAGGAAGGAAGGAAGGAAGGAAGGAAAGAAAGAACTTTAATGGATTCTTGAGTTTTATAACCTATATGTCTCTATATTTATATGGGGGCAAACTAATTATTGTTTTGTTTAATTTTAAATTCAGGGCTGGAGAGATTAATAACACATTAATTCCAAACATCAACAGATCCCATAGTACAATGCAAATTCAATGGAATAAAAAGTATGCTCTGAAAACCCCTTTTATGCTCAAAATCCTAACCAGCTGATGTATTTTTTTGCTAGAATATTTTATTTGGAAAAGCTCTATAATTTCTGGTGACATGATCTTTACTTTTGTTTAAGGCACTCTTTGCCCAGGATCCAGCGAAGAGTTACATCTGCTTAAACCCAGTGAAATTAATAGGCTGCATCCTTATCACTATAACAGGACTTTATTCCTTTCTATTCTGAAGAAACCTCTGCCTTTAGAAACAGATCGTCAGAAGGCAGAGACAGGAGAAAACAACACCATGTCTTATAAAGCAAAGCTACATCAGATGCCACCAACCAAAACTTAGCATTTGTGATGAACTGTGACTTTTGGAATTACAGTATTAGCTAAATACTGCATCATTTCAAAATCTGATGCAAACTCTTGAATAACATACAAGAAGAGGTGGCATTCTTTATATAGTAACCATTAGTTATATACCTTTCCTCCATTTCAGGCTAAACTTTATTCATTTATATTTCATATTTCTTAACCACCCATCTCCCTCGGATGACTTAAACTAGTTATAAATACATATTTATTAAGCTAATCAATAAACACTTTTTGTCAGGTTCTTTTTCTCCTCCGATCTCTGGAGAAAAGATATTGTAAAACAATACTAAAAATGTCCCCAGTTAAAAATATTCACTTCCTGTAAATCTTCCCCACACAATTAACTAAGCTCTGATTTTCAATTAATGTTCCTTGTAGCAATGTACAAATAGTAACGTATTTTTTGTGTCTAGTTACAAAATAGCAGAGATTGTAGATGCTATAAAGCAGTGGTCCCCCAACCTTTCTGGCACCAGGGACCGGTTTTGTGGAACACAATTGTTCCATGGACCAGGAGCGGTGGGGGTGGGGATGGTTTCCCAGCGCAACCTAGATCCCATGCAAAGGAGGCTTCAGTCACTCATGCGGCCAGGTTCCTAACAGGTACATGGACTGGTACCGGTCCATGTACCTGTACCTGGTATGATCTGTGGATTGAGGGACCCTGCTATAAAGAACATTACCCTTATAAAGGACATGGCTTCAAGAGTTTCACTGCAACAGACTTTATCTGAATTATTCCTCTTGCACTTTTCTTGAAGGTGGAGATAACACGGATACAGAACAGAAAGCCCAGCAATATTTGTCTTGTCCAATAAAAACTCTATGGAGAAGTTGTTCTGAACCAAAGCAGAAACTGCCATCTTTCAATTAAAAAACAAACAAACAAAACTTTCCAACTGGGAAAATGTGAGTTAACAATATTAACGGTGCCATTAGTTATCGGCACACCACACCACACAAAAATCTTGGGGAGCACTTAGAAAATATTCCCGTTCACAAAATTTCCAGCTGTCAATTACAAAAGGCCATACGTCGATCTAAAGTAGAAGCGGATAAAGTGGGACCGTTTGGATGACCACTGGATAATTTTATATTCACTATATTCTAAAAGATATTCTAAAAGCAACTATATTCTGAAGGCAGGAAATACCGCCAGCTAGAGAAAATACAACGTCAGCATGAACTCCCTCGATACTCTAAGTGACCCCCTAACTTGTCAGAAGAAAAGGGAGCATCTTCATGAAACATAGTCAAGGGTGATTAGGCCAGAGAATAGCACCTGGACGGGAAGCAAATATCAAAAGAAGAATTTGTACTTCAGCCAGTTACAAGAAGAATTATGAGTGTTGGATAAAGATAATGTAAAATCTTAGTAATTAAGAAATGTCAATTAAAAATAACAAATGTATGTTAACCATATATGGAAAAGTTGCTGTGTTAGCAGAATCCTTTGTTTAAGAAAGTATATAAGTGTCATACAAGCATGGAGACGTTACTCAGAGCCAAGATTGGAACCTGGCTTTTGAGTCTTTGCGCAAATAAAACCTCTCTCTCTGACTGACCCATGTTGCTTGGTCACTTCATTCCATAACAGATCTATCTATCTATCTATACTGTGCCAATACATCACAATCAGTGATGGGATTCAAAAATTTTTACTACTGGTTCTGTGGGAGTGGCTTGGTGGGCATGGCAGGGGAAGGATACTGTAAAATCCGCATTTCATAATGTGATTTCACATTAATCATGCCTGGCAGCTATGATTTCATTATTATGATAATTATTATTATTCTGTTGTTTTGCATGTACATTGAGATGTTATGCACTGGAGCCAAATTCTTTGGCTGTCTAATCACACTTGGGCAAATAAAGCTATTCTATTCTATTCTATTCTATTCTGTTCTGTTCTGTTCTGTTCTGTTCTGTTCTGTTCTATTCTATTCTGATTTCACAATTTTGGATGTATAATAATAACAATGTGTTGTGAACAGATAGTAATATCACCTTCTGACAATTTTTATTTCTTAATTTACAAACTTGTCAGCACAGTTTATAGAAAAACAGCCTTTTTTAAAGAATTTTCTATGCTGCTTGAGCAATTTTTTAGAGCAGTAGTAGCACATAGGTTATTACGGCTTATATAATATTGTATAAAGAAAAGTCTATTATTTCATTAGATCTCAGACTCATGCATGAAGAAGACATGCTCAGTATCAGAGCAGACAAGTGATATTAATGTGTGTGAGAGAGAGAGAGAGAGGGAGGGAGGGGGAGAGAGAGAGAGAGAGAGACAGAGAGAGAGAGAGAGAGAGAGAGAGAGAGAGAGAGAGAGAGAGAGAGAGAGAGAGAGAGAGAAGCAGGAGTGCAATTGTTGAAGGCCTGAGATAGGCCAGATACCAAGAATAATAGGAACTATACTATGGATTAAACCAATAATTGATGTATTTGAAGGTAAAGAATCTTATAGGAAAGAGCAAATCAGATAATCAGATATTTCATTCTCACTCTTATCCGAACCTTCCTAAACAAATTCTGGCAGGAGAATGCCACACAAACACCTGTTGCAATAGGCAAGATTTCCAGAGGGGATAAAAGTATTTGGCCAGCTATATATGTCAATGCCATGGAGTTCATCATGCTGGTCAATCTTGTTCAATTTAGCTTGTATGCTAAATGAAGGCTACAATGTCTCAGACTCTTCAAGTCAGAGAGCACCAGGAAGTCCATCAAACAGTCTGAATAAGTCTGAAATGATTTGAAAGCACTTTATGTGATCGAACATCTGAAATCAATTTGAACGTGCAGTTTGACTGAATCTCCTTCAAATCAAAAGATCCCCTTCAAACTTTGCACATTTCTATTATATCCTATCAAAGTTTGTTGCGATGAGGCTGAAATCATCACTAAATTTGGAGCTCATGGTTTGTGTCTTTGACTCCCTCCCCCTCACCTTGATAAAATTGAGCATTGCTTAAAACGTCTTTAATTCTGATAATATGATGTAGTTATATCAGGTGAAGGTCAAGGACCTGAATAAATTCTTTTGTGAAGACGATTAGCAGGCCTTTGAAATGAAAAGACTCATGCATCAAATCATCTTATGAAAACAGAATTACAAATGATGAGCTTTAAAATAAATTGTAATTTTATGAAATTTATTGCAGAAGGTATTGTATTGGCAATGTGCAAGATTGCTAAGCGATACCTCCCATTTAGGGAATTAGCGCAGAAAGGAATTGTGTTGAACAGTTAGTTTTCCTCTACATAGTTCTTGCTTTGCCGTCCTTTGTTATATTTTACTACGAATCAGTAAGAGAGGTGTTTATACCTTACATATAAAGTTAAAGGGGAAAAAGGATCATAATGCAATCAGGGCCCCATTACATAATATTAACAGTCCTTATTTATTTATAAAATTTATAAAGAGCATATATTGTATGCTCTGGGTAGCATATAACAGAGCCCTAGACATAAATTTATTTGACTTTCTTCTAAGCAAATGTGCATTCAATTAGGCTGTTAAACTTACACTGTATGACACTTTTAAGATAGCCAATACTGATTTCCCCAAGTTACTCAAGTAAGGACACTGAAGTGTTGCAACTTAAAATTGACCTCTTATATGATGAGTTGAAGTAAGAAGTGTTGTGGATGACTTCAAAGTGTAGCCACTGCCTTGCATTAACTTTTAGATGTAGGAGTGTTCATTTTACGGTGGCCACATGCCTTCAATTAATGAAAAATGTTATTGCTACATTGGCAGAATTTCATTCTGACAAACAGCATGTCAGCGCAAAAGTGAACAGCCTTGAATGATATCATACAGTGTCAGAATGATCTTAGATATGTTTAAGGTTCAATATAGGTCCACATGGAATGGGAATAGCTAATGGTCAGTAGACATGTCCTCCTGCTCTTCCTGCACAGAAAAGCACATAGAGATTTGTAACCGTTAGAGCTTCTTCATACCTGTCCTTCAGGTGGATCATCTGACAGAATGAAAATACTGTTCACACCAATAAGGTGGATCCTATGGCGGATGGAGAGGAAAGAAATGGATGCATTTTATGCCTTTACTGTATGTGCAATCAATCCAGATATTAATCTTTAGCAGGGCTGTCAAACTCATGGCCTGTGGGCCAGATACGTCACACGCTGGCCAAGCCCACACAGGGTTTAGCGAAGGGGGAAAAAGTCACGTGATGACACCGTGACAACATGAGTTTGACACCCCTGATTTATAGCAATAGCACTTAGACTTATATACCGCTTCATAGTGCTTTACAGCCCTTTCTAAGCAGTTTACAGAGTCAGCATATTGCCCCCAACAATCTGGGGAATTGGAAGGATAGAACCTTGGAAGGATGGAAGCCTGAGTCAATCTTGAGCACCATAGGATTGAACTACTGACAGTCAGCAGAATCATCCTGCAATACTGCATTCTAACCAATGGGCCACCATATAAGAGCTATAATAAACTAAATAATCTATAATAAACTAAAATGGTTTCCATATAAAATGGTATCCATATAAAAAATAACAGCATTATAATTGCAAATATAGCACACCATATTGGTATACCATATTCAGTGGCAGAATTGCTGGATAATTGTCCAGCAAAATTGATGGGAGAAAAGTGCTCAGATAGTAAGAGGCTGTGCCTGCTCTTCTCAGCCTTCTCTACCTGCTGGTTTCTTCATGACTTTAGGCTACAGTCCCAAAAATTCCCCAGTCAAGAGATCCCAGCATATGTAAAGATATTCTAAAGCATCCATTACAGGCATAGTTGTGTAAAGTGGCTTTGATTTGCTCAGTGAAGTACTTTACAGATTCGTTTGGCATGGCTAATCGTTAGAAGCAGCATCTGGAGGAGTCTTGTCTATTGAAAATTTCCCAATTTGGCATGCACTAAATTAATACCATGTGATTCCCACAGGATTAAGAAAACAAAATCCACCCTGAAATAACTGAATGAATGAAAAAAATTATTTGTGGGATTCCAACTTATTTCCAAGTTGACATCAGGTAAAACCTCACTGATGGCATTCCATAAATGAAATGACTGGCTTGAATAGTACTCTCGCCAGTCATCTGTCCCAATGACTAGGACTATGAGCAAACATTATATAAGGATATTCTTATATAACCGTGAAGCCGCCCTCCTTGATGATGACCACTTCCAAAAGAAGGGTCCAAAGGAGGAGGAGCTGATCTATGAAATCTGTAGACTCCAGGCAATGAAACATTAATTCCAGCTGCTAAATTCCATCTTTCCCAGAATGTGATCTGTACTTCAGAAATTACAACACTTACGTTTCCAGTGGTGTCAGCATGTATGAAGTATTCTGAGGAGTAGCAAGGTCTTAAGAACTGGGCTAGAAGGATCATTATCCTTCTAGAACAGCCTTCCTATTCTAGTGCTTTCTAGAAGTGCTTGGATCTTTATCTTCCAGAATCCCCAGAAAGCATGGGAATTGAATTCCCGACATTTCAAGAAGGTGCCAGGTTGAAAATGACTGCCTTAGAGGTACAACAGAGCTCTCTAAAAGGCACTAAAAGTATTTTAAATCATTTATCAGTACCAAAGCTTGAAAACCTGATTATAGCTGATAAAAGACATTTTCCAGAAATTTATTTTCAGGCAGCATAGTCTTTTCAAGTTTAATTTAAAAAAAAAAACAACACAATGTTTTAAAGATGATTACACAGATAGAACTGAATACTGTGTGGATTGTGTGTGCAATTTAAATGCACCTACTCCATAATTAAAATATCTTTTTATAGAGTCACTGTACTAATTCTCCTCTACCTTTTTTTTCCAACTCAAGATATTACATTTTATATCTAGGGAAATCAATATTCTGTGTAACAAATGTGGTAAACCACTTTGGGCCCAAGAACAAAAGTAACTCTGGGCATGTGTTGGGATCTGCATGCTGGGAGTTGCTGGGGCATTAGGTAGAGCAAGTAAAGTTACTCCACTTTGGGTGTGCAACTGCTAATGAAATTCACTGGAGTTTCACTACTTTACATACTCAATATGCAGATGACTACCAAGAAGGTTTCAAAACATTTTCCATTGATATTGTACCATCTAAGCCTACTTTAATGACTAAGTGCTGGAAAGTAGTTATTTTTAGATGGAGGGAAGCAGATAAAGCTGATCCAGGCTGTGAAGCTCTGTATACCCACTAGAAGGCTCCATAGAGATTCAGAAAAACTCTAAAAATGATTTACTGCCATCTATTGGCCTTATATATATTTGTAGTCCAGGTCTGTTTGCTCTACAGGCTAAACAGAATACACTTAAATTAAAACATGATTGACTAGTTTGTGTTCAGTGTCATTCAAGCGGAACCTTTCAATAATATTTTATATTTTATACTTTTATGCTAAAAACCAAGATGAACTGGATATTATACTGAGAGGTTGCAATGAAAGTGAAGCTTCTGGAAAGGGTCCAATTTATTGACACAGAGATAAATATCCAGACCCCTTTCACTATTACATGCATCAATGAGCTTATCTAGTGTGTGTGTGTGACGAGTCCCAAGCTGTATATCTGGGAGAAAATTTCACTGAAAATTTCAGAGAAAGGCTTCTTCTGTTTAATAAGCATTGATATAATTTGCCAGCAAGCTTATTTTATCACAAGTAGTTAAGACCAGTGCCTTTGAAGCTTGGTAACTCCAAAGGGTGTAGACTTCAGCTACCTGATCTCAGCAATAGCGGTGCTGCTCCACACATCTGAAATTGCCTAGCTGGAGAAACAATGAAGTAAGCAATCCAATGCCTCTGGAAATAACAACTACAATTCCCAAGAACCTTTGTTGTCAGCCATGCTGGATGGATCGGCTGATGGGAATTAGCATTTGAAACATTTGGAAAGCAGTTATTTATCTACTGTATTAATTGCTCAGATTTTTTAAATCTGTCAAAGACATTAATGTATGTATCTTTACATCTCCAAATACAGTAAGTTACAGTGGCAGCTATTCGTGAGTATGAATCATTGCCTGCATTGCAAAGGATGTCGCATCAAATCATATTACTCTAACAAACTTGTGGCAGAATAGTTAGTTGTTCCCAAACACTTAATGCTTAAAGCTGCTGGGAATGTTTCCAGTTCTTTGGAAGTGAACAATGTGAAGATTGTCATTCTAATGTTAACTAATATTCATCCAATCGCTCAATCTGTAGGATAATATTTATTTATATAAGGTGAGAGAATACTATTTGACTCAATTTTAGACAGGAATAGTGATCTATACTAAGGGCATAATTGTCAGGTTCATACATTGTATCTGAATATTTATTTAGTACTGTGTTTGCAAACCATAGATGAAGGATGAGCATATTGTGTGTACCTGGTTAATGTGGTTTTATTCAGTAAGACGTTATTAGAATAATCAGTGGCTTTTGTGATGTGCATCAACCAATAGGTACCATTGAGGTACAGCCCAAAGCTTTGAATGTTTCTGGAGATGCAAGTTCTACTAAAACGACAGGGATTTACTTCTAAACAACCCTATTAAGGGCAGACTCACACAATACCCTCACATATATTTACTAAGAGGCACTTAAAACACAGAATGGGACCTATTTGGTAAATGCGTTTGGGCTTATACCAAGTTCTTCCAAGTGGTTTCATGTGCTGGAGGTCTATGACATTCGTCAGGGAGGTCTATCTTACAGATAACTGGAAGACTAAACGATTTATTGTGCATAAGCTTTTGTGTATCTGAATTCCTCACATGCCTGAAATGTTATCCCGAGTTACAGGTCAAGTTATACATATACGGCTTGGGATGGGAAATGCAAATAGTGAGATCGGAAGGGAAATGAAATGCGGAGAGTAACAATTAACTATATACACCTGTAAATTAGGATAATTGGTGGATCAGATGAAATTCCTCGAAAGCGCATGCCATAATTAATGCTAATCTTCAGATGCCACCAGAGGCTTTTTTTTCCCCCTGCAAGGAAATCTGTAGCAAGTTCTTAAAAAGGATCGTTTAAAAGAGAGGCCCTCAGAGTTTCATGAGGGGGGGGGGATGTAGACATGCTTGACCAAAAATAAAGCCGTGGTGAATTCCTTGAGGCTTGGTTCTAAGGAAGAGGTCAACTTTTCTTAATGCTTAGAGGCGGAATAGGCTTTCTTTTCTTTTTAGATATAAAAGGGGGAGGGGTGGGGATGCGTTGAGGATGGTGCCGTTAAAAAGTCAATCCGTGTCCAGAAAACGAGCGGCGCGACAAGGAATATATGCACACACACACTCAAAATACATATACACGGCGTGCGCAAATGAAACCTAGTCGAGAAAAGCAAGCGACTCGAACGCATGTATTCACACTTCGCCTCGTCCTCCCTATCGCTCGCTAGTCTACGTCCAGATTTGTCGTTCCCTTCTCCATACCTTCCCTTACCTGGGTCGAAAGACATTCCCCCCCCCCCACACACACACCGTCCTCCCCGTGGAAGGAGTGTGGACCGTGTGACTTTCCTCCCGCGCACACCGGCGGGCAAGC
The DNA here is from genome assembly GCA_030761175.1 of Masticophis lateralis. Classification (NCBI taxonomy): domain Eukaryota; kingdom Metazoa; phylum Chordata; class Lepidosauria; order Squamata; family Colubridae; genus Masticophis; species Masticophis lateralis. Next base: position 207,924,957 of record JAUDYJ010000001.1, read on the forward strand.
TGCCCGCGACCCCCCCCCCCTCTCTCTAAGTTCGCACTCTCGCTCCCCTCCCCTTGCCGTCCCGGTTCTACGGCTCCTCCCGGCCTCCCAAAGTCTCTCGAAGTGAGTCCCAAGGAGAGAACGGGGGATGCGCAGAGCCGTCCGTGCTTCCGAGACGCGGTAGGGGCTGGAGCGAAGGCGCCGCTGCCGCCGCTCCCGCTTCTCGCAAAGGGGTGGGGGGGAGGGGAAGCCAGAGGCGCTCGCTTGGCTCGCCGCCGCTTGTGCTTCTCTGGCGCGGGAGGTGGGTTGTGGGGGGTGGGGGGGGTGGGAGAGATGGGACTGGGGATATGGAGCTACCCCGGCGGCAGGGAAGCCGCCAGAGCTTCGCGAAGTCTCTCTGTCGCTGCAGGAGCCGGAGGCGAAGCTGGGAGCGGGGATCCCGACTCCCTCAGTTGCCGGTTGCCCTCTTGGAGCCGCAGAAAGGGAGGCCGAGCTTCCTGGCTGCTCTACCATGACCTCCCGGCCACCTCCAGGCGGTGTTTGCATGTTTTCTTGCAAGCGACAGCCCCTACCATGTAACCTGACCTGTGCAGCCAGGGGCCTTGCGCGGCGGCGGTGGCGGCGCGGCGGCAACAGCGGCAGCGCGGCCATTGAGAGCCTCTTTTGCTCCTGAATCTGGTGCGTCCCTCTCTCTCTCTCTATCTCTCTCTCTTTTTTTCCCCCCTTCCTCCAACCCCCTCCTCCTCCTCCTCCTCCTTTTTTTTTTTTTTTTTTGCAAACTGATCTTTGGCTCTTTAGTGTGAAAGTGATTTGAATTTGGCTCGGCGGCGCTCTGCGCAGGCGTTCAGCTGCTGGCATGGTGGCTCTTTGCAAAGCAGCTGTTTTGGGTTTGAAATTCCAACATGGCAGAGGCTGCAGTCAGTCTTCCCTTCAAAAACTTGGAATGATTTCAAATCGGAGGCATCTTCGCTTAACCCGAGCCCCGATTCATCAGCGCGCCGTAAGAATCGATTGTGCCCGACCCTCCAGGTAAGCTCTGCGCTGACTCGTTTCCCTTTCTCTCCTTCCTTCTTTTCCTCCGCCCGTTCTCTTTAAATTTTTTATACAATTTTAAATGTATCCCGAGCGGGCGCGCGGACGCTCTAAATTCCCCGAGCTTTTATAATAAAAATGTGTGCTTTTAGATATAGATATAGATAGATCGCAAATCCCCAAGTCTGGGTTTATTCTCTCGTCTGCGCCCCCCCCCCCCGAATTCTCCTTGTTTTAAAGCGCGATGTGGAAAGTAAAGCGATACAATCGCAGCGTAGGGCTTTCCCCTGATCGTTGGTAACAATAGTGCGGAGGGAGAGAGTAAGAATTCGGGGATTGCGAGATTGATTGCGCTCCCCTCCTAATTAAGCCACTTTCACTTAAAGGGTGGCGGGGGCGCCTCTATTTATTTTTCAAGTTCTTGGCGAAGCGGTTACGTGTGGCGGCTTAAGTGCAATTTGGAGGAACTAACTTTTAAGCAAATCCGTGTAAATAAGGATGGGGAAAGTTAAGGGTGAGGGGTGTGTGTGAATGTATTTGAGAAGCTGGTGCAGAAAAATTTAAGCACCTCATCATTGGGGGGGGGCATGGCACGGTGGGCGTATTGTTGGCTTGGAACTGAGAGGAAGATGTATAATTTACTGGTATATACAACCCACTGATCCTATTACTATCTTCCCTGGAGCTCTTGTTAGTTTCAATGGGAGTGAGTGAAATTGACATGGACTTGTATTGCTGGTCATGTGCTCTCTCTCTGTCTCTCTCTCTCCCCCCCCCCCCCTTTCTTTCTTCTCCTCTGATCTGAGATTCCCTTTTTGTTGATGTTGCTTTCCCTCTTAATTATATGCATGTAGGTTAAATGAATACCTGATGAAAAGGCCCACATTTCAAGGCAGTGACATTTGATAGCGGAGAGGAAAAGTGGCATTCATGAAAAGCAACCTTTGGAATTCCTGCTTGTGAGAAGAAGGAGAGGAGGAAAGAAAAAAAAAATTCCAATTCAGCTTTTTTGTGCTGCCAGCAAGAAATGATCAGTAGCACCAGTGTTTATGGTAGGTCTGTTTGGGAATCTTATTTACTTTTGTTGTTGTTGTTATACTAGGGACAGTGTTCCTTTTGTTTTTAAAAGAGCATGATGAACATTTCAGAGGACTTTGCATGTCGCTGAAGATCCTTATAACAAGGTTAATGATAAAGCTTTAGGTATATAAATAAGATGTGTGTGGATATGTGGGTGTGCTCTGCCTTATTTTATTTCTAATTTTCTGCTTTGAACAGACTGTTACTTTTGTTCTGTCATAAAGCTAAAGTTGCATGTTACTAGCAGGGCACCATGTACACTCAAATAGGATGTAAATTAGTCAACTTGCACACTGTAAAAGGAGGAGGGAGGAGAGACCAAGCACACAACTAAGCTTTCCTATACCGCTATGGTTTCTTGTTTATTTTTCAAGTGTAGTTATTATTTTTTCAATTGAGGTCTCCCCCTTTTCCATTTTTTCCCCACTGGGTTTTAGATGAGGATAATAAAATCCTTTCTAGGGATCTTCTAATAAATGCCTCTGTTTCCTGCAAACACCCCCCCCCCCTTCAGTCTTCCAGTTTAATAACGGCCTGTATATTTTCTATCCTGTTTTCCATCTGGCGGCTTGTCATTGCTATGCTGTGCAAATGGAACGACCATCAGATGTTACAGGAGACTTGAGCAATTATTCTAAGATGAGATATTGTATTTTTTTTTAAGGGTCATGGTAGGCATGCCTGATGAAACAGGGAGAATTGGAATATACCTGTCCAGTGCAATGTACACAAGGCCATTGGTAGAAGCCCAAGAAACCATATCAGCAGATTAGTATTTTGTTTATAAGTTTGGGAATTTGTGCCAAGGGGGAAAGGCCAAGAATGTATCTGCTTTTAAATTAGAAACAAATAAGGATTAGGGTAGAAACTCATGGGCATCGGTCGGGCTGTTGGCTAGAGCATGGACAGAGTTGGCCATTGATTTTTCATAACGGCACAACCATGAGCTCTGCATTCAGTTCAGAAGTAGTTACCCAGTCGGCCGTGCCCATAAGCGGATAATGAAGGGTTCTCTATATTTCCAACAGAATAAAACAGAACTGCTATCACAATGGAAAGTATCTATCTATCTATCTATCTATCTATCTATCTATCTATCTATCTATCTATCTATCTATCTTTCTATCATTTAGAACTTGTTGACTTTGAGATGATCAATACAGCAGGGTTTATTTTAGATGCAAATAATCAACCCTGACTCATTTTAAATGGGAGGGGAGTGAGAGAGGGGAGAGCAGAAAGACACAGCTTTTTTCTCTCTCTCTCATACCCCCCCCCCCTTCCTAGAGCTGTTGGAGAGAATGTGATTGCCAGATGGGAGATTTCCCTCTGTGATGTTAAAGCTGTAATATATATTCACAGCAGATTGGACCTGCTGCTTGTGATGAGGGTATTACATTTATAAATTTTAAATCGGGAATTGGATAGTATGCTGAGAGCTGAAATTGGATGGGGTGAATCGTTGCCACTGTTTAAATGCAGTTCCTTGGAGAAGGAGGATGAGGAAGATGATTCTAACAGTAGTAATAGGTAGTAATCATGCCTGGGGTCCACAGTTTTGTATATATTGTATGGCACATGTGTACTTCCTTCCCCCCACCCCATGTGCATGCTTTTCACCCCATCCACATTCCTGCTTCTTAGTTTCCTAGTAGAATAGCTTAACTTGCAGAGTGGTTGAGAAATTGCACCCGTCCTGGGGGCCGGGGGTGGGGTGGAGGAGAAGAGAATCCACGAGAGCTAACAAATGTAATCTCTTCTGCATCTCGATTATAATGGTTCAACCAAATGTGTGATGGTGATCATTGTCTGCAGATGTGTCTCATGCTTATTTTTGTTTCATGGAGGGTGGGGGCCTGTCAGAGGCAAAACATCTAGAATCGAGAGCCAGTCACACTCCAGCAATTCTGCTGGTGCAAATTAAAAGTGTGTTCTGGTCAGGAAATGAAAGCTACTGTGTCTCTTTTGAACAAGTCATTTATCAAGGAGAACATCTATCAAACAGCCACTTGTCACAATATATTGTGGGAGGAAAAAGTTGGGAAAGCTGCCTTAAAATGTTCCCCCTTTCTTGGTTTAAAAAAATGTATCCGAGTGCAGGGAAAGCTGTAGCAAAACGGATTTCCCCCCCTTAAAAAACAACTAGCACATCCTCTTCTAACAGTTGTGATATTGAGCTGCTTAAGATAAAGATGCATCTACTATCCCCCGTTATATTTTTAGAGTAAAAATTTATTGCATCTGTTGTTTTAATTTGTTAATGGCCCAGATTTTTTTTCTATTGTTTTTAATAACATCAGTAATCATCTTTAAGGTGCTTTCCAGGTGGGGATGGCAAGGTTTAGATAGAAGATTTCTGACTTCTGATAAATCTTCTCTAGTCAGTTGAGCTTGCCAGGAAATGTTGTCACTGCTTTGTACCAAATCAGACAGCCTGTTAAAGACACTTTTGTATAGTATCTCATTGATAAATACACAAGGGAATTCTTACTATAGGTAGGAAGCTTCATTACAGGTTATTCAGATCAGGAATCCCTGGGCATAATATTATTTTCAAAACTGTATGGGAAGTGAACTTCCAGAAAAGTTGTTGATTTTCTTTGCAAAACAAAACAAAAAATCTTTTGAAAAGTTCCTTGAAATAGATTTATTCTGGAGACTTTTCGTTACCCCCCCCCCTTTTTTTTTTTGGTAACTGCGAAATAAGGACTGTAGTCTCTACTGCTGAGTTGTACAAACCCTAATAGGAAGTTTCAATATTTATTAGTGAATCATGTCTGCTTTATCGGCAGTGCGGTAGGAAAAATTATTGTATGATCTTTCATGACAAAAAGTGACTGCTGTGTAATCTTATGTGGACGGTCATCACTCCTCCCCCTTCTCCACCCTCCACCAAAGCGATTATATGACAGTAGAGCTCTATTGGAATAAGAGTGGGATTTGTATCAGTTTTACAGCAGACAAATTGGTGTTTACGTCTGGATAATAAGCAATGGCTTCAGGACTGTTCAGGCAGACTTAGCAGGACATAAAAAACAGTAGCTGTGAACCCTCAGTCATCAGATCAATACAACCAAGGAACTTTTCTCCAAGTTCTTTCAAACAGCAGACATTTGGTATGGAAGCTCAATTTATGACAGGGTATATATTCTATGAACTTCATGGAGAAAGCAGCAAGGTTATCTTTATGCTCAGATGCTGACTTTTATATGTAGTCCTACTGCTTGGAAGTATCTTCTTCCACCCTCTCACACGCACACACGTGTAACCATGCAGATTTTAGATAGCCCAACTTGAACTTAAAAGAAGCAGTTAACGCTTGTGTCTAAAACATGTTGGGGAAGAGGTGTGTGTGGGATTGAGGGGTGGGGGGAAATAGGGAGGCTGCAGCAAGTATTTATATCTACTTTTACAATAATGCTTTCGGAGGCTGGTTGTTCCAGTTCATGTGTAGCTGTCAATTAGTTAGCTCTGTGTGTGCATGCAAGGAGTTTCTCCATGTAATGACTGATCTTCCTGCAGTCTTAATCATCAATTAATCAGCTAATCTGCTTGTTTAGGAGCCATTTTAATGATACAAAACCAGCATGATAGCTGTACGTAGGAAACTCTCTTGCAAGTTGTTTTTAATCCACTTGTCTAATCTAGTGTTACTAGATCAGATAAATATGTTGCTTTGCCTTCAATTAATAATGCAATTAAAATGCATCCTTATTACAAAACAACAAGACCTGAAAACAAACAAAAGACAACATTTTCTTTGTGTTTAAGTATCTTCAAAATTGCGGTAGATGTATTGACATGCTTTTTCTTTTTTAATTAACTGGAATTTCATAATGATTTTAATGGGAGAAAATGTGTTATCTGGGCATTTTGTGAAGTAATGGAGCATTTTTGCTGTCAATAGGCACAATGAACCATTTTATTGGGGCACCAGCGTATTTGCTAGCTATCCCCCATCATTAATGAGCAAAGCAATAGAAACAAATAATACCATTTAATTTGGAATAGCCAGCTTTCTCTTTCTTTTTCCCCTTCCTCTTCTTTTGTGAACCAGAAGCTGCACAAATCAGTGGAAGTTAGTGATAGCAGAGTAACTTTGAATCTATTGATTGCTCTTCAGTTAATATTTCCTTTATTCTGAAAGAATAGTAATAGTAATTTGCATGTAGTTATGAAGACCAATTGCCTTTTAAAAGGCTAAAGGAGGTATATCAAATGTTTTTCCCCTTACCAATTAATAATTATGCTCTGATATTCAAATATTTTAGCCATGATAGTGGTATCTTCCCTGGATGTAAGCCTGCCTGGATTCAGTGTTAATTTAATTTCTTATTGAATATATGAGATGTTTTTCCTTTTTTTTAATGCTATATTTTATTTCCTTTTTTTGAGCTGTAAAACACTTTGTACAATTACTGTTGTTAAGTTTTATGTTCTTTTTGTGGTGAAGTGCGATTCTGTGTTTCTCTTACAATAGACCTTACATGGAATATAGTTTCTTGGATTTTTTAGATCCAGGATGACAGAACTCTGCATTTAATTAAGAGTGCAATGTTCTATCTGTCTAGTCTAGAAATTAGTTTATTTTAGCTAAATGGAGTTTAGTCCTAAAATATTGGATTAGCATCATTAAAAAAAAATAAAAGCCCTAAAGATAGTGACAGTTCTATCTTTAATTATACATAATAAACTCCATTCTAGTGTATAGATTTCCATATATCATTATGCTATATACACTGAAAGGTATGTCGATGTATGTAAATTCGTGTACCTGATGACAATGCTCAGATCACAATTTCTGCACAAGAACTGAATTATGTACATTCATATTACTACTAAATATAAACAAACACCTAATTTGTTTTTCACAAATAAAGAGAGGGAGGAAAAGAAAGGATAAAACTTGACTCTATTACACAAGGCAAATGTGTAATAGGTATATTATTCCGTGCAGGAAATATTATAAACTTTCATGACCACAAAGCTTAAACTAAATTAAAAACCTAGTCTAAATTAAAAAACTGGAGTTATCAGTCTAGCAAAAGAAATGAACAATTCTAGAGTACAGTGGTAAAAGTCTAAATACCTGTTGATTTAATCAAGGAGTGTAAAAAATCTTCCCCCAAAGCAACTGAGTTTGGTTTCTCCAATAAAATATTAATAGATATTTGTAGGAAATACAATAGCACAACTGCAAAAACAGCACCGGCATAACAGTTGTTCTTGTTAAAATGTGAGCCAAATTTCTCTGCCTCATCATAACAACCTGCTTTTGCAGGGCATTTGGCAACAAGATATTTCGGGTTACAGTTTGTTCCAGCAATATCAATCATGGTTCCAGCCATACGTTGCATGTTTTCTTTTGAGGATAAATTGTATTTCAAGTGGAAACTTTGAAATGCGGAATAATAATAGTGTTTTGTATCTTTTGCGGAAAGTAGTTTTTAATACAAGACTTTTCAAATAACCAGTCACTGCTGTTTATCATTCTTTTTATTAAATAATCAGGTCATATGCATAGCTTTACTGAAGCTAATGCAGCCCATTCAGATGCCATGGTAGAGAGATTCATATAATGTGAAGCCAGTATTGTAAAAGTGTTCTTACAAAAGGACACAATACATTTCCCTCAGCAGAGAAATGACTTATTGGTCATAGAGTATCTCTTGTGTGGTCTTAGGACGGTCTATTACTTCAGTGAGTTTGTGTGCATAAACACGCACATGACATGGCTTCCTTCAGTGATTTATCTGAAGTAGTCTATCTGTGTTTGTCTACCCGCGGTCCAAATTGCAGATTGAGCAATGTCTTGTTTGAACAATATAATTTAGTTTCTTATATACTTCGATCAGTTTATGTTTAACTGTTTGTAGTAGCATGTTTGCTGAAATTGTTTTCAAAGATGCTAGATTATGGTTATTTTTCTATTAAATATTACATAGTATTAAGCAGCATTTTTCCTGTTCCTGTATTTTTGTGCATGATGAACATTTTTAAAAAGTATTTAATGTAGACTTTAAAAATGAAACCTACATTTCTCGATATGGTTAAATCTAAATAATTTAATTATCTTTAAAACACCTAACCTTGTGCAAGCTTGCAACCCATATAGGCTCATGACAAGTGTGAGCCTATGTGGGTTGTCCAAGCATGTTTTTGCTTTGCTTTAATGAAACTTAAGATACAAATGATTCAGTAATGATTCAGATCAGAATTTCACATTTCTGCAAGTTGCTTTTGTAATTTGAAATTGTTCTGGAGCAATTTGAAAGAATCTTTAAAGGCCAGCTGGAAGTACAGGTACAAGGCTGCGGTTATCAGAAATTTTGCTTACTTGAGGGCACAGGCTGTTGAGTTTAGTGATTGCATTTTTGGAAAAATTGGTCTAGAAACAGACTGCTGCAGACCTTATTTTTTCCTACCAACACTGACACCTATGAGTCCTATTGTGTACTCTACCGTGCAATCACGCGTATGCTTATTGATGTGAAGAAAGTGTAGTGCTGTACCTATTTTCTGGCCATTATTTCATTTCTCTTTTCCCCATCCCAGTTCTCACCAATGGAATTGCCTTTTGCTACAGAGAAACTCATAAAGTTGGTGCTGCAGAAATAAGGTTTGCTCTCTAAAATATTATTGTGATAGTTGAAGTGAATTAAATATCAAGCAACCTTTTTGAGGGATAACTCAGGCACCCAGGAAATAATTTGAACACATTGGAAGGGATGCCATTTATTTTCAAAAGAAATTTCTGCCTTCCGACAAGAAAGGCTCCATGGAGGCGAGAGATATCAAAAGAGGCAACCTGGTTCTTTCATGTGTTTGAGCACTCAGGTACTTACAGGATTGTTTCTAAGAAGGGAGAAGAAATGATCCTAGTTTAAATGTCTTGTTGGCATTTGCAAGTCTCATTCTATATAAAGAGCTTTAAAAACAAACTTTCCTTGACATTGGGCTTAATGGATGGATATACTTCTACCATATGCACTTGCAACAGCCTAAGTGAGATACTTAGCAAGTAGCTGAAAGAAATAAATCAGTTTCCCATAATAGCAGAGAGAGGGTATATGTAAGGAAGGTTTTTATATTCTATTACTCCACTGCAGGCATTATTATATCTGTCCAAAACAAAAACAATATTTTTCTTTGTCCTGGATTTATTCAGCAGCAAGCCCTATTGTTTTTGGTGGAGTAATAATGGATTGTACCTTTAGGTCACAAAAGTTGCTATCCTGTGTCTGATTAGACCTCAAGAAATCCTACTGAATTCAGGAAGGAGCATCTTCTGAGTAAGCATGTATTTGAAGGACGGTTATTTGAGCAGCAAGAATGGTACAGAAATCCAGCAAGAAAATCTTTACAGATTAATTTTTCAAACAAGTTTCCTACTTCTTGGAAACTTGCTTTCTTTCCCCGGCAAGTCAATTTTAAAGATGCAGCAGCACAGCCAGAAGAAAACAGGGCAACTGTATGGAGACATAATATTCCTGTTATAGGGAGAAAAGACACCGAGTGACACAATGCTGTCGTTCAGTTAAAAGCCAGCTAGAAAATCTGTGGATTAGGAAATTAGTCATAAAAGGTGGTGTGTTCAACGAAGTAGCGCATAAATATGGACATTGCATTGGAAATATTTTGTATTTTCCCACCAAAGGGTTTGTGGATAGTTTTCTTCAGAAGAATGACAATTTAGTGAATTTAGTGAAGCTTTAAACCTGCCTTGCCACCAACATGATAACCTCTTTGCTTTATCCCAGGTGGTAATTTATCATATTATAGGAATTACCATGGAATAAGTGAACTGAAAATAGAGAAGGAAATCTAGATTTGAAGCAATGGATAACATTGCTTATAAATGAAATGAAATGATAAATGAAATAACAAGAAACATCATGGAGTCTTTTGTTTAACCCTGTTATTTTGAATTCTTAATAATGATATGCTATGTTCTGGTATGTGCAAAGTATGATGCTAAGTAAACAACCCCTTCTTTTGTGGTTGATGCTGCTGTTGTTACTGTTTCTTCACTTCTCCTGAATTCCTTTGCTGTCATGTGGCTTAGATTTAACTGGCTCATTATCTCATAAGTATAAAAGGAAGCCATAAAAAGGAAAGTACTTGTCAGTGATGTTGTTTTAAGCTGAAGCTGTTTTCGATGGGCTGGGGCTTTTTCTGTGTGCTGTTTTTGTTGGCCACATTTCCTTAAAGCATAATCTGACTTTGTCGGTCAAGTTTGGCTTAGAGACAAGTTTGTATTACTACATGTACTATACTAAAAGATATTGTGCACTGCAACATTTCTAGAGGCTGGGCTATTTTCAATGGCAAAAGGGAGTTTTGCAAGGCTTTAGTTAATTTTCTGGAAAGGATTCTAGTAAAATGAACGATAGTCAGCTGCCTCCAACATTGAATGAGTGGACTTGCTCTCATTTCTCCCTGTCCACATCCCCCAAATGTTTCTCTGGGCTTCTCTAGTTCTAGCTCATGGCTTTCCATCAGTGACAGACATAATGGGAAGCAGTTCTATTTCTAGAACCCTTTCTAGACCTTTGCCTTTGATTTGTTCATGGCATACACTTTCCTGTTGAAATATTATTCCCCCCTCCCCAGATATGACTATTTCTCTTTTAGGTATAAAAATATGGCTATTAAAACTATCATTTCTTTTAAAATGCTGCTGTTCTTCTAAAGAATCCAGATGGGGAGTGGCCTAAAGTTGCTGAATGAGGATTTCAATGGAAGTCCCCACAGTCTTAGTCCATACTCCATTGACTCACAAGGAGCAGTAGGTTTGAGTACAGTAACTCCCCCCCCCCCCCAATATCTTTGCTGTCCCAACTAGCAACAGCTCTGCGCGTGGACAGCATGCTCCTCCATTCATAGGAGAAGGTTGTATAGGCTGCAGTCAGTGAGTGAATGCTTTGGTGTTGATACTTGCTTCATGCTTTTATTGTGGAAGGAAGAAATGGACTGTATTAAATCACTATTTGCACAGCTAGTTTAAAGGACTTTAGTCTGGACAGGTTCAGGTTAAATATGCAGTGAATCAGGAGAAGGGAAGGATTGGGTTATCTTTGAAAATGCTTTGTATCTTCATTTTTTTCCTGTGAGCTTTAGGCTTGTCTATTTCTGTGTATCCCTTTGTCATGCTCAGCAATATAATCCTACAATAAATTGAAACCATCATGGGTTCCCATTGTCCATTTCTGCCTATTTTTAAGGAGTATGCACAGTGAATAGAGTTATCATTCTGAGGACACTTTGGTTCTGCATTTATGAGATGCAATAAGAGGTTCCATAAACTTAGATCGGTGCAAGTTGAAATCCAGGGAGAGACCCGTAGGTATACGTTTGCAGTTATGCAACTTTTCCTAGCTTCTGCATCTCTCCTGCCCCCCTCAAATCAAATTAGGGGAGCTGGCTTTGTCAAGAGTATCTAGTATATAAATGGAATAAATTTAAAAAGTAGTTAAATAATGAAGAACCTCTGAATCAGCAATGTAAGCGCTTCTCAGACTAGAGCAATTATTTGGCTTCTGTCTTTTTGCTAGCTTATAAATATGGGCCTGATAATTTCCGATTGTTTGCAAATTTGGCATCTTAATATTTTAAATAATAGCGGAAATAATAATATAACCATATAAACAGCAGCAAAGAAAAATGCTATTGAAGTAAAAAGCCTGCACTGATATTTTGTAGGCTCTACAAACAGGAACAGTAGAATTATTTTCTTCTTTCAGAGAAATGCTTTGTAGTTTGCAAATATTTAACGGTAAATTAAACGGTAAATTAAATGCATATGCAAGTATTCACATATTATTTTCCCTGCAGTTCTAAATGCTTCAAAAGGTGATTCCTTAATTTGTCTTATTAAATTTACAAATAAGAAACCATAGTGATTATATTGTTGTGTCCCAACTATACTACTGTATTTTGTAAGCTATGAGCTAAGCTACTGCCTTATTTCCACTTGTCTGGGAGTTAGTCCCACATTTTGCAGTATCACTTAATGCCCTCTCCATGTATCTTTATTTCTTAGTAACATTTGCTGGAATTCATTGGGATTTATTTTAAAGCAGGACTCCTACAATTGCAGCCTCAGATGGAAAAGCTGGACGGTCTTTTTCTTTGCTGATTTAACGTGCATAAAATGTGTCCCTTGCGATGCACAGCTGAACTGGGAAGAAAAGAAAACAACCCAGATTTCAAATAGGGTGGCGCTTGAGTTGCCTCTCTTAGCTGAATAGGATATATTGCAGAAGATGAATTTTTCCTCCTTTACGACTCTGGCTCCATGATGAGAAAAAGAAAAATTAAGCCTGGATAAATTTAAGGCAGAGGTGTTTTCCTCTTTATCTCAGAAAGCAGAGTATGCTCTGACAATTGGGCTGCTTCTTATAATGTTACTTTGCTCTCTGAAACTTCCTTTTTCAAATGGGCCTGACATTAAGTCTTGCTGAATCTGTGCATCTCAGCACAAATTCAACTGGGGAAAAATGAATTAGCTTAGAGAAAGGAATACAACAATTATTTTTAACCATATACTAAACATAACATAATAACCTCATGTTAACAGCATAGTTAAACATGAGATGAGGTGAAATGGTTACGCTTTCCCCCCTGTTTTTTGTTTTAAATGAAAACAATGTTTTTATTATATATAATGGTTTCAAATGTACAGCGTCCCATGAGGAAAAATAAAATCATTGTCCAATTTGGGATAATACATATGAGAACATGCATGTAATCGTGCTATGTTAAGTAGTCAGATTTGTGGAGGGCAAAGCTAACATAAGGGTAGCCATATGGGAGCCGAGTCTAATTTCTAGTTTACTTTTTAATTATCTTTACAAACATTTAAACAGAGAAAATGTGTTACAGTTGTACAAATATTTCTTGATTGTTATTAAAGCAATAATCATTTTGCTAAATCTGGCAGGGCATTAGTTTGGGGGCATTTCTTCCTTGATGGAAAGTAGAACTACTTTGGCTTTAAGGGAGAATCATAAATAATAACTTGAAAAGATTTTTTTTTCTTTTCTGTTTATACCAGAATTCCCCCATCGGGATGCGTTAGACTACAGTTCCTTAGGCGGCGCATGGATAGTGGTGTTTATAGTACCACGGATCTGGAGAGTGCTTATAGTAGGAACGTTGATTTAAGCAAAAATGTTTTTTTAAGTATCTTCTTATACTACACTAGTGATGCAGAAGGTATGTGAGTGATTAACAAGTCAGGCTAAGACTATGGAACTCCAGCTTGAACATTGGTTCGCTTATTTCATTGGGTGATTGTGGCCTAGTCTCTCTCTCTCTAACTAACCTATTTTAGAGTGTTGTTGTGAAAATAAGATGAGGTGAATATGAATATTCCTTTGGGAATATAGCTGTAGCTGGCTCATGTGGTTTACTAACTCTTGTGATTTGATTATTATAATTCTTATGTAATTCTAAGTTTATAAGCAGTGATTTAGAGTTATCATGTGCTGGCTATTGATTTTAAGGCTGATTTGCTGAGTCCTTGGAGAGCGGGTTGGTTGTGTGAGATGCTTCAGCATGTGAACTCCACGCTTGCTATGGCAGACATATGCAGCCTCCAATATAAAACAGTTCAACTTCAGGCACAGATTGGAAGATGCAATATAGTATGTGTAGCAGTGCGATGGGATCTCGACTTCTGTATATTTGCTGCATGTGGGATTAAATCTTTCAGGATACAGTGAGGCAACACGCCTAGGTTTTCAGGCAGTTTTTAAACTACTATGTAACAAATGAGCATTTCAATCTGTTTTGTTTTATTATCTTACTGACATTTGCACTAAAGTGTAACATATTTGAAATAAGAGGCTTGGAAATCACAAGCAGCAAAAACAAAGCTATGGGCCAGTTGCTTCTTTTTAAATTTAATACGGGGAGGAGGTTTATTATACACCAATGTGACCAAAGCGCCTAAAAATTACTCCTTTTAAAGAAAATGTCACCTGAATCCTTCAGAATCAATCTAGGCTTTACCAAATCCTAGAATATTGTTTACATTATATAGTGTCCTGGTATATAATGGAGCTGAATTTATAATATACTATAGCTTTTTTTTTTGAAATGATAAAATAAGTTTTTTTTAATTGCTAGGATTATTCATACTCATCCTTATAATTCATTCCTATTTATGTTAATATAAAATGTTCCTGGAGATTTTCAGTTCATCATTTCAGGGGATGTCCTGAAAAATACAGCATACAGTATTCAACCCTTCATCTTTCTATTTTGTTTCCTCCACATTCGTCTAGATTTACGGTAATAAATGGCATGAATTATTTGTCACTTTTGTTCATACGCATATACAAATGCATCCAATATGCTATAGCTATACAGGCAGTCCTCAACTTAGAATAGTTGATTTAGTGACCGAAGTTACAACAGCAGTGAAAAAAATGACATGACTGTTTTTCATACTTATGACCATTGCAGCATCCCCATGGTCACATGATCAAAATTTAGACGCTTGGCAACTGACTCAGGCTTGCAGTGTCCTGTGTTCATGTCATCTTTTGACAACCTTCTGACAAGCAATGGGGAAAGCAGATTCACCTAACAACTGTGCTACTAACTTAACAACTGCAGGGATTCACTTAACAAGTGTGGCAATAAAGGTTGCAAAATAAGACACAACTCACTTAACAACTGTCTTGGTGTTAGCAACAAAACTGTTGGGCTCAATTATGGTCAGAGGTCGAGGACTACCTGTACAAATTGTTGCTTGACCACTTGACCAGGTATTTCTTTGGAACAGTGGTTGTGCCTAGAATGCACAGTAGTATACTGAGATGGGATTTCTTTGGCCTTCAGAAGTTCTACCGTGTTTCCCTGAAAATAAGACTGGGTCTTATATTAATTTTTGCTCCAAAAGACGCATTCTCTGGTTAGGTCTTATTTTTGGGGAAATACGGTACTAAATGCATCCATCTGTCTGACACTCTTAACTGGGGTTTATTTTGGGGGTAGGGCTTATATTACGAGCATCCTGAAAAATCATGCTAGGACTTATTTTCTAGTTGGGTCTTATTTTTGGGAAAACAGGATATTAAATGTCATATGATCATAAAATTGTTTCAATTGATTCTTATTTTAATTTTGCTATACCCTTTGTACTTTGGTATGCTTTATACAGTACATTGACTTATGACCATTTGTTTAACAATGGTTCAAAGTTACAACAGCTTTGAAGGAAGTTATTTACAACCCATCCTCAAAGTTATGACTGTTGCTCCACTCCACAATCGTGCAATTGCAATTTGGGTGCTTGGCAGCCAGGCCATAATTATTGATTACAGCATCTTGCAGTCACGTGATGACAATTTGCGACCTTCCCAGCCTGCTTTCAACAAGCAAATTCCATCAGGGAAATTGGATTCTCTTAATGCCTAAGTGATTCACTTAACAACTATGTGATTCTTTTAGTAACCATGGTACAAATGATTGTAAAATCAGATCCAGTCACATGATGACTGGCTTTATGACCACATCGACTTGTGATTTAATTTAAGTCAACTAGAATATTAAAAGACCCAATTGTGAAGAACTCATTTAAATCAATTGTAGCTCTATTAAAGAAAATCCAGTAATGTTCCTTTAAAAAAAAACATCTGAGATTTTGGGGAAAAGCAGCTCCATTTTAAGTTTGAGTAAAATATCTCCCCATTTTCTCCTGGACCATGTTTTTCAAAGGCACTCTGCATGCATTGTGGCTCTATGGTCCGAACCAAAGATCTCAGTGTGTGATATCTAAACCAAATGCTGGTGAGAGTTGCCCATAGACCATCTTTCTAATTTTTCTAGTCCACTTTCTCTTTTACTTCTTGATCCCATGAAATCAGATTGAGACACCTCATGTGCCCTTAAGGCTGCAGTTTCCTAACCATCCCCACTGTAAATGTATCTAAGTTTATGATATTAAAGAGAAATTCAAAAAGGTTTGTTGCTAGGGGTGGGTGGGACCAATGGCTTCCTTAGTTGAAGGAATTTTAAAACATTTTCAGCCCACAAAATCTTAATTTAGTTTTTGTTTTGTTTTGTTTTTTAACTGTGGAACCTCTGAGCAAAAGGCAAAGTTTTAGTGAAAGAAAATTGACTGAATGAACATTTTTTTTCTTTGCCTTAAATCTGTAATGGCACCCCATCAAGTTCTTACAGAACCCGTGGGTTCCAAGTAATACAGTCTGAAAAACCTTAATGAGTAGCAGAGAAGTGCTGAACTGGCAGAGGGCCCAAAACACTTATTTTTTTCAAATTATCTTTGAAATGTGCACAGCCACATTAGTTAATGTTTTGTTGCAAGCCTTTGAAAGGAGAGCTATCAAATCTCAGAAGCTAGAATGGTGTTTCGTAGGTGGTCAATCAGTGTTTTATATAGCAAGCATTTCAAGTGAGTCATTTAATTTGAAATAATGTACTAAGGCTGCACTTTGAATAATTCAGAATAAGTGGGAAAATGCCATTGTAATGATAACAAAGCCCTATTCCAGCATTAACTGGGTTTAGGATTGAGGGGCTAAACTCTACCATTTGCATAATGTAAATTACAGCACTCATTTTTTGGAAGGGTGTTTATGTGCATATACATACTTTTAGCTTACTGCTCCAAGTTCTGTGTATGTATTTCCCAAACCATATATTTGAAAATTCTGTGAATATGTATTTATAGAGAAGGGTTATCAAATGTGGACCTCCACATTTCAGTTATTTATGTGGATTTTTTTTTAAAAAAATCTTAATTATGAATGCTATATAGCTCCATTCCCGTTAAAATGCAATAACTACTACAACGCTTTCTGCTGAGCTATCCAGAGCCTGGATAGCTCAGCAGACTAAAAGCATTGTAATTAACACCAGCTGTCTGCAATTATTGTAAGTTCGAATCTCACCAGGCTCAAGGTTGACTCAGCCTTCCAGCCTTTCTAAGGTAGGTAAATTGAGGACTCAGTTGTGGGGGAATAAGCTGACTTTGTATAAATATACAAAAGTATGAAGGCTATTGCTTAATGCATTGTAAGCCGCCCTGAGTCTCCAGAGAAGGGCGGCATATAAATCAATTTTTTTTAAAAAAAACACTTTCATACAATTTTTTTTCCTCTTTGAGTCTTGGTTTAAATATATTTTCCAAAGAATTAGGTCATTTTAATCTTACAACATTGTTTTAAGGTAGTCCTGACGTGTGATTTACTGCCCCATACACAAATATGTTCTAACCTTATAACTGATGTTCTTCTAGTCTAGTAAAAGAGCAAACCTGGGACGCACATAATTGGGGTTTGACAGCAACAATGCTCTCCTGCTGTTTGCTTTTCTAGCAAGTCATTTTAAACAGTATGTTGCCTCCAAGCCTAAAAAATTCATCTATGATCAGTAGGCATAGCTTCCGTGCATTTGTTAAATGTGGCTGGCCTTCACCGACATTGGGTAGCATTACATTCATTATTGTACTTTGACAGCTCTGTAACCAGATATGTGTGTTCCAAGCTCTCTCCTTCAACATTGTCTTTGAAATGGGGCAGGATAAACTAAAAAAACAAAACAAAACAAAAAAACATGGTAATTCTGTATATCTGTATTTATGAGTAGACTCCACTGGATGAAATAGTCACACCTAAGACTAAATATGAACACTATAAGGTCAGGATTTGTTTCGTGATTAAACACATTTATTTCAGACTAAATGAAATGGAAATGTAGCCTGTGTCATAGTTTGGCTTTGCAGGAGAAAAAGGGTTTCAGCAAAGCAGGACAGCATCTAAAAAGATATACTTTGGAGAATAACTTGGTTCTGTTTGTGGAACACTTGTCCTATAGTTTCCTGTTGTCAACTAGCCCTTTGTCTTTGATAATGTGCCATAATAAGAATCTTACTAAGAGGAAGAGTCTTTACAAGAAGATATGTGTGTATCTCTCTTTGTAATGGTTAACAATCAATAGAGGAAAGAAAAAATCACCTTATCTTCCAAGCCATACAGATTTCCTGATACTGTGTTAAATTCCAGGTGCAAACATTAAAATAAAATCTGATTAATGTGTCAAATTGCAGCTCCAGGCAAAGAGCCAGCTTGTGCCACCAACTAATTTCCCTTCCTTGCTTCCCAACTGATAGACACGCTATGGGTCATGAATCAGTGCTCCAGCTGAAGAAGGAACACTTCCAAAGATAGACCGGAGAGACCAATTCACCTCTGAGTCAATGGACAGACATGTGGGGAAGCCCTCTGTCCAGGCTATAGTTTTTTTTTACTGCTCCTTTCTGCAAAATAGCTTTGAATGGCTGTGTGTTTCCATGGTATAGAAACATGAGCAAATGGCTGTGTATGGTGAGCAGGATGACTAACAGATTGACGAGAGATCATTTGAATAAATGAATCAATAAATAAAGGAGATGTTATCTAATAATTGAAAGAGTAGTGGCAAGAGGAGGAGGAAGTATGGCCAACTATAATTTATAAATAAGATACAACCCATATTTGTGGTTGATGATGCTCTAGTGCAGGGGTGTCAAACTCAAGGCCTGCGGGCTGGATCTGGCCCGCAGGGTGCTTAGATCTGGCCCACAGAGCCGCCTTGGAAACAGTGAAGGACCGGCTTGCGGTGCCTCTGCCAGCGAAAATGGAAGTTCGGAGAGCTACACATGGCCCACCTGAGTCCGTTCTCTCTGGCAGAGTGGTTGGGTCACTACTACAGGTCCCCCCTACACAAATGACATTGAACTGGCCATATTCACCCAGGCCATTCCCACCCGGCCCACTGAGGTCAAGCACAACCCTGATGTGGCCTTCAATGAAATCAAGTTTGACACCCTTGCTCTAGTGATTTAGGTTACTATAAGGCAGGGGTGTCAAACTGGTGGTCGGCAGGCCAGATGTGTCATGTGCAGGCCATGCCTACCCCAGCTCCGCAAATGGGAAAAACATTTTGAAACATCATGTGACGGCAGCGTGACACGGCAAGTTTGACATCCGTGCTATAAGGGGTTAATAAATGGCAGAGTCTTGAAAAAAAAATCAAAACCAAGCATTTATCCAACATAGGATCATAAGATTCTTGAATAGAGCTGGATATTTTGATCACATTTACTTGTATTCCAGCAGCTCAACAACTTCTATTTCAAAACCCCATGTATTTATTTTTCAGATGTATATCCTGCCTCTCAGAAGATCATGATGGTATACATTGGGTTTCTTCCTTCTATTTCTTCCCCACAATAATTCCGGGAGGTAGACTAGGTGAGAGAGAATAATTGACCCCATCACCTGGGTGAACTGCTGTGTGGAGAACTGACTGAAGTTTGCGTTAACTATTAGGCCATGGTATCCTTCCATTTAAAGAGTTGGTTTTTTATTTTTTTAAATATCCAAATGGCTTCAGGCCATGTAATCACAAGATGGCCTTCTCCAGGTGTGGCAAAGTGACTCTTGAATGGTGCTCGTTCCACTGCCAAAAATGAGGTAAGATTGGTAAATACAGGTGGGGCTCGACATATGATCATAATGAAACCTGCTTAATGATTGTAAACGGGTCAGACACATGACCAACCCAATCTTGCGACCCTTTTGCAGTCATTAAGTGAATGAATGGTTCATTATGGGCACGGTTTTGCCAAAAACAAAGTAAGTGCTGGTTTTCAGCAAAAGCATCGTAAAATGCAGTCTTGTGACCACGAGACACTATAAACAGCCATAAATGCAGCTGTGTTATCAAGCTCACAAAGTTCAGTCATATGGCAGTGGAGGGGTCTGACTATTGGAGTTCAAATCCAGGTCATAAGTCTCCTTTGTTGGGTTGGTTGTAACTTTGGTCGCTAAGCAAGCAGTTGTAAGTTAAGGACTACCTGTATTAGGTTTTGTTGTTGTTGTTGTTGTTGTTGTTGTAGCACTTTGTTACAGAACACCCTCCCTTGATAAACTTTCTGGGCACCAAATGTGGGCCATACGTGAAGACCCAACTAGGCCTGGGATAGGAAATCTGGGACCCTTTGCAGGTACCCAGGACATCCTGCTCCTTTGAACATATTGGAGTGCCTGCTGGCTATGCAGAAAATTGATCAGAATTTTCTGCAATGCTCAGAATGTTTTCAAAAATCACAGCTGGAAAATCCTAGCTTTAGGGCTGAGTAGATATTGTGGTCATGAGTAGGAATAGAGTTGATTTGTGGTGAGATAGGCAGGAAACAAATTCAGTCAATCAATCGATCAATCAATCCTAGATTTAGGGCTGAGTGGATGTTGTGGTCATGAGTAGGAATAGAGTGGCTTTGTGGCAAGATAGGCAGCAAACAAATTAATTGGATGGATGGATGGATGGATGGATGGATGGATGGATGGATGGATGGATGGATAGATAGATAGATAGATAGATGATAGATAGATAGATAGATAGATAGATAGATAGATAGATAGATACTATCTTTTAGAAGTAAATGGGATCTTTTAGAAAATTGGCTCCAGCACAAGTAAGTCAGATGGAAAATGAGAGACTTTAATTTTTCTTTTCTCACAATCCTAGATGGCTTGAGATTGTTGGTAAGGCTTTTGTTTCTCTTCTCGTCTGTGCAAGTGTTCGGCTGCCAATTCATCAGTGAACATTGCATATGACCCCGGGGCTGAAAAAAATTGCCCAGCTCATCTAGCTCTTGTAAATGTCTTATATTTTTTTCACCTGCGCCCCTTGGTTTAAAATTCTGGATTTTTTTTTAAAAATGCAATTTATACATGTGAAGATTATTTCATTTAAGGGTGGGTATGACATAATTCAGAGCAGCTATATCAATAGAGTAATATACAACAAAACATATACTAGTTCATATCAGAAGTGTTTATATACAAGAGGCTTTAACAATGCCGCTTTGTTGAGACCATTAAAATGGCCATTTAGTAATTGTTATCTTAGAAAACTGGTTTGTTTGCTTTCATTTGGTCCTTCCTAAAATACTGATGAGGTAGCGGTTTTCAAATGAGGCCTGTAGGTGGTAAATTCTTCCTAGGAAACTGTAGAAACCGTTTTTGGACAAGACTACTTCAGGCTTAAATTCTTATCCTTTACTCTGCCTGTTTGTGCGTATGTGTGTGTGGGAGGACAGGCAAGTTCATATTTGTATGAATTGATCTTCAGTTACTAGTTAATTTGGTTTGGTTTTAAATTGTACATTTTTACAGCCTGTTCCAGTGATGGTAAATTTTTTCGGCTCAGTGTGTTATAAATTCAGAAGATGCCTAACTTGACTCTGTTGGTGTGTCATACCCCTGAGTAAAAGAGAAACATTTTTCTCTCTCCTCCACATTAACCTGAAGAGTGGTACATGGCGGCAGCACCAAGGCTGGGACTAAAATAGAGGTCCATATCTCAACTTCAGCCCTAGGGCCATCATGGCCACTCAAAAAGGCTGCCTCATGCCGTTCCTCAAGGCGTGACAGGGCCCGGCGGTGTACTACTCAGAACTACTCTGGGTCACAAAAAGCCTTCGTTTGTGAAGCAGTTTTGGAGAATGCTCTTTTGTGGCCTCTGCAGCCTCTGAAAACCACACGAAAGCACACCCTGTTTTTGTGAGATTTTTGGAGGCTTCAAAAGTCGCACCAGATCCTACTCCATTTTTGCACGGTTTCCACAGCCATTGAAAATCGTGAAAGAACAGGGTGTAGTTGTTGTTGGGTGTTGGTGAATGCTGACATATCATCCAAAACATTTTGGTGTGTCACCTTTGACACACGTGCCGTAAATACGCCATCGCTCACCTAATCCCATTTAAAAGTCTGTGGATGTAGAATGACTAAAGTAGTGTAGTGCTGCAATTTCCCACCCCTTTTGTGTTATAGTGCACACAGAAAAAGGGGCAGGGCTTGCTTTGGTCAGTCTGATACCTTCCCCCACTCCAATGCTTTGTCTGGACAAATTACAAAGAGTAAATGTACAAAAACCAGTCAACCCCAGTGGACACAAGCAACATTCAAATGAGCTGAGTGGAATAAAACAGTCTTTGGTTCTCTGCTAAAAACCACAAGAGAGGCAGCGTTACAATCTTCTGGGGAGAAAAAGTTTGAAAGTGTGGGGGCTGCCACTGAGAAGGCCTGTTATCTTGTCCATGTAAACAGCTGCTGCCAAAGTGAGAACAGATGGATGAATTGGTTTGTTAGTGGAGGATTAGGGAAAATTACTTTCCTGCAGCTAGTTTATGATTGAAATTGAGAGCTTCATAATTGCAACAAGTTTATAAATAATATAATGTAGTCAAGGCCTTTCTAGGCTACTTCTTTGTCAGTTTAATAACATGAAATTATTCCATGCCGAAATATGCAGCCTTTCTGTGCAAACTTCAGTTAAGTGTTGAAGATACATTCTCTTCTTAATGATACTGTAATTTAATCTTGACGGTTCATGGGTGTGCATTTTTAGAATAGCATCCCAAGTGCGCTTTCTCTGACAGTAGGCATTATTTTTATTTCTATTTGAGAGAAAATCCAGGGATAGACTTTTTCAGAAGGCATATCTATTTCTTTCCAAGTAGCCGTATATTTTCTCATCAACTGTATGAGCTACTGTGGATCTATTAATGAAGGTCTAGAACAGAGATGTCAAACTCAAGGCTTGTGGGCCGAATAGATCTGGCCCTCGTGGCCCTCCTGGAAACAGCAAAGCTTGCTGTGCCTCTGCTAGCAAAAATGGGGCATGGAGGGGCGGCATGCATGCCCCCCCCCACAACCGGTTTTGGCTACCAGAGTGCTTCAGGAGGCCTTTCAGACCCAAAAAGGGGGCCACTGGAGTGCTTCAGGAGGCCTTCCAGGCCCAAAATGGGGCCATCACAGTGATGCAGGAGGTTGTCCTTGACTCAGAACGTTATAAAAGGGAGGAAAGGTAAAATATTTTATCTTTCAGGCTTGCAGGATTCTGCAACTATAGCCTATGTCAATAATGTATAGTTCTAGTCTTCCTATAGAGTCAGTTTCTTGATCTGGTCTCTGTCTCATAAGGTGATCAAGTAGCTCAAGTAAGTATTAAAAAAACCAAAATCACAGAAATGTACGCCTCTCTATTTTTATAAGAGTATAAAACCATGTGTATGGAGGTACCGTCCTGTGTCATGCCCACCCCGGCCATGCCCACCACCCCCCTGGCCCTCTGAGGTCAAACACAACCCTGATGCGGCCCTCAATGAAATTGAGTTTGACACCCCTGGTCTAGAAGAAAGTAGACGAGGAAAATGAGAAGATAGACCCTAGACATGTTATTCTCCCGGAGGTAGATGTGTAAGAATATAATTTTTTTTTGCCTTCTCAGGAAGGGTGTGGCATAGATACTTAATAGCTTTGTTGTGGTGGGTCTTATAAGAAATTGGAGAGAAAAGAAACATTGGGAAGAGATCCCTGTTTGAATGATACAGCAAATGACTTGTCAGTGATGTTACGTTTGGTAGGAGAGGGAACATTGCAGGTATTTACAGTATTTTTTTATTAAATTTATATGCCACCCATCTCATTATCTAAAACAACTCTGGGTGGCTTGTTATACATAAGATACTTTCCAGTACACATGGTTCTCACTGATTGCAATTAGGATCAGCCACTACGTCACCAGTGGTTGTAAAATGAAACATTACATAACCACACCCAACTTACACCATCAGATCCGACTGCGGTCATTAAATAAAAAGTCATGAGATCATGACTTACGACTTCCTACTGACTTCCCCATTGATTTTGCTTGTCAGAAACTGGCTGTGAAGGTTGCAAATGGCGGCCATGTGACTGCAGGATGCTGCGACTCTTGTAAATGTTTGATAGTTGCCAACCACTAGGTAATGATCATGTGACCATGGGGATGCTGCAATGGCTGCAACTTCAAGGACCGGTCATAAATCTCCTTTTTTAAGTAATGTTGTAAGTTTGAATGAGCAGTTGGTAAGTGAGGACTACCTGCATTCTTTCACTGACCTGAATTTTGTATGGGAAAGAGTAACAGAAATGCCACAGATAAAAATGTATTCCAGAGAAGACAGTGAAAAGGTTGGTTAGAAATTACAGAGCAGGCTAATGATTGGCTTGGTTTGGACAAAGGAAATGTGTTAAACTTTCACAGTTGAGCTTTAAGCTTCCTTCACTCTCCTCCCCAAAAAAAGGATTTGGGACAGGAGGAGTTAAATGACAAACAGAAGCTTTTCTGCTGTTTCTCTGTATTTAGCTTTGGGAGGGTGGGGTCAGATATAGTGTGCTTCGTTCTTCTTGAAAAGCTAGAGTGGATTTACTATTTCAGTCCATAGAACATTGTTAGTCTTAAGACACAAGAAGATTTTGTTGCTGTGGAAATTGCTGTATGTGAAAATCCCTGTGTGTTTACCTGAGTACAAATGACCGGTGAGAGCCTAGAAGAAAGTAAAAGTTACAATGTTGGAGAATGATTTTTTTTTTTATGGAGAACTGAGATTATTTTTTCCATCTGGACTTAATATATACATAATTCCATATATATAATTAAAATAATTATCTTGCACACTGTTTTCTTGTGATATTCTGATTTGGAAAGAATTAAACTATTATCTGAAATTCTTAATTCAAACTATAAATATTGCAATGATATTGTGGAACAGACAAGGCAAAGTTAACACAAAATAATGGTCCATTGCTCTGGTATTACAGATAAAAATGGTTTTCCTTGGCATGATTTTTTGAGTGTCAGGCATAAGAATTAGTTTGCTGTGTGCTTGCTTGTTTGGAAATGTACTTTTTAATCTCTCTCACAATCTTTCTTCAGCAATATTCAGGAGAAACAAAACAGACAGTTTTCAATAAATTTGTGAAATTCCTTGCCATGAAGGGTGCTTGTTGCAAGTTTTAATTCTTTAGAAGAAGTAAGGCTATCTATAGCTAGAATGGTCAGGAATGAAGCCCATATCAACAGATAAAGTGTTTGTTGGGAGGGAGGGGGGTTATCACTGAATGTTTTTCATGATTATGCCCTTTTGGGTATCTTTGGGCGACCTGTACAAGGTCTACCAAAAGAAATTGTATACTACCTTGGCAATATTTTAATTATTAAATAAATCCAGAAATATAATCCAGTGAGGAAATTAAGCTTCTGCCCACTAGATGATTGACAATGTCTACTACCCTTGTCTAAAAGTCCAAATCCTTAATCGTTCCAAGTCACCCTGTTGAATAGATGGCTTGTTACAGCTTTTCTGTTTAGGCTTTCTTTTCTGTGAAGAAGGGCAGCCGTTTTTAAACCAAGAGGGTCTTCACAGCCTCCTTAATACTGCTTAGAAGGAAGGCATGTCTGAATACTTCTGATGGCAGCTACGATAATGTGGCAACAGAATCAAATGAATCAGCTGTCTAGAATGAAATGCTAATAAGTATGCTTATAAAGGCATTAATTCTGTTGATGCCTTTTGAACAACATTATTAAATGTGTTTCTTTATTGAAAAAAAAAGTGAAGCGATTTAATCATGGAACTGTTCAAAGGATGCTTTAAGGATGCTCTCAAATTATAGTTTGATGACCACACCTTTTATAGCATAGTGCTTTGGTTTGAATTTAAATGTTTTTTAAAGTGTTTATCCTTGAAATAGAAAACCTCCTATTGTTTTCTAGAGAAGTGTTAGAGGAGATGGTATTTCTCTTTCACCCCACCCCACTCTGGTGTACTGCAGTGATATTGAAACACAGTCACACTTCCTGACATTTGCTTTTTCATTTTCTTTTAAAATAACACTTAATATATATTTTTTAGTTGAAGTAAGAGGTGTATGCATCAATTGTACAATTAAGTGGCCACTTCTGGATTAAGTTGTCTTTAAAACTCCAGGTGTTTGTAGGCTCCAATATTTGCCTTCTCCATATTCTCAGTTCAATTTCTTTCTGTATGCATTTGTTTCTAAATGCTTTATTTTTCTTTTCCACTCAGACAATTGCTCCACTTATGAAGAAAGAATGGGCTGGGCTTGAACGATGGCAAATGTGAAGAGGGATGATTTGTCATCCCTTTTCCAAAATAAAACACAGATTCTTTTTTTTAAGTATCAGTTGGTTCAGATTTTAGGACTGAAGATTTCCAACCAGGGGTTCTTTAGAAATCTGAGAGGAGGAACAAGGCTATCCATGTGCGTGTGGCAGTCCTTGCTCTATGAGGCTATTTTCAGGGCTGCTTTCTTCTAATCCAGCACACACTCACCCTTTCCCCCACCTTGTCATATATTTTGCTCCTGCGTTCTCTCCCTTTCTTTCACGAAACCAAACAAATTGAAGATAATGATTAGTAACCAACTGCAAGGCTGAAATTCCACGTACAGCAGTTAACTCCATTTTACAAAACGTCCTCAATCTAGGGAATTATGATGCAGTTGTTCTTCTCTGCTAGCAAATAGCAACAAGCAGTTTAGAGTTCCTCTGGACAAAGGCCTGCAGCCAGCATTTCATTATGCCTAGTCACTTTGTGTAGTGGGAGGGGTTGAAGGGAAAGAAGGAAGAGAAAGGAAGAGAGGGAGGCAGGAGAATGGGCCTGCATATACCTTATTTAAAGTAATGCATTTAGCAATGGAGTGAAACCTGGGCCTAATTGTTTAATTTGATCAAAAACTGCCTGTGCCGTGTATATCTTTAAAATGATACACAAAGGCAAACTGCAGAAATATGTACATGTCTGTTGACATCAGCATTTTCATAGCCATGTCTTTTGTGAATGGTCTGATTTGGTTTTGATTCTGTGAACAGGGCTAAAATATGAATGAAGAAATTCCTTAACAGAAAAGGCAGCCAAGTATTGGCAGCCCCCAAAATATGTGAGTATGGTAATTAGTTATCACTCCTCATGCCGCCACCACAAACCACTGAAGTGTTTAGGTACTAGCGAGATAAATGCAGGAATAAAGTGGTACTTAGTCATTTAAGGAGCAAAGATGCTGTTGCTTGATGTGCTCGTGAATGGACTGTCATTGTAATAATTCAATGCAATGTTCTGAATGGATTAGAGCTTTCAATATTAATATAGGTAGTTTGTTTTTAATTCAACTTTTTTTCCCCTCAGAAGGTGATCATTTTTGATCTTACATTTTGTTAACGCAAAAAGTAAGTTGCTTAAAATTGGCTGTGTATTGAGCTGAAAGTATCCTGCTGGTCCATAAATTCTCTGGTGTCTACTAGATGTTTCATCAGGGAGACTTCCAATAAAAATGATCTATTTTAGAAATAATATTGTTTAGTGGGTTGAAATGTGGTGTAATAAAATTAGACCCTCAGTCTTCCAAAGTTAGTACTTAGATAGACCCCTTGGGATGGCAAAATGGCTGTATAAGCAGATGAATCCGACAGTTCTACTGATGGATACATTTGTCAGTCTCCGTTACAGGTATAATATATTCTCATATCTGTAATCCTGACACTGTTACATCCAAATGAAATCAACGTGAGGTTGTCATCTTTAAGCAAATATGTTAAGTGTTGTCTTTTGTGCTGTGGATTTGAAAGAAAGGGGCCCAAGGGAGCCAGCATCATGCAAATGGAACAAATCCCATTTCTTCTGAGCTGTTCTGGTTTCTCTCCCCCCCCCCCCACCCCCTTGGCAGCTGGCTGTGTTATCTTTGTGTGTTTCTCTGAGTGCTGACAATTCTTTCAGTGATCTAAGTTAGGGCACATTAGAAAGTGGAAGCAGCTGTCTGTCGCTGTACTGAGAGACGTGTTTGCTCTACTGCAAAGATGAAGGACCATGAATCCTTGACACAAACATTCTCCCCTTTCCTTTTTTCTTTTCCTTTTTTTTTCACTTTCCAACATGATCAACATTCAGACACACAGATTGTCTGCTTGGACAGTTTTTTGTTCTGACTGACAGCATCTGGCATAGACAAATTTCAAAATACATAGCATGCCATGCTTGGAATTGGAACATCCTTTTTTATTAATCTCCTTGTTTAAAGTATTCATTCACATTTCACAAAAGGTTAAAGCTTTGAGATGGCTGGAATGTTTATGTTAAATGAATAAGCTGCTAATGAAATACCTTGAATGAACTCCAAATACTTAGTGTCTGCATTAAAACAAAAACAAAACCAAAAATAAAATAAAAACCTGTTTAATTTAGGCTTTGGAGGTGGAAAATTTAAAGTACTCATATTATCTTAAGCTACCTGCTGGAGAATAGAATACCATGATTTTTTTTTTAAAAAAAAACATTTTTAACATTTAGCTAAGTGAAACATAATTTGTTTTAAATCATTAAGTATTTAGACTTCTCAATGCTATGAAATGCTGCCGTTCAGGATTCTATTTGTCTAACTGAATCTTTCATTGTTAGAAAGACTTTTCACGCAAAAAACCTTGTATAAAACATTTAAGACATTTTTTCTTCATTGTGAGAATTTTATACTTTTTGGTTTAGTGAATTCTGTATTCAGATGTTATTAATGGAGAATGTACATTGCTTTAACATTGCTGTAAAATCTCTCTCCACCCCCACACACATGTATTTGTTATGCCACTTATTTCCATAACCAGGTTAGTAAAACAGGCATTCTTTTTTAGCACTAATGTAAAAAATAGGTATACTAATTGGGATCTGAATTGCCTATCAATGTGCAAAAAATACCCTTGTGCAGTATTTGGCTTTAGTGGCTGCAGTTTTAGGTTGATTCAATACCGTGGGGAAGAAAAAGATGGCTTCAAGAATAGAATAAACAAAATAGGCATGACATCTATTTAAGTGCTTAACAGCAAACATAGGTATGCATAGAGGGTTATTTTTAATCTTTTCTTTTTTTACAAAGCTCTGTTTGTTCAGTACTGTATGTGGGGGCTGGGGAGAGAGCCGCTGCATTAGACAAGGTCTGCTAATTGTGAGCAGATGAGGCTTGCATTCCTTGGATATACACAGGAGAGGACCCTTGCCTTAAGATAAATTCTGACAAATATCCAATACAGCGTGAAATAGAAACATATAAGCGGTTTTAGTTGCATTCCAAATAGGTGCCCTGTTTAAAACGGCAGTGCCTGTATCAAGCTTTCTTTAACCTGGCATTGTCCAGGTGTATTAGACTATAACACCCATCCTCTAGGCCGGCAGGGCTGCAACTAGAAGAGCTTTTTAGTCCAAGGCATCCAAAGACGGCCCTGTAGAGGAAGGGCAGATTGTGCAGTTCATATTTTGTCTTTTAAAAATACCTATTTGATAATAATAATAAAAAAGGTCTAGGTGGAAGCTAACGATCTGTGCATTAACCTACTCATTGTAATGTGTTTATGTAATTAGGCACAGGATCATGTTCTGAAAATGTATATCAAAGAACATAATTAAATTTTTTAAAAAAACCTTTAAAAACTAGGTTTCTTTAAATATTACCTATTCCTATTAATGTGTTTTGGACAGAATCCTCTTTTGTAACAGAAGCATGAATTGAATGTATTCTATATTTTATGAACATAACCGCTGAAATCTATAAATGAATTTCATGTTGAAATCAGGAAGTAATGGCAATCTTTTTTTTTACATCACATATGTCATTAGTATGGTAAACTCTCATCCCTGTACTTTACCAGTTAAAAGTGAGGAGTGCACATTTGCCTGTGTAAGCAAACTGGGAATAGGCTGGAGCACACAATTCCCTGGTGCAAAAGAAAGGTTTAGCAGTAATGGTTTTAATCTGGACTTGTAGAGGATTCAGGAGCATCCATAGATCTGCTCCAGTAATTACCATACCCCAAGTGGCATCGGCAGAGACATTTGCCTAAAAACTTGATGTCTTCATTACACTGTTTACATTTTAATTAGAAACATGAAAATTTACTGATTCATGTGGACCACTGTAGTTTAAGTAGGTTTGTTCTCCAACCAATAAATCATTTAATAATAAAAAAAAGAGCCCTGGAGTCAGCATATGTAGTTTACTGAGAATCATTCATGGGAATAATGTGTTAGCATTATAAGCTGCTTTTAAAATATGTTTTTATTTTACTAGGGGTAAAATTTGCATATAAATTAGAGAATGGCATTTTAAATTGGCCATCATTTTATGCATGATACTACATATATGCAAATTACATGTGTGCATAATATATGCACGTATCCCGGGATGTCGGACTTAAATGTCTGAGGCGAAAGGCTGCAAGCGCACGTTACAAATGAACACTTAGCACAAGCTCTATCGGAATTAAAAGGTGCCCAGTTCCCTTCCCTATTCATTCACACATACCTGGTATAAGTTATCTTCTTTGTTGTTACCTATACAGAGAAATATAAAATGCACACCATGCATATATATTCGATTTCCTCATGACTTTTGCATGTACCTGTCAGCACCAGTGCCCTAAACAACTCCTACTAGGAAAAGCTGGCCTGAGACATTGGTGTCTGTCAGTGTCCATTCCTGAGTCAGCAGCATGTCCACTGCTTAAAATATATGACAGTCATTATCCATCTTTCTCCTCTCCTGATTTTAGAGGATAACCCTTCCCAGTTCCTAAATGTCCCCACAGCTCTATGCATGTTCACATCCCAAGGCAGAACTGGGATGATTCTGAGATACGGAGGATCAATTTGCTGGTAATCCAGAGTGCTGTCCCATTTCACCAGTTTAATTGTACGTTTCCTTATTCTCTATCAACCCCCCTCACAAATTCTGGATACCTCCCCACCACCCATGCCTTCTACTAAATACACATTAAGAAAAGCTAAATAAAAGTATTGCTCCCTCTTCTTATTTCACTCTAGTTGATTTTTGGGATAATATTGAATTTTTGCTTACAGCAATGCCCTCACTTTGTCTTGGCTTACTTTCTGTCTTGCTCCTTTACCTATGAAAGATCAGTTGCAATCACTGGCAGATAACATTAATCACAAATCATGTAGATTCGTGATTTATCTTAATGACTTTTTATAATCTTTGTAAGGAATTTCTCATCTTCATTGTCTTTCCATTTGGATTGGGCAAGGGGGAATGCTTCGTATTGCACATCTTCTAATATTTTAATTCCTGTGGGTATTTTTTTAAGGTACTGGTAGCAAGATAACAGAGTAAAAACTGAATCATTTTAAATCTCTTTTTAAACCACTTTCTAGAAATGCATCTATTTTAAACTAATTATTCCCCCTCCCCCCCCAATAGGTTTTATTTAAGACATTTAATTCAGTGTAAATTATTTAATTTCATTTACAGCAGTGTGGGCTAGCTCTTGAGGCTACACTGATTATTTTAAAGGTTATAACCTAATCTTAAAGTATGTACTGTATGTGAATAAATATTTCCTGTCTGTTGCTGTTAAATGGAACTGAAGCAAGGAAATGAGTGTACATATTTAAAAACAGAAGAAACTAGCCCCCCCCCCCCGCCAATCTCTCCCGTTTTCCCTTCATTTTTGGGGTCTGGAAAATGTGATGCTTTGATTGTAAATGTATTGTTGGCTGTGACTGACTTTTGAGTAAACACGCTGAAGCGCAGGGCAATAAAATGTCTTTTTTCCCTTTCCTTTTCTGTACTGTTGCATTATAAGAGTTTTATGTTGTGAATGAAGCTGGCTGGTTGGCTGATTGCCAGCCATCGATTATGAAATTCTGTAAGCTTATCAGCTCTTTTGCTTTGTTAAAGAAAGCGGGGGGGGGGGAGGGAAGGGGTGGCGGAATGATGACTGCCATGAAGGTTTAAGGTTGCTGGAATAAGAAGCTGTGTAATCAGATTGGAAAATGGTGCTTGTGCTTCTCTGCTTGGCAAAGCAGCTGGCAGTGAACCTGCCGAGATTCTGAGGGACTGCTGAACTGACCACTTTGTTAGCAAATCAGCTTGCCTGGAGAAAGCAGCAGGGTGAAAAACCTCAGCCTTGTGATGGTATGTAATGCCAGAAACACCTCTTATTTTGCCAAATGTATCACCTGACGATTAACTCCTGTTGCAGTGAAGCTGCTTTCTTCTTTAAGACCCTCTTCCTGCTTTAATCTACTTGCCTGCTTCCCACAATAAGGCATCATCCATGAATTGAACCAATCCATTAATTTTATCACCTCTCTGAAACAAACTAATCAGATAGCAAAGAATTGGCCTTCCTGCACTGCTGTAATATTCTTTATGTCATAGGGAGAGAGGGAGGGAGGGAGGGAGGGAGAGGGGAAAGGGAGGGAGGGAGAGAGACTGAGAGACTTTTTAAATCTTTAATTCTTCAAACCCTGGCTTTTCCATGTTGAACCCACAGCTTAAGAATAGATTTGTATAAGAATTGAACAAATCATCATAACAGTAAACACGGTGAATGAGGGATCACATCATCTTCCTCAGAATGGAGAGATTCTCCTGTTTGTTTAGGCATTTATATATGCTGTCAGCCCAAAAGGCTTGGTTAACCGAAGCACTTTTTCTCCTCTTGCCAGTATTTCACTTTTTATTGAACTTTGTTCAGCAAAGTACAAAGCAGGCAGTATTTTTGAAACGTTCTGAAATATAATTCTGCTCCTGAGCAAGTTTTATTAATTGCTTGCTTCAACCTACTTCTTGAAGAACAAAACAGAGGATGAAAATTCAGCATCTTCTTTCTATGTCTTCTATATCTACTTTCACTAATCTGTTTGGGAGTACAAATAATCCTCTACTTACAATAGTTCATTTAGTGACCGTTCAAAGTTACAGTGGCACTGGAAAATGTGACTTATGGCCATTTTTCACACTTACAACTGTTCTAGCATCTCCATGGTCATGTGATCAAAATTAAAATGCTTGGCAACTGGTTCATATTTATGTCGGTGGCAGTGTCCCGGGGTCATGTGATCACTTTCTGCAACTTTCTGACAAGCAAAGTCAACGGGGAAACCAAATTCACTTAACAACCATGTTACCAACTTAACAGCTGCACTGATTCACTTAACAACTGTCACAAGAAAGGTTGTAAAATGGGACAAAATATAGTTAACAAATATCTTGTTTAGCAAACATAATTTTGGGCTCAGTTGTCATAAGTCAAGGACTACCTGTACTCTGACAATGAATTTAAGGAACCCAAATCACTCAGAAAAAAAATGAACCATTGTACCCAGGCCATTTTGAATTGAGAACTCATTAGAAAGGGTGATGTGATTTTTATTTTGGGTAATTTCTATAAGACCCAATGTTACCTTAAAATGACAACAACAATAACAACCACATTTTTTCTTCATTTAATTTTAGGAGCATATTTTTATTTAGGATTAATGAATGATGAAGGGAGGAAGCATGAATCTGAAAAACCCCAAATGGGATAGCCCAAACTTTCATAGGTTTCCTTTTAGGAGATTCTACTGTCAACCTATTGTAGTTCATTTTAATAAGTTTGTGCACTGAAAACCATACCATATTAAAATCAGTAGGGGTTGCACAGCATTAAATACTCAGCCAGTTGTTTCCAAAATTGACTTTTTTTATATTAATTATCTCACTAATATGAATGCTTGCAAAGGCTGTTTGTTACCAGAAAGCAGCCCCAAATATGTGAGGGTGAATGCCACTTCACAGTGCTATTATTTCATGAATGTGAACATTAATAAAATATAAAGTTCTGATCATAAAGATTAACACTGTTTTATCAAAACAACACAATTTTGAGGTTGGGGGGTGGACCTTTTCTGAATATAAAAGATATAAAAGATACTGGATGCTATCGTATCTCATTTTATTAATGATTCCTCTAGGAGAAATTTTAACTTGACAACATAAGCTGCCTTTTCACTTTGCATGAAGAATGGATCAGCTAAACATGTGAAAGCAAAACACAAGTCCAAGCATGTAGACTATATTTATCATTCTCTTAATTTAGGTTTTAAATCCTGCCTATGAAATCCATTGATTTTTTTTTTATTATTATTCCAGTGGGAGATAAGCTTATTTACAACTCCGGAGTCTAAACCTTCTGTTGTATATATACATTTTTGATGGTTGTAGTGACATTATTTTTCCTCAAAGTTGTGTGTGTGTGTGTGTGTGTGTGTGTGTGTCCACATGCTTCAAAATCTACTTTATATTCCTTTAGAGGACAAACGCCATTAGATATGCACTTACTGTACATTGGATTATAAATCTTACCATTTAATGGTAATTCAGTGAGCAGTTATTGCTTCAGCGGCCTTTCACCCTCCCTCTCTCTTTTTTTGTGTCCCATCACACTTGTGAAATAGGGTTACCCTTTACAAGTGTTGCATCCTTACATTCATCTTTTGCATTGAGTAGATGTTCCTAGTGTATCAATGCAAGGGAAGACAAAAATAGAGATAGAAAGGCAGGCATTGGAGTAAATATTGAGGGAGGGGCTGTATGTGTGTCCAGAATATAGGCCTATACTAACTAAGGGAGCTCCGTATTTAACATCAATCTGACCAATTAAATTTTTGCCATAAAGCTACGTTTTCTTTAACCCCTATTCACATCCCATTTCCTTCTAAATGCTGTACAGGCTGGATATGAATGTCCAGAAAGCAGAAAAGGTATCTCTGAGATAATATGCAAGTCTTTTTTTTTTCCCTTTTATGCTTCCTGCTTGCTTATGCTGCTAATACTCTTATCCTTCTAATGTGAAATACTTTTTTTGGGAGAAACAATATGCACATTTGTAAAGAAATTATACAAGGATTCTCCTTTTGAAGATAATGAGTTTTTCCCCCCTTCAGGAACTGCAGGTTACAAGGAACACAAATGAGCTCTAAGTGGAGGGATTTAACGTCCTGCTATAGCATTTAATTTCTTGAGGAAAGGAGTTCAGTTCAAGGTTAGCCTGTTATTGTGGTATTGGCAACTCCTTCTCTCATTTCGGTTCTTCTGCTAGCAGTCCTGTACAAAAGGCAGTCATTTTTATTTAATACGTGGGGAGGTATTAATCACTGCAGTGTTTTCTTCTGAGAAATAATTTTACCAAATTCATTTTTCCCTTCTCGTGACAATAATAGGTGTTTAATTACTCAATAAGAGCAGTTTATAGATTGCATTTTCCCTCTATGTTGGACAAATGGTATTGATTTTGTACTTTGATGCAACATGAAACAGTATTAAACTCAATCAGAATTCTAAAAACGACTAATGTACACTAGTCATGGTAATTGAATTTTCTTTGAGGAAATATGGCAACTCCCTTCCTGCTCTGAAGACAGATAAGAATGAAATGTTACATCCTTTTGGAGAGGAAAAAAAATATTTATAAAGCTTATTTTATTGTGGGTGTGATATGAAAGAGAAAAAAAAAGGAGGCGGCTATATGGATGGAATATTTTGAACTTTATCTAAAAATGCAGTGTAATAATTCTAATGAACGTGGGCTATTCCTATACGAAAACAACCAGGGTTATGAAATCTAAACTCAGATACTAATGAGTCATCTATAATGCTCCTCAATTCCACGTGGCTGTTATAGATAGGGGTTCTAGCATGGTCAAGTATAACATTTTATTTAAGAAAAATAAAATTGACATTGCACATCAAGCTTGACATCAGCCTGTTAAAAAAAACATATGGGAGCTGTCTGGCTCCTGCCTTGTCTCAAGTTTTTATAGCTGATCAAAAGGATGAGGGTTGACCATAAGAATATTGTCCTGCCATCAAACATAGTAACCTGTGCTGTGAGATATAACTCAAATTCACATACTTTTGAGTTTTGTGTTTTTTTATCTTTTGGCATTTGAACAGAGTTGGAATGCCATCTATATATTTTGATTGCTTTCATTGTTTCCTGAAGCAAGGAGAACTGGGAACAGATCCTTGCATGCTGCAGTATCACCTCCTCCCCCACCACACACACACACACACACACTTTTTTTTTTACACTAGCATAGCCTTTGAGGCTTAGTCATCTCTATGAGTGTTTTCACAGTTAAACAATCTACAAATGTTTGGCCTTGCTTTCAGCATCATCTGTTGGCATATTAGCTCGGGAAGAGAGGAACACTATACTTGAACATGCACAATTTAGAATTATCTGTGACATGATGAAAATGTTTAGAACTCTGTTTTTCAGTATAGAACATATATTTATTCTAATCATGCTGTACAAGGGGAATTTCAGTGGAATATTTTTGAATTTATAAAATATAACAATCTTAAATCTTTGTTTTGCAAAAGTACTTCGTTAGACCTTGAAATTTTAGGAAGTATGGAGATATTATTTTTACTCATCTGAAAAAAACCCCAAACTCCAGCATTTGGTATTCTATACTCCAGCTCCCATCTTAATGGAGGTTCGAGGCCTTCCCCTCTCACCTAATGTTTTCATGAAGGAAATGTTCTACAGATAGTTCTCTCTTAGTGAATCTGTTGCTGTTTCTGTGTTCATTTGTTGTTGTTTTTAAAGGATCAAACTATAGGCCATTTTATGTTATTGTAATCATTTCGGCTGCTTTTTATATTTTATTGCATTCCCCTGGCAGAATCCATAGTTCATACTTTCACAAATATGCTGCCATTTAGTATTAAAATGAGCAAAACTGCCCATTTATAACATAAAATATTTTCCTGTATTAAGATTGTATATTTAACTGCTGAGATATTTGCTTCTGGAATAGTGAGGCATGGATTCAATTTGGCTTTTAAAAATCTATCTCCAAATATTTATCTATTACTGAGAATATTGTGTATGTTTGCTAACATTCTGAATATAATTCATTGCTATTTCTTTCATTGATCCTATGTCTGTACAGAACTGCAGTCTTAATTAATCAGCAGTGTGCTTTTCAGAAGATAGTTTTGCACAAGCGATAGATATAATTGGTAGCATTTTTTAATCATATCTGATTTCTTTGGTTTAATTCAGATGTGAAAATGTATCTCTTCAGATATTTGAAACAGAATTCAAGATGTAAGCATTTTTTTTCACTCACGTGCACACATCCACACACATTCACACATGCCTGTATGCACATGAACACATGCATACACACACCGAGTATCTCTCCTATATTTAGACACAATTTTATTGCTTATACCAAATGTGAGAAATTAGCTATATCTTACCTCAGGTTTCTTTTCTTTTTTTAAAATAAACAACCTTATTTGAACGCAGTTTATTTGGGAAAACAATGTATTTGGAATAATGTTAAAATTATGTACGTTCCAGCAGATAAAAAATAGTTGCCTATCCAACCAGCATCCTTTAGTGCATCAAATATGCAGTGTATTCAGCATGGAGAGTCACCTTGGGAAATGTAAAGGGCCACAGCTAATTTGCATATTTTAGTTAATATAATTAACATAATTTGTGCAGGATGTGTGAGAGTGTTGGGGGCTGGGTAATGTTAGCTGCTGCATTCAGTTTCTTCTGCTGCTGATTCATAGTTCTGTTCGCTCTGGTTATAATCTTTTCGGCGACTGCTCATCCCATTTTGAAATGGTTTGCCTTAATCTAAGCAGGATTCTTACTGATTCTCTCCCCCCCACACCCCATAAGAGGAACTATAGTATAAATAGATAGTCCTTGAAAGTGTTGTTTTAATGAGGAATAAAAAGGGCTGGGATTTTATTTCTTTTTCCTGGACTGAAAAGTTTCTACCTATGTAAATATATTTAATTTGGAGTCTTTTTTTAAATAAATAAAATAAATCTTGTCTTACTCTTGCCCCATTCAATAATTACTAAGAGGGAATTGAGAGAAGGATTCCATATCCTTCCTGCGGGTGAACAACTGAGTTGAGAGGTCTGTTCCCTATCTTGGTGGGCTGCTTCCGTAGAAATGTGGGTTCTCCCTATGTTATGACTCACTGGGGGCAGGTGATAATTATTTCCAGCCCCTCGCTTCTCTGGCCATATCATCCAAAGTAAAAATTTGAAGTTTGGCAAGGCAATTTGATATATGGCTTTCCAGATCCTTTCATGTTTTGTTCTCCTGGTTGCAGAATTCAGTAATGCAAGGAATGTTCTTCCCAATGTAGTGTTTAATGTATTAATTTGCAGGCATAGGCTAAGCTGCAGTGTGTGGATACATGCAAGTATGCGGTCTCATAGATGCATGTATGCGGTCTTCTTTTGTTGTTAATTCTATCTGTTAGTTTGTTCTTGTTAGGAAGATCATTTGCTGGCTTTGTCCTATTATATGAAACCTTCCCTACCTTCCTCAGAATCCTGTACTATAGTATATTTAGACTAATGGTTAGTTCAGTCCTGGTTTTAATTACTCTGAAATCCATTTCCTACTTATGACAGTTCACTTTAAAAGCTGCATTCCTTCATTCCAGGAACTTTATTACTCTTTCTCTCAGAGATTGCTATTTCGTCTTGACCACCGATTTTCATCAGTTGCCCAGTTCACCTTTGTCCACACTATCCTTGTGAAATGACCTGCTCCTTTCCTGCTTGTCAATAGCAAATTGCTCCGTCCTCTTGCATCCATGTGGTAGCAACAACAAAGGAATGCAATACTTTTTAGATTTTACATTATTATTACTTTTTTTTTAGAAATTAAACTTTAATGTAGAGACTCCTAATTAGCATTTAATACCTGGTAATTAAGGCACTGGTAGGGGTCAACTATATAAAGCACATCGGTAGAACTGGCACCTGATTAATAGTCTCCCTGATATATAAAAAAAAGTTCAGCACAAAAGAGTGCTCTTCTGGGGTCAGTGCTTTAATAGCTGTGGAAAGTGCAGGTTTTGCTGTAATTCTCTCCTAACAACTGGATCAAAATAATAATTTGTGAGATGGTCATGGCTGACTTTGCCATCCATGATGTCAGGTAAATTATTTTGATGACGTTGGGTTGATGGTTTGGTTTTCTTACTACTTGCCAGCAAAACAGTGAGGTTCCACTTTTCACTGCTTTTGAAGGCAGCTCTTCCAAATGGCACGTCCTTCCTCTTGTGTTTGCTTTTCACAAAAACGAGCTGTACTTTTGGAAGGTAAATTATTTGGGGTGTATAATATCGAAAGCTCATTCGGTGTCATGGCATTGAAGAATGGAGCAAAGAGTTTAAAGAATATTTCACTTGGTCAAACTGATTATCTAGATCATTTCAATAAACTGCATCCTGTTTTAAAAGGGATGCTTGTTTTTGCAGTATGTATTAGATATATAGATGTATTAGATAAATGTGGTAAACACTGATTGAAGCACCTTCCAAATTACATAGACCTTCAGGTCTTAAAACGAATAAGAATACTGCTAGAAAGTTACATCTGTACTCATTTCTGTTCGCTTCAGGTTGGGCCCATGGGGAGCAATACAGTTTTGTCTAGCTCTGAAATTTAAGTGTGGAACAGGATCTAATGATGCTTTCCCTTTTCAGCATGCAACCCTGAGTGCTTTTGTGTTGGACTGTAGTCTTATTTGTGATAAATATTTAAGTGATTTTCTAGAAAGAACTAAAAGATGCAATAATCAGCTTTCCAATTCCACACGTTTAAATAACAACAGTCCTCTTCTGTGTCTGTCCTATAAAATGATCAATTTGAGGAAAGAGGCATCTGCTTTTTGTACATAAATTGGCTATGGCTGTATGACGTGCAGTTGTGCTACATTTGGGGCATCTACCACAAGAGTAACTTATATGTTTCCCTACTATAATATCTGCACATCAGATTTATGCAAATTCTGACCACTGGATCCTCAAAACCGGGGAAGGAAAATTTCTTCCCCAATAAAGATCATCTGAGTATTGGGCTCAATAAAGTTTCATAATTCAGATGCATCTCATAAAATGTTTGGAACATGTTTCCTTTGCAAAGCAATACCAATGGTCTCAATAAATGAAGTAGATTTAACATGTCCTGCATTTTCTATTTCATTCATCTATGACTAAAATATTTTGAACGAATATGGGCACATTTTTAAAAACAAAATAATGAACTCCATAAATACATCTGTTTCTTGAATGCCTTCAGGTTTTCTGTGTGGGAGAGATGAGAAAGATTTATAGTGCTCTGGGTAGAGGTATAAGTCTCAACAAGGTCAGTCAGCGGGGCCTACAGCGAGAGCTGTAGGTCAGCAGGAGCCATAGATTCTTTATCCCTTCTATACATTTTAACACTAATTTTTCAAAACCACTTCAAATGCATATAAACTTTGGATTAGAGCCACTAACCATTTGTAGGTTTTTATACTATCAGTGTTGCACTCCTTTTCTGATGCAGTTTTATTTTCCCAACCAGAACCAGGAAACTGTTTTTATTCCACTATAAAAAAAAATCTGCCCACTTTCCCCCCTATGTGTGACATATAGTAAGTACATAGATACTGTTACATGTGATTCTGATACCGTACAAATTGTACAGTGTTTTGAACAATATTGTAAAGAATGTTGTACAAAACACTGTTAAAATTTATAGGCAAACATAAAGGTTTTGGGCATGAATGCCATATCAGGAGAGGTAGTTCAGACTTATTTAGTTTAGTTTGTTTTTTAGTGGAGTCCTGAAATTCGCCAATTAAAGGCCAATTAAAGTGCAACATATATGCTTCCTGCAATAAAGCATAGGATTTTTTTCTTCTTGAGAGCCAGTATGATATAGTACAGGGGTGTCAAACTCATGTCTTCATGGCAGTGTCACATGACATATCGGGATTCTTTCCCCCTTTGCTAAACCGGGTGGGGGCATGGCCAGTGCATGACACATCCGGCCCATGGGCCGCGAGTTTGACAGCCCTGGTGTAGTAGATAAGATGTTTATTAGGAATAAAGACCCTCATGTTTGGGTTCACTTTCAGCTATGGAAGCTAACTGGGTGACTTTCTCAGCCTGGACTATTTCATAGTGTAGCTTCTATGGGGAAAAATAGGAGGAAGAAGTGCTGTGTTTATCTGTGAAAATATTTTATGAAAAATAGAGTTAAATCAGTCAATCAGCAAAATCAGTGAAATTCATTGATTCAGTTCTGGAAAAGTTCATTTCTAGTTATCATCCACTTTCTTCATTTCAGCAGCATAACCCTTCCTTCCTTCCTTCCTTCCTCCCTCCCTCCCTAGTTGTGAACACTCTTTAACAATCTATTTTAAATTAGCAAATGATGCCATACATGATGTAGCTAAATCATACATTGAAATTTGGTCTCATCTATCTGACAGTCAGTCACATCTTTTGAGCTTTCAGATTTCACAAGCACAATTGGCTTTCATTCTCCCTGGGATCCATGTCCCTGATTATTATCTTCTATATCCCTTCCAGCAAACTATCTTTCCCTCCCTCTGTGGAGCTGATATTCCTTGGGAGAGCATGTCATTATTTGTATTGCTGAAGCTACACAAATATATTCTCTTTGTTTAAAGGAGAATTTGACCAGCAACTCTGTTGAAAATGCTGCATCTTTCGCTTTACTGTTATTTTATTCTAACAAAACCAGAAGAGCTGGAGTTATGCAAAGCTACTGGTGACTTTCTGAATTTCCTCAGGCATGATTTTAATCTCATTTCATTGCCCTTATGGTAATACATTTGCAGCCTTGGCTACGCCTTCCTGGGTTTTTAGACCCTGGTTAAATTTACCCACCTCTCCCCTGGTCCCAAACTAAAAACTACCAATAATTTTGTAAGATAGTTTTTCGGGACTATCAAATGAGAAAGGAGCAAGGGATGGATTTGCAAGTAATGGTCTAGATTGATTCTAGATTAGCCTTTTCAACTGAATTGAAAAGGAAAAATATTGCCAAGAGTTTAAAAAAAAAAATCCCTTCAGAAACTTGTTTGATTTGTGGTACATGACTTGCATTTACGCTAGGCAGTAAAGTACTGCTCATTTAACACAAAAATAGGATTGTTTGTGTCTACTAAGATGTCACCATTTTATTTCAGTAAAACTATTAAATCATCACCTTTTTATAACTTCCTTTTACCCTGGCGTATGGTTAGGGCAAAGGTTCAAACCAATCCTTTTCATGTACATAATCATGCACTGCAATTAATCACAATCTAGTTCTTTAAAAAGGAATCCATTAAGATGTAATATCATCTGAACAATCACCAAGTGCAAAAATTGGATGCATTAAGAGTTTCAGGCTTTTGCTGCATGGAGGTTTTTGTCGTATTTATCTTTCCTTACAAGAGCACTGAATTCAGAGTGGCTTATATGTAAAAACATGAATATAAAAGAAATGGAATGAGTTATTGTTAGTTTATAATACATGTGGTCTTTAACTATGATCTGATGATTTTTCTGAACTAGGACTACAGGTAGTCCTTGACTTATTACCACAATTGAGCCCATAATTTCTATTGCAAAGTGAGAAATTTGTTAAGTGAGTTTTGCCCCCATTTTATGGCTTTTCTTGTTAAGTGAATCACTACAGTTGTTAAATTAGTAGCATGGTTATTAAGTGAATCTGCTTCCCAATTAACTTTGCTTGTCAGAATGTCACAAAAGGGGCTCATATAAGCCTGGGACATTGCAACCGCAAAGCACATGATCACGGGGATTTGGCAGTGGTTGTAACTGTGAAAAATGGCCATAAGCAGTGGTGAAATTCTCTGCGGGTTGCCACCGGTTTGCTGCCCACACATGCACGGTGCGTGCCAAACGCATACTGTGTGCAGACATGCACAGTACACACTAAACGTACACTTCACACAGAAAAAAGAGGTTTAAGAAGTTAAGTAGAACAGTGGAGGGGGGGGGGAGGAAGCTGTGCCATGCAATTTAGATTCGCTAGAAAGCAGGATTTCCTGCTTTCTAGCTAATACAAATCGCGCAGCACAGCTGATCGTCGGAAATACCTGTTGGGATGAACCAGTAGCTTTTTTTTTTTTTACTTTTACTTTTTATTATTATCGGTTCACCCGAACCGGTAGCTTTTATTACTACCAGTTCGTCTGAAGTGATGCGAACCGGTAGCATTTCACCTCTGGTCATAAGTTATTGGTTTCAGTGCCATTGTAATTTTGAAGGGTCACTAAGTGAACTGTTGTAAGTTGAGAACTACCTGTAGTCATTTCAAGAAATTTTGTTGACACATCAAAGAAAAGTTTTAATGATGTATACTGAAAGCATTGTGTTCTCTTTCTCTGACCTACATATATCTGAAGAAAGAAAGTTTTCAGACTATAATAGTCTTATTATAGTATTGGCTATATAACTATATTATCAAGAAAACTGTAAAAAATCCAATTTGGCCTTTTTTAATGCAACTGTTTTAATGCAACTTTACATGTAATTCATGTGCCTGAGAAAATGAAAATATTTAATCTATATGTTTTGTCTTTTTAGTCTGCTTATAATTCCAGACCCAGATCAGTCTGCCTATCTGTGTAAGATTGGCTACCTGTGTAAGGTGATCAGTATGTTTATTGAATAATATGAATTGGGCACTTCGGTAGATCATACATTACAGTAGTCCTCGACTTGCAATCATAATTTCGACCAGAACTTCCATTGCTAAGCAATGTGGCTGTTAAATGAGCCATTCCAAATTCTGTGATCTTTTTGTTGTGATCATTAAGTGAATTCGGCTTTCCCCTTTCAGTTTGCTTGTCAGAAGCCCCCTGGGAAGATTGTGAATGGTGATCATACGATCACCTGGGACACTGCAACTGTCATAAATACATACCGGTTGCCAAGCAACTGAATTTTGATCACATGAGCACAGGGATGTTGTAAATGCGAGGAGCAGTCATAAGCTGCTGTTGTTCAGCATTGTCATAACTTTGAATGGTCATTTAAATGAATGGTCATAAGTCAAGAGCTACCTACGGTACATTAAGGTCTGTAGTGTCCCTAGGTGGATTGGGCATTTATTTTTCTCTTTAATTCAGTGCCAGAAATTCAGGATAATTTAGAATTTCCCTGAAATAGGCATTTTCTGTATTCTAGAATGTACTTTTTTTTTTAAAAAAATACTCAAGTTAGAAAAGGCAGTCAATGGATAAAATTGCCTAGGTCAGTATCTGAAGAGGGTTAGACAGTCTCCCTGTTCCCAATTTTTTTTCCACTCACTGTGCTTCTTACCATCCTACATTCAATGGGAGAGTTGGTCGGTGACAAACTCTTTCCACATTGGTAAAATCATCACTGTGGTCGAAAAACCCTGACTAAAGAGCAGAGGTGGGATTGACATACTGTAGCAACTGGTTCGTGCAGCACCAGAAATATGAGTGCATGCGCACGCTTGCGCACACGGCACCACAAAATACAGCAATTCGTGCAACATTGAACAACACGGCAATTTCCTCGTGCACGCCATCTGTGCATATGTGTAGCATTAAAAACACAGCAATATTACACGTGATTGCACCCGGTGGATGGGGCCGGCCCACCTGCAAGTCACCACTACTGGTTCGCCCGAACTGGTCCAAAGCGGCTGAGTACCACCTCTGCTAAAGAGGGTGCCAAATGGTGCAGGAACACTAGAACATCCTTTCTCAGTAAAAATACATCCTCGCTTGTTCCTTGTTCAGATGTTTTGCCTGAAAGGGCATCTGGGGTTTTTCACTAGAAATTATTAAGATGCAGACATCCCAAAAGTGTTTCAGAAATTGCAACTGGACTTCCTTTGTTTTTCCATGAAGACGTTTTCATGGAGAAGCTGAAGACGTGTCTCATCCAAGAAGCTTCTTCAGTTCCAAAAAAGCACCTTTGGGACAACCATGACTAAGATCTCCATAGATTTTAAGATGCAGACAGGATTCTTTATTAATATATTAGGTATGTGGGGCTCAATCTGGATACTCTTGCGCTTAGGGTCGATGCTCTGCCAATAAAAAGGTGGCACACCAGCAGGGCAGATTCATCGTTGTTTTTAGAATAGACCTGTTAAAATCAATGTGACTAAATTTAGTCTTACTGAGCTTCAATTGATGTGCTTGACTTAGTCTGGATACAATCCTGTGACTAAATACTGCATGCTTAAGGTTTTGGTCAAGACCTGGAAATGCTGTTTGATTATTAGCCTGCTGGGTATTTTTATTCACCCTGATTAATGTTTGAAAATTCATTTGCCTCAAACGTGTCTGGCTGTTAGAACA
Organism: Masticophis lateralis; assembly: GCA_030761175.1. NCBI lineage: Eukaryota > Metazoa > Chordata > Lepidosauria > Squamata > Colubridae > Masticophis > Masticophis lateralis. The sequence goes on from JAUDYJ010000001.1 coordinate 207,969,942, forward strand.
CTACATTTCCATATTAAATGCATTGCAACAGGGAAATGTAATTCTCTAGGCGTCAGAATACTCGGCAGAGATTTTCAGATGCTTAAGTTATATCTAGCACCTGAGATACTGTGACATACATGATAATCCATTGGTTGAAGGGATTCTTGTTGACCTACACATGCTTAGAAATACAGTTAATATATGAAGCCATCAAATAATATCTTAAGGAAATCATTTATACTGCAGCTTAGTAGTACTTGCTGGGGAAATTTTTGCTCCAATCCAGTAGAGCATAGATTTTTCAGGACTGAATTCAGGATTGAATTTGGTCCTTCAATCTAATTTTGAGTTTTGTACCCTCATAGTAGTTCCTTCTGTTTTCCTCCAAGGCTGGCATAAATTCATACAAATGTTTCTATCCTAACATTGACTAATCAGAGAGTGTAATGTTAGATTGCTTGGAGACATAAAGAAAATAGACATCTGGCAATGCCAGCTGACATCTGTCTCAATCACTTTAAAAGGCAGATGTAGCCTAGCAGTTGAAATTGGGGACTTAACTTTCCGATTTACAGTTATAACACATTTCCATTGTAATTCTTCCAAAAGGTATTAATATTCTGTCATTTTTATCTGTAGAAGCAATATGTATATAACTTTTTAAATGATTGAAACTAATTGAAATCAGTAGGCTACGGTACCCAAAATCATGATCTGTGGCTCACATAGTTGGATCGTAATTATTAGAGAGAACGCAGATTTCTGAGTTCCACTGACAGGAAGTAGACAGGAACTCCTCGACTTATGATTGGTTGCTTAATGACCATTCAAAATGACAGTGCCTCCTTCAGATATTTGTGGCCCATTTTCAGAGTTATGACAGCTGCAACCTCCTCCTGCAGTCATGTGATCACATTTATGGCACTTGGGGACCAGCCCTTCTATTCTATTCTATTCTATTCTATTCTATTCTATTCTATTCTATTCTATTCTATTCTATTCTATTCTATTCTATTCTATTCTATTCTATTCTATTCTATTCTATTCTATTCTATTCTATTCTATTCTATTCTATTCTATTCTATTCCACCTTTCTTCCGAAGGACTCAGGGCGGTGTACAGTCAGAATAAAAACAGAAAAACATACAAACATCATAAATTAAAAATTTAAAATTATTAAAATTATTAAACAATTTTGGCCCAGTTTGATTAAAAACCCAAAAATTAAAATTCCAGATTAAAATTCATTTACATAGTCAGCCCCGCCTGTCGGAACAGCAGGGTCTTGAGGGCCCAGCAAAAAACACGGGAGGTTGAAGATCTTATGTATCTCCGGGGGCAGTTCATTCTAAAGGTCAGGAGCTCTCACAGAGAAGGCTCTCTCCCTGGGTGTCGCCAGTCAACATAATTTGGCCGACGGAACCCTGAGGAGTCCCTCTCTGTGGGAGCGAACTGGCCAGTGGGAGGCTGTCGGTGGCAGAAGGCGGTCTTGTAGATACCCAGGTCCTAAGCCATGGAACGCTTTAAAGGTGGTAACCAGCACCCTGAATCTCACCCAGAAGACCATTGGGAGCCAGTGCAGCTCGCACAGGAGAGGTGTTACATAATCACCCGTGTGGCTGCATTCTGGACCAGTTGGAGCCTCCAAGTGCTCTTCAAGAGGAGCCCCATGTAGAGAGCATTATAGTATGGGAGATGGGAGGTGACAACGGCATGAGTGACTGTGCGTAGGATGATCTCGCCCAGCGGCTTCACATAAATGTTTAACAGAAGGGGCAAGAAGACCGACCCTTGTGGCACCCCACAAACAAGGTGCCTCGAGGTCAACCTCTGTCCCTCTGCCAACACAAACTGCGAACGGTCGGAGAGGAAGGAGGAGAACCACCGCGGCATGGTGCCCCCTATTCCTAATCCCCTCAACCTCTGCAGCATGATACTATGGTCGATGGTATCAAAAGCTGCTGAGAGGTCTAATAGGACCAGGACAGAGGAGCAACCCTGTAATACCTGACAGGTATTACAGAGACCTGGTTGGGCCAAAAGGGGGGGGGGTTCCCCTCGTAGAGATGTGCCCGCCAGATTTCCACGGATTTCATCAGCCAAGGGCCCAGGGTAGGGGTGGGGGGTTGGTGGTCGTTATAAAGGAAAGTCTTGATCCAAGGGAGGCCACTGTACCTCAGATAGCTGGATGTGAGTCTTTCCTGGTGAAGTGGGGCCATGGTGTGCAGGTGGCTTGCTGATCACGTACCTGGCTCCCTGCCACGTGACAGCAGCCCTGCCCGAGCTTCTCAACGTTATTGCCGGGGTGGCTTTACCCCCAGGCTTTTGGTCATGGGGGATTTCAACCTGCCGTCTGTCGGTGAGACGTCTGGGTTGGCTTGGGAGTTTATGGCTTCCATGATAGCCATGAACTTGACACAACTAATTCTTGGCCCTACTCACGCAGGAGGACATACTCTGGACTTGGTTTTTGTCTCTGGTCAGTGGTTGAATGGCCTAGAAGTTGGGGATATAGTCATTGAACCCCTGTCATGGTCAGACCATCCTCTCCTGAGGCTAGACTTTCTGACCACCGAACCCCACCCCAGGGAGGCGGAACCGACTAGGTGGTTCCGCCCCAGGCTCCTGATGGATCCTGATAGGTTCCAGAGGGAGCTTGGGCCAGTGCCTGAAATTCTGGCTCACGATTCGGCCAAGGACCTGGTGGCCGTCTGGGATAGGATGGCCGCCAGCGCCCTGGACCAAGTTGTGCCTTTGCGGCCTCTGATCTGGCGCCAAATCTGCCCGGCTCCTTGGTTCTCTGAGGAGTTGAGGGAGATGAAGCGCCGGAAAAGATGCCTAGAAAGTGGTTGGTGGGCGAGTCGATCTGAATCCGACCGAACACTAGTTAGGTCCCATGTTAGGACCTATTTAGTGGCGATAAAAGTGGCAAAGTGTAATTACTTTTCTGCTCTTATTACATCGGCAGATAATCGCCCAGCCGCCTTGTTTAGAGTGACCCGCTCCCTCCTACATCAGGGAGCGCGGGAGGACCTCTTGCAAGGGCAGGCTGAGGATTTTGCACAGTATCTGCACGATAAAATCGCTCAGATTCGGGAAGGCTTGGACTCTGACTGGGTAGATTCCGGCGAGGTGACTGAGGCCCGTGTTGAGAACGTTATCTGGGAGGAATTCGATCCTGTGACTTCTGAGGACGTGGACAGGATTCTGGGGAGGTTAAACGCAACCACATGTTTATTGGACCGGTGTCCTTCCTGGCTGGTACTGGCCACTCGGGAAGTTACACGAGGCTGGCTCCAGAGGATTATAAATGCTTCTTTGAGCAAGTGTTTCTTGCTTGCTGCCTTGAAAGAGGCGGTGGTGAGGTTCCTCCTCAAGAAGCCTTCTCTGGACCCAGCTGTTTTGGCAAATTACCATCCTGTCTCCAACCTTCACTTCATTGCGAAGGTTGTTGAGAGTGTGGTTTCGCGACAGCTCCCATAGTACCTGGATGAAACCGTCTATCTAGATCCATGCCAGTCCGGCTTCAGACCTGGGTACAGCACGGAGACGGCATTGGTCGCATTGGTGGATGATCTCTGGAGGGCTCGGGACAGGGGTTGCTCCTCTGTCCTGGTCCTATTAGATCTCTCAGCGGCTTTTGATACCATCGACCATGGTATCATGCTGCATCGGTTGGCGGGCTTGGGGGTGGGAGGCACCGTGTTGCGGTGGGTCTCCTATCTCTCTGACCGGTTGCAGTCTGTGTTGGCAGGGGGGCAGAGGTCGACCTCGAGGCGCCTCGTTTGCAGGGTGCCGCAAGGGTCGGTCCTCTCACTGCTCCTGTTCAACATTTATGTGAAGCCGCTGGGCGAGATCATCCATGGTTTTGGGGTGCGTTGCCAACTGTACGCTGACGATACTCAGCTGTACATCTCCACCCCTGACCACCCCAATGATGCCCTCGAAGTGATGCCCCAGTGCCTTGAAGCCGTGCGGGTCTGGATGGGGAGGAACAGGCTTCATCTCAACCCTTCCAAGACTGAGTGGCTGTGGATGCCGGCGTCCCGGTATAGCCAGCTGGTGCCATCGCTGGCTATTGGGGGTGAGTCATTGGCCCCCACAGAGGGGGCTCGCAACTTGGGTGTCCTCCTGGACTCATGGCTGTCCTTGGAAGGGCATATGGCAGCCGTGGCCAGGGGGACCTTCTATCAGGTTCGCCTGATGAGCCAGTTGCGCCCCTTTCTGGATCGGGACTTCTTATGCACAGTCACCCATGCACTCCTCACGTCTCGCCTGGACTACTGTAAGACTCTCTACATGGGACTCCCCTTGGGGTGCACCCAGAGGCTCCAACTGGTCCAGAATGCGGCCGCGCGGGTGATTATGGGAGCGACAGGGTGCTCCCACGTAACACCTCTCCTGCGTGAGCTGCACTGGCTCCCAGTGGTCTTCCGGGTGCGCTTCAAGGTGTTGGTTCTCACCTTTAAAGCGCTCCATGGCATAGGGCCGGGTTATTTGCGAGACCGCCTGCTGCTACCGATAACCTCCTACCGGCCAATGAGCTTGCACAGAGAGGGCCTCCTAAGGGTGCCATCATCCAAGCAATGTCAGCTGGCGGCCCCCAGGAGGAGAGCCTTCTCTGTGGGGGCACCCACCTGTGGAATGAGCTACCTCCTGGAATTCGATTGATCCCGGACCTCCATGCTTTCTGAAAGGCCCTGAAGACTCACTTATTTCAACAAGCCAGCCTAGTTTAATTTGCATTTAAATGGGGTTGTTAAATTCTTGATATTCTTGATTTTTGGGTTTTAAATTGGGTATTTTAATTTGTAGATTTGAGATTTTTAATTGAAACACCAATGATTTAATTTAATTTATTTTAATATTTGTACTATATGTGTTTTAATTTGGCTGTTCACCGCCCTGAGTCCCTCTGGGGAGAAGGGCGGTATATAAGTTGAAATAATAAATAAATAAATAAATAAACCCCTGTCCCGAGCCCTCCAGATATCATCAACCAATGCGACCAATGCTTTTTCTGTGCTATATCCCGGCCTGAAGCCCAACTGGTATGGATCCAGATAGACTGTTTATGGCTGTTTACAGTATGTTGTGGTCATGTGACTGATTTCCAACATTTTTTTTTGCTGGTTCCTATGTTTACTTTTTGTTTCTGGCCAAAAATGCCCATTGGGGAAAATTGATCCGCTGCCAAATGACTGCTGCCAAAACGTTGAAAAATCAGATCTGGTCACATGATGCTTTGACTTAAAACTGTAATGTTTTATGACCATAATTTCAGGCTGAATTACAGTCACAAGTCAAGGACTACTGCGTGTTTTCCCGAAAATAAGCCCTCCCCTGAAAATAAGCCCTACCCCAAAATCCCCCCCGAAAATAAGCCCTCCTCGAAAATATTTAAATGCCTGCGCAGCCAGTCCCCGCCATGAGGACCCAGTTTGTGGGGGCAAGCTGACTTTGTATAAAAAAGAACACCGCCTGGGGGGTGGGGCAAAAGCCCTACTAAGCAGGTATATACAAAAATATGAAGGCTATTGCTTAACGCATTGTAAGCCGCCCTGAGTCTCCGGAGAAGGGTGGCATATAAATCGAACCAAATAAATAAATAAATAAATAATAAATAAATAAATAAATAAATAAATAATAAATTCCGTCTAGTTAGGGTTAGGGAGACAGAGCTGGAAATCAGGTAAGACAGCAAGAGGATCCCCGTCTTGCTCCACGCACCCCAAATAATAAGACCTCCCCGAAAATAAGGCCAAGCGCTTATTTTGGGGTTCAAAAATATAAGACAGGGTTTTATTTTTAGAGAAACACGGTACTACTCACTGATTCTTTTGCCAGTGGTGCTTCATCTAGATTGTGGTATCATCATCATCATCATGTTCTGTGTAGAGCAAATTGGGCAGCAAGTGGTTTCCACCAATTTCGATCATTTGCAACATCTTTGGCATCATCCCAAGAGACATTAATAACTTTTAAGATCTTCTTTAAATGTTTGGCGCCAAGTTTTCCAAGGTCCACCTCGTTCATAAGAGCCGTGGTGGCACAGTGGTTAGAATGCAGTTCGGCAGTTCGATTCTCAACAGCTCAAGGTTGATTCAGCCTTCCATCCTTCCAAGGTGGGTAAAATGAGGACCCAGATTGTTGGGGGCAATAGGCTGACTCGATAAACCACTTAAAGAGGGCTGCAAAGCGCTGTGAAGTGGTATACAAGTTTAAATGCTATTGCTATATAAAGAGGGATTTGAAAGGCAAGGAAGAGACTGCCCTGGAGGACCCCAATATGTCTGTCCTAGTGAATATGCACGAAACACACTAACAACAGACTTTAGGTAAAAAGTTGTATGACAGTAAAGAGATTGGAATGAGTTCTTAATTTGGATTTATCCATGTTGACTGGGACATTTTATTCTGGGATCACATTTCCAGGACTGTAAAAATGGGAATTAAAGTAGCTGGGCATGTTTTGTAAGTTGAAATAAGAATGAACCATAGATTGTAATTTTTTTCATAGTGTATCATGATATGGATATAATTAACTGATTTTTAAAAGAGCTCCCAAATCATTACTGCCTCAAAACAACGAAAGGATAGTTCCGTATATTTGGAAATGGAAAGCTGAAGGAGTTTAGAAACATAAATTAAAGAAAAAGTGCAACACATAAAGAAAAAGCAAACAATTTTAAATATTATTGTCATCCTTTCAAGAAACTTCTAAAGATCCATTTGTCTACCTAAAGTTTTTGCTAAATTCTTCTGTCCAGGGATCTGGTTACAACTGGAATTTAGCAATTAAAAGAACATGTAACACTTCTACTCTGATTATTTTAATACTGATTTTAATAATGTTTTAATTCTTTTATCGTATTTAATCTGCCTTAGAACAGTTTACCTCTAAAGGTGACTTAGAAATACTTTAAATAATAATCATCACAAAAATATGCCCCGTTTTTAATGGTTTATTTTGGAATTATACGTTTTTTTAATGTGCTGAAACTAAACAAAACGAGAAATACTTGCATTGCATGCTCATGCAAATTAGAGATTAATGCATTTAACCTTGTTTCCCATGTTTCGTTTATTAGCAGACTTGTTTTTTTTTAAACACAATTATAAGAAATGCTAAAATTAGCCATGCATTTATTTTGCTAAAAAAGAAAAAGAAAAAAAACCTGAAACTATATAACCTAAATTCTAGAAATAAAAAGAGAGTCAAATAATAACTTGAGTAGCTTTTCAGGGACCTTATTCAACCTTGGAAGGCATAATTATGTTGGTGCTTTTAGTGCGGGGCAAAGAAAAAACATAAAATTAAAGCATGAAAGAATATGTCTACTTTGAGCATAAGAATCGGATAATTGGTATGGGATTTTATTACCATTCTATTATATAAAGATGCAGATTTTTCCATTCAAATATAACTTTTTCAGTCTATTAACTTATATTCTTGGTAGCATGAGTTTGGTTGAAGAGGTTAAGAAGTATTTGAAGCTTTAACACGGTCTCTAGATATCTTTGGCGTGCAATTTCAGCACTGTATTTTATTCTGCTTAGCTGAGCTCTTTAGTCACTCTGTACCTTCAGATCCTTTTACACACACAAACCTTCACTTAACTAGCTGCTTTACCATCAAGTTGTCATGTGGTGTTTTATTTCCCCTTTCCAAAGCAGTGGATTGATTAGAATCTTGATGACTTTCTGCTTGCTTATTCCTGCCAAAGTGTTACATAGAAGTGATGAGGAATTTGGAAAGCTGAATTAGAGCGTGTCTTAATCAGTTATACTATTTCCTCTGCGATTGGCAGTAGATTTCTGGATCTCAGAAGGAGTTTTCAGGCATCAACTGCTTCTTGATCATTTCAACTGGAGTTGTCAGATTCTGAATATTTCATGCAGTGAACATGTGCCGTAACTTCTGGCATGCCCCCTCCCTCCAAAGATCCTTGAGAAGTTCTTGGTGCACTAAGAAAGAGTGACCACTATGCATGTAATCTCTTTTATGACCAAGGTTATCTCTCTTGGTCTGTTTAACCTGGTGTTCCACTTGAATTTAGGTTTCAGTGCTCTGAATTCCCAAGGATACTGAAATTATAGAAATTTATAATCAGTGCTTTTAACTGATGAAGAGTGCTAGGTTAGAGTTTGTGTGCAAGTGTAGCATTCAAAGACTAAAGGTAAAGGTTCCCCTTGCACATATGTGCTAATCATTCCTGACCCCAGGGGGCGGTGCTCATCTCTGTTTCAAAGCTGAAGAGCCAGCACTGTTCGAAGACGTCTCTGTGGTCATGTGGCCGGTATGACTAAACCAGGGGTGGGCTCTAAATTTTTTTACTACCGGTTCTGTGGGGCGTGGCTTATTTTGTGGGTGTGGCTAGCTGGTCATGTGACCAGATGGCTATGTGTATAGGGACTACTAAGAAGGCTGAAAAAAGTCATTTCTGACAGGTCCTCGCACTTATGACTGGTTCTCACACTTACAACCATCCTCACATTTATGCCCGTGCAGCATTCTTAACAACCATGTCACTCATTTCACAACTGCTTCTCTTCACCATGGTGATAAGATAGGGCAAAAAACATAAAATGTGAGGACAGTCGTAAGTTCGAGGACTGGTCAAAAGTGTGAGAACCAGTCAAAAATAACTTTTTCAGCCCTCTGAGTAGTCCATATGCACAAAAGGACACCCAGAGGGCTGAAAAAAGTGATTTCTGACAGGTCCTCACACTTTTGACCAGTCTTCACACTTATGACTGGTCATCATTTATGCCCATTGCAGCATTCTTCATAACGGTGTCACTCATTTCACAACTGCTTCTCTTCACTATGGTGACAAGATAGGGCAAAAACGTAAAATGTGAGGACAGTCGTAAGTTCGAGGACTGATCAAAAGTGCAAGGACCAGTCAAAAATAACTTTTTCAGCCCTCTGAGTAGTCCATATTCATAAAAGGATACAGCAATAGAGAGGGATGAAGGAAGGGAAGGGAAATTAGAGTAGGAGTGAGGGTAAGAGAGGGAGGAAGAGAGGAGGAGAAGGAGAAAGGAAGAGGAAGTAGGAGGAGAAGAAGGGGGGGAAGAGAAAGTAAGAAGGAAAGAAAAGAGAGAGGTGGTAGGTTTGAGGAGAAAGATTGCTGTACAATAAAAAAGATGAAAGGGAAGAAAGCCAACCCCAAACAAATATAAATATATTAAGATAAAGAATGAATTGTTAAACTTTAAAGAATAAAAGAGAAAAAATATGAATAAATAGCAATAATTAGAAACACACATACAAACATACAATGTATTTTCTTTGAACAGAGTATTTGGCTGGTTCACAAATTTAAACAGTGTTTAGTCATTTCAATTAAATTTACAATTACTATATTTCCTTTTTGCCATATTTATTCCTCATCTATTTTTTAAAAAAACCAATATTACCCTTCATCCTCATCCTCATACCCCTTCCCATTGTCATCTATTTTTATATCCATCCCCACATTGGTTAGTTATGTAATATTACAGTTGTTTAATACAAATTCAACATTTTAATATAAATCAATTAGTTATATAACTATCTTTTTTGTATATTAATCAATATGAACATGAATATTCCAATTATTTCTATGCAATCCAATTTCTTACAAATCAATTAATTATATTTACCAATAATAACAAACCAAATAATTTCCCCCATATATTCCTCCAAACCACAACTTAACCATTTCTGCTTTCTACAGAAATAGTATCTCAATTATTACAATTCCCTAGTTAAATAGAGCTTTTTTTCTTTTGTGTTTTAAAATCTTGAACTCTCCTCTTTTGCCCTAAATTTCCCATGGTTTGCAGTTTTGCACCTACCTTTTTTGGTGTGGAAAAAGAAAAAGAAATCTCTCTCTGCCTCATTTTGTCACGTTGCAGCAAAGACCCTGCTTTACTTTCAGTTTCGCCTTTTCAGCATAGCTAGGGGGAAAAAAACTGCTCCAGCACTGTTTGAACCTAGCAAAAGACCCCTGCGCAAAACAGCTGAGAGCAAATCAGCTGAGAGTTGGGAGGCTGATCTAATCAACTTGTGGTAATTAACCTATGCTGAAGCTGAAAGGGGCTGTTTTTTCTATTTTTGTAGGCACTGGTCTACTCATTTGTTTTCTTTTAACACTGATCAGCTGTAGGGTGACCCTTTGAAGCCCCGGGGCAAGAGTTTAAACAGTTTTTTCCCTCTAGCCATCAGCTGGGACTCAGGAGGCAGGAATAGATTGGGAGTGGGCGGGGTAAGCGACCGGAGACCGGACGGGAACTGGTTCGGGGGCATGGCCAGCCAATCTTATTACCGGTTCTCAGAACTATTAATTTTTTTTTACTACTGGTTCTTGCGATCCGGTGCGAACCAGGAGCAACCCACCACTGGACTAAACGCCAAAGGCGCACAGAATGCTGTTACTTCCCACCTTCCCAAACTTCAAAGAGTATGGATAGGCAATCAGATACACTTTTAAAACAGTGGACAACAATGCATGGCACAGATAGAGTTACTTCATTAGTCGAGTAGTGTAGGTAGGAATATACATCCCCGTTCGTTTTATTACGGCTACTGTCATGCTGATAGTTTGTGCATCGCTGCTTCCAAAGCAAATTAGTCTCAAAACAGAATGGCGTGGAAATCAGATAGGTGAAAAATGAGTACATATTAGCAACTAGACGTAGTGATATTGGAGCACTGAGAGAGTCACAGTGACAAGTATTCTGGAAGTGTTTGGCTGACTCAAAAAGAAGGTGAGCTATGTTGTGATTGTGGAAAGGATAATTCTTAGACAAAGTGATATTGCTTTAAACCTAATTGATGGGAATGATAATCCCTTCATAACAGAATCAGTTCACTTTGCATGCAGTCATTTTAAATATTAGCTTTGAGTACTCTTTGAGAAACTAGCTTCCATATGGCAATGGTTTTTCACCCATATGCACAGTTCTGTAATTTCAAATGAACTTTGTCTGTTGCTTTCTTTGTTAAAAGCTAAGGCAGCAACACATGGAAACACAAAAGAAAGGCGTCTATTCCTCCTTTCCTGGATGCCACTCTCTCCACCTCGTTCTGCCACTCCAAGTCTTTGACACTACTAGGAATTACCAAAAAGGGGTAACTGAGTTCCAGGATTTTCTACAAGAAGCAGTTAGTAGTTTACAGTAAAGCCATAGAGGACATGATGAAAGCCCAGGCCTCACAAGTAGCTCGCTTCAAAATATACGCTCTCCACTTCCGGTCCTCATGCCCACTGCCTGTTCATTCCTGTTTGCAAACCTGCTTGCAATCCTTGATCAGCAGTCACGGGACTAGCGATCCTGATGCGTTGACAGCACAACCCATTGCCTCTGAAGGTCAAGGAATCTCTGTCCGTTGAGGTTCAAAACTGAAGCTGGATGGCTGCAGTAAGTCAGGGGTCCGGCTGGCTGAGGAATTCTGGGAACTGAAGTCCATAAGTTTTAAAGTTGCCAGGTTTGGAGACACACTGATGTGACTCTGACTCCCGAGCCTGTCCTCATGGAGAAAGAGGACTCAGAAGATGAGGGAGAGGAACTGACAAGGCCTCCCTCTCTAGGATCCTCCTCTCTGGCAATGCCTCAGGTTCCATCCGAAGGCCAGGAGGAAGGCATTTCGGAGCACCGAAGAGAGTGATAATGATGAATCCTGGCTTGATCCCAAGGCAGCGTTGGAGGGAGAAGCGTGCGCAGCAAAGGAAGAGGCATGGGAGGGCCAGGGATTGAGCTGAGTCACTGAGCCACACCCCACAAGGGATAAAAGGGGGCGTGATTGCTCGGCAAGCTTTGTGACGGACAAAAGTTTAAACCGAGTCACATCGTGAATCCTGCACTTCGGCTCAGATATCTTTTGGACTAAACTCTTGTGGATAATTTGTCGCTTTGGAAACAGACTGCAGATAAGGCCTCTCCTGCTTTTTGGGAGTACTAATTGGGCTTGGCAGGCATTTTACAGTTAGCTGCCAGAACTCTCGTCTGCCAGGAATTCTGGTCTGTTTATACAATAAATTATTGGCAGGCGTGTTTGATATTGCATTTGTCTGTGTGAGGACAGGGGACAGAACACACACACAGACACACACAGACACACACCCTGCAGTAAGTAGTGCATTTCATGCTTGAGGTGGGATGAGGATTCGTTGTTGCTTGAGATCTCTTCCAACTCTTTGATTGCAACAGCTGATTTGCAGTTCTTGCCCAAGCCAATTTGTTCCCTAAACTAAGGAACTGTTCTGCCCCAGCTACGGACTCCAAAGAACGCAGCACACACAAAAGTCCGTTCAAACCTTAGTCTACTAAATAAACCAGTCTTTTACAACAACGGTGTTAATTAACTGCATTAACAGCCACCAAGAATTAAAAGAATAATACCTGAAAGCCTACTGTGGTTGGCAGAATGCCAAGAAGCAATTTGCAGGAAGCTGATAAGATAAGCAAGACAAGACAGGAGGATATGTGAATGAAGTTGTTCCCTGCAAATTGCTTCAGTTGGCGTTCCTCCTAAAATAGGCTAAGGGAGTGGCCAATTAGCCCCAATCCTTACTCTCGAGGAGACCTCCTCCTGAGGAGCCACTCCTGCCTTTTGGCAGTTCTGCGTGCCCGTGCATTGAGAAGAGGCTCCTCCTCTTCGTCCTCTTCACTTAAGGGGGCTTCTGGAGGTTCTGAAGGCCCTGGCTGAATCCCTGCCTCTGGCACCACATCTTCTTCTGCTTCCTTATTGTCTGACTTGAGTGCCAGCTGCACAGGCTGCTAGCGCAGCACTACACCAGCCTCCTCGCTTTCGGAATCAGCTACTAGCTGCACAGGCCGCTGATGGGCCACAACAGGAACACGCAAACAGCAAACTAGGTTTTCACATATTTCAGTACAGGCAGTTCTTGATGTAACAGTAACGGAGTTGGAAGGGACCTTGGAAGTCAACTAGCCCAACGCTCATGTAGGAGACCTATACTAGGGATTCGAACCACCAAACTGCCGACCTTTCTGTCCTTGACTTACAACAGTTCATTTAGTAAGCATTTGAAGTTGCAACCGGCCTGAAAAATGTGACTTATGACATTGTTGCAGCATCCTCATGGTCATGTGATTTACATCCGGATGCTTGACAACTGACTTACATTTATGACTGTTGCAGTATCCCAGAGTCATGTGATCTCCCAGAGTCATGTGACAAGCAAAGGCAATGGAGAAACTAGATTCACTTAACCTCGGTGTTACTAATTTGAGAACTGCAGTGATTCAGTTAACAAATGTGGCCAGAAAAGTCGTAAAATGGGGCAAAACTTACTTAACAATTCTCTCACTGAACAACATAAATTTTGGGCTGCATTGTGGTCATAAGTTAAGGACTAACTGTACTAGCATCAAGATTTCATTTTGGGGGTTCTTGACACCCACAGACTACTCTATGGCATATATTGCAGATTGCCTGTCATATACAACTTGTCCCTTCTCTTCAGTTCCTCTTTATCTTCTCCCTGGGACACTCAATTGATTCTCAACCCTGCCATTTTACAGTTCTTTTACTGATGCCTTCATCCTCCAGGATCATGTTTTGTCTTTATCATTTTGTTGCATTTTAAACAATGCAATACATCTTGCTGTTGTGGCAAAAACGCCACATCCGTGTTAAACTAAGCTAAGGGCCAAACGGGCTCAAGAATGTTCAGTCAAACTGAACCAAAGGAGGACCATTCCTCACTCCATGGTGGTAGTTCATCAATTTAGCTATTTGGCCTATCAAGAATGCAACTTTTGGAGGAGGATGGGGAGATGCAACATGACTTTGTAGGCATCCTATTGTTTGCATTGACACTCCTGTGTTTTATGTAGTCTGGGGAGTTCCAAGGAAAGCTGAGCTCACCCTGACTCAAGCTCACCCTTTCAGTACCGATGCCCTTGCAAGGATCAAGTGGATGTAGCAGACTCAGCAGCATGTACAGTGTATGCATGATTTATTTCAGTGGGTCTTTGCAGATTTAAAAATTGTGTTTGCCTTCCTGGCTCACCATTTTTCCAGTCTAAAGATCATAGGTTTTATTTGATTATATTTTGGTACTCTGTTAAAGTCGACTGGGTCACCTTGCACTGCACATCATCTGCTCATTTCTTTTAACATGTTCATTTTGCTCCCCTGTGAAAAGTTAATGCTATCTTTTATCTTTCATTGACTGGATGTCAAAGAATGTAACATTAATAGACGTCAGGCACCTCTAATATTGTTTCGTGAATGCTCTTTATAAAAACATACGCACAGTCCCCAAAGAACGTAAAAATCCACAAGGTAGTAGTAATCTGGGCAGATAATTCTTATTTTGTGCAAACAATATTAGCTTCGTGCAATGTAAATATCATCTGGACTAGGCCATCAATTACTTGCCTCCCTTCCCTCGCACCAAAATATGTATCCGTAAATAAAAGAACTTGAAGCCACACACTGAATTGTAGTGATTTGGTATTTGTTTCATTGACATAACAGTTTCTGTTCATCCTTGGAGTTTCTCTATCCATAATAGATTTCCATCTTATTTTATTAAGGAGATCTTTTCTTAAGTATGTATGCACAGGTGCATGGGTGTATAAAGTCAATGAACAGAAATGAATTCTACTGAACCTGAGCACCCAGACCTTTTAGGATTGCACCCACTGAAATCCAATTGATAGTAATCAATGTCATGGATTACTATCAGGAATTGGTCTAATATACAGAGTTTTTTTCCCTCTATTGTTTATTTGACTGGTTTATAGTTACAGCCTTCCAACCCATAAAGTGACTCTGGGTGGCTTACAGTTAGTTAGGACCATAAAAACAAAGCAGCTAGAGCTACATCTCATAAACACCAGAACAGAGGGAGAAAAAAAAAAAAGAAATAATCAAGGCCACTCATTGCATATTTTATTCAAGAGCTTTCAGCCTGGCTAGGTTCATTCCATGCTTTGGTCCAATGCCTCGAGGAAGAACCAGGCTGGCAGGTTCAGGGCCATCTAAACCTTGGGTTGAATGCAATTTTATACAGCAGAATCTGTAACAGAGAAGGCAAAATTCCTAGGTCCCATTAGACGTCATTGTTTCATGGAAGGGATCCAAAAATGTGTCTATTCTGCTAGCTCTGATGAAATAAACAGATACCTGGAGACAGGCAGTCTAGCAAAGAACCAACTGTGTGCCATGAAGAGCTTTATAGGTGATAACCAGTGCTTTGAATTGCATTTGGAAACTTACAAGGATTCAGCATACATCAGGCGTGGGCTTCAAAAATTTTAGCAAGGGGTTCTCTGCCCGGTTGCTGGGTGGGTGTGGCCTAGTTGGCCTCCTGCATCATGGCTGGGGGTGGGGGTGGGGCGTTTCCTCGAGCCTCTGGGAGGGCAAAAATAGCCTCCCCGGGCTCAGGAATCCCTCTGGAAGCCGGAAACAAGCCCGTTTCTGGCCTTCCCAAACTTCCAGTAGGCCTGTTTTTTGCCTTCCCTGAGCCTCCGGGTGCGCCCTGCATTTACCTGCATCCAAAACAGGCTTGTGGACACTTGTGGGAGGAGTGTGGTGGGGTCAGTCAGGAGTGGGATTTGGGGGTTCTCCGAACTGCACAGAAACTTAGCTAGAAGTTCTATCGAACGCCTGCGAACCTCCAGCAGCCCACCCCTGGTATACATCACAAAGTAGTACTGTTACACGGCTATACCAATGTGCGGCTATAACTGTTTGCAACACTGCATTCTGAACATACTATAGTTTTGGATGGTCTTCAAGGCCAGTTCTGTAATGCAGCAGTCCTCAGTCTTCCTGGCGTTGTGGACCAGCGTGTGGGTTGGGGAGAGGAAATTGTTGCATGTGAGCGGCAGGCATGCACTTGCCTGTGCAGTTCCATTTGCACAAGTGGCGGACATTCGTGCTTATATGTGAAGCTCTATTTGTGTGGGTGATAGCCCGCCATTTGCACAAATGGAGTTTTACACCTGAGTGTGAGTGCCAGCCACTGGTGCAATTAGAGTTACGCGCACATGCTCACCCGCCATTTGCGTGGCCCGTTTCTGAACGGGCTGCAGCCCACTACCGGGCCACAGCCTGGGGGGTTGAGGACCCCTGCTCTGATGAACGTGTTGTTCAGATGAAATCACTAAGGAAAAGTAACCACGAGTAGGGTTTCCAGACCCTGGAATGGTGTAGTTAACACAGTATGGATTGTGGCAAATACAGGGAGACCTAAAGGCTCCTCAGATTGTGCACCAGGTTTGTCTGAGGGAATGCAAACTTGCTCAGGACTAAAGGTGGAGAGTCTCTTATAGCCAAAGGACCCCAAAACCAACAGCTGTTCCCCCCCCCCCCCGCCCCAGGCTATTGAAAAAGAGCATTGATAGCATTACTGGCTCAGCCAATTCATAACTAGGTACTGTGAGTGTATTCATGATACCTGACCTAATACTGAAGCATGAGGTCACCCAGGAGTTTCATGTAAACGTTAAATAAGAACAGAGCAAGAATAGAACCTTGGGCTAAATTTCTCCTATCAATGAGAACTGATCCTGGAGAAGGAAGAAAAGCATTGCAACACTGTGCAACTTAAACCTTGTAGCCAGTCCAGAAGAATACCATGTTTGGTGGTATTAACAGCCACTGGGAGAAATGAGGCCATGATAGGTGTACTACTGTGTTTCTCCAAAAAGATGACCCACCTTGAAAAGAAGCCCTATGATGTTTTTGAGCGTATGCGATCAAATTAAGCCCCACCCAGAAAATTAGCCCTAATTAAGACCCCGACACATAAGTAGGGTGGGGATGGGGGGGGGAAGCTGCCCTACTTACCAGGCCTCACACACCCTGACATCTGCTTTGCTTTCTTCTGCGGCCGCTTGCCGCCACTCGCATGTATCGTCCTGGCCTCCGTTTCGCCCTCGGATGCCTGTTGGAAGGCATCTGCAGCCGATAACAGAGCTCCGGATCGATCTGGAGCTCTTGTTATCAGTTTCAGATGCCTTCTGGCAGGCATCTAAAGGCAAAACAGAGGCCGGGCGATGCATGCGAGTGGCGGCAAGCGGCCACAGAAGAAGTGGGCCAGCAGCGGGCTGTCAGTGTCATCTCCACGAGGTGAGTCAATAATTGGAACCTTCCAAAAAGAAGGCATAGCTGTTTTTTGGGGGGTTAAAAGAAAATAAGACCTGGCCTTCTTTTTGGAGAAACACAGTACCTCCATTCTAGTCCTGCCAATGGCAATCTTTTTTTTTTTTTAATTAATCATATTTCTATCCCGTCCACTCTCCGAGGATTCAGTGTGGCTTACACCAAAGACAGTATACTAAATAGCATATTGCCCCCAACAATCTGAGTCCTCATTTTACCCACCTCGGAAGGATAGAAGGCTGAGTCAATCTTGAGCCAGTGAGATTTGATCTGCTGATCTGCTGAACTAACAGTCAGCTGAAGTAGCTGCAGTACAGCACTCTAACCACTGTGCCACCGTGGCTCTACAAGTGCAATCAATGTTGTTTCTCTACTATATCACCTGAAACATTTTTCAATTTAATATATTTTTTAAAGAAGTTTAACTACCAGTAGTCCTCATCTTACAACCATTTATTTGGCAACAGTTTGAAGTTACAACGGCACTGAAAAAAAGTGACTTATATAACCGTTCCCTCACACTTATGACCATTGCAGTATCCCCATGATCACAGGATCAAAATCTGGTTGCTTGGCAGACATTACGCATTTATGACAATTGCAGGATCCCAGGGTCATGTGATCACCATTTGTGACCTTCGCAGCCAGCTTCCAACAAGCAAAGTTAGGGCTGGATTCATTTTACAACCGCAAGATTCACTGAATAGCTACAGTGATTTACTTAACAACCATGGCAGAAAAAGTTGCAAAATCAAGCACAATTCACAATTTTAAACATGAATTTGGATATTCACAGGCTTTTGCCTAATTTAAGCAGTAGCTATCCATAATACTTACTACCCATTTTATTTATCCAATAAATGCAACATTAGCTCATTCCACACATCAGTCCTCATTAGGTCTTATATAATTGAGCCTAGTGACTCTCTATGGGTATTTTGTTGCTGTTGGTACAAATTGCAAAATTATTGGGCTGATTGTGCCCTGCCCTGTTCAACTTACCCAGCCAGCCACTCATCCGTTTGTCCCATTATCATTTTTGGCAATCGGATAAAGCTTATGACACGTGGCATCATTGTGTTTTGGCATTTCCTGAAAAGCCTGGGTAAGACTCCCATCTCCCTTTCTACATAATGCAGTTTTGAGGAGCTGGAAGAAAGTTAATTGCTTGCAGGATCATTGACAGTCTCTGTGTCTGACTATTGAGCTACTGGAATACTGTCAGCCTTATGATGGCAAGCTCGTCTAAAAGTGAATTAGTTTAACCGAATCCTTAATTTCTTTATAAGCTAATGTCTGAAACAGAAGGACATTTAGCCAATTTTTTGACAGCTGGCCCTTTCTGGCATAAATTCATGCTGTTCTGCTGCCTGGGCTGTGTGCAACCAAAACAATGTCGTTTATATCTTGTTCTAGGTATCTGATTCAGTGGCGTTTACATTCTAATGAGTCCTTTCTTGCCATTGATCCCAATAGTTTATTGAAAAATTGACCCTGTGCTACAGTCCATACACTAGATCCATAAATTCTGGCTGTTTTACATAATTTTATATATAATGAACCACTAAATGAAATATTGTTTCGTTTATCAGAGGATTAATCCATTTTATTCTAAGTCTCTTAACTATTCAGAATGGGTGCTGAGCCAGGGACAAATCATCATCATCGTCTTCTTTTAACGACCCCATAATCCCTTGCGGGGTGGATTCTGGGCAACTGAATGAAGCTAGTAGAATGTTTTAATGGCCGGATGCCCTTCCTGTCGCCAATGCAGAGTTTTGTTCAGCAGATATATTCTCAGTGTTCCCAGAGCAGGAAATATCTGCCTCCACCCAATCTCCTGAGCCAGAAGCAAATGGGGAGGAGAAACAGGCTGCCAGAAACTGATTAAGAAATGGGTGAAAAAATTGGCTTTCTCTCAAATACCTTTGCCTTTGCTTGCAGATTGCACCTGTACACTCATAACAAGTCTTAGCTAGTCAAATGCAACACAAACTGATATATATCCTACCTCCAGGTCTGAGCTGAAAGGGGGAAGAAGCACTTGGACTTTCTGAGATCAGGGCATTATCAAATTTTAATTTTTAAATGTTTTTTTATTAGGATTTTAAATGTATTGTGAGCCGCCCTGAGTCTTCGGAGAGGGGCGGCATATAAATTGAATTAAATTGAAAATTGAAATTGAAATGCAGGGTTAGCCTGATTATCCCACTGGAAAGAATGGAGCCGTTTGCAATGAGCTAATCTCGGCAAGAGTAGTATGCAACAGTAGTATGCAAACACCAGTGAAACATTTAGGTGTGGATCCTTAGGCATTTTAGGTGTGGACTCTTGTTTGCACTTCAGAATGCAAAGTATCCCCCACACAGTCCAAAATGAGAGCTTTCACTTGAACTTTGTGATCCTGAGTCAATTGCCTAGGTCCGTGGTGGCACGTGGAGCCATATTGGTGGGCACGTGAGCTCAGCTCCACAACGCATGCCTGCGCTGGCCAGCTGATTTTTGGGCCTTCAGGGCCCACCAGAAGTCAGGAAGCATACTGTTTCTGGCCTCTGGAGGGCCTCTGGGGGGTTAGGGAAGGCCGTTTTCGCCCTTCCCAGGCTCCTAGAAAGGCTCTGGAGCCTGGGCAGAGCGAAAAACGGGTCCACCGGGCCATTGCATGCCAAAAGTGGGGGGAGCACGGGGGGCGGGGCGCATAGACATATGGAAGTGGGCACACATGCATGTGACCCCGCCATGCTCCCCCCACCCCACTTTTGGCACATGATGGCAAAAAGATTAGCCATCACTGGCCTAGGTAGAACAATATTTCTCAACCGTGGCAACTTTAAGAGGTGTAGACTTTGACTCCCAGAGTTCTTGGAGTTGAAGTTCATGTGTCTTAAAGTTGAGAAACCTTGGCCTAGAAAATAAGACTTTCTAACCAACAGCCACAGCAGATAAACCTTCAAAAAATTCCTAGGGTGACATTTCTTTAAGTTATCTATAGGTAGTCCTCATTTTCTAAGCAATGTGGTCGTAAAACGAAATGTCACAGGACCACGCTGACTTACGATGTCAATTCTGGCTGTGGCCATTAATCAAATCCCTCGCAGTTGTTAAGCATAGTGTCATGTGACTGTGATTTGCAACTTCCAGTTTACGGGAAGGCTGGTTGTGAAGATCACATAGGGAAATCACATCATCTCAGGACGCCGTGACCATTGTAAATGTCCACTTGTTGCCAAGCACCCAAATTGCGATCATGTGATGGCAGGGATTCTACAACAGCCACATGTTTTAAGGGCAAATCTCCTTTTTCAGTACGCTCGTAACTTTAAACATTGGCTGAACAGGCAATTGATAAAAAGGATTCCCTATATACTATTTTGCCACTGCTACAGCCTGAGTTTATATGCTAGAAATTTGGTTCGGCATAACATCGTGCCTAAAAGTGCCTCAAAATAAAATGGCTTGCATAAAATTTAGAGTTATGTGATTGCTTATCTTACACAAAGTAATCCTAGGTAGCTCAAATAATGTTAATTGAAAGCATAATAAATAAAACAAACCAATCCCACAATAGTACACTTTTCCCGTGTATAGCATTGCAACATCATACACTGTAGACTCCCAATGCTCTTACATTTGCTGTTGTAAGAGTAATAATTTATTAATGAAATGATGTGGTAAAATATTACATTTTCTTGGGTTAATAATTTCATTTTGTTCATTCAGCACAATATACTTTAGTCTGGTCATGTGCCAGCTATGTGTCTTGGACACATAGGATGTTTTGGTTTTTTTGGTCTATGACCGCAATAAAGTATACTACTTAGTTGCTGATATACCAATATTTGTCTTTTTCTTTTTTAAAAAAGCTACAATCCACCAGTGTATAGATCACATATTTTGTAAAAACCCAAGGAAGGTATGGGTATTTTTTAAGTAGTAAAATGTAATACAAATAACGTTAAAGAGAAATATACCTAAACCTTTTTATTTTCATTGAATGATTTAACTGAAAACTTAAGGTACTGCATCGCTGTTGTAGGCTAGTACTACAAAAACAGGCAGAATGCCATAGAACTGTGTTTTTTAACTTCAGCATCTTTAAGATGTGTGGACTTCAGTTCCTGTAATTCCCCAGTGTTCTGCTGAAGTCCACAGAACTCAAAATGGTTGAGGTTGAGAAACAATAGGAATTAATACAGGTGGCACTCAGATTGATGGCTTCAGAAAGGATTTACAACCTGTTCTCAAAGTTGCAACCATCACACAACCCCCCCCCCCACCACAGTCACGTGACCTGAATTTGGATGTTTGGCAACCAGCTCACATTTAGGATGGTTGCCGGGCCCACTTGATTGCCATTTGTGATCTTCCCAGCTGACTTCCGACAAGCAAAGTCAATTGAGGGAGCTGGAGTCACTTAATGACCATGGGATTAACTTTCACAACCACATGATTCGCTTAACAAATAGTTTTGGCAGAAATAGTTGTAAATTCTGGTCCGGTGATGATTCACTTAATGTCCGCATCCCTTAGCGACTTCTAGCCCCAATTGTGGTCATGTGTTGAGAACTACCTGTAACGTGTCCTGTTACTCCCTAGAGCATGGATGTCAAACTCAATTGTATCACGTGATGTATTATGATGTTTTTTGCCTTTGCGGAGCTGGGATGGATGTGGCCTGCGCGTGACACATCTGGACTGCAGGCCGCCAGTTTGACAGGCCTGCCCTAGAGATTTGCCAGTGTTTTCCACCAAAATACTTACTTTCTCTTTTACAAACAGTGAATTCACCCTGCAAAATAAACTTATCTTTGAATGAATTGGAAATCTGCTTAATTGTAATTGTTTTATATCATGCCTTGTTAGCTGTTAAATGGTATCAAATATAATGAAAGTCAGATTCTCCAGCTGGGTGGGACCGGCAGCCAGGCATGGGTATGACTCTGTCTGATAGCCAATGGGACCGAGTCTGCAAACTGTTAAGCACCTCCTCCTTCCGTTGCTTCTCAGCTTTTGGATTCGGTCTGATTGGGACAGATGTTTTTTTTCTGAGCTGCTGTTTTTTCTTGGCTACAGCCTGCCCTCCCGATTGCTGGTTGAGCTAATTTCAGGCTCTTAGCGTGAAGGACGAGCCTGCCCGATCCCGCTACGGTGTCTTTGTGGCGATTTTTTTCCATCGGGGAAGGAGCTCCCGGTTGCTGGTTGAGCTCTTTCCCTCTGGCGTGAAGGGCGATCCAGCCCGACACCGCTAAGGACAGTACCTTCGGTCTGCTGCTTGGGAGAGGGAGCATTTTTCAATCATTTCCTCTTCTCCCAGTGTGAGTTAAGGTTAAGATTCTAGTCAAAGAATGGCCATTCTTATTCAATACTTAATGGTGTTCTTATCTCTCCCTATTTTCTCCCCATCTTATTTACCAGGGGTGTCAAACTCACGGCATCATGGCGTGTCACGTGACATATCAGGACTTTTTCCCCCTTTGCTAAACTGGGTGTGGGCGTGGCCAGCACGTGACGCATCCGGCCCGTGGGCCAGGAGTTTGACAGCCCTGTTATTTACAGTGGTACAGTAGTAAGTATTATATTGGAACTGCAAGTACTCAGTATATATATCAAACAACATAGAAAGGCGTTCTGTCCTATTCTATCTACAGATGGATCCTCACTTACTACAGTGGGGACTGGCCGTTCCATTGCTAAATGATGTCATAAAATGTAACATCATATGATAGCACTGGCCTATGATAATAGTTCTGTCTGTGATTGTTGTCAGGTGTGAAGGTCACAAATAGCAATTATGTCATTATGGGATGCTATGACAACTGCAACTTTTGACAATAGGATATAAATTTCATTGTTTGGTAATGTATCTTTGAATGGTTGCTGAATGAGTGGTCAGTAAGCGAGGACTGCCTGTATTACTATAGTGCTTCATTGAAACAGTAGATTAATAACTTTCATGGAAAAGATGCCTTCTGCAGAAAAAGAGCTAGTCACAGTAAACAAAGCAAAAAGTTTTAAAAAGAATGCTAAGTTCTCTGAATGCAAGTTATACAGCTTGGCAGTAGATATGGCTTCATTTTAATAATTAAATTGTTTTCTGCAATGATTTTTTTTTAGGTTACTATCACATGCTGACATTATCTAGATTATTTTTCAGTATTTATCTAATATATTTGCTTTCCATCTGTGTCATGAATGCTTAGATTACCATTGATACATATTGGACATAAATTACCAGAGTGAAGCACTGTTTAACTTCTAATATTCAATGATTACAATGGAAAAATTAACAACAAAGATGGTTGTGTTTTTTTTTTCTTGAACCATTAAAAACAAGTTAATTTATGGGCTTTCTGGAGACTGTTCACCAAAGGAATAGCAAAGGGTTTGCTATTAAATCTTTATTAAAAAGAAACATAGTGCCAGTTCCATGGATAAAAGCAATATAATTGGAAATAAGATACCAAAGGTGGTAAAAATGATCATCCTTAAACTCTTTGCCATGTATTTTGGCCAGCACAAATATTAAACATTTGTACTACAGCAAAAAGATATGAAAATCCATATGCATTTGTATAGCTTCAGCCAAAGCCAGTGTGAGCTCTGCAATTTTTGAATGAACTTGTCATTGTTATTTGCAAGCTGGAAATCAATTTTCTGTAAACTTGACCAGTGCTCTTATCCTTTCAGCAACTCTGGAAGAAATCTATCTCTTACAGAGCGGGTTATGGGGCAACGAAAGAGGTACATACTTATATCTCTCCCATTGCAATCACTGTCACTATTCTTAGGATTGTGGTTATTATGCAGAGCTTCTATGCATTTTCTCATGATATCATTTTTTTTTATATTTGCTCAGTTTCATGTAGTGTGAAAAGGTCTTTTGGGTAAATATGGCATGGATATTACAGGAAGGTAAAAGAAAGTAGGAAGTCACTTCAGAAAAGAGAAGAATATTAGGTGGAGAAGGGTGGGGAGAAAATTCTGCAAATATGCACCTAAGAAATGTATGGAATTGATCAATTTGGTCTAATATAAATATCAAAGAGTAACGAATTGTGTAAATGTATACTTGAATGAGTGGGAGGAGGGCTGATATTTCCCTCTTAAGAATTTGGGGAATACCTCTTCTGCCTGAGGAGCAGGGCAATGAGTTTGGGTTCGGCGTAGAGCTGATGGAACAATTAGAGTTGGAGTCACAGTGGGCATCTTAAGTTGTCATTAGCATATTAGCTTCTCCTTGGAAGAGATTATTATTTATAATAGTCATTTTACTAATCCCATAACCTACTCAGAACAATATTGTATAAACATTAAGTACTTGGGAGGAAAATATTGCCAGGAGGATAGTGTTGCTTTTAGATAGCAATATGTATTTATGATATAAAAATCATCGAAGCTATGTTAATCCAATAGATAAAACCCCAAAGGGGCAGGGATATAATATTTTTTATTAGGAGGTGGCTGACTGTCAGTTATGAGCAAATTTACAAATTCATCTTTTTCTGAATTATGTCTTTCAGTATTATTGTTTTTTTTTTCATACATGAATTATTTTTGGTTGTGTTGTGTTGTGTTTTCCACTGCTGCTGGGGTGCATGAAAGCCCAATGGGGGTAATTAACATTGGGTGGATGGGGGGTGTTCTAATGCATGCAAGTTATCATTTGCTACAGCCAACAAGGGAAGCCCTCATAAGCAGTGCCTACCAGACTATTGGCTTTGTTTGATGTTTTTATCTGTTGTTCTAAATTTGGACACAATATTGGAGCACACATTCCCAGTGAATAAATCATCCCTAAACTGAAGTTGGTGATCAAGGCAATCTTCCTCAGAATATCTTCCTTCCTACTCCAGATATTTAACTCCCAATCCCTTATCAGTTAGTCGGCAGTTTTCAGTGCTTGTTAGGAATAATGCCAGCTACAATGCATCACATCTGGAGGGTGCCAAGTTGCACAAGCCTACTATCATGCTTGCACTAGCAGTGCAACAACTTGTCTATGAATGCTTCTTGATGGAATCATGCATTGGTTTGGCTTCTGCTGTAGAAATTCCTAGGTGGCGGTTCTTTCCATTGTTGCATAGGAAGACTTAGGCATGCCTGTAGTATTGAGTATCTTTAACCTTCTTTGCATCTGAAAATTAATCATTTCACCTCCCAGTATAAGCTCTGCCAAGTTTTGGGGAAGTACAGGTAGTCCTTGGCTTAAAACAGTCCATTTAGTGACTGTTCAAATCTACAACGGCATTGAAAAAAGTTACTAATGACCATTTTTCAAACATATGACCATTGCAGCATCCCCATGGTCACATGAACAAAATTTGGATGCTTGGCAACTGGTTCATATTTAGTTGCAGTGTCAATGGATCATGAGATCACCTTTTGTGACCTTCTGACAAGCAAAGTCCATGGGGAAACCAGATTCATTTAACAACTGGGTTACTACCTTAACAGCTGCAGTGATTCACTTAACAACTCTGGCAAGAAAGGTCATAAAACAGGGCAAAATTCACTTAACAAATATTTCACTTAGCTGCAGAAATGTTGAGCTCCTTTGTAGTTTATAAGTTGAAGGCTACCTGTATAGGTGGGAAGATTGAAATTGATAAGTTACTATTTTATGAATAAGGAAGGATTTTGTGGATTTTTGTTCTTAGGAAAACAGAAACAACAGGGCTTTTCTGTGTTCCTAATAACATATTAAAGTAATGCCACGATTAGCTGTGGTTTCATAGTATACCAGAAACACACTCTGGCTTAATACAGCCTGTGAATATGGACCCTACCAAGAAGAGCTAAGTTTCCATTGCTTGATAAAGGCAACAGACTGTATTCAACTGTAGTAATTAGTACATTTATGATGCTTAGTATTATATCATGATCCCTCAGATGTTCTTGTCTGTGTAATGGCTTTCCTGGAGATAAGGGGCATGCATTATACTCTGAGCACCTCCCACACTACATTTCTGAAACAGAAAAAAAGCCTCAGAACACTGAAATAAATTCCTAAAGAAGTGTGACCCTTGGGTAGGCTTATGCATTTCCCTGGATAAAAGGGTACCTCCTTTCTCTTTTTGCATAAGACAGTAGGCAAGTAATGGATCTGAAGTCTAGAAATTAAGTGCCAATCAAAACTTAATTTGGAATTGGACTCTGGTGATGGCACTGCGATATAAATTTGTCTGCATGAATTTACAATAAAATGTGTCTGCAGGGTCCATTCATGTAGGTTATTTACAATCTCAACAGCCATATTCGGTCGAAAAAATTAGCAGAAGGGTTGTTTAAGGCCCTGCTTTCCCTGGTGGTAGGCATTGGAATGGCACCGGTGGTTGTTGTTCACTTCCCAAATTAATTGCACTCAATGGGTGATACGGTGGATGCTAAAGCCATCCTGACTTGCATTATGTTAATGCTAGTCTGTCTCGCCTGCAGTTTTAATATGTTCTGACTAACATCTCTGGGATCTACGCATTCCAGTTGAGGCCAAGGGGCTCCATAATCTGTTAAATTAATGTTAAAACATTTGGTACATGATGAGTCTGAATTCTAGAATTGTAGCAATTGCAGCATTATGCAAGAAAAAGTCAGTTTTCTTACTAAGCTCTAATGAGGTAACACTGTATTGTCGGAATGTCATAACACATGGTTAATTATTTAATACTTCACTGTTGCATTTTTATTGCTAAAGAGAGGACATTCTTCTGCATTTTCTGCCTCAAGTACCAAAACAACCCAGTGCTTGGAAGAATAGTACAAGTGGCCACTTGCTTGAGGATGCAAAATGCCATGGCTCAATCCCAAATTAAAAAATAATTATTTCTTATGTGTCCTTTGAACATTGTACATTTCTTTAAGTCATTAAATCAAGAGGATAGTGTTCTGGTCTTAGATTTGGAATGAGAAAATACATTTTCACCAAATAAAATTGATCTCTTTAATCCTTAAATCAATATAAGGACATGCTCTGGCAGGCTAGGTATTTTTTTTTTAAATGAATATGTGACCCAAACAATCCAGATGCTGTTTCAAGAAAATCAAAAGCCAATGAACTATATTAATTCAGGAACCAACATTGCAGTTTTCATTACTTTGTTTATTCTGATCTTGATTAAGAATAGAAGAGTTTATATTCAGTCTGAACTGTAGCATTAACCCTAACTAGCGAGAATTATAATGACAAATGGAAGACATGGGGTAGCCACAGTAAGGGGTTTAAAAAAGTCAAGATGGCTACAACTCTGCGATCAAAACGCCATACTTTTTAAAGTTTGCTTTACACATGTAAAAAGGGGGTAGGACTTCACTTGCATATTGGACCTTCTACCTTGCCTTTTTTTAAAAAAACTCCTTTACACCTCTGATATAAATATATAACCTTGAGTAGATAGAAAGAGACAACAGATCCTGGAGAATTGGCAAAACGACACAATGGTGCCAACACAGCATATAATTCCAAATGTTTCCTTTGTTTGTTTTTAAAAAGGACTCCAGTAAAACCCACTAAAGACAAACATATGAACTATCTTATTGCCAAAAAGCTGAAAGATCAGATGTTCACAACAATGTAAGCACATTTTTAACCCATTTTTTTCCCCTGTTAGTATTGGGAGAAAGTCTTTTCCCCCCAAAGACAAAATGAGGGAAAGAAGCTAATTAACTGAGTGCAAAGTAGAGGAAAGAGTGCTGAGCACTACACAAAAACCCTATTTTGCACCCACGGTTGTCTGCCCAGCCAAAGACAACAAAGAGTTCCGAACTGTACAATGGACCAAGTTTCTGGATGTAGGAAGGAGGGAGGGAGCATCCTGATGCATCAAATTGCTTTTCTCACTCCCAACAGTATCCAGGAAGGCAAAAAACAAAGAGAAAGGAAAAGAAAGGCAAATGACTGGTTGTTTTGCATGCAGTCCTCCTCCAGTCTGTTTCTGACACCAAGCTGTGGAGCTGATGCCTTCCAGCTGATCAGAGAAACAAATAATAAAGATGTGCAGATTTTTTTAAAAATATTTTTGCCATTGTCTTTCAGTGTATTAGGATACTTTGGGCATTGAACTGAAAATAAGGGAAATGTACATTATCTTAATGCACAGTCTTAATAGTGAACACAGGCAGAGGCAGCAGGATGTGATAATTTTACAAAGGGAGAGAAAAATAGAGCCCCCCAAATAAACTGCCTCCCCTCAAAGCACCACAGCTGTTCTTTTCAACTCTTTGAAACCATGTTCCATTTATTTAGGAATAATCCTAGGATGATTATCCAAATCTCAGATCTTGACCAGGTTATTTGGAAAGATTTTCATTTAAGTGGGTTCATGTTCCATTTCAGTTTTGGATGCCCCTAAAAGTTCAACCTCCACCCCCAATCCATTTCTGTGTGCTGTGAAAAACATGTGGCCTCTGTATCAGAAGCAAAAAGTAAACTACCAAAAGAAAGTTGAACACTAAAATAAAAGTCAAAATGGAGAGGCTGCCATTAGATTTGGCCATCAACAAATTTTGCCTCAAATTGTAGCAAATCTTCATAGGTTCTTTCAGGAACCTTTCATAGATTCTTTCAACAAATCTTCATAGGTTCTTATTTTGGAAAAGTTGAGCATTTTTTAACTGTATTCTTACCACATTCCGTCTGATCTCGTCTCCTGTGGAATTGGATGACTATTAGCTAATTGATCTGGTAAAAAACAAAAAAACTAGATATTGAATAAATACATTCTTAACAGATTACATTTTAAAAAGAGGCCTGGTAATTTCTTACAGCTTTTCCCCTTAATTCACAGTCTTTCGAATCATCTGAATGAATGTTGCAAGGAAGTTCTCCATTGTAAGATTATCTGCTGCATCCAATTTTAGCATATTTTTCACAAAATACTTAAGCTACCTGTACTTTAAAAAACAAAACACAAATCCAATTATGAGGAGCATGACTCAATTTTGCTGAGTCCACTCCTCTAGAATCTGATGTGGTTGTTTTCCTTCTTTTTCCATGGGAAAATACTGGTAATCCTTGATTTATGACTACAGTTGAGCTCAAAGTTTCTGTTGCTAACCAACTCACTTGTTGGGAATTTTGCCTCATTTTATGACCTTTCTTGCCACAGTTGCTAAGTGAATCAATGCAGTTATTAAGTTGTTAAGTGAATCTGGCTTCCCCATTGACTTTGCTTGTCAGAAGATCACAAAATGTGATCATGTGATCCCGAGACACTGCAGCCATCATAAGTATGAACTAGTTGCCAAGCATCTTGAATTTTGATCATGTGACCGTGGGGATGTTACTTCAGTCGTAAATGTGAAAAACAGTCATCATTTTTTTCAGCGCTGTTGTAATTTCGAAAGGTCGCTAAACGGACTGTTGTAAATCAAGGACTACCTGTAGAGCTTATATTTTTTCATATTTGAACATTGAGGCAAAGAGCAAATGGACCATGTCTAGAATTCTAGGCAACGCGGCTGTATCCCGCTGGATAGCCTCTGCCTGACCCTACTGAACAAAGCTGCAATAAGCCAATCAATATAATAATTTGTGATGATGGAACAATTCTGCGTCATGAATGGATACCACATTAACATGCCACTGTTCTATTTTAGAATGCCTGGCTTTTGTTTCATGGCCTTTCTGTATGTGTAATTGCTGATTAACATGTTTATTCATGGAGAGAGATTACTGTATTTAGTCTTTATCGAAATACACATAACATCCATTCAAGCATAATAGCTCACCTATCTGGAAATCCTGTTTTTTAAAAAAATTGTGCATTCTGTCCACCAGCATCCTTGCACAGACTGTTTTTGAAAAGATCCTGTCAGTTTGCCCTTACTACAGCTATGAGAAATTACTCTACCTTAACATTTTATGTATAGGCAGTTTCGCTGTTTTGCTGATGATCAGCAACATTTCCTCTAACCTATGTGTGTGTAGGAAGCAGAGAAGCGGGAATGCTGCAGATGAGCTGGCTCTACGAGGCCAAATGGATGAGGCAAACCATGAACTGTTGCTCTATGGGCAAAGAGCTCCAATAGACTGAAACGGCCGGCTAGCTATAAACTTCAGTCTGGGACTCCATTAATTTGAGAGACTTCCTCTCAAATTAAGACGAGCCGTGTATGTGTGTATGTTTGTGTGTGCACTTTTCAGAAATACGTAGAAAGGTGGCAGTATTTATTAGAGCCCAGGAGTGAATGAAAATAAACACATGCAATGCATGGAGCAGCTTCCAGGTTTAATCCTTGCCATTTTGAGGTGTACTTGGACAGCTGCTGCTAGCCCATTGTCAGTAATACTGGTATTGTATCAGCAATTCGATTCTCATCTGCTCAAGCTTGATTCAGCCTTCCATCCTTCCAAGATGGGTAAAATGAAGACCCAGATTGTTGGGGAGCAATATGCTGACTGTGTAAACTGCTTAGAGAGGGCTGTAAAGCACTGTGAAGCAGTGTATATACAGTATGTATGTGTGTATATATATATATATATACACATATACACACATACACACATATACATACATAAACACACATATACATACAGTATATACACTGAGATATTACCTGTACACACATATATACCCGTGAAAACTTACACACACACACACACACACACACACACACACACACGTGTGCTATTGCTATTGTGTTGCCGAAAAAGATGTGCTTTAGAAATTCTTCAGTAGGGGCAGGTGAGACATAAGAGATA
The DNA here is from genome assembly GCA_030761175.1 of Masticophis lateralis. Lineage (NCBI taxonomy): Eukaryota > Metazoa > Chordata > Lepidosauria > Squamata > Colubridae > Masticophis > Masticophis lateralis. Next base: position 208,000,751 of record JAUDYJ010000001.1, read on the forward strand.
TGATCAAATCCAAGTTATTTTAACTTTACATATCTGTGAGATATCTCTCTTAGCAGAAATGCATTTATTCAGGAAATGATAATACTGTATACTTAGTCTGCTGCAATATAAAAGTATGGCTTTGAAGCAGCTGTCATTTTTTGTGTAAGCCAGGCATACGAAATTGGAATTTTGTCTTGCCTAAAGCACTAGCATTCATTCCCCAGGTCACTCCATGCTTCCTAGAAGTGGTGTATATATGTAGCTATATCCAAGGCTAAATTGGCCATCATCAGTTTTTCTTTTTTTCCCTTTTATATACACTGAGAGCATATGCACCAAAGACAAATTCCTTGTGTGTCCAATCACACTTGGCCAATAAAGAATTCTAGTCTATTCTATCCTCTCAGCAGAGTCTCCCAAATATACACGACTGGGTTCTAAAAGAACTTACATGTAGTGATTTAGTATAATCACTGTGTTACTGCCTGAGTATTAATAGATTCTGGTCTAATTCCATTTTGAATCAGATCCCATTTCAAAATGGTGTTTGATTTGATCTGGTTCTAATTTTGAAACTTAGGTTTGATAGCTTCCACCACCTCTTTTCTGCCTTCCTCTTATTTTCTTGCTGTTCAACTTGCTTAGAAACGTGGGGAAACTATCTCATACCAGACCACACTTTGGCCATCCAGCACAGTAGCTAGGTCTCTTGATGTCTTGGACTCATCAGGTCCTTCCTATCATTTGCTTTTCTGTTGCTTTTAACCTGAAATGCCATGGATTGAACTTGTACCATCTGCTAAGAAGCTGTGCATTCTGCCAGTGAGTTTACCTTTGTGTTCAAGCCTTTTTCAATGGTGATTTTCCACAATCTACTCTTTGGGCAATGCACAATTAATAAACTATGTCCCTGCCTTCTCTTTTACTGGTGTTATTGTTATTCCTTTTATACCAATGGAACGATGGAAGTAATGGTATAAAAGATCTTGGACTTCATTCATCAGCAGGAAAACTCTCTAAAACCTGAAAAGAATGAAACTGAATTTGGTACAATGGAAAAAGCCAATGAAAGAAAGAGTGAGTTAGAAAATGAGTTGGATCTGGCTGTGGGCTGAGGAGAAAAAAAATCTGGAGTCTCTTGCTCTAGATAGAGGGATAGAGAGTTGGGCAGTGACTTGGAGACTGCTATCTGCTCCACACTTAATTTTCTCCATCCTATTTTCCAGTCTCACAATCCAGAGCAAATTAGGATATTCTACCAACGAAGATGTGTAATATGACTATTTAAACATAACTGTACCCAGAACACACACTGTTTGATGAAAATTGAATGTTATATAAATAAAATAAATAAAACATGGGGGAGAGGCAGAGCTGAAATCCAGTAGGCTCTGACAGGTTCGGGAGAACCAATAGTGGAAATTTTGAGTAGTTCTGAGAATCGGCAAATACCATCTCTGGCTGGCCCCAAAATGGGGTGGGAATGGCAATAGCCTTCCCCCAGGAGTGGGGAGGGAATGGAGATTTTGCAGTATCCTTTCCCTGCCATGCCCACAAAGCCACACCCACAAAGCCACACCACACCCACAAAACCACGCCCATAGAACCAGTAGTAAAAAAAAAGTTGGATTTCACCACTGGTGGGGGGGGGGAGATATTCTGCCACCCTGGTCAAATTTAACCCTGTTCTGTTCATGACTGGAGAGTTGTAGTAAGGACCGACAGATTAACAGCAACCCGAGCCAACATTCTGTTGGGTTGCAAAGAATAACAACAATCTATATAATGTCTTAAAGCAGCTTCCCACCCCCCACCCCCCAAAGGTTTCATACAAATAAAAAAAAAGTTGTAGCTGCTTTAAGGAATCTGTTTTAATCTGCCTCTTAAATCAGTGACTTTTCTCACTCATGTTGACATCTGGAAAAAGAAAAGCTGCTTTAAGGAATAGCAGAGAGGTGATATTAAGCCAGAAGCACTTCTTCTTCTTATGGGAAGCACTTGTTTGAAGCCAGAAGCAGTACTTCCAATCATTTTTGAAGTGTATGCAGCGCTGTTATTTATCTTCAGTCTGAGGTATCTTTATTATTTGCTGTATATTGCTGGGAAGTTTAACTAACTCGCATAAATGTGTACTGATGTGCATCCAGAGGCCATTTACAGAGATGGCAAGTGATAGATCTGGAGATTTCAGAGAGCTGTGATCACTGTCTTTCTTAGTTACCGCATGCTGGTACAGCGTGTTGTGTAAAATTATATGCCATGCCATGCCAGCTGAGAAGATAATGCATCCTCCGTATTGTACAAATATATATTGCTGCTGACCTTTTCTATCTGGACTTTCCCAGGATCCTTGATAAGCCAATTACAGTGTTTTTAGGAAACATTGTAAGCTCTGCTGTTGTATTCTACTGAGCTAATATATTCAACCTTTAGGAAGGTGTCCCTCCTCAGTATCTCATAATGGTATTCAGGTATTACTAGCATGGCATACCTTCTTCATTTAAAGACCGGCAGGTACCACTGCAGCATTCCAAGCATGCTTCTTGCCAAACCACATATTGAAAAGTTGTATTTAGAGAGCATACAAGTGGAGGCCAACAAGAACGGTGGCCATCATGTCTGCACGATTTATATCTCCTTTTGCATCCCCTGACATCCGCTGCCGAATAGTATCTCATTTTTCTATTCCCCTAACATCCGCAAGCTCCATCTGTCCTGGTGCCACTCGTGCTGTCCATACAATACATTCATTTACAGTTTAGAATGTCTTTATGAAAAGCATTTCAATGCTGCTCTTTAGCCAGGAAGAGAACTTTAATAACAATGGGGGGGGGGGGGTAAAGATCCAACACAAAAGGACAAAAAAACAGGGAGGAAGAGAGAAAATGAGAACATTCAGTTTTTACTACCCTTAAACAGGCTGGGACAGAGGGAAGCAGCTCTGCTATAACAACAGGCTTGGAGACTCATCCAGGAAGTAGCTTGACGACAAGGACTTCCTCAGAATTACTGAAATGCAGCTGGAAGCTGTTGACTTGATTTGGTGGGGCCTCAGTTTATTTGGCAGGCATTTCTGAATGTTTGCTAGCAAAGTAGCGGCTGTCTAAGTTAATTTCTTCGACGCGCAGGCTTCTGTGACTTTGCAGCAGCTCGGTGAAGCCTAGGCAGACCGATTAGTTTACTGAATTTACTTCTACTGTGATCTTTCTTGTGTCCTGGACTTTATGGGACAGCTGTAAAACTGGATCAGTTTTGTTCTTACTAAACAATGTTATCTGACCTTATGCAAACCTGCGTGTCCTCCATAACCATATTCTTAGGTCCTTGTCTAGATTTTCTTTCCCAACTAAACTGGAGGGGGTCTTCTCTGCAAAGGAATTCCATCTTTCTAGGCCCATATACCTGGCCCCAGCCCTTGCAATTTATATATTTAAAATGGATTTAAGGTCAAAAATCCTTCAGATGTTTAAACACTCATGGCTATGTGTATAAGACACAGGCACATTGGCAATTAAACCTCTCATAGCTCTATAATCAGTGATGGGTTCCTCCCGGTTCCTCCCAGTTCCACCGAGCCAGTGGTGGTGACGATATGACATCACCAAACCGGTTCTGGCACCCCCTGCCCCACCCACCCACCCCCCACCCCAAGAATAAAAGGTTATTCTTACCTTTTATTTGGCCCCACACCCAATCTATTGCTGCCTCCTGAGTCCCAGCTGATGGCTAGAGGGGGAAAAAAACTGTTTAAACTGTTGCCACGGGGCTTCAAAGGGCCGCCCTACAGCTGATCAGTGTTAAAAGAAAACAAATGAGTAGACTGGTGCCTGCAAAAATAAATGGGTAGACCTGTGCCTGCAAAAATACATGAGTAGATAAGTGCCTGCAAAAATAAATGGGTAGACCGGTACAGCACTGCAAGCAGTTAAAAGCCTGGTAGAGCAGTATCTCTGCTAAATTCTAAAGAATTGTCACATGACCATCAAGCCACGCCCACAAAATAAGCCACGCCCACAGAACTGGTAGTAAAAAAATTTAGAACCCACCCCTGTCTATAATGTATTATTTTGAGCACCCATTGCTACATAAACATATGGTTAAATCAGACTGAACACTAAAGCTAACTCGCTGCTAAAGATTCAGATTGCTATATTGCCTGCTCCAGTACTTGTTAGTGATTAATTATATATAGAATTGAACAACTTGAATAATATTTCAATCAAAAAAACCACGATAGTTTGTGTATATGTATATGTATATGCGTATGTGTGTGTGTGTAAATATATATATATATATATATATATATATATATATATATATATATACATACATACACATACATACATACATACATACATACACACACTCTGTAAAGCACTTAGAGAGGGTTGTAAAGTGGTATATAAGTGTAAATGCTATTGCTATATATGGTGAGGCTAATTCGTAGACAAATTTATTTCCACTGCGTGTGGAAAGGAGAAAAAAGATACTCGTCTCTGTTCCTGAACATAATACTAAATTGTCCCTTAATATAAGGTTTGAAGGCTGCTTCCTAACTTCTAGAGCTGGAAAATAGTGCATTCTTTGTTTATCTGAATGCAAGGCCACAAAAGAACAGTGGCATTTAACCAAGTAAGAGTTGAGTATACTATTTCTGTAGCTGGCCTCAGTTCAGAAGAGGGACAAGGTATTTTGTTTTCAAAAAGGAGTTTACTACTTCTGAACTTAAATCTGAAACTGAAGAGGTTAATAAATTAATGAGAATAAGAAACTTGGAAATAAAAGACAGACTTCCTCAAACAGAGGAGTTGACTCCTGGTGTTGGTGTCGATATGTCTGTGCAATCTTCTTAGGAAAAATCTGTCTTCCAAAATGATTCTAATTTCTCCATCAGGGCTATAGATTAGGATTTCCTGGTGGCGTCTCCTCTCCCATCAGAACTGATCCTTTAGAACAGTCATTGATTGGCTTGTTGCTGCCACCTGCTGTGAGAACAACTGGGAAATATTTTGCTCTGAAATGCAGAGAAACCTATAGCCATGAAGGATGCATAGGTTTTCATAAGGCAACATTGTGATATTGTAATTCCAAGTCCTCTTTTTTTTTCTTTTTTAAAGTGTAAACTGCTGGATACTTTTGCATCACTTTCATGCATGACATGACGCAAAAACAAATGGTGAAATATAAGAAGGAATTACCTTTATGTCTAGAACAGTGTAGCTTTACTGTGGGGTCCCCAAGTTGGTTCAATGCCAAAGTTTGCCCATTAAGATAGAATTGCTGCAGACATCCCCTAAGGAAATAATCTGTCAAGAATGTCTCATGGTGAATGTTCTCTCTTATAGAAAAGGACAAAATAGAAGGGGGAAATATCTGAATTTCTAGAAGGAGAGACAGAAATCATGCATCCCAGGTTCAGAGGACCACACAGCTTTAGTCTTTCCAGGGACTGAGTACCAGAGATATTCAAGACGGGTTCTTGAGAACCTCTGGCCTGAAGAGATGCTATTGACTTTTTATTGCATATTAGCTTTTAAGAAGTGTTCCCCATCTCTCACAATCAGTTTACACAAAACTGAAAAATACAATTTAGCACAAGCAATAGGTTACAGAAGCTTCCAGCCAATTGTTTCATGACTGGGAAAAGGAAACTGTTTCCTGCAACATGCTACAAGTCTTGGAAGAAAAAGAAGGAGGGAGGGAGAGGGGGAGACGGAAGGAAGGATCTCAACTTTTCAACGATTGTTTCAGCCAACCACTAAATCTAGAAGTATAAGGGGATGTTGATGCTGTTGCAAGTTGGTGCTACTTTGAACCCTAACCCTTCCACTTTCTTAAAAGGTATCAATATGCTGTGTTTATTCTGAAATAATTTCTTTCAGCTCTGTTGAATGAAAAGAATATTCCCATTTTCTCTCTTCCTTTTGTTCTTTTTAATTGCAAAGGAGGTTGGCTGACACCCCTGATTCTTTCTTTGTTACCTTCCTTTAGGCACCACATGATATTAAGTATCTGGTTCCCTCTAATGACAGGTCCTGGACACTTTTGAGATTTTTTCAGCATGTAGAAAGCTAGAATGATTCCCACCCTAGTTTCAAGTGAAGTTATTTTTATTTTAAGGAAAAATATTATTCACAGATGATTTGAACTTTTGGAGGGGGGGAGAGCATATGAGCACATTTGAGCACAATAACATTGCATTTATTTGTATAGATTGCTGCCTATTTTGTATGTTAGCTTATTTTATTATACTACTGGTAATTTTACAGCAGATGATTCTATTTTTCTGTTATTGTTAATTGATGTTTCTAATTGTTATTTTAAAAATGTCCTCATAGGTGAAATAAAAATTGTGATGTAAATAATGTTTTCATATATTTACTGGAAAAGGATGGAAAAATGCATTTTAGAGTACTCAATTTTAAAAGATATATGCTTCTTGTTTGTTAAGCTTCTTTGCTATGTTAATTTTACTAGAACAGATTTTATTGTAATTGAAATAATTATAAAATGCTTAATCTTTTTCCTCATAGTGTTTTCCCTCAGCTTTTTTTCTTCAAAAAGAAAAAAAAAGAAAAAGAAAAGTTAAAGCCTGTATCTTAATGACTGTTAAACCTATAATGGAAAAGTTTAAAAAGTACATAGGGCAGCAACAATGCTGTGAAATAAATTCATTAAAATCAATGTTATTCCAATGAATACTAATGGTATTATTAATGCTTGGATCAGGTTTTTTTCCTCCGTCTTTGTGATTATTCAGCTTGTTCTCTATTGAATCTATATCCTTGTTAATGAAAGCCTCATATTGTGTGCATATAGATTGTCTGAAGAGTCCTTTCATTCTTGCCTGCCCTTCCTTCAAATTGTGAGAGTGCCTCTGAATTATCAGATGAGGATATGTATTCTCTCTGCCTCCCATCCCTGTCTGAGACTTTTTGAAATAGTAAATACCGCCTTCCATAGAGTTAGGAGATACCTACAGCAAAAAACAACAACAACACCTTTCCAGTTAGGAATAAATATTTATATTTAATTGTTTGAGGTCACATTGATACATAGATACAAAACATCTTTTAAGGACATTTGTAGAGCTGAAAGTCTTTGTTAACACACTGCCCATCCTTGAATTTGAAATTAGAAGAAGACTCGCTATCCTTCTCCAACACACTCTGTAAACATGTCAAGTAAGACTTAGAAGTCACTGCCAAGCCTTTTCTGAATGCATCTGGAGACCTTCACATGGAGGACTTGTTTTAAAATGTTTTGGTCCCTCATTCTGCCTCCATTTCCAATTTAGAAAAACAACAATTAAAATAATCTGTTCAGAAAAACGTTGTGATTTCCATCTGGTGGATGAAAGGATGACTTCCCTTCATAAAGTAACCCAGGTTTATTCATCTTTTCCTGTTATAGTAAAACTCAAACTCATTTCTAGTGGCTTTTGCTCCTGTAATTTTCATAAATGCCATGTATACAAGGTACATAAAACTACAATTGTTGCAGCAGCTGAAGTATATAACGTCTTTTCTCTCAGAAATTAACCCACACTGTCCAGAAAGTCAAAATGCTGTGAAATTGAAAGTGGGTCCCAGGAGTATGTAACTCACCAACAGGACACTGGCAAATGATCAATTATTTTCTGGACTGCTATACAGGAGCCACAGTTCATATTTTTAGGACCTCTGGGAAAAAGGGAGCATTGCAGCATGCCTAGAGGAAAAGGCTAGTACTATCAGTGCTATTTCTTTATGGAGCACAGATTCTTTTGCTGTTAAAAAAAGGGTGGGTGCTATTTTTGGCCAAAGTGAAATGAAGTATGTTTGCAAGCCAATATTTTTAGCTCCCCTATTACTACATCTTGATTTGCCCATCTTCCATGTTCTAAACAAAGCTGACAAAACTCTTGCTATGTATCTTTGCTAGTAATTAGAAACATTTCCTTGGCAACAACTGCATTTTTAAAGACCTGCTTTATACATTCCCTGAGGTGTGGGGCATTCTTGAAATGGCACTGAGTAAATAATACTTGTGCAAAGACACTTCTGATGTTGTGCAAGCACACTCTTTCCATAGTTCTGTTCTCAGAAAGTTTTACTCCTGATTTGGAAAAGACTGAAGTGTGTAGGTTGCATAGGTTTGCTTGATCTAGACAAAACTTCACATGGATTTGATCTTGTCCATATCAAGAAGTTGATGTTACATATCTGAATTAAATCTCAAACCCCATGTCAATGGATGCTTTTAACATTTTAATTGTTGCCTGTTATTATGGGGAGGGAAATTCATTTAGGATGCTTGCCATCCAGATGAGCCAGTTATCTCAGTCTTCCTGGAAGAACATTTATATGAGGTATATAAAAAATGTAAGCAGATCAATAATTAGAATGCAATAGGAACACAACAGGTTACCTTCACCAGAATCATATCATTGATCCATCCATGTTACTATGCCGCCATTCCCTCCAAGTACATTTTTATCTAATGAGAGTAGCAGTTCACATTTGATGTTGATAATCAATTTTCTGTTTTCAACCATTAAATTATGTTGTTGCCTTATATTATAAATTACTTCAGATGAGAGGCTCTGAAGCATGGGTCCCCAACCCCCGGACCACACACACACACACACCACACACTGTCCGTGGAAAAACCACTCTCCAGGGAACCAGTCCCTGGCTCCAAAAGGCTGGGGGATGCTGTTTTAAAGCATATGTGTCCACCAGTTTGGCTTGCCTGGGCTATACTGAGTGAAGAGAAATTCTCTTGGGCCGCATATAAAATATATAATACAGTTAATGTATAAAAATAATAACCTTCCTTTATTTTTATTTTATTTTTTTATTATCTTGGGCTGCATTACCAGCTTTCCAGGATTGCATGTAACTTGTAGGCTACAGGTTGAACACACTTACCTAGATGAATATGATATGAGCCCATCATATAAACCTCTCCATGCCTTCTGATCATTGGGCTGTTATCTATACAAAAAGGATGTTATGATAAGAGTTTGGTCTCTCTGTGTTTTAATCCAGCAGTCACCAACTGGTGGTCCATGGACCACTGGTGGTCCACGAGAAAATTTTGGTGTCCACAGAAAAATTACTTGCATTTTTTTATATTGCACTAAATCGGGGGTCCTCAAACTATGGGCCTTGGGCCAGATACGTGCAGTGAACATTTATGTTGCTGCAGAGAGTCTCCCCCTTTGAGGTCTTTTTGTGTGGGTCTGAGGGGGGAAGAAATTCCGACTTGGGTTCTGCTTCAGCCTCTTGGTGCTGGGCTTTGGGAGAAGGCTGGAGGGAAGTGCCGCTGGTGGCAAGGAATCAGAGGGCCTTGTTCCAGTAGGACTTCATCATGGCCTGGAACTGGCTGACCATCTCAGCCCGCTGAGCCTTATGAATTTAGTGATCCCTGAGGTCCAAAATATTGGGGCCCCCTGTTCTAATCTATGGTTTTGAGTAATTCTGTTGGTGAAGGTATGCCTAGCACTCTATTCTTCTTTGTCTATCAACCAGTTACTACTCTATTCTTTTTATTAGCAGCTCCACGTTTTCTGTACACACAAGCATTTAACATCATTTGCACTTCAGCTGTCTTGAACATTGGCTCTTCTCCTGAGTCCTGTGATATTGTGCACCTCACATTTGAGTTTTGAATGTATTTTTACTAGAATCAATTCTGGATGAAGATGTGGCTTAAAATTTTCAATAAGTAACACCGAGACAATCATACTTCATATTTTGTAGAAATTCATGAATACCCTTTCTATTAGGTCATATTCTGCTTGTCATTAATCCTTTATCTCTCAATAAAACTCTTGCTCTATTATTTCATTCTTTCTTCTATTAAAGTAGAATCCTGTAATAAAGGGATTGAATTTTGGATTTTCTGCATCCAAAGAAGATATTTTTTTCAGTGATTAGCATTCCGTAAAAGCCACCTTGGACTGGAAAAGCAATCTGACCAAGTACCTGATCAATCATTGGCCAACTGTCACATGCACACTTACCTCACTATTCTCTTGTGTGTGTGTGTGTGTGTGTGTGTGTGTGTGTGTTATATAAAGGGGCAAATTTTCTCATAATAGTGAAGCATGAAGATATTGCTTACTTATATGCACTTTTAAAATGGACTATGCAGCCTTTTCAAGGCAAAAGTCCCCCAAAATAGCTTACATTATTTAAAAAAATAACACATTTTAAAACCTCTAAAACATTTTCTATTAAAAAGTTTACTATTCTAACGTGATACCAGTGTGATACCATAAATATGAAATAACTGAAGCTAAGTAGGTAGCAGAACTTCACTTCCTTTTCATTTTCCTAAATAAAGGCTAGTAAATTACATTTAGAAGTTTAGATTAGGTCCCCCTTTTCTAAGTTAAACGTGCTTAAATTCAATGTCATTTCTTGTGGCAGGAGAATTGTTTTCATGTTGAAAGGAAGAGTGCAAGATCCCAGTTCTGATTCCCTATCTTCCAGGTCTTCAGTCAAGTATGCCATCTCTACATGGTGGATTTTTCTTCAAGTGCTTATGTGAAGAAAATCCTGGTAAATAGTTTATCTAGTCATCTTCTTATATGTTCCAGATTGCCATTTTCTATAGGATGAGCTTGAACAGTGTTTTCACTTTGGGGGAGCCATTGTAAAAAAATAAAAATAAAAGTTTCTTATCGCCTCTATTCAGAATTCCACATAGCACAAAATACTCCTTTTATTTTATTTTTTACCTGTTGCTGCACCTTCCCAACTTGAAATTAGGAGTTCAGATCACAAAAACCTTTACCCTTCGAGCCTTTGGCCTTGCAATTTAAAATAATAACTCTGCAGGATTGCTTTTGCTCTTTCTACTTTCAAACCTGCCTTCATTTTTCTGCTATATCTATATTGTAAAAGCTTAACAATGCTTTATGGTAGAAGAATGACTGCTACCAATTACGGGCAATACCCTTCGTTATCTCTTCCATATATTGTGTTTTCACAAAGCTGATTGACATTTGCTTTGTTAAAGTATCCAAAGGTGTGTTTTAAAAATATATATATAGATATATAATAATTAAAAAAACTTTGATGATATAATGAAATATGTTTAGCTATATCAAACAATTGTTAAATCTTCAGACTGAGTAAAATTTAATCTGGAAGAAGTTGCCTCGGCTACCAGAATATCTGTCTAAACCAGATGTGAACATAAAATCTTTGGTCCTCTTTATGATCCTTTAGATTGCATTTCCTTTAACCTGTGTCCAGCAGGAAGGACTTTACTAGAATCAACTGCTTCCATGAGCATCTGCAGAACACATTTTTCTTGCATGCCAGCTGTGTTGTCTGATATCATATCCTGTAATAGAGACACAGAGCAACATTCTAAAAAATGTACTGGATTTGATTGATTGATTGACTGATTGATTGTAACACTAAATGTTTACAGTTTTGAGAACTTCCTGAGATTTGTCAAGAAAAGAGTTCTATATCTTTATTCAATTAGTTCAATATTCTCCACATTTACTGGCAACTTACTGGCAGGTTGCCAGAGTTTCAGACCAAGTTTTTCTAGTCCTACCTGGAATGGCCAAGAGTTAAATCTGAAATTCATGCATTTAAAGCAAGTACTTTGCTATCAATTATAGTTCTCCCCTTAATATGTAGGGAACATTGTTGTGCATGTCTTAAAGAAGAACATTGGAAACTGGCAAATGACTTTACAATAGTGATCAGAGGAAATTACTTGGCCATGTTTTGGAACTCACTGTATTTTCAAAATGTAGACAAAATGTTCCCAAATCTTTAGCCATCACACCTTCTTTTAGTGTAATCTTAATGTACATACCTCCCCTAAAAATCCACATACCAAAAAACTTCAAATGAACAATGAATACACACAGAAATGAATTTTTATTTTTAATAAAGACATAAAAAATATATCTTTTTATCTCCAGAATGAAGGCACTGGGAAATCCTAATGTAGACCAGCTACTGTTTTCATCATCTAATATTTCATATTGTATACATGTTCTTCAAATTGCATATTTCTGGAATTACAGATTTCTTTTACAGTGCCTTTTTGCAGAGTTAATAAAAATAGCAGCAAAAATCTGATAGTCTTCTTTCTCTCTCAGCCTCTCAGTGTAATCAACAGATCTTGCAAGATAGATAGTTTCCAACCAGAACTTGGATGTATTTTTTCATGTATGTATGGTTTAGATCAGGAGGATGCCGTGGGCTGAGAAGGTGAAATGAGTAACCTTTCTTTTATGGATGCTCTAACAAAAGAAAAATACCGAGAAAGCAAATCACAGGTCTCCCATATTTTATCTAAGTTAGCTTATCACAGTGTAGACTTGTTTGCCTTCAGCAAAATTATTGCCTCTCATTGTAGATGTTCCTTTAACTATTACTGGTTGCTAGTTAGGAATACATTCATCATCCGAATACTGCTCTACAACATCCTTGACCATTAAGGCTGTTGGACAAAGCAAGGGTTTTGACCTCCTGCTTGTTTCAGTACCATGGAATTCCCCGCATCTTACTCAACTGAAAGGGCAATTAATTAGTTCGTATGTGAACAAATACAAATGCAGACATACACAGATGAAGCAGTTAAAAAGGACAGGTTCATCTACATTTATTGGTAAGGCAAGAAATATTCTTCATTTGTGAGACAAGCATGCCAACAAGAAACTCCAAATATCCTTGAAAAAAGGTGTAATGGCTTGTGAGAATAATCTTGGAAGACAGGAGGTAAAAACATAGCCTTGACAACAGTCATGCAAAAAATATCTCAACCCACAGAAGGCATGGGAAACATCTCAGAAGGGACCCCTCCTAGTTTTCTGGAAAATAAAAGTCAGGGAGGGAAAAAACATTACAGTAGTCCGTCTGGACTACTGTAATGCTCTCTACATGGGGCTCCCCTTGAAGAGCACGCGGAGGCTCCAACTGGTCCAGAATGCAGCCGCGGGTGATTATGGGAGCAACACAATGCACCCATGTAGCACCTCTCTTGCACGAGCTGCACTGGCTCCCAGTGGTCTTCCGTGTGCGATTCAAGGTGTTAGTTACCACCTTTAAAGCGCTCCATGGCTTAGGACCTGGGTACTTACGAGATCGCCTTCTGCCACCGATAGCCTCCCACCAGCCAGTACGCTGTCACAGAGAGGGACTCCTCAGGGTGCCGTCGGTCAAATTATGTCGACTGGCGACCCCCAGGGGAGAGCCTTCTCTGTGGGGGCTTCCGCCCTATGGAATGAACTGCCCCCGGAGATACGTAGGATCCCCGACCTCCATACTTTTTGCCGTGCCCTTAAGACTCTACTATTCCAACAGGCTGGGCTGATGAAATAAGTGAAATTTCAATTGGGTATTTTAATTTTGGGGATTTTTTAAAAAATAGGGCCAAATTATTTTATACGTTTTAAACTTTTTAAAATTTATGGTATATGGTGTTTTTATTCTGGCTGTATACCGCCCTGAGTCCTGCGGCAGAAGGGCAGTATAAAAATTTAATTAAATAAATAAATAAATAAAAAGCTGTTTGAGACTTGTGAGATTCTATTACTATAACCTTACAATAAAAATATGTGCTTCTTGCCTGGATTACCTTGAAGGACTGATGCCAGTCTTCCAATCTGAAAACACTTCTCTTTCGTCTCTTCCTCCTGTCTCCCAAGGTTATTCTCACAAACCACAATGTACACAAGGAGAGAACAAGTCAACTTCTTTTCTGCCAAGAGACAGAGATAGTCTGATGGAAGTCAAGTGATGCAGGGAGAAGATCACATATTGTCTCCAATATGTATATAAATGGGTTGGTTATCATCAATGTACTGATGATTCCTGACCCTGAATTAGTGGGGTTCCAACTAGCAGTATCATGTGGACATTAAAACAAAATAGGCAAGAGCTCTATAATTCGCCACAAGTGTTGGACCATGGACTTGATCTCTTCTCCTATTAACACTGACTGAAACTAGCCACAAAGAAAAGAGAACTGCCATTGTGCCCCTCTTTCCAAACCACACAACTGGTCCAAAAGACTACCATTATTAGTATAGAAAATTTCTGAGAGATCAAGGAGCGTAATGGTAGACACACCCACTGTCCTGGTTCCACCGCAGGTCATCAACAAGTGCAAGCAATGCTGTCTCCATAATATAACCTAGCTTGAAACCTAATTGAAAAAGGTCCAGACAATGTACATCCAACAAGATCCCTGAAGCTCAGAATTGCTTTTCACTAATGACCTACTTCCAACGGGACTTTTACAAATTGTATTTTCACTTTTTCTTTACTCAACATGTGTCAATCTTGCTTCAATTCTAATCCTTGGTTCTGCTTTTTTCTTAATTTCCTGGTGGAACTGATACAATTTTGGGGGTGGGGGGACTAAAAAAAGGGGGCTTGAGTAGCATTGCCTTTTCTTTATTGATTGCTGTCTTCATTAAGCAGATCACACACATATTCTTTTCATTACATTCTAAATGTTCTTAATCTCTCTTGTTTTTGTCATTAGCATTCATTTCCAGCTTCAACTCATTCTGAACAATACATTTCCTGATTTTTGTATGTGTGTGTGTACACATACATACGCGTGTGTGCGCGCACACACACACAGAAACATGTTAAACTTTGGTTGAATGCATTTTTACCAATTCTTGTAAGATACAACCCATGCTGATAGTTCATGTTCATTATGGAGATAATTCAAACTATAAAACCAAATTATACTCATCAACACTATTTGTGTAGGCAATCTACTCCTTCCATTTGCAGTCATCTTCTGTGGACTGGAAAAAGGAGTGAGAAGGTTACTTGAACTCTTAATTACTAGAGCTTCCTTCCTAAATCTTTAAAGTTAACAATTGTATATTGTTGCTGTATACGTTATTTTTTGGTGTATGACACACTTTCCCCCCCCCCAAAAAAGTGGGTGGAAATATCTGTGCATCTTATAGAGCAAATATTGCCGTAGCTCCGCCCACCCGCTGCCCCCACCTTTCAGCTTATGTCTCCCAGCAGCAAACAGCCGCGTCAGCTTCAGCACAGCCTGATTTAGCACGAGCAGCTGATTGGCAGTTGGATCTGCCTCCCGGAATACCGCCTATCAGCTGTTCCAGGCTGCAGGGATCGCCACCATCACTACCCATCACTGCTGCCACCTATCGCTGCCTCTGGGTGCCCCATTTTCAGCCTCCACACATCCCATTTTCATATTCTGTGTGCGCCATTTTTGGCCCTTTCCAGGCGGTGGGAATCGACGCCACCTATTGTCGCCACGTGGAACGGGCCTGTTTTGTGTCCGTAATGTCACTTTTTTTCCCCACGAAGGCTCAAAGCCAGCGATTTCTATTTGGCCCTGAAAGCTATTTCTGACTTTCAGAAATGCATAATACCTTCTGTTGGTCATTCTTGTCCTCTTTTCTTTTTGTCTTTCTTTTGACAACCTACTTTTTTGATCATCTCCTGATGCTCTCTGGTATTTGATTATATTCGATTGTACACGTTTATGCTCTCTTATCAGCTGAAGTAGGGCCACTAGCTGTTATAGTTAACTTTATTTTCTTCAAGCATTGCTACCAGCTTGTACCCGCTGGAAGAATGTATTGGCGTGTTTTCATATCTGAGCTCAACATACCAGATGTCAGCCTCCTGTCTTCTTTGGTTTTCACCTTTAATTCATCAAGCATGACCAGAAGAAGGCTTTTCTTCCTTTTTCTAACTTTCTCTCTTCCATCTCTCTTCCCTTGCTTAGGGAGCAAATCCCCACCTGCACGGTACATATGCAGATATTTACATTTCTATTCTCATTAATTATGTCACTTATGTAAAGCCGCTTCAAACCAATTTGCAACTTAACTACGGTATGGATTTTAGGTATAGATTTAGATGTAATGCATGCGACTAAAGGAAAAAGAAAATGTGCCAGTGGGCTTTCACTCCTGTGTTTTTTTTTAAAGCAGAAGTAAATGAGACAGGAGTGAAGTCCTCATCTTTCAGCAAAAATAGACAGGAAAATCAACATAGGAATCGTGACTACAGTTGGCAGAAGGTTCTAGTTTAGAGATGCGCATTACGATTTGGTTTCGGAGATACACATTTGGAGATGAACTTTAATTTATTAGCACCGTAGTTATTCTTATTTATGTTTCTCATCTTCTCCCCTGCAGCGTATGCACAAACACGCGTGCACAAATACACTTTTCTTGTTGCCCTGTAGCCTTCTTCACCACGGACAAAAAAGTAGCAGGGTGGTGCATCACTCTTCCTCTGGCCTTGTGCTGCTTAGGCCATTTTTCAGAGGAGGATAATATCTCTAATCTTTGGATTACTGGTAGCCTGGTCCCATACTTGACTTTTTGCCAGCTAAAAACTCAACTTCCATGTTAAAGTGGAACTAATTAATTCTGAGTTAATGGTGACTAAATCTTGACAGGGGAGCAGGCCAGACACTTGACATATTACTGAAACAGTTTGAACCAGTTAATGTTAGTGGTCACTCTCTTCCTGGAAATACTATTTTCTGTGGCTCATATTCCAAATGACTTCACGGCACTTTTCCTCTCAGTGAGGGAGGGGGGTGGGTGGGAACAGGGATCTGAGCCCATGTCAACTTTTCCCCTTGCCAGAATTCAGTGCATCGGTTCTGAAACTGAAAAGAAAATACCATTGCTCATATTTCATGGCTTCAAAGGGAAATGGAATATACAGTAGGGTTTGTATTTGGTGTTTTGCACAGCCATACTGTCGGATCTAAATAGAGCCACTTCTATTTCCAGCACCAATTTGTAAAGTGCATAGCCTTTAATTGATCGCTAAAACTTATTTTAAAATATAAAGTGAGGATACCCATTTTCTGCAATGGATATGTTTTATGAAAAAAAGGTATTCATTTATAGAATATGTATAATCATGTGACTGAGTTTATTAGCAAGATGGAGTCAATATATATGTTGTAGTTTTGTTTTAGGAAAGAGAGAGAGTTGGGCAGGAAGCTATAGAATTCTTTTACGTATTTTTTTATTGGAAAATGCAGCTACTTACGACCAGAATTGAGCCCAAAATTTCTGTTGCTAAGCAAGTAATTTGTTAAGTGAATTTTGCCCTATTAACGGTCTTTGTTGCCACAGTTGTTAAATGAATCATTGCAGTTGTTAAGTTAGCAACACGGTTATTAAGTGACTCCGGCTTCCCCATTGACTTTGCTAATCAGAAGGTTATAAAAAGGGATCACATGACCTTGGGATACTGCAACCGACATAAATATGAGTCAGTTGCCAAGAGTGAATTTTGATCACGTGACCATGGGGATGCTGCAACAGTCGTAAGTATGAAAAACGATCATAACTCACTTTTCTTGAGCCTGTTGTAACTTCAAACAGTCACTAAACAAACTGTTGTAAGTCGAGAACTACCTGTAATTTTCAAATAAACCTTCCCAAATCATTCTGACGTTCCAGCAATTGTTAGACACTTTTGTATTTTTTTAAATTACATAATCTGTTTTCCCCCTTTACTTACTCAGTCTTTCAGTCTTCTCTGCTCTTTCCAGGTTTTTGCTTTGCTTGGCCCCATGTTGTTTTTCTTTAAACTTTTAATTTCTATATGAGCAAATAGCTAAAATTAATTTGTGGTTTTATTACATAAGTAGAGGTTACTGATGATATTCAATATGAAACTTGGCAGTAATGATGAAGAATTCCCCCTAACAATTACAGAGAATTTGATGTGGTAGATCCGGATAGACAATAATTATGTGACTGAAGTTCTCAGCTAACTTGTCAGGGTTTTTTTTTCTTAATGTATTTATTCACTTCTAATCTATTCTTGAAAAGGATACATTAAATGTAAAATTAAACATGGTGTTTCTAATGAGTAATATGAATTCCCTTATATTTGAAAAGCCCCAAATCTGTGCCTGTTGCAGTTGGGAATATGAACACATATTTAAACAGACATGGATAATGATACATACACTCTATAATGCTTAAAATACTGTGAAGCAAACAAGAATATAATGTCTTTTTTAAAATAGGTTCTAGGGCTGATGTTTTTGGATCATTCTGTGAATTCATGCCAGAATTCGCTATAATAAAAACTATTGCTCTAACACTGGAAGTTTTTAAGAAGAGATTGGATAACCATTAGTCTGAAGTGGTGTAGGGTTTTCTGCCTAAGCAGGGGGTTGGACTAGAAGACCTCCAAGGTCCCTTCCAACTCTGTTATTCTGTTCTGTTCATTTGCAATTGCTATACTTTTGGCATTATATCACCACGAAATGTACATTCTCAAATGCCTCCAATATTTTTTGGCCAAACATTCTGATCTGGTAATATTTTTCTTCTAAAATAGACTGTGAAATTTCCATTCATCAGCTGCATTCCTTCATTCTTGAAATGCTTGACATTAAGTGGAGATATATATATTTTAAATACAGAGATGAAAGCTATTATTTTTTTATTTAGCTTTTCCTGCATAATGGCATTTGTGCCAAGGTTATTTGCTTCAATATAATTTTGTATACTGATTAGTGTATTTTGAAAGGGGCCTTGAGGCACATTGAATGGAAAGGCACTATATGAGTAGGAAATGGAAGGATAAATGACCTTCATTTAAATGCAGTCAAGTAATCATTATCAAAGTTTTAAGCAACTTGAACTGCCAGCACGAAGAATGATGACAATAATTGCCAGTGTCCTTAAAGGACAGAGGCAACCATTTGGATCATTATCACAGTCTTAAAGTTCATACAGAGAAAAGCTGTTTTCTCTGCATATAAGCAAAATGATAAATAATTATTTTCAAGATTGGAATTCAAAATTTAGAAATGTCTTTCACTTATGAAACACTTAAGTGTGAATTTATCCATCAGTCAATCAAGTGGGAAATAAGTATTATCTGACTGAGTTATGAATAACATGGTGCTTCTGGCTGGAATTCCATATATTACCAATATTAGATTGTTTCCTGTTTCTTGCTAAAAAGTTTGGTTAGGGTGACTTTATATATAGTTAGTCTATATTTCACATTCTTGAGAAGAATCATTCACTCTAAGCCTATTGTCTACTCTGCTCTTATTACTTTTGTTACTTTTGTTAGTTCATTTCTTATTCCGCCTTTATTATTTTTATAATTAGCTCAAGGAGGCAAACATAATATTCTTCCCCCACCTATTTTTCCCCACAACAACAATCCTGTTAGGTGAGTTGGGTTGAGAGAGACAGACTAGCTTGAAGTCACCTAGCTAATGTCTATATTGCTGATTCAAAAGAGGCCACATAAACAAGACATTCTTGCATATAAAAGCAAAAAGTACTTAACATAAGTAGTTGCTCTATTATATTATGCAAAGCCCATTAACTCTTCCAGATACTACATATCTGGTTTTCCAGGGATTGCAGGAAGTGAAATGGGTCAATCAAAACCTAGTATTCTACTGGTAGAAGATTCATGATGAGTGTTTATCCATCCTAGGTTAAAAAAACTCACAACTCTATAACATAGCAGTAGTGTCAGTAATGGTGAAGAACTCATATTTACCACTATCACATCAGAGGATCAAAAAAAGCCACCAGTGGATTTTTTTCCACGTGAAGAATCTTTTGCGTATTGTTTTATGGAATCAATTAATGCACCTAGAAAGGTAACTGACTAATTAGCACTACATTTTGTAGATAAATATCATTTGCATTAGTTTCATCTTAGATACAGCAATTTTGTTGGAAGCTAAGCTGGATAAGGCCAAAACTATGGCTTGTCATTCATCTTGGATATTTTTTTAACTTAGGAAAACCTGGAAATTTGAACAAGTCATTTGAGGAATTAAGGACTGCTAACATCTTTTTGCAACTCCGGCCACCCTTCTTGGCCAAGTTATTTTCCAGCAAAATCTTGGAAGGAAGGTAGACATCTGTGGTGGATTCCCAGGAGGCAGGGGTTGCATTTCAGAGAGCAAAGTATGGAATGATTGGTCAGAAGGAAGATAGTTAAAATGGCTCCTCCTTAGTGATTCCAAAAGTATATTTATAGTAAGACAAACAGTTGCTTTAATTTGGCAAGATTTCTCTATGTGAACAATAATAAAGGAAACTACTCAGAAGTAATTCCCATATGGTTCTTTGTTTTGGGGGCCTGACAGCACTTGAATTCAGCAATTCTAAATGTATGTTTTAAATTTGATTCTAATATGAAGTTATGTGTGGTCATCTTATGAGTACAGTTGCGCTGTTCTCATGTTTGACCTTGGGGGCCAGGGTTGGCATGGCCAGCTTGATGTCACTCATATCAGGGGCACTGTCCCAGGCTTTGTTTTCGGCTTCAACGGCCTCCTGCAGTGCTCTGCCAGTGAAAAAGGAGCTCGGGAGGGCCGCACATGGCCTTCACAAGCTCCTTTTTCTCTGGCAGAAGCACTGTAGACTGATCCTTTGCTGTTTCCAGGGTGATTCCATGGGCCAGATCTAAGAACAACATGGGCCGGATCCGGCCCACAGGCCTTGAGTTTGACACCCCTGGACTAGATGGTGAAAGTGGGTAATGAGGATTGATTTATTTTTGTTTTCCGCTTCTTCAATACTCTTCAGCCTCTTCAATGCTCTTCCCAAAGTATCCTTCTAGAACAAGTCACTAAGTCAAGTAAGAATTAAGTCCACTGCTATAGCCAGTTTGGTATAAAAGGTGTTAGACTAGAAAGTAGAAATTTTAATACCACGTTGGGCACAAAAATGATTGGGTGATCTTGAACTAGTCACTTTCTCTCAGCCCTAGAAAGAAGACATTCAGTTCTGAAAAACACTGCCAAGAAAACTTCAGGGACTTCTCCAGGCAATCTCGAAGAATCATCTATGATTGAACCAAGGAAAGAAAGAAAAATTTCTGGCAGGATATACTTAAGTTTCTAATTGTGTGGGATGGGCATTTTAGTTTCACCATAGGTTCTAATTTGTTAGTGCCCAGTGTCAAAATTTGTACCCCGTATTAACATGTACAATAAAGTCTGGGGGAAGAAATTCAGAGATTTGGGCTAAAATATCACCAGAACATTAATAAACTCCATCTCTCACTCACATCAGTGATTTGCAATAGCGATACTGACTTCTTTCAGGTATGCATCAGCTACCAGTTCGCAAATGTGAGCGCATTTCCTCCTCCACACATGCAAAGAGCCTTCTGTGCATGCAGAGGATAAAAAACGGGACGTGATGACATCTGGGCGTGTGGGCGGAGCCTCTCGCCATTGGCAGTACCGGTTCGCCCAAGCTGGATAGAACTTGCTGAATTTCCCCACTGCATGTGTGCGAACGTCTTTTCTCACATTTTTTCAGAACCTTATCTCTGGTCAAAAATGTCCTTTACAAGATTCAGTATTCAGCATCTGTCCCCAAATTCATCAGGGGAAAATGTAGTTCTCTGAATAAATATCTAGTGGAAGCTTGGAGGTAGAGGAAGAAGTGTAGTCTGACACCTTTTCCTGGCACAGCTGAAGGATCCTTCATTCTAGAAAATGTTATTTTCCATTTGAAAAGCAGAGCATTATGATTTAGCAGAGAGGGCTTCGATAGCCAGAAGAGTCTTTTACTATAGAATAGAAATGACAATACAGCTGGATACAGCTGTGTGTATAAATAAGAGCTTCCCAAATTTGTGGAATTTCTTCCTCAGTTTATATGGTAGTTCAGTTAACTTTCAATGAAACCTTTAAAACCTTTTGTTTGTTTTGGTGCCTTTTAGCTTCCATGCAGAGTTTTACCTTTTTACTAGTTATGTGGCTTGCCAGAGTTTGTATTTTTGTTTATTTATATACATTGCTGCCACTCCTTAAGTTTTTCCTTTCGTTGTTGTTGTTAGTTTTTTGTAGACTATTTTGCTGGAGATTTATTTTGCTAGTGTTTCTAGATTGCTTTTTAATCAAAGAATATAGTATGTTTGTGAGGTTTTTGTGGAGATATGGAAGTTATTATAATTGTAATAAAGAAACAAAATAGGGAAGCCTCTACTCCAGCCTATATGAACAAAAGGATACCATACTTTGATGAATGACCTAGTCCTAGTATTTAAACATACTTTCAAACACATGACTGTTGGGAGACTGATTGAGCTGAGCCTTCAGCCAGTGTTTTGTCATACACACACAATAGGAATGGCCCTGCAATTTATCTGTTGCTTACAATATGGTGCTGCCATGCTTTGCACTGAGAAAACTATTTTTCTATAATTCCATCATCACAATTCCTTTTCATATATAAAAATGTAAGCCATATCCATGGT
This sequence comes from Masticophis lateralis, assembly GCA_030761175.1. Classification (NCBI taxonomy): domain Eukaryota; kingdom Metazoa; phylum Chordata; class Lepidosauria; order Squamata; family Colubridae; genus Masticophis; species Masticophis lateralis. Next base: position 208,022,992 of record JAUDYJ010000001.1, read on the forward strand.
TATTTAAGGACCAATGTTATTACTAGCTTTTGAGTCAGTCTTGATTACTGTTGACTGCGTGGACTTAGTCCTAGCAGTTGTCTTTGAAAGGTTTTTGGAAGTAGTTTGCCCTAGCTTTCTTCTTGGCTCAGAGACAGACTCTTGGTGTTTTAAGATAGACTTTCATTTTCTTGAAAATGAGAATATAATGTCAGCTTGGTTGCACATGAGGACCGCTTACACAGCATGAACAAAATCCCTTATCATGTGGCTTAAGTCTACAGTGCCCAAATCCAAGAATATCTTGTACCTCATCCAGTCAATATGTTCTTGCACAGCCCGCTTAATGCAGTTAACTATCGGGACCAGACTCTAGGATACTATCTGAGCTGAAAACCCATTAAGTGCTCCCAGATGCCGATTTCTGCCTAGAAATCAACTCTCTAAAATCAAATGTGGCACCCTCTGGCCACCTAGAAATGCAAAGTAAGTTTGATCCCATGTCATCTTGGCACCACTTCAGCACCTGCAGATACTAGGAAAACTCACATTCCACAACACACCCACCCACCCTTTATTTCTCATTCAAACTTCGCTTTCCCCAAGCCATTCACCAAATCTCACTGTTCACGAATGCTGTTATGCATAATAACGTAATCCCCCTGTTAGCTTCCCTTGCCACTCAGCCTCGAGGGAAGGAAAAAAAAATAAGCACCTCTCAGCAAACTCAGAGGATGAAGCAGGAGTCCCTCGGTTTCAGAAATTACCTACTGCATCATGAGGTTGTGTTTCTGAGATGGATTTAGGGAGGTGAAGCATGTCTCATTTCTTTGGCCTGAGGACTCCTGTTGAAAAGATGCCTGTGCCAATCCTGATAGTCGAAGTCTATATGGATTGCTATCTCAGCTCTCTCCAGTCTGGTTATGTGTGCTCTGCCATTCATTCTCCCTTTTTTCCTTGTACCTTCTGCACCGTCTCTGTTACTTCTTCCTTCTGATGCCAGGTTCACCTCCCAAACTTGGATCATCTGCAATGTAGCAGCTTATCTTTGATTTTGAAAAATGTGGCATCGTAGAAGCCTTGTGCTACAGGTAGACCAAACTGTTGACTTACAACAGTTTGTTTAGTTACCATTCGAAGTTATGACAGGGCTGAAAAGAGTGGCTTATGACTGTTTTTCACACTTAGGGCCGTTGTTGTAGCATCTCTGTGGTCACGTGATCGAAATTCGGATTTTTGGCAACTGGTTCACATTTATGACAGTTGCAGTGTCCCGGGGGGGGAGGGGGTTCATGTGATCACCTTTTGAGACCTTCTGACAAGCAAATTCAATGGAGAAGCCAGGTTCACTTAACAACCATGTTACTAGCTTAACAACTGCAGTGATTCACTTAACAACTGTGGCAAGAAGGATGATATAATGAGGCAAAGCTCACTTAAGAACTGTCACTTGGCAACGGAAATGTTGGGTTCAGTTGTGGTCGTAAGTCGAGGACTACCTGTATAGCATTGGAAGTAGTTTTCAGCAGTTGCATCCTGAAGACAGTGCTGGAGTTCAGTGCAAGATAAAAATATAGAAGAAATAAGGTAGCTGTTTCATAGATTCTCTTTCTGTGTTATAAATGAATTCCAAGCATTCTTAGTAACCGCCCTTCTAAAATCAAATCTGATCTGGGAAAGTATCTGTAGCTGTCTTGTTTATCCTTCTTCCTTACCAGCTGTTAGCACTTCTCTCAGTTTCTATACTTGGGGTACACAGTAGAGGACTTTCAGTGCCTCCTATGTGGGTCTAGATCCATGATGGTGAACATGTGGCACACGTGCCAGAGGTGGCACATAGAGTCCTCTCTGTGGGCATGTGTGCCATTGCCCAGCTGCTCTTCCGGGTTCCGTCATGCGCATGTATGCGCACCGGCCAGTTGCTGTCTTCCGGGTTCTTCAAAGACCATGCGCGTGCCAGACCCGGAAGAAAGCAGCTGGCTGGTGAGCATGCACAGCAGATCAGCTGGCTGATGTGCATGTGCGCGCCGGGATCCAAAAGAGAGCAGTTGGCCAGCGCACATGCATGCCGGATCAGCTGTCCAGCGTGCATGCGCGTGACAGAACCCAGAAGAGGAGCTGCCAATGGCATACGTGCCGAAAAGGTTAGCCTAGTCTAGATCAAAATGAGGGTCACAAGCAAAGGGTTGCAAATTCTATTACATGCATTGTAACAGTAACCCAGTTTTGGGCAGCAATATGTTTTGTTTGTTTCTTTAAAAAAAAAAGATACTCAACTGCAAGATATGCAGGTGAGAGAAACTCAGGTGAAGAACTTAAAAAATTCCAGACACCTGAATATTATGATCAGAAAAGGTCCTTTCTTCTCAATAGTTGGATTTTTCTTTTACTTTCCTGCAACTACAGTTTCCTTTAACTATGAAGAGATACATCTTAAATTTTTCAGTACTGGAAGGTTCTTCAAGATTTCATCTCCATCAAAGCACCGGGGTTCAATTCGGCCCCATGTTGCTTAGATTGTATTACCAATGATATTTCAGCAGAAAAGAAATCTGAACTGTCTATAAATATACAGATCAGTATTATGGAAACAATTCTGCAGAGTCAATCAGTACCGATGAAATGTGTTCAACGCATATTTGTGATTATGTATATAGTTGCTCTCAGTCTTTGAAGTAATAACATAAAAACTCAGTTTCTTATGTCCATGCATAAGGATCCTCTTTTTGCTCCACAGACATATATATCTGTGATAATTTTGAAAAATAATTTAGCTGGAATGTTGCGTGCATGTGTGCAAAGTATATATTATTTTAAATAATTGAGATTGTTGTGAATACTGCTTTACCTGGAACCCTACTGATTATGTGTCACAACCGCTATTTAATAAGAGCTCTCCCCGAGGCATTGTTTAGGTGTTATATTGGTCATTATGTCTGGCTTTCAGTAGTTACATGTCAGCAAGGACCCAGTTTGATGGTAGTAGAAAAGAATATTGGATATTGGTTCCAATTCCTATACATCCATGAGCGTGCTTACTGGCTAGCCTCAGGCAAATTATTAACTATCACTCCAAACTAACTCCCAATTTTGTTACAATAAATGTTTCATTGTGGCAGGACGTGGCTGTTTTTAAAAACAACTCAAGAGGCGGAAATATTCTAGAAATTATAAGGTCTCTTTTCCTTTGTCCTTTCATTTGCAAGGATATCCAACTAGGTACTTTACATTTGCTTCTTGAATGTTGCATTAGGAGTAGGAGAATAATATCAAAATCTACTTTCCCATTGCGACTCTTATTAATGTAGCTGGCGAGCATATTTATTCATATGATTTATTATCATTTTATCCAGCCTGAGGCATTCTAAAATGCAGCATAATGTAATAGCTCTAACAAATGCTAGACATAATAGGATGGGATAAACTTGCGAGGCAGAAATCCATTGAAAGTACATAAGTCTTTTTGTGTGTAAGCTTTTTTTTTATATACGATGTCAGTTTGATCATTTGAAAGCCGAATTACATAACACACAAGTACTGGACTATATCGAAGGTGAGATCTTGATTTGAAGTTTACTTGAATTGACTTACCAAGTTATTTTTAGAAGTTACAGTCTCATAACATCTACACAACTTGGTTAAGTGTAATCTGATTTCCCCTCCCCCCGTCCCCCCCTATAGCTTCTTAAGGAGTATTGAGGATTGCTTTAGGGAACAGGATCTTTTTCAAACTGAATTTTTTGAATAAAATCAGGCTCATTGTATTCCTACATAGACCGGCTAAATGCCATAAAGAAGGGCCATTATTGTTTTGGTCAGTCAGCAGTTTGAATGGTTTGCTGAATGATTTTCAAGGATGAAAAATATTTTTGCCAAATAGCGACATTAATGCATGTACTAATGATGTGTTTAAATATGGGGGGAAACAAATTAAGCTGTGTTTTCTTTGTGCAATCGTGACATTTGCATGCTGCTCCACATTAATGTTCTTGGGTTGCTTTAAATAAGCAAACATACATAAACCCCTCTCTCTCTCTCTCTCTCTCTCTCTCTCTCTCTCTCTCTCTCTCTCTCTCTCTCTGTGTACATACAGAGAGAGAGAGAGAGAGAGAGTATCTCAATTTTAATCACACAGCCATGAGGATGCTTGTAAGCGTGAAAAGCAGTTATAAGTCCCTTTTCTAATCTCTATTGTAACTTCAAACGGTCCCTAAGTGAACTGTTGTAAGTCAAGAACTACCTGTATCCAAGTGGCATTGATCATCTTTTTGGAATATCTCTGATGGGCTGGATGTGGGAGTGGATATATCCAGATGGGCTCTCATTTATCTCTCAGCAGGTTTTGATGCCACTGATAACTTCTGGGTCGAGGGGAAGTAAGGAGGTACATTTCTTCAGTGGTTCTGTTCCTTCCTCCAAGATTGACTCCAGTCACTATTAGAGCCACCATGGCGCAGTGGTTAGAGTATAGTACTGCAGGCTACTTCTGCTGATCACCGGCTGCCAGCAGTTTGGCAGATTGAATCTCACCAGGCTCAAGGTTGACTTAGCCTTCCATCCTTCTGAGGTGGATAAAATGAGGACCCAGATTGTTGGGGGCAATATGCTGACTCTGTAAACTGCTTAGAGAGGGCTGTAAAGCACTATGAAGTGGTATACAAGTCTAAGTACTATTGCTAAGAGGAGGGAACAGTTCCAGTCTTTGCAGGATGTCCTGGGCTCAATTCTTTCTCCTCTGTTATTTCATATCTAGATGAAACTGCTGGGCGAAGTCTTCCTTTGACCCAGAGATAAGTGCCATCTCTATGCTGACGATACACAGTTGTATATCTCTGCCCCAAGCCATCCCAAGGAATGTCACTGAGGTGCTTCTCCACTGCCTGGAGGCTGTGCAGGTCTGTATGGGGAGGAACTGACTTTCAGCTCAACCCAGGCAAGACTGAGAGGCTGTCCCACATCATTAACTGTGAATAGGGTAACACTCAGAGGCAGAGGCAGAGTTGGTGTGCACTCTGGTGGTCTCCTCAAAAATCAAGTGCCTGGATAGCTCAGCAGACTAAAGCACTGTAATTAACATCCAGCTGTCTGCAATTACACCAGTTCGAATCTCACCAGGCTCAAGGTTGACTCAGCCTTCCATCCTTTCTAAGGTAGATAAATTGAGGACCCAGTTTGTGGGGGCAATAAGCTGACTTTGTATAAAATATACAAAAGTATGAAGGCTATTGCTTAATGCATTGTAAGCCGCCCTGAGTCTTGGGAGAAGGGCGGCATATAAATCAAATTAAAAAAAAAAAGTGGCAGCTGAAGCTAGGAAAGCCTTCACACAGTGCATCAGTTGCGCACATACCTAGATCATTGGCTCACAGACACTCATGCCTCAATCACTTTTCACCTGCATTGTTGCAATACGCTATATGTGAGGCTACCCTTCAAGAGTATTTTGAAGCCTCAGCTAATCCAGAATGCAGCACCATGAGAAGTACAGGTAGTCCTTGACTTACAACAGTTTTTTTAGTGACTGTTAGAAGTTACAACGGCACTGAAAAAAATGACTTACGACCTTTTTTCACAGTTGCAGTGTCCCAGGTTCGTGTGATCACCTTTTGTGACCTTCCAACAAGCAAAGTCAATGGGGAAGCCAGATTCACTTAACAGCCCTCTTACTAATTTAACAACAGCACTGATTCACTTAACAACTGTGGCGAGAAAAGTCGTAAAATGGGGCAAAACTCCATTAACAAAATTCTTACCTAGCAACATAAATTTTGGCCACGATTGTGGTTGTAAGTCGAGGACTGTCTGTAATGGATATTCTGCAGGACGCCCACATACCACAGTTGCTTGTTGCACTGGCTCTGGGTGCAATTCAAGCTGCTGGTTTGGTCACCTCTACAGTTTTACACGGCATGAGACCATATTACTTGTGGAAATGCCTCTCCCGGATGATGGCCCATCCCTTCACTGAGTCTCATCAGTGAAGCAGTATCATTCAATGGGTCTCTTAATAGTGGTGGGTTGCTCCCGGTTCGGTCCGGTTCTATAGAACCAGTAGTAAAACCGATGGGAGGCTCCGTCCACACGCCATGATGTCATCATGGGTGATCTGCACATGCACAGAAGCACGTGCACTCCCGCTGTGAACCGGTAGTAAAGGTAAGTGGAACCCACCCCTGGTCCCTAGAAGCATATTTTTTTGTCAGGACACCTGTTTTGTAGAACACACTGAGGTATGGACAGCCCCAGTCCTGCTAGCCTTCTGACCAGCTATAAACACCTGGCCATCTCTCCAGACATGGGGGCCAGAGTGCGAATGGAGCTCTGATGTGGGTGCGAGACGATCTATTGTTGCTCTTGTGAGGTTTGGGGGTTTTTTTTCAGGAGCCTTGACTACTTTTGCTCTTTCCTTTTAATGCCATTTTTAATTCTATGGATTACGATTGTTTTATCTTTTATCCACCCAGAATCTTTATAGTTAGATGGGTGGCTATTTAAATATGTTAAATATTTAATAGATATGTAAGTGCAATTTTTACAAGATGTGCTGTCAGCCACCGAATTGCTCGAGGTTCCGATCGAGTAACAGATCAGTCAGCATCCCTAGATTGCAAATTCACACTTCAAAAGAGAATATAGCCCTGTCTAGAATAGACATGACTGCTGCATGTATATGAGATTGATCTCCACCTTCCCAGGACTGAATCTGTTTGTTTGGCCTTTTTGTGTCTGTTTCTTTAATCAAACACTGTTGCAGTTACTCATTGATAGTAACTTGGATCCTGAGCTCTGTGGAATGTATGCTAGACAGGGCTATTTGGCTCCCAAAATAGAATTTGGTCTTCTGCAATAAACATTATTGCTGATAATATTTGCTGCTTTTTAAAATATCCTCAATGCTGCCACTTGAAAAGTAAGCTACAGCCCTTACCCGGACCTCAACACTCATTTGCTGTACAATATTCACTTTTCTACCATAAAAGCAGCTCGTTTGTACAGAATTTCTAGCCTGTTGGGGTTTTTTGGTTTTTTTAAGCCTTTGAATTCTAAGCCTTGAACCCTAGTTCCTAAGAAGCCCGGGTTTGAATTTCCGTATCTATTTTGGATTCCTTTGTGCCACTTATCGTGAAATACATCTCTACTGCAGCTCCTTGTCTATATGAATGTGTGTGTTTTAAGTGCATCTATGGATGCCCAGATTCACACACAGATGCCTAATATGTACCTTATATTACACCCAGATAAATTAGGATTCCAAGTGATAATTTACAAGCTCTAATTATGGGCTTTGCTTTGCCTAAAGCATAGTTTAACTGGCTTAATGTTTAGAGCTGGCATCATCCTAATTGAATGCCAATGGCAGAGCAAATACTGTTCCATCTGTGCACCGCTACAGTTAATGACTGAGGTTTTGTGACACTTAAGCAGAGCCTGTCAAGCTATTTGAAGAGGAAGTAGGAAACACATGTAAGCAACTCATTTGAATTTTCCTGAATTGTTCTCTAAGCAAGGAGAGGAGAACACTGTGCACCAGTCTTTCCCAACCTGGGCAGCTTTCAGAGATGTGGAAAACAAACTCCAAAATATTCTGGCTGCTGCAGGAATCTTCCTAATCTAGTTTTAGGACAGGCATTTTGAGAATCAGGGAGATCCTTTTGCATTCAAATAAATGCAGGTACCTTTCCTTATATTCTATCCACTGTGAGGGGAAGAGGAGGAGAGATCTTCCAAGAATCATTCTTGGTGTGGCCTTGAATCCATCCCTACTTGTGTACTACCTTCAGTCTGGCATCTCCTGATAGGCTGAATTTACAAGCATGAAACTGAAATTGCAACGTATTTGGAAAGGACCAGGTTGATTGATGAAAGGCAGTCAAAGGAAATGGTCCTGAATTATATGTGTTTCCGGAACACGTTTTTGATGTCCCTCTGTGTTTCTCTGTGCCTTCTCTTAAGATTGATGCTATAAATTACTTCTTTTACTTATCCTTCAGATACTTAAATCCAGATTAGGAAACTATCTACAGCCACAATGGTTTGCATTTTGTTTTGTAAACTTGTAACAGCTATCTTTTTAATGGGAGCAGTTATGAAGTTCAGTCACTAATGCCAGGTTAAGCTGATCTTCATCTGTTTGAAACTGATTCTGTTAGATCAGGGATGTCAGACTCAAGGTCCCGGGCCTCATCCAACCTGCTGGGTGCTTAGATCTGGCCCACGGGCCTGCCCTGAAAACAGCGAAGGACTGGCTTGCAGTGCCCCTGCCAACGAAAATGGGGCTTGGGCTCTGTTTTCAGCCATAATGGTCTCCTGCAACCCTCAGCCAGCAAAAATGGAGCTCAGGGAGGCAGCTCCGTTTTCACTGGCAGACGGTTGCAGGAGGCCATCATGGCCGAAAACAGAGCCCTGATGAGTGACTGGCCATGGCCACCTTGGTCATGTCCCGTCCCCCCCGTCCCCCGCCTCCTGAGCTGAAACACAACCCTGATGCGGCTCTCAATGAAAGGGAGTTTGACAACCCTGTGTTAGATCTTGGAATCAGCTAGAAGAAGAGGGCTATACTTCCCAGCTGAACACACATATGAATTAAGAATACAACACTGTAGTATTAAGGGTTTTTTTTCTGTCAGAATTTAGTATGGCCCAGCATTGGGCAACAAAGTGCTGAAAAATTAAAGTTAATACAGCAAAATCTTTTTAAGTCAAGCTTAATCTTTTTGCAGAATGGAACTGGGCTGTGAGTCTGTATGAAGCACCTCTTACCGATATGAACTACCTTCTGTAATGAAGACGATAATCACATATGTTTGTAAATATAGTTAAAAACAACCTCCACTTTTTGATAAACATTTAATCTATCATGCTTACTTTCCTGGGTGGTTTCTGAGAAAAAAAAACACATGCAGATGTTCAATTTAATCTCAAAATTATATAAATTATATCAAGATATTACTTCAGATATGCTGTTCTATAATATTCTGTTCCTGATACTCCCTGGATTTTTGGTATAGAATCACATTGAGACAACATTTGCCAAGAAAGTGAAGTTATAACCCTCTCCAAACTCAGCTTTTCCCAACTAGATAGTATGTAGATATAATGTAAAATTAATCCCATATAGTAATTTTTAGCTACAGTGGCAAAAGGAAATATGGGAAGGTGGCATTAAACTATTTAATGCCACCTTCTAAAAGTTGTCAGCGTGGACAACTTTTAGATCCCATGAAGACTACAGACCCATATTTTGTAGCCCAGAAATCCCAAAATGGCCACTTAAATAAATTTTTTGGGAAGACTTTTCTTTTCTTTTCTTTTCTTTTCTTTTCTACAAATAAATTAGTTTACAAATAGAAGTTTGCTTGAAACAGAAAATGTGTTTGATTCTACAGCAGTGTCAGGTTGAGAAACACTAATCTGCATTAAGCACGAAATCTGCACTGTGGCTCCGATGTTTCACAGGAGTGTTCTAAGCAGGTAATAGTTCAGCCAAATGAAAAGCTGGAGCATCTTGGTTCTTGATTTCAGCCAAGACATTTCTCGTTTATGTCATCATCCACATGGCCAGTGTACATCGTCTCCATGATTTCAGTAATAACAGAATAACAGAGTTGGAAGCAAGCTTGGAAGTCATCTAGTCCAACCCCCTGCTCAGGCAGGGAACCCTATACCTACATCATTCAGACAAATGATGGTCCAGTCTCTTCTTAAAAACTTCCAATGATGGAGCACCCATAACTTCTGGAGGCAAGCCGTTCGACCGATCAATTATTCTAAAAGTCAGAAAATTTCTCCTTAGTTCTAAGTTCATTCTCTTCTTGATTAGTGTCCACCCATTGCTTCTTGTCCTACCCTCAGGTGCTTTGTAGAATAGATTGACCCCCCTCTTCTTTGTGGCAACTCCTGAGATATTGGAACACTGCTATCATGTTACTCCTTCTTTTCATTAAACTACAGATAGTCAGTCCTGCAACTGTTCTTTGTATGTTTTAGCTTCCAAGGCCCTAATCACCTTGTTGCTCTTTTCTTCACTCTTTGTAATGTCTCGACATCTTTCTTTTATTGTGGCAACCAAAATTGGATGCAATGTTCCAAGTGTAATATTACCAAGGCGTTATAAAGTGATACTAACGCTTCACCTGATCTTCATGCTATCTCCCGATTAATGCAGCCTAAGACTGCATTGGCTTTTTTGATGGCTGCAGAAAATTGCTGGCTCATATTTAAGTGATTGCCTAGGACTCCAAGACCTACTTGTACATGCTTGAATGCAGGAATGGTATACCCAGCCAGCTCATTCGTGCCTGATTTTCCCAGTACTTTTTTTTTAACCTTTACTGCCATTGACTTGCTTTTGCCCACAGTCTCCAACCTTAATTGTGGCTGAAGAGAACACCTATGTTTTGATGTGTGCATGGAGGATCTGAACCCAACCGTTCAGAATGTTTTTCATGTGTGTATGAAAAGGCTCTATTTTAAGTACATTTTCTAAAAACCACCATTACTGCTATCCAAAAGAAGACCACAGATTTTTAACCCGCTCCCATTTGTTGTATCATTGTGTTATTGTGTAACTGTCAGGATAGATCCATAGCAAGCAAAATTCCAAGGCAGGTAGATTCCTCAAAGAATAGCTTTATTGGAAATATCATATTGGCACATATCTGGTGAAAACCGACTCCCGCAGTTTTCATCTAATTAAAAGTAAACGTTTTTCTACTTTCTCAAAACAATCAGTCACATGGTCCAACCACAGTGCGGACTGGCAGCCGGGTAGCATTACCCTGCCTTCCTCTGACCAGGTATGAGAATGTTCTTGGTTCCCAAGAGAAAATATGTTGTTGTGGCTACAGAATCCCCTCTTATCTGAAATCCCCCCTCCCTATCCCTTAGGTCCTGTGTGGCAACACTGAAGCGATAAAAATGGCTTTGGTCAGGTCAGCTTCAGGATTGACAGTAACCTCCAATAATCCTTGGTGTTCCCCCAAAATAAAGTATTTCTAGCCAAAGGAATGTTATCCATTTATATCTTTCCCAAAGAGATACAGAACAATTTTTAAAATGTTCCTGCAAAATTATTGAATGAAGAGCCACGGTGTCGCAGTTGTTAGAATGCAGTATTGCAGGCTGACTCTGCTCACAGCCTGTAGTTTGAGTCTAAGGTCAGTAAAACAAGGGCCCAGATGATTGGGAGCAAGCTGGCTCTGTAAATCGCTTAGAGAGGGCTGTAAAGCACTGTGAACCAGTATATAAGTCTAAGTGCTATTGCTATTATTTGTTTGTTAGCTCATTATTTGTTATAGAAACCTTGGCTTTATAGAGAAGTTGAAATGGCTTAGTATTTCACACCAAGAAGAAGAAGAAAATCTCAATCTGCAGATTTAACTGTGATTTGCAGAAACAAAAGTGATAATAAGTTGTATAAGAATATAGATAAAGAATAAAGATTCATTGTTTTTGCTGCAAAAGGCTAGCATGATCTCTGGCATGCATAGATTCTATTAGGAATGGATGCAGTGTAAGTTCCCACAGAACACATTAATAAGCGGTAGAAATAGGGAAAGAGAAAAATATGCTTTTGATTTATTAGAATTTTATTTCTAGTATTTTTATCATTTTTTTCTACCTGCAGTATGTAGACAGCCTCTACATATTTTAGTATTATAAAGTGGAATAAATTTATATTAAAATATAGTTAACTATATGAACTATGAAAATGATCTCTCCTCCTCCTTATAACCAGTTAGCCAGCTCTTAGTTTGGTTTGGTTTGGTTTATTTGGATTTATATATAGTTGTCCTTCACATTAGAGCTTTAGCAGATTCTATTTTAGTTATCCTTAAAATGCCTGTTCTGGCTATCTACCTAATAGAACTACCTGAATGCAAATTGGAAGAATTCCAATTCGATATGAAAACAGGCAAAATGTTATCATTATTGAAAATGGAAAAAGCGACCTCGATTCACTTGGAAGTGAATGTTTACATATTTATTTTTATTTTTGTAAAATTAGTGTTTTAAAACAGAAAAGCTCATAAAATAGGTGGCCACATAGAAATGCTGTGCTGCATTGTATTTAAATAATTAGACTTCTGTCTTACTGAATTACCGCTCTTAGTTTAACAGTGATAAAAGCATGAATATTAGTATGATTAGGAAATTATATTGTGCCACCAAGTGATTGATTGAAAACTGGAAAAAAAGCTAACCATGAAATATGCCAAAAGGGAAGTACATTTTGTTTGCATCATCTTACCATTGGATTAAACCACTTACTATAAAGGAAAATTGCCATTATATATATAGATATAAAATGAAGAAGTCACAGGAGATAATGTAGCAAAAACAACCATATGACTAAAATGATTGTGTGGTTACCACCCCAGAGAGGGGGGGGGAGTGCACATTAAATTGTTTCATTACTAATTAGTGCAGAGAGTAGGTAAGAACCACCGAGTCTCATGTAAAATGTACGAATGCCTAGACATCCCTTAAGATGAACATCTCTTATCAAATTATCCAGGGAAATGCTCCAAGTACAGAGTCAGAAAAATGCCCTTATTATTATTATTTCTTCTTTTTTTTTTAATGAAACCAGTTTATTGATGTTTTTTCATTTATGGCCTGTCCCCTAAAGGCTGCTGCAACATTTGAAGTCCACAGTGGCAATCACCAGTGGGGGTATGAAGCTGAGAGACCACTGCAGGATTCCCTATTTCAAAGCTTAACCAATATTCACCATTGACACAGCCATTCATTTGTGCTGGGCTGTTGGAAATCCTTTCTCTGGTTTTGCGCTCCCTTCAGGGAGCAATACTTTAAAGAGCAAACCCCTATTGAGAAGAGAGAAATCTCAGCATGGCCAGCGGTGCCAGGATTCGAATTAATGTTGTCCATTTGCAGCAGCTAGGCATTGGAGCTCCCAACATATTAAGCTAGTGCCCTCACTGCCAGGGCTTTGTTTACTTGCATAGCACTTTGTGGCACTTCAGTTTTATTATTCATCCCCCACATACAACCACCCAGCCAAACATAATCTCTCAGTGAATGACAAGACACTATTAGCATGTGACTGAATTACAGAGAGCAAAGAGATTTGATTTTAGTGTCTGGCATGCTTTTAACCATGGGTGTATGCAACAAATTAGCACACACTGATACAGCTACAGAAAGGTAAATAATTACAAAATTTACTTCTGTTGAGTAGTTTAACACTTGTCACTTATTTTGCAGTTGCTGACACCTCAGATCTCTATTTTGGCACATATCAAGTTTTGACATGACTAAACCTACAATTTTGTGCCTCTTCGGGTACATTATCTCTTCTCCAGGAGAATCACTGAGAAGGCCATTAAATCTTAAATGCATGGAGTCAACACAGAAAATTATTCTTTATTTCATTTTCATTTCCTTTGTTACAGATAAGTATCTAGGCAGATCTGTTGTGAGAAGTTTTAAAATTGACACCTGGTCTTTTTGTAAAGAAGAACATGGAAACGAAAGCATACATTTCTGGGCACAAAAGATGTTCTCTGACTCAGTCCAATCATTTTAGCCCAAACTGCTTAAAAAGTAGTTCCTGACAAAAATACTCACTTGAAAAGAGTATCCCACAGATTTCAATGGAGTTCTATTTCAAGATTAAAAATGTAACAGTGTTAAATGCCCTAATCTGAAACACTCTGAGGGCAATAAACATTGTGAATTTGGGTGGGGATGGAACAGAACAACCAGAACTGCATTGAAAAGACTCCTGTTGCTTTCAACAGGAGTTTGGCATTTGCAGTTTGTATATCAATGTACAAGGGCTGTGCAAAACTGCTAGGAAGGGAGGGTTGAATGGAGCACCTGATCAAGCCCATTACTCAAAGCCTTGAAGCACTGTGTCCTTTTGAACACTCAAGGGCCTCCACAGGCGTTTTCTTGAAGGTTCAATATTGTGTTGAACCTTCAAGACAACCCAGGATTCTACCATTTGGGAAGCATCTTTTGGAAGATCTTACGCACAAGTTCTACAGGTTTATCTCCTATTTCATGTGAGAGTTTTGGACAGCATATATTTATTCCTCCCCCAATCTGTTGAATAGAGTACCAGATAAAGGGCAACTCGTAATGAAATTTATAGTTGTAATTTGTAAGTTAATTCTGTTCTGCTAGAATGCTTAGTTTGTAAGGCAGTAGAACCTTGTTAGTTATTATATCACCGCAAATATAACAAGTTATAGCTTAGGGTTTTTTAACAGGATGCTTTGTAGTTGATCTAAAGCATGCCCGCTACTTGTTTAAATATTTTTATGCATTCTAGCATGACTGAAAAACATTAAATTAAAAGACACTTAAAAGTCTCTTAAAAGTGCCTTTCTTAAGGCAATTGTGCAAAGTAGCAGTGCTTAACCATGTGTTTAGGGCACTTCTCAGCAATTCAGACCTTTTTAAAGAAATGTCATAACTAGTTATCCTCAACATAAAGTAGCTCATCAAAGCTACCTAGCTGCAACCTTATCTCTTTAAATATCAGCCCATGCCCTCCAACTATTTGTAATATCACACACATCTCTCTTCAGTCCAGTCAAGATATGCTACCTATTTCAGTTCTTTTGTAGGGATATTTTTATCTGTACAAATAATAACCTTAAACATGTATAAAAGTTTATTAAAACAGCAAAGTCTTTGTTTATGATAAATTCCTAGGACATACATCATAAAAATATTAGTTGACAAATAGAGCTAGAGGCAAAACATTTCCCTCTTATGTGCTTCCTTTTTTTTATCAACTATCCAAATTATTTCCAATTTATGCTATAATGAGTCATCTGAATATAACCAAGGCAGATAACAGGCAGCAATCTCTTTCATTGAAATAAAATATTATAAAAGAAATTCATATGTATTCAGTGAAATTGGGATGGAACAAAAAAAAAAACCCCACTACCCTAACAAACATTTTGTTAATGTTAATTAAAGCACCATTGGTCAAATAGCTCTTGAGCTATTTAGAATTACAGTTCACTAGTATTTTGTGGATCATAGATTCCTCACCCTTGTTTCAAAGCTACTGTATCTGTGAGCAGGCATCTAGATTTGCCAAAGCTAAGCATTGATTCACTTTATCAAATTGAGATGTGGTAGATATTTTTCCTTTCCATACATTTCCATGGACAAGAGAGTATTAACTCTTGTGACTTGTAATATTTATTAGCTGAGATCTTCTGTCATGTTCTTAGTATGGTTCTTCTCATATATGAATATCTTCAAGAATGTAAATGACATAGCATGTATTATTGAGGCAGCACGTGGGTGACGTGAATTATATAATTGCAAAATGATGCAAGTTTGAAATTAGTGTGAAGCCAATATGTAGTGGGGTGACACCTTGATGCATGGTATGTTATTGGGGATATCGTTTTGACTTTCACTGTGTAGTGTACCTACATTCTCAGAGAGATAAAAGCAAATGATGCAAAACAGCATAATAAAAATTTAATAACATTAAATATCAGTAATGTCATAAAAGCTGATATCTGAACAATATGGTATTTTGCCAATTAAGCATTAAACATTTAATCACACTTGTAGTAATGATATTCTTCAATATATATATCCAAAGCTGATTAGCATTTTTGAACATTAATTATGTAACTGGGAATTACCCCTTTTGAGATAAAGTGGTGATGTACTACATTAAATATAAGCCTTCCTTGGTCTTCATTTTCCCAGATCTTGCTGCTACTCCAAATCACTTCCAAGTTCACTTCTACAATTTTTATACAGCACTATAAAGTATAGTACAATCAGACTCAGAATATACAGACATGATGTGTATGAATGTTTTGTTATAAATCAGATCTTGTAATCCTTGTGTGATTTTTATATTATGTGTGTAAAGTACAAATTATTCTTTGGTCTCTCCCTCTCTCTCCCTCTCTCTCTCTCTCTCTCTCTCTCTCTCTTTCTTTCTCCCTCCCTCCCTCTCTTTTTCTCTCTCTCATCTCACTTTCTTTGCTTTGCTGCAAATTTGAAATAGAGGGCAGTCAAGGTGATAAAATAGAAAGGAAAGGGGAAAAGATCCTGTAATACAGATATAGAGGAGGGTTTCATCAACTAGATTATGTGATGTTGTTTAAGGCAATCCCATGGCCAACTCCAATTCCTTCAGTGTGGAGAGCCTTACGTCTTCTGTGGTTTTAATGTCACTTAACAAAAAATGTATGCTAATGTATAATTTTTTAAAATATTTCATCCACTGTGATAAATCTTGCCTAGCAATTTTCTAAAGATGGCCTTTTATTTCTTAAAATGTATTGAAAAATCTAATATTCATATTATTTGTTAAAAAAAATAATAATAATAGGTATAAAGTGTGTCACATGTTTATAGTCATACATACAACTATCAAACATGTAGGCTTTAGTACTGTAATTATTTCATTGATAATACTGTGGATATCCTGACCAGTAGCACATTATTTAATTCTTCCTGCAATATCAGGACAGAGGCTAATTGACAGATGTATACATGTTCAAATTAACCCTGAAATACATTTTAAATCTTTAAATATAAATTAAATCTGAAATACATTTATAATTAAGGCTACGTCATAGTATAAAGCACTGTCTCCCATTTCTCCTCCCAATATTTAATGGATATCCTGCAGTGGTTATATAAATTATCAATATTAACATTAATTTGTTCTTTATGACATATAATTATTAATTACAGCTGATGGCAACATGTAACCAAACTTGGTCAGTGTAAAATAAATAAACAAACAAGCAGGATCGGACCTGATTAGTTTTTGATACGAGTTCATCAAAAATCCCAGGCTAGTAGACTAATAATCCCAGGAGAAGAACATCATTCCACTGGGATTTCAGGAATGTGTCCAGGACTTGAGCTCCGCTCAAGGTAGTCCTTGATTTATGACCATAAGGACTACCTTGACCACTAATCAAGGTAGTCCTTGACTTATGACCATAATTGAGCCCAAAATTTCTGTTGCTGAGTGAGACATTTGTTAAGTGAGCTTTGCCTCATTTTACGACCTTTTTTTGGCTCAATTGCTAAGTGAATCAATGCAGCTAACACAGTTGTGAGGTGAATCTGGCTTTCCCCTTGACTTTGCTTGTCAGAAGATCACATGACCCTGGGACATTGCAACTATCATAGATATGAGTCCGTTGCCAAGCATCTGAATTTTGATCACATGACCAGAGGGATGCTGCAATGGTCATAAACGGCCATAAGTCACTTTTTTTCAGCGCCATTGTAACTTCACTCACTGAATGAACTATTGTGAGTACCTGTATTTTATTCGCCAATGTTAATCATTTATTAGGAGCTACTTTTCCTATTTTTAATTGACATTTATTACATTTAGCATACAAGAGAACAATAAATAAAAGAAAAAAATACCTAATGGCCTCACTGGACCACTGTTAATTATGGAACCATCTGATAGAAGAACCTATCACCTGCTTAGATTTCAACTTCTCAAGTTCTCTCTTTCCTTCAGATCATTGGTTCTCAAATGTTTTAATGTCAGGACCCCTCTCCATTCTTAAAAGTGATTGAGGACCCAACAGTTTTGGTTTATGTAAATTATATTTAGTGATATTATTACTGTGTTAGAAATTAAAACTGAGACTTTGAAAAATATTTATTTGTTTGCCTCTGTTGTCAACACTTTAAGAACACTTTTTTTAGATGGATGGAATGGGATGTTTTAGAATTTGGTTGCCTTTGTGGCCCATATCAAAAGTGCATCAAAGGTTATTAAATATATTTTAACTATCCTGTCAGCTTCCCACTCTGACTAATAAAAATTTATCTTGCAGTAATTTATATTGCTTGACAAAACAAATGAACATCATATTCTTAGCTTTGTTCTCATTATTTTTGATAACACTTATTTTTTAAATGTTATCTTAAGTCTTCCTTATGCTTAAATATCAGTAGATTTTCTGCAGTTCACATGTAAGCTGTTTGTGGGATATGGCATATATCATTAATAAAAACTTGGGTTTAGCTTTATGTATTTTTCGAGCATTTTTGTCAGTTTGAAATAATTTTAAGATAGCAATAGCAGTTAGATGTATATACCGCTTCATAGTGCTTTTACAGCCCTCTCTAAGAGGTTTACAGAGTTAGCATATTGCTCCCAAAAATCTGGGTCCTTGGATAAACTAAATAATATTAATATCCTTTAAAATTGCTTTTCAGATTGAGAATACATATGGTCATCAACCTATTTCTAGGTTATAGTTTGGGAGGACCTGGTATGTTAGAACAAATATATGTTCTCACAGTGCAAGAATGAAAGCATGGGTTGTCTTGAACGCTTTCACTTTTAAAAAATTGTCAGTTTACACATTGATCCTTTTCTTTTAAAAAAAGAGTTGATTTATAAGTATTTGTATGCAATACTTGTTTTAAATGTCTGATGTTTAAAAATGTCACTAATTGTTGTGTTTTTATGAGTTAATATAACCTGGTATGTTACTTAAATATTACCAAAGTGGCCATTGGGTTGTGCTTATTATTAGAATTAATAATATTTAAGGAATTGCTCACAAAAATTTGCAAAAACATAAGTAACAATCTATGATAAATTATTTTTATATTATACAGATTTTCTTTGGAATTCAGGGTACAAGCCAACAAAGCTAAGCAGAGTTGACTAAATGTTAAAATAACTTCTTAAATTCCATGTCTAACATATACAACCTGCCTTCTGAATCTCATCTATAATTTCAGCCTCTTTCATAAATCATGTTTTGAGTGAACATTAGGAAAGGTTGAGATGCTTTTTAAAATCTGCTGTGGAAATATTAACTGTAATTTTGGTTAAATATAAGGATCGCATTCTCAAATGCAGTGTTGGAGGCTGAAGGACTATAGATTAGATTGCAATAAATCTAACATTGCAGTCACCAATTATGACACTACTAAATGTGAAAATCTATTCAGTGCTAGGAACACTTTTCACATTACATTCCTGCTAAAGATTGGCTGTTAAGAGCTCATTATTGGTAGTTTTCTAAAGAGCGGTTTATTAAACACTGTTACCTAATAAGCATCTTTGGTGGTGCAAATTGCTGAAAACAGTAATGAGTCTGATTAGACTTCGTTTCAATTACGGCAGCTTGTCTACCAGGCAAAAAAAAAAAAACCCAGTCCCTTTTTTTTTTAATCTAGGTATAAGACATTACATGGTTTAAAAGGAAAACACTACCTCTGTGTTTCCTTTCCACAGTTCAGTAATGAATAGAAAGAAGCTGCCCGATTGACATAGAAAACAAAAGGGACAGAGGCATAATTCTGTGGGCTTTAAACCTGCTAAAGCTTTCTGAGACATGATATGATTATACATTACTAGATATACACACATGTATGTTGATGTACTCTCTGCTTTTTGTTTTAAGAGATAGCTGTAATTGAAAGGAGCTTTCTTTGCAAAGTGGCATTTAAAATGTATACATTTGTTAATTAGCACACTTTTCATCTCAGTCGTTTTTTTGTTTTTTGTTTTATCCTAGCTATTAAGGTTTTCTGATTTGTCAAGGTAAATAGAACCATTCAACTTTTAAAATCAGCTCCCTTGCAAAATTATTTTAAACTATCAACCGAGCTGATTGTGTTAGGATGCTTAAGTAAATATTCATTCATTTCTAAGCTTAGCTTGGGCGTAAAAATGTGTTAACTGTATTTAATGACTGTCTCTCTATTAAATCATGCCTTGAACATTATTACGGAAAATAAGGGTGGAGGGGCGGGGTGGGTGAGGGAAATGTGGTTAAGTCCTTAAGTGTTTAGCTGCCACTGTTGCTGTTTAGTTGTTGTGCTGGCAAGATTTTAATGAATCTGTGTGAATTGATAGAAGTTCTTGTTTAATATTGCTCCTTTGTGGAGTGAAAGCTGGTGAAATATGGTACTGTGAATATGGAGACCAACATTATTAAAGATTAGAGGACGATTGCAAACAATGAGAATTTAATGTTCTGGAATTTGCTGCAATACAAGATAGGATGTACATGAAAGAGCAGCTATCCTGTTTTCTCCAAAATAAGACATCCCCTGATAATAAGCCCAGTCGGGCTTTTGAGTGCATGGCAATAAGGCCAAGCACTTATTTCAGGGTTCAAAAAAATATAAGACAGGGTCTTATTATTGGGGAAACATGATACTGGTTCATCAAATGTTTTCCAGACTGTATGAAAGGCCATATAGCTTAAAACAAGCAAAAATCATATCGTCCTTTTTGATGACGGCTTAAAACAATTTGGATTGATTGACCCCAGTTAAATACTGTTTACCCTTAGTGAGAGGGAAATCTCAACCATGTATGGAGATACCAATATCACCAAAGAATATTTGGCAATTTATTGCATGGTAAATGAATATTCAGACCATCCTTAAAAAAAAAAGTGAATAATTAAGATAAATTAATTACATGATGCAATGTTATATGTATGTACCTTGATAATTTTCAGAAACCCAAAATCTGTTAAGATAACGCAGATAGATAGTAAAACTGGATCTGCTCAATTATAGATACACAAATCAGCTGCTTTTTTTTAATCTACTAAATTCAAGAGATTCCCGAACTTACTGAAGTGTGCTACTTAAATTGAATCATTTTACTGTTTGTATTGGCAGAAGTCCAACTTTATGGTAAGCATATATAATTGTGGATATTATCTTAATTAGTTGATTTGAAAGCAGAACGGGTGAAAGGAAAAATAAATACAAAGTTTTGAGAAATGATTTTTTTTTTCAAGAGCAGGTAGACTTATTGGGTGCTCGGTGTCTCAGGTCTGTGCCCCTTAAAAAAACATGTTAACACCACATCACCCATGCTATTCCTTCCTTGAAGTAAGCCTCCAGTTTTACTGTAAAATATATGTTGTTTCTGTTGAAACTGGGGCAATATATGAATAGTGATGTTAGGAAAGTAGTACTAGTTTAAATATTTGTACTCAAGTATATATATATATTTAATATTCCAATATAATGGATGAGTTTGGGTTTCATGATAAATAATAGATTATGAAGGCAATGATATGTGATGCCTGAAAGTATGGAATGCATTCATTTGCATATACCCTTAGAAGTTTCAGAAAGTTTAAAAAATGGCTATCTTCCTCCAGGCTTTTTCAGTTTCTTTTAACAGTTTACTGGTTTATAATTGTTTGCCTTATGTGTTTTATGGGTAGAAAAAAATTGTGCATGAACTGTGATAGCAGTTTCAAATTCCTTCCTCAAACTATTTTATTTCAAAACCTTTCATTGGAAGAACAGGCAAGGAAACATATTGATGGACTGCATAGTTGAAAGATTTCAGCAAAGGGAATGCTAATTTTACCCCGATGTTCTAGTGTGTCAATTTGTTTACTCATCTCTTGTCACAACGAGGAGACAATATATTGTAGGAAGAAAAGAAGGCTGGATCTGTAAACAACCAATTCAAGATTCCCCTTGCCCTTTTAATTTAACAAAAATTAGTGCTATATCAGATTAATTTAGGCAACATTGTCTTTGGGAGTGCTTTGGGAGTGATTAACTGTACTTATTACTCTGACAATTATGTTTCATAATCCATGCATTTTTATACAATACTGCAAAAATATATTTCTATTCACAAGGGGGGGGGGGTGTGAACTCTGAAGAGATGTGTTTTGTACAATATGTAGGATAGTGGGAAAGAGACAGTAGCCAGGGAATAAACTATGTATATATGTATTTAGTCTATTAAAACCATTATACTCTTAATCCTATACTACATCAGTAGCATGCCAAAGCAGTTTATCTTCATACATCACCTTGTATATAAGAAACCACCCTAAGCCCAGAAAACCTCATTTCATATGTAGTTTTCTTTCCCCCCACAGCTCTCGGATCAAAGTTATTTTCTTCAGGCTGAACTAAATTATACGCAGGTCCTAGGAGTGAAGGACATTGAATTAATGCACCATGTCACCCAGACATGGCTATAGAATATTTCTCTCCAAACCTGAAATGCAACAGCTTTGTACAATTGCATTAAAAATTAATATATGAATTACCAAATTATATCAAAATGTGTAAATAACCCAAACATTTTGCAAAGCCCTTTTTCATTTTGTAGCAACCTTAAAAAAAAAAAAAGAATTTCCCTCTCTGGAAGTATTAGATTATAAACTGTATGTACTCTCCTTTCTTTTAGAAGTAATGACATACTTTAATTCAAATGGAGTAGCTCCATAGCCCAATGGGCTAAGTAGAAACATTAGAGGTGGAAAAGTGAAAGGAAAACATATAGGTTTTATTACGGATGTGTGTGGCATATTGGCCTCTAAATCTGCGCAGTGATACGTAAGTGTTACTCAGTGATTGACTACCATTTATTTTAAACTTTCCAGATTGTTCTTTGCCTTCGTGTACTTCAAGAGAACACACCAGTACAGAGAAGCCTCTGGAATTAACCCTACTGAACTTATCAAATATACATTTTTTTGTGTATGTTCCTGCATGTTGAATCTTCAGGATTAAAAGCAGGCAATTGGTATTCATCTGCTTGTTGCAGTGTTTTAAGTTTTTTGAAAAAAAAGGGGGGCCATTCTTGAAGCAGCACAGTGCGGAAAAAAATGAAAACGTTGCTGATTAACCTAGTGTTAATAGTTCCTAGGACTTCAGAAATAACAACAATATTGCCTTATTCAGCAATCTGATACCAGCAAATCTGCTTGCCGGTAAAAGCCCAAGAAGCTTCTGGTTTTTTCTCTTTCCTCATTAAATAGAAGGTTTTGGTGGGATGATAATAAAAGAGAGTAACTTGGCCTCCTAAGAAATATATGACTAGAGGATAGTGAAGAGATCACCATATAGAAACTTCCTGCACTCGTGAAGGGTGTTCACACGTGCATCAGTCCATAGCGGGACTAAAATTGATGCTACTTGAAGCTGAACAGATTGTTGATACATATCAATAAGGGCTACTTTTCTTATAGACAAAAAGCAGAAGGAAGGACAGAGACTTTAATTTTTGTATGGGTAGGACAAATACTTTTAGAAAGCTGCAGATTTTTCTACAAATCTGTAAACACAGATTTATGCTAAGTTTTTTTTAAAAAAAAGTTAATGAAAAACCACAGAATGATTGGCATTCTATAGCTGCTCTGTGGTTCTGTTTAGTATTCATGATTTGTTAAATAAAATTAGAAAGTGTGTGTATATATATATATATGTATGTATGTATATATATATACACATACATACACACACACACACACACACACACACGCACACTCTCCTTATGGACTAATATGACTTCTGCTTTTTTTTTTTTGTTTTTGCTTAAATATTGTTCTTTTGCTTCTAGACAAGTGAAAATGCTCAAGCATTTTTATCTTTGAACGTAATTCTGCAAAAGCAACTAAATATGCAGTGACATCGTCACATATCAGTGGGAAAGCTTTGGAATTGAGTGAGGACCTATATCTGAGCAGACATATACAAAATTGCACTATAAGTGTCTCTGGCACATTACCAAATTTCATCCCTATTTACATAATTGACTAGTAAACACTGACCTTTACCATGGAAGAAGTCAAATGTCATTAATAAGAATTAGTAGTAAAACTCAAGATTAATGAAATAGTTTCTGGAAATGATTGAATTTCAATCTAATTTCCATTTTGGCTAAAAATACCGGCATGTAACAGAACTATCTATGGAATACCATAAATCATTTTTCATATTGTTTCTTATATATTGTGGGCTTTATTTAATGAATATTGAAATAATATTGTGTCTCTATGCATATGTTACATATTTTAATTGTCTTTGGCCTCATCCAAATTATAGAGAGGAGGGATTTTTTTAAAAAAAATTATTTCCACTTATTGTTGATTATTTTATATACTAAGTATTAAAAGCAATAACAAGAATTAAACAAATTAATTAGTACGGGGAAAACAGAAAAAGAAAGAACAGAAAAAGCTAAAAATGAAAAAAAAGAAGAAAGTAGAAAAAGCAAGTAGAAAAAAGAGAAAAGTATGAAGAAGTAGCTTCCAATATTCTTCACAGCAGTTTTAAGTATAATTATATTTTAACCTCTCCTAATTTACATCATGATTCTCTTCTTTTTACAATCTATCCTGTCTAATCATCAAAACCATAAATCATTTTTATGTAAAAAGTCCTCAAGTCGCTAATAAATGTAGATATGGTCCTTTCTTTAAACCAGTTTTTCATCTCAGTGAGTTCTATCAATTTTACCAACCATTCCTCCATGGTGGGTAATGTTGAATCATTCCATCTTTGTGCATATGATAATTTTGCCACAGTAATCGAATATTGGAATAGTCTTCCATGCTTTTTTTCCCTATCTGTTTATCCATCAATCCGAAAAGGAAACAATCTGGCTTCAATTGATATTAATCTTTAAAATCCTTAAAATCTGAGTTTTGAATATGTTTGATCAAAATTAAGCTCTTCTAAGCCCTGTTGACTTCAGTGTGACATTGCTCATTATATTTTAATACACCCCCACACACCCCAGATCAGGAGGAACAAAAGTGCTTAAATATGGCTGTATTGTAATATTTGATTTTTTTTTTCCAAAAGAAATTAAAACCTATTAGTAAATGGAGCAGGAAATAGTCCCAGTGTTATAAGTATGCAGTAAATACTGATAACAAACTACTGTATAATTCAGAATTGAAAACATCTGGATGGGAATTTGATATTGAGAACTTGAGGTACAACTACGGAGAATTCTAATTGAGTTGTCCTTTTGTAATCAATTTCAATCAAAAAAGTTGATTTCATTAAATGATTTTGTCCTTATAATAAACAAAAATAGTAGCACATTTTCCTGACTGGCTGCTCCGACAATCCTACGAATGGGTTCCTTCTCTTGTGACTGGTTCCACTGAGTGTTTATAATATTTTCCTCTACTGTCTTTCCTTAGATGATATGTTAAACATTCACTTTGATATCAATTTTTGCTAGTTTGAGAGTTCAGCAGTACTTGCTAAATAAGTTAAGACAAAAACACCTTCACAAATGTTAGAAGCTAAAACATCCAAATGAGGAGAAAATTGCTGGGGAGGGAATGAAGGTAAGAGTAAATTGCTGGGGCTGTAATTGAAAATCACGAGGTGTGATTTAAAAAGAATAATCGCAGAGTGCAACCATATTGAAGTTAGATAATTGGAAATCTATAGGTTTAGAAATGATCCTCTAATAAGTTTCCAAAGGTTCAGTATGTTGTTATGATATATAAGTTACACTATATATCATAATGTAAGGTTGTAATCTTTCCTCAATATCCATGATGCAAAGATTCTCTCCACAATCAAGGACCTGTGAAAAAATGGAAAGACAAATCTGTCAAAGACGATCCAGTAGCTTGCGCAGCAGTTTGGACTTTTAAACAACTACTTTGTCTACTTTTGCAACCTCCTTTCATTCTGAGTTGCATTAGCAGAATAGTTGCATCATCATCATCACCATCATTATTGGTCTTGTTGTTATTAACCATTTAAACATAACATATTTTACATTATTCTTTCTGTCTGCTGACATTTCACATTCATTTTAAGCTGTTATTATTGACCACTCATAGGTGCTGGCCAAAGACCAACTTAAAAGCATAGCTGACTTCTTGTTTCTTTTAGTCCGCAAGTAGAAAGTAGAAAATGGCCTTTAGGGTACCATTTGTTCATGTACTCACAAGCCATTGTAATACTCATGGCCATCCTTATTGGAAGGCATTTCTCTCTCTTAAGCCCATCCTTATTACCTGGGGATGCTTTCTGTCTTTCCAGCTACCTTTTCCTGAGTTTGTAGGAATTGTTCTAAATAAAGTACTATTCTGTGTCTAATCAAAATACTTCTTAACTTAGAATTATATTGAGATACATTCATGTACATAAAAATAATGCTAGTTTGGCCCTTGAGCATCTTCAGTTCAAGGAAGCCAAACAGTTAAGAGTGCTTGAATTATTTTAAAACATCTACTTTAAAAATCAGAAGTAAAAGGCAGTCTGATAGGTGCCAAAAGAGGCATTTTGGGTCCCAGTAATGCTCAAAAGCCCTTTGTTATCTGCTGTGCTATTCTAACAGGCAGCATGAGTGTTAACTCTAGCCTTTTGAAATAATAAAATCTAACCCTTCGTTATTCTTAAAACGAACCTTACAAATTATGGGAACGTTTATTTTGAGTTTCTCATATACATCTATATAGCTATAAAATGTATATTCATACATGAATATATTTGTGCAGAAATGGCTTATGTAAGTCTGTCTTTTTAAAATTGCAGAACTGCAAATCAAAATGGTCTCTATTAAGGATCTGATTCTTAAAAGATATTGAGCATCTTCAGCTCAATGAAGCCAAACACTTGAGAGCACTTGACATCTTTGAGCACTGGGATCTCATCTGAGTTGATGGATGTTTCGCCTCTGATGTGGTATCAGGTGTCTGTATTCAATCACTTCAAACTAATTATTATAGTCCATGTTCTAAATGTTTCATCCTGGATGGCTCCTAGCACTTGAAAAACTAGGAGAATAGAACTGCCTAGTAGAACAAAGGCTATGCTGTTGCAATGATCAATGTACTATTCTGATTTTAGTAAATATGAATTTAAGGTTGAGGCCGAGATTGACTTGAGATATTTTTGAAAGGCTCGGGATTCAGAGTTGCTTGTTCCAACTTCATATGGATCTTGGGTTTTTTTATACTTTTGTACTTTTTCTTATCTTACTTTTTTTTTTCTTTTTAATTTATGGTAGAAGGGGGGAACTTATAAAAAACTCTATTCTTATATTTCGTGTGGATTTAATACAAATTAAAATGTGTATTAACTAATTCCAGTTGTACATGTAGTTGATTTTTTTTGTATATGTATGTACATGTATATGTTTTTGAATGTATATTGTGCATATGTATATTGTGCATATGTTTATATGCACAAATCTAATGGTTTGTGCTGCTGTCTTTTACCTCTCTATATCCAGTGGCTTGATAGACTTCATGGAAAAAAGATATACGGTAGTATTGTGGTCATTTGTGGGAGTGAAGGTCCCTATTGCATCTAGTGTCTTTGGGCCAGTACGTCCTTGCTGAGTGATTGCTTCTATTTCTCTGCTTCTTTTCTATTTTAAAAATGGAAAAAAAAATATCCAAGTAAAT
This sequence comes from Masticophis lateralis, assembly GCA_030761175.1. Classification (NCBI taxonomy): domain Eukaryota; kingdom Metazoa; phylum Chordata; class Lepidosauria; order Squamata; family Colubridae; genus Masticophis; species Masticophis lateralis. The sequence continues at coordinate 208,050,144 of JAUDYJ010000001.1, forward strand.
AAAGTATGGAGGTAACTTTTGCAAAAAAGAAAAGGAAAGGAAAGGGGAAAAAAGGTATTTTTTTATATCTCAAAAAGGAAGAAGACACCAAACCTACAAAAGATGTTGGTTTTGCACACAACGGATAAGTGACTACATGTGAAATTTCCAATTACTGATTTTTGTTTAAGGGCATTACTGGAAATGAGCACTTGTACATATGGTGGGGAGCAAGGGACAAGGCCAGTGGCTTTGGCAAGGAATATGCACAGGCAAAGCTGCCATCAGTCTGCTTCTAATGGATAATCAGATGCATGTCTCACTTACAGCTTTAGCTCTTTGCCCTTTAATTCTGTAGACCAGCCCTATTTAGCACAGCACTTATTTACAGCCTAAAATGAACAGAACATAATGTTGGATTCTTTGACGGTACAATGGCAAGGACATAAAATTAACACAGATGGGGAGACAATTGTTTCTTTTTGCCTCGATTCATACCAAACTAATGTTCGAGAGAAGAAGGGGAAAAAAGCAGTACGTCTTCAGCATGAAAGGGTTCAAGATTTTTCAACTCTTTTCTGGGTTTTCGTACGCTTCCTCCATTTTCTTCTTTCTACAGGAAAGACGAGTCTTTTTGTTTTGCTTTCTTTTGCTACTGGAGTGGCCAATCTTAATATATTTGGTTTAATTGTTAATCTGAAAAGCAGTGAATCCCTTTGATCGCACAAATTGGAATAAAAGCACCGAGAAATAGCATAGATGGTTATAGAAGGAACTCAACAGTTATACTAATTTCTACTAAACCATTTAAAACAAAAGAAAACAAAAAATATCTTGAATTCTCTCTATCTCTTTGATTAAGAGGACTGATATTCAAATGACTTTGCTCTTTAGACATTCATTAAATTTTGAACAGTTTGGATTATTTTTGTGCTAGATACTGTCCATCTGCATTTGCCAAATAGAAGCCCATGTGTTCTGTAATTCTAAAATGTATCTTCTTTAGCCTTGACAAGTTTAGAGGTAATTTAAAGCAGGGGACAGGGCACATTTCTGAAATTTCTGTCATATCTCTGCATAAGGTATTTGTGCAAATTCCATAAAATATTCTGAAATGACATCTTTTTTTCCCCTTTTGAATTATAGATAATGAAATGGCGAAAAAACCTAGAAGGGAAAAAAAAGCCTGATTTGAAGCAATTCTGATTATTTTAATTTGCACAACAAAAATATAAAAATGGACCCTGATTTGTACAAGAAAGCTTTTTCTAGAACTATTTACATATGCTAATGATATCATCTGAAAAGGAATTTAGGGTTTTCTGTGTTCAAAACTGAACTCTTGCATATCTTCATTCTTGAAGAGGATATGTCCTGGTTTTATGTCTTTAGTATCATTTTTTTGTTTTTATCTTTTATCACAAATAAGAGATATACTAATAAAAGTACCCATGTCAGGTGTCAAATATTAATTTACTGATATAAACGTAGCCGCACTGATCTCTGTTTCGATACAAATTGCTTGAGAGCAGAGCACAGTTATTATTACGGCTTATTTTATAATAATTATGCAGCTTGCCAACTTTTTTCAGACCATGACAGCTTTATCCCACAATATTCCTTCTTTTTAATCTTTAATCTGCCAGCCTTGGTGCAGCTGCGGATGCTGGAATAAAACCACTTAAAAGAGAGAATGATTTTGTAATTAAACATTAACTTTCAAATATAGCTAATTAGTGCAACTGGTAGAGGAAAAGTTTACACTTTAGTTTAGGAGAACAGGCCCTTTCCCTTAAATTCATATTATAACTTCTGAAGTGCTGCCTTTTACAACCTTTGTTAAATGCACTGGTACTTAGTGTGCGTCAATAAATAAACTTTCAATTATTGTGCGTAGAGCAGACCCACAGCTCGGATAGCAATCTGAAGCCAATGGGCTATCTAGTAATTATGCCAAATAAATAGTTTTGATGCATGTGAACATTTATGCCAGAGGATGAATACAAGGAAAACCTGACTTGTTTTTCAAGGAACAGTTTTAAGAAACTAGATACTTTATAATACATGTTTTAGCATTATAAATCGTGTTTATTTGAGTGTGTATGTGTATGTGTGTAAGCCAGAGATAGACTATTTTACACCAAATTAGCCATTAAATTAATATTTGCATGCCACTTTTCCCCCACTCATTTATACCCTCTAATCTTCGTTCATTTCGCATTTTCCTGTGTGTAAAAGAATATCAGATACAATCAAGCTCCATTAACATGACTAAAATTGTTGCCACAGACTGCTATGGAGTGTGGGTAATGCCAGTAAGTGCTTCTAATTCTTACCCTATTAAAATATTCAAAAAAGCCTATTGAATTACCCTACTCTTTATGCAGGGTAGAAAACGAGGAGTTTAGCATGTCGTTCACACAATCTAAGACAGAAGAAGGGAGAATATCTTCTGCCGTATATATTCCTATATATAACAGGAAACTGAATGATCAGAGACTGATGGCTGAAGTCAATAGTACCATTTATATGGTGGTGGAGAGAACCCAACAGGCTGGGTCTTGTCAATTGTGCAAGAATACAAGATAGCTATACACATGGATACAGCATGCATCTGCAAACACGTACAAACACTCAGTTTATGTATACTCAGAGTTTTTCCTGTTAGAAGACATTTCAGAGATCCCCAGGTTTTTTGCCCTGGTGCACACACTTGAAACTTTGAAAATATATTACAAGTGTCACTACAAATGGCTGCTATGGGCCTTGCCTATACACAGAACAGACCTTAGGAGGAATATGGCTACTGACAAAGCATCAGCATATCAGAATGTTGGCAACCCTCCCCTTCTTTACTTAACGCGGTCTTGTTTTGGGTAGGCAGTCACAAAGCACTTCAGCCACCCATCAGATTTATAAGGTGCATCCTAAGAGGCATTCTTCAAAATAAAGTATTTTTAAATAATGTTTTAATGTAAAAAAAAAAAAAAAAAAGATCAGGTGGGGAACAGGTGGCAGATAAGTACCAAGATAAATGTCGACAAACTCAGGGTCACTCCTTACAGATGCTACATTAACCCACACTTGTTATCTAGGGACTGAGCTGTGAATTCAGATTTTACCTGAAATACAGTATATAGGAATAACTGTGTTATACATTATTCAAACTGATGATGAGATCTATTTTGCTCCAGTACTTAGACTATTTGTTGAATCCTGGGCCAGATTTTACCTCCCATCCTCGTCTATTGGATATATATCACAGCCGACCTCCTTCCATTGTGAGACTCCCCACTCTCGCAGGCCTGGCCCTCCACACTATCGAGGGCCTATCTTGATGATGGGTTTTGGAATCCTGAGAGGTGGCATGTTGTGAAGAAGCTGTTGAGGGGCTTTTTAATTATGTTTTTAACAAAAATTTTAAGGAGTTCTGGGGAGGAGGGCTGTCTTAAGAATGGACCTGAGGGGTTCCTCACAGATCAAGGGACTAGCCTGTCGAATGGTGGCAGCAGGGGATGCAGGGAGGGGGGTGCTTGGGGCACAGTGGGATGAGGGTCATTCTATCCCCGTGGTGGTTGGGAGGAGTGGTGGGGGAGGGAGCAGAGGGCGTAGTGTTACCGGTGGGGTGCGCCCCCACTGCCTGCAGTCGGTACAGCGCTCTGACCCTCGTTGCTCCTTCTGCGCTCCGGAAGGGATGGCAGTGCGGAACCCTGGACTCCGGCTGGTGTATGTTAATGCCAGGTCCATTGTGCATAAGGGCTCCCTCGTCCAAGATTTGATTGATGAGAGGGGTGCGGACGTGGCTTTTATTATGGAGACCTGGTTGGCTGCGGAGGGAGGGGTTCCTCTCTCCGATTTATGCCCACCGGGTTTCTGAGTATTACACCAGCCGCGATTCCATGGGAGGCAGTCGTTATTAGGGAAGATCTCAGACCTAGGGAGGTCACTGTCCCTCAGATTGATGGGTGTGAGTCCCTTCTGTTGAAATGGGACCCTGGAGTGCAGTCAGCTCTGTTGATTACATACCTGTCTCCCAGCTGCGTGTCTTCAGTCCTGCCCACACTACTCAAAGTTTTCACTGAACTGACGGTTGAGCTCCCCAACCTAATGGTTGTGGGAGATTTCAATCTCTTGTCAGCCGGTGAGACATCTGAGTTGGTGCGGGAGTTCATGGCCTCCATGATGGCCATGGACCTGACTCAAGTTGTACAGGGGCCAACTCACAGCAATGGACACACAGTCAATCTGATTTTCATCTCTGGGCAGTGGATAAATGCTTGGGGTAGGGGTGATCTCTCTGTACTACCCCTGCCATGGATCAACCATTCCCTCCTTCCGCCAGCCCCCATCGCTGGGAGGTGGAACTGACTCATTGGTTCTGCCCCAGGCGCCTGATGGACCCTGACAGGTTCCTGATGGAGCTTGGGACATTTCCCACTGACCTATGCTGCGATTTGCCAGAGGCCCTGGTGGATGCCTGGGAATGGGCGACTGCCGGGATGCTGGATCGAATTGCCCCCTTGCGGCCTCTCCTCCGACAGGGATCCCGAGCAGCTCCATGGTTTCCCTCAGAGCTCAGGGGAATGAAGCATTGGAAGAGATGCCTAGAGGGCCATTGGAGGTCTTCCCTCACCGAGTCCGGCTAAACACAGTTAAGAACCCATATTAGGTATTACTTGTGGGAATGGAAGCGGCGAAATGTGACTATTTCGCTGCTCTCATTGCATCTGCAGAAAATCGCCCAGCAGCCTTGTTTCGAGTGACCATCAGGGGGTCCTCCCTTCTCCATCAGGCAAGGCAGTGCTGAGGATCTTGCACAATTTCTGCAAGACAAAATTGCTCAGATTCGGTTGGGGTTAGACTCTGACTGGGCAGGATCCGACAAGGGGATGGGAGCAGTTCTTGGTGGTAATATCTGGGTTGAGTTTGAACCTGTTTCTATGGAGGAAGTGGACAAGATTGTGGGTAGACTGGGGGCCTCCACTTGTTTATTGGATCCTTGTCCCTCCTGGCTTGTTGTGGCAACCAGGGAGGTGACCGGAGACTGGATTCAGGTGATTATGAATGCTTCATTGAGAGGTGGGTCCTCCCTGCCTTACTTAAGGAGGCGGTGGTTCATCCCCTCCTCATAAAGCCCTCCCTGGATTCAGCCTCCTTGAACAACTTTCGTCCAGTCTCCAATCTTCGCTTTTTAGCAAAGGTTGTTGAGTCTGTGGTGGTGTACCAGCTCCCACAATTCCTGGAAGAGACTGATTATCTAGACCCACACCAATCAGGCTTCAGGCACGGACACAGCATTGGTTGCCCTGGTGAATGACCTCTGGTGGGCCCGGGATGGGGGTTATTCCTCCATCCTGGTGCTACTTGACCTCTTAGCGGCTTTCAAAACCATCAACCATCTTGGTTGATGATATCTTACTGCATCGTCTCAGGGGGTTGGGGTGGGGGGACACTGTTTTACAGTGGTTCTCCTCCTACCTCTCGGGCCATATGCAGTTTGTTTGGGCGAGGGGTCAGAGATCCTCCCAGAGGCCCCTCACTTGTTCTCTCCCCCTGCTTTTCAACATCTATATGAAGCCGCTGGGTGAGAGCATTCGAGGTTTTGGGGTGCGGTATCATCAGTATGCTGATGATACCCAACTTTATATCTCCGCCCCGGACCAACCCAGGGATGCCCATTCCGTGATGTCTAAGTGCGTGGAGGTGGTACAGGTCTGGATGGGTAGGAACAGGCTCAGGCTCAACCCCTCCAAGACAGAGTGGCTGTGGATACCGACATCCCATGATCTAGCGCCCTCATCTCTATTGATGGGAGGGGAGTCTCTTGCTCCCTCCAAAACTGTTCATAATCTTGGCGTCCTCCTTGATTCACAACTATCTTTAGTGGACCATTTAATGGCCGTGACAAGGGGGGCATTTGCACAGGTTCTCCTGGTGTGCCAGTTACGCCCTTTCCTTGACAGGGACGCCCTCCGTACGGTCACTCATGCTCTCATTATCTCTCAGTTGGATTACTGCAATGCCCTCTACATGGGGCTGCCCTTGGGGTGCACCCGGAGGCTCCAGCTGGTCCAGAATGTGGCCATGTGAGTAGTTATGGGTGTGTCCCACTACTCCCATGTGACACCACTTTTGCGTGAACTGCACTGGCTGCCAATAGTCCTCCGTATCCGCTTCAAGATGCTGGTATAAAGCCCTTCATGGCACGGGCATGGGGTATTTGCAGGAGCATCTCCTACTGGCCTCCCACTGCCCAGTGCACTCACATAGGGCGGCCCTCCTCCAGGTCCCCTCAGCCAGACAGTGTCAGCTGGCGGTCCCCAGGATGAGGGCATTCTCTGCGGTCACACCGACCCTCTGGAATGAGCTGCCCACCGAGCTCCGGACAGCCCCCGATCTCCACACTTTCCGCACCGACCTAAAGACATGGCTCTTTCAGCAGCTTCCCTGATCTGTTGTGGATTTTACTTTGGGGTTTTAGGGATTTTAAATTTGGTTTTAATGTTATTTAAATAATTGTCAGGTTTTATTATTGTGAGCCACCCCGAGTTCTACGGGAGAAGGGCAGCATATAAATCTGACAATAAATAAGTAAATAAGATGATGCATGTGGAACAGTTTGAAAATTTTAAAGTGCTAATAAGTGATAATATGCAATATTTTTATGTCTGTCTCCATAATTTTCCTCTGCATTCAGATCTTTACTACATTGTAAGAACACATTAAATGTTGCAGGACTGCAGTCACTGTACTGCAGTATATTCATTAGCTCCTGTATAGCTTTTTTTTTAATGAGCTGCAGAATAACAAAAAGTTTGACGAAAAAGCATTTGTCTTCTTTCATATTTCCTGAATATTTGCAGATCTTTACCCCTGAATGTAACTAGAGCTTTCTGTAGGTCCAACTGATAGAAAACCTGACTAAACAAAGTGCACCAAAGCTTGCTGATTGTTTCACTTATTACACAAATAAATCAATTTGGTGTAAAAAAGTAATAATTCTCCAAATTCAAGGAATTTGTAAATCTGTATGAATTCCACAAAATGAGCTTTTTTTTAATGCCCCTCAATCCAGAAAAAGTTATAAAACAATTCTACAATTGTGAGGCTCCTCCAATTCAAAGATGGAGAAGATAGCGAATAACTTTCTCAAAAGTTGTTGCTCGGTCAAGGTCACTTCAACTGCATGGGATTAAAATAATCTAGAAAATATAAGAAGCCTCGGGGTAATAGTGTTCTGCATCACTTTTGCTTTAGCTTAAGTCTATGTTCAAGACTCAACCACCAAAAAATGCTGGGTAAAATGGGTTTCAAGGAAAGTTAAAAAGGCACAAGATGTAGGATATGACCAGACTGAACCAAGGGAGAGGTGTCTTTAAGTCAGGAGTCCCTTCATGCCTACAAGAGATCTTAAGTCCAGCCCATCTTGAATTCCTTAAATTAATGTCAGGTGCCCAGGAAATCAGGAGATTCAGACAGTTCAAATGAGTATAAATATTTATTGCAAGCTTAAGTTGTTGTTGTGGCCCATAAGCAGCCTGTGCAGATTGTAGCTGATTCCGACAACAAGGAGGCTGGTGTGGTGCTGCGCCAGCAGCCTGTGCAGTTGGCGTTCGAGTCAGACAGTGAGGAGGCTGGAGGAGATGTGGTGCCAGAGGCAGGGATTCAGCCAGGGCCTTCAGAACCTTCAGAAACTCCTTTAAGTGAAAAGGACAAAGAGGAGGAGCCTCTTCTCAATGCACAGGCATGAAGAACTGCCAAAAGGCAGGAGTGGCTCCTCAGGAGGAGGTCTCCTTGAGAATAAGGCTTGGGGCTAATTGGCCACTCCCTTAGCCTATTTAAGGAGGAACACCGATTGCAGCAAGTTGTAGGGAACAACTTTAGTTCACCCTCCTTCACGTCTGGAATCTCTGCAAAATTGCTTCTGGGCTTTCTGCCAGCTCTAGTAAGACTGATTATCTTATCTCAGAATTCTTGTAGGCTGCTCAGACAGTTTATTAACAGCCTTTGGTTGATAAAGACTGAATTATTTGAGTAAAATAAGCTTTGTATAGAGTTTGCATGCGCTGTGTTCTTTGGGGTCCGTAGCTGGGGCAGAACAGTTGTCTACAAGAATCTGGCCAAGTGACCATTAAGGGAAATGCATGAGAGTTAAGAATAGGAAGGAATTTAAGGTGGGCTGGACTTAGAACTCTTGCGGGCGTGAAGGGACTCCTAACTTACGACCTGTATGACCCCTCCCTCACGCTCAACCTAGTCATCTCCTACAGAGACTATTGTTCATTAAAATATTATTGTTCATCTCAAGTTTGCCCCAAAGCTCCTGGATCAACATATATAAACTGATGAAACAGGAGTGGAATTTTGTGAGCTAGATAGGCATCATTGTGTTTCATGGAAAGCAGTCAAAATGTCATGCCAGCTTTCAAGCAGTTCCATAGTTTGGACACACACTGCTGATTTCAGGCCTGGATGATGTACAACATGAAAGAACCATGACATCTACTTTCTATCAGGAAATTCTATAGGAAAATATCAAGACACTGCGCCACCACAACCACGGTGGTTAGAATGCGGTATTGCAGGCTAATTCTGCTGGATGTTGGAATGGTCCGATGCAAATCCCTCCGGGAGAACCTGAAAGACGCAGTTCCTGCTGGAAAACCCTCAAGTGTTACTAAGTTGGACATGGAGCAGTGAAGTAAAACTCTTACACAAGATGTAAGAGACTAATAACAGATAGGATTATCTGTTTATATAATCAGAGTAATGTAAAAAAAAAAAAAGAGGCATAGCATATTAGCTGAATCAAAGTAGGGAATTACTGTACTTTTTCAAACTGGCACATACGCAAAGTCATATGTAGGATGACTTTGTTTCTGAAATAAATGGAAAAAGTACCAAACTTTGGCCACTTAAATTCCTTTTATAAAATAGTGGGAGCTATATGAAAATTAAAAATGAGGAAAATACTTTTTGAGGGAAACTATACATGCCAGTGGCTTTCAGAGCAAGGTTACAGTTAAGTAAATCCCGTTCCAAATGTTGTATATGATGCTTATTTTTATCGATGAAGAAAAGCTTTAATCTATTCTAGAAGGTTGAATTTCCTGCCTTTTGTGTTTTATAATTTCTGAAAGCTTAAAACTCAAAAGATGTAAGCAATAAATGAAATGTTTTTGTTAAAAAGAACTATGAGGTTAATGCATTCATGTCTCTTTCATTTTTTTCCCCTATTAATAAATACCCTGCTTCTGATTTTTTTTCTTGCTGTTTCTAACATAATGTGAAATATAATGTGAAATAATCTTGCTGTTTCTAACGTAATGTGAAATATTGTGAAGAAACTGCTGACAATTTCTTAATGAAATTTGATGCTTCTATTAATTATGTTTAATTAAAATTGTGAAAATATAGCTTTCACAAACCCAATAAACATATTGCTTGAGTCCCATCTTTTTTGACTAAACTGAGGATTCAAGCTTCATAATCTCATACAGTGTAAAACTCTTAGCATTGGGCTTAAATTATGTTTTAAATCCTTGGACTAAGTGAGAAGGGATACGTGAATCTTGTCAACAGTTTAAATAATCCAAATTCATATCAGCGCTATTGCAATAAAATATATTTACAAATTAATCCCGTTGCTCTATTAATTATTTGTGTAATTACTGCAATTCTTCCCACCTTGTTTTCAGTTTTTCTTAATCATTAAGCCGGAAGCCTGACAGCAGTGCCAGCCCTGGCATGATTCTTTTTGACTAAAACCTTGTAAATTAACACAATTAGCACAGCATCATGCTGCTAATTAACTTCCTGTGTCTGGTACAGCGGATGTGCAAACAAGGAATAGGGATTCAGCAGGGAATAAACATGCCACTCTGTTGCCAAACTGTATGTTGTGTTCGGTCTAGCTCAGCAGGGCTAAGACAATCATGCCAAGATGCTGGAGTCAGGCAAAGAAGAGCTAAAGAAAGAAGAAGAAGAAGCACAAAATAGGACGAGTATTAGGTTGTTAAACGAAAGATAGTGGTAATTTATCAGAGAAACTCTGCCATCCGTGTTTGATGTATAACAAGCCTTTTTATCTGAGCATCTGCTCCAAATATTATCAGATAGAGGAAGGAAGGAAGGAAGGAAGGAAGGAAGGAAGGAAGGAAGGAAGGAAGGAAGGAAGGAAGGAAGGAAGGACAGACAGATAGAAAGAAAAGGAAGGAAGGAAAGAAAAAGAAAAGGAAAGAAGGAAGGAAGGTTGTTTTAGTGCTGCCTATTAGGCTGAACAAATCTATAGATGGTAAGATAAGATAAACTTTATTGCCACTTTTTTCTGTGAAATGACTCACATTAAAAAATGAAATTCTGATGCCTGCTTTCAAAAGAATATATATGCCCATACAGGATATAAAGGATTTTAAAATATTTTTTTTCTGATGAACTCTGCCTGCCTTGTCTGGTACAGGCCCAAACTTTGTCCCATTGCCGTCACTCTCCCACCCCCAAACTTTTAGTAACTGACTTTTATTTCCCTTTTCTCCTGCCCTTCCCCCCATTCCCTATCGGTTTGGAGGGAAATGGAAGAGAATGGGAGGAGAAAGAAGATATAGACAAGTGTTGCTGGGCTTTGCTCTTTCCACCCCACCCGCCCACCTTTGCCTGTTTCCTTCCAGAGCCTCAACAACAGGAATCTGACGCAGAGAGCAGCCCGTTGTCATTCATACCGAATGTAGGCTTTGTGTGATGAAAGCAATGGAGCGCTGCCTGGGAGATTGCTTTGCTGCACTCCATGAAGCAGATTTGAAACTGTCGTGGACCACTTTAGATGAGAGTTGGATTATGGAGTGACCTGCTATGTCTGTGTCATATTGTTCTGCACAGGGTGCATTATACTGTGCTAACTAGGTGTTCAGTACCAAATAAGAAAGGTATCCTAGATGTGATTTGTCAGCTGTAGCTTATGGAAGGTTGTTTTTTCCCCCTCCTCCATTAAAATTTAAAAGTGCAATAAGGGAAGATGGTACGCTTTAGATAGCGAAGGACAGATTATCTAATAGCAGGTCCATGCTTGAGATAGGAAGAAGGTCCACGTGCAACCCTTTAAAACAAATCCAGCTGGATAAAATAATTTCTTTGACTCTCTCTCTCTCTCTCTCTCCCCCTTCCAAATTAGCCAAACATTAGAAGGGTGACTGTATCCTTTCTTCTTCTTCTTCTTCTTCTTCTTCAAGAAAATGAATCACTGGCAGTACTTTTTTTTCTCTTTTGATAGATAATTTGCATGTAATCTGTTGATTTCAACCTCGTAATTCTGCATATAAATGAAAGAATCAAGAGTTGATGCACTCAGATATCGTTGCACTTGTCTTTTTTTTTTCATCTAATTGCTAATTTTGCTTTTCCTCCCTCCCAAACCCCTCAGGCTTGAAGATGCAGTGGACGCCAGAACATGCCCAGTGGCCAGAGCAGCACTTTGACATCACTTCAACCACCCGCTCTCCCGCCCACAAGGTAGAAGCTTACCGTGGCCATCTTCAGCGCACCTATCAGTATGCCTGGGCGAACGATGACATCTCTGCTCTCACAGCCTCAAATCTGCTAAAGAAATATGCAGAAAAGTATTCCGGCATTTTGGAAGGGCCAGCCGAACGTCCCATCCTGGGTAACTATGTGGAGCCTCCATCAGGACTGGTGAACGGTCGCAAAAGCGAAAGTGAGCCGTGGCAGCCTTCTTTGAACTCTGAGAGTGTTTATCCTATGAACTGTGTCCCGGATGTTATTACCGCCAGCAAAGCTGGAGTAAGTACTGCCCTCCCTCCGGCAGATGTCTCTGCCAGTATAGGGAGTTCACCTGGGGTGGCTAGCAACCTGACAGAACCTAGTTATTCAAGTAGTACGTGCGGAAGTCATACAGTCCCTAGTCTGCATTCAGGGCTCCCATCTCAGGAATATGCTGCAGGATATAACGGATCGTACCTGCATACAAGTTACAGTGGCCAGCCAGCACCTGCACTTCCTTCACCTCATCCCTCTCCTTTGCATAGCTCTGGGCTTTTACAGCCACCCCCTCCGCCGCCGCCGCCACCAGCCCTAGTGCCAGGCTACAATGGGACATCTAATCTTTCTAGTTATAGCTACCCGCCAGCAAGTTATCCCCCTCAAAGTGCTGTTGGGCCTGGCTACAGCCCTGGTGGAGCACCACCTCCTTCAGCCTATCTGCCTTCAGGTATCCCTGCCCCAACTCCTCTCCCCCCCACCACAGTACCTGGGTACACCTACCAGAGTCATGGCTTAACGCCCATTGCGCCATCGGCCCTGACCAATAGCTCAGCAACTTCTCTCAAGAGAAAAGCTTTCTATATGGCAGGGCAAGGAGAAATGGACTCCAGCTATGGAAATTACAACTATGGCCAACAGAGATCTACACAAAGCCCCATGTACAGGATGCCTGACAACAGCATTTCCAACGCCAGCAGAGGGAATGGCTTTGACCGAAGCGCTGAATCCTCCTCCTTGGCCTTTAAGCCAACCAAACAAATCATGGCTTCTGAGCAGCAAAGGAAATTTAACCAGTCCGGTCGGGCTCTGACGCCCCCTTCCTATAGTTCTGCTAAAAATTCCCTTGGCTCCAGAGCAAGTGAGCCTTTTGGGAAGTATAGCTCTCCCGTCATGAATGAACATAGCGAAGAACATAGGCAGCTTCTTCCTCATCCAATGCAAGGCCCGGGACTTCGTGCAGCTACCTCATCCAACCACTCTGTGGACGAGCAACTGAAGAACACTGATGCACACCTCATGGACCTTGTGACCAATGAGATTATCAGCCAAGGACCACCAGTGGACTGGAATGACATTGCTGGACTAGATTTGGTGAAGGCTGTCATTAAAGAGGAGGTTTTGTGGCCAGTATTGAGGTCAGATGCTTTTAATGGGCTGACTGCTCTACCTCGGAGCATCCTCTTATTTGGACCTCGGGGCACAGGCAAAACATTACTGGGGAGATGTATAGCTACCCAACTAGGTGCCACATTTTTCAAACTCACAGGTTCTGTTCTTGCCACAAAGTGGTTGGGAGAAGGAGAAAAAATTGTTCACGCTTCCTTCCTGGTGGCAAGATGCCGACAGCCCTCGGTGATTTTTGTTAGTGACATTGACATGCTCCTTTCATCCCAAGTGAATGAAGAGCACAGTCCAGTCTGTCGGATGAGAACCGAGTTCCTTATGCAGCTGGACACCGTGCTCACTTCCGCTGAGGACCAAATAGTTGTCATCTGCGCCACCAGTAAACCGGAAGAAATAGACGAATCTCTTCGAAGGTACTTCATGAAACGACTTTTAATCCCACTTCCTGACAGCACAGCCAGGCACCAGATAATAGTACAGCTGCTTTCACAGCACAATTACTGCCTCAGTGATAAGGAGGTTGCACTGCTAGTCCAGCGTACAGAAGGCTTCTCTGGACTCGACGTGGCTCATTTGTGTCAGGAAGCTGTCGTGGGCCCTCTCCATGCCATGCCAACCACAGACCTTTCGGCCCTTATGCCCAGTCAGTTGAGGCCTGTTACGTACCAAGACTTCGACAAGGCTTTTTGCAAAATACAGCCTAGCATCTCTCCAAAGGAGCTCGATACATACGTCGAATGGAACAAAATGTTTGGTTGCAGTCAGTGACAAGCCGTCTCTTTTTTTAAAAAAAAAAAAACAAAAACAAAAAAAAATAGTGAAGCAAAAAAAAAACAACAAAAAAATATAATGAATGTTGGTGCGCGCACACACATATGTACACACAAACCTGTTACCTAGGGCACGGAACCCCTTTTTCAGTCGTGTTGAGATTGTGGAAGGGTACAGGGGGTGGGGGTGGGGAAATGATCATGTTGCATCTAAAGAGCCAGGTTAGGGCTTGAAGGAATAGTGCATCCGAGGAGAGCTGTCAATCCGTGAAGCCACAGATGATGATAGGATGTTGATGTTCCCTTCCATTCCGTTCAGACTAGACAACACACTCTCACCGTGGAGGGGTTGATTTTTTTTTTTTAATTTTAAGAAGGACATGAACCCTGTTTGTTGATTCATTCTGCTGTTTTTGAGATTTAGTTGCTTTCAAGTGCCTCAAGTGGTGCTTTATTTTTTTTTTCCTTCCTTTCTTTCTTTTTTGTTTGCCTCACAATTACATTGGTGGCATGTGCTAATATAAAGAGCTTTAACTTCAAAATGTTATGGGACTAAAGACATGAACAGTTGTGTTGTGACAGAGAACCAGGTGTGACTTTGGTTTAGTTTTGCTTTTTTTTTTTTTCTCCCTCCTCCTATTTTGGCTAAGTCTAAAGGCAACAGTATTCCTCAATCCTGTCTGTTCTGCGGTATTAAACTAAGAACAGGTAAAACAGGGTAACGGTAATCTGGACTTTAATTTCCGCGGTTTGTTTTGTTTCTTGTTCTGTCTGCAAAAAAAGAAGAAAAAAAAAAGAAAAAAAACTCAGGAAAGTGATTGTGATTTGTACAGTACCTCAAAGGAATGTGTTGAAAGCACTATGTACTGCTGAGATTTAATAGGCTAGGCTTCAATGTTACTTTATCTTAAATATGTATGTTTACCTCAATGGTTGGGAAAAAAAAAATGACAAGGAGAAATATTTTGAATGTATTAAGGAGCAAGCTGAAGCGTGCTAAAAAGATAATCTTTAAAACTTTGAAAATACAACAAGAGTATCCCAGTGTTTAAGAAACGTTTCTTTCTTTCTTTTTAACCAATATTGGGGATCAAATTGGAGCAAGGCAATTTTCATGGCAGTCGTGTGTGGAAGTCCTTAGTCCTTGACAATTTTGTGACAAGTCGGTAGAGAGCGCACAGACAGTAAAAAAAGAAAGTCCCCCTGTCGAATTATCAAATCATCTGGGACGGTCAGAGACAAAATCTGATTAGGACTCTGAGAGGCAAAATTACCTTAGACCACAAGATACAACTTTTGTATCTCAGCTAGGGTTGTAGGCATCTTGATTGCCCCAATGCATCAGTAGCACAGAATCCTTGTAGGTTCCAGAGAGTTTAGGGGCTGCAGAGCTGTTTACAGCAATGCAGCAGAGAGCAACAAAACAAAACAAAAACAAGGCAAAATTGAACCCTCAAATGGCATCTCTCTTCTTCTTTGCTTTGCATTGTCACCACCAAATGAAAAGTTATCCTTTTGTTTTATGTGTGCTGTTGTTGCTTCTTTCTGTTTTCTCGATGCCTTTGTTTTGTTTTGTTTTTAATGTGATCGTTCCGTGGTCATTAGAAATTCGCCCGGCTGGAAAATGCCCACCATTTTATTTCTACCTCAGATTTTGTTTTATTTCCCTTAGAGAGGCACATAAAGAGCAGGACAAACCAGATTACCACTAGCATGCAGAGCTGTTGAAGGTCCTATTAACACATAATCCTAAACAGGCTTCTTTGGAAAGAACCAGCTTTGTGTATAGTGAGGTTTTCTCCCAAGTAAGTGTGTGTGTGTGGAGAATTGCAGTCAAAAAGAAAAGAGGATTGGGAAGGGAATCCTTCTGCCTCTTCTCCATTTGCCCGACCAGGACAAATGGTGACTGTTTTCCTTCAGGAAAGAGAAGCTAGATGGGATGTGTCTCATTTTATTCTATTTGTGCCCCTGCTCCACATTGTCTCCCTTTTTTATTCTTTAATGCTTTTATGAACAATTCTTTTCATGACAGCTGACTGATGCTGTAATGTCGCTGAACAGTAGAGCAATTCAAACCTTCGTAGCCACATGAGCAGAGAGCAACCTCTCTCCCCCCCCCTTTCTCTTTCCCTCTCTGTAATCTTTTCCGTGTAATCTCTTGTTTATTTTAAAGAAACAGCAGCAGAACAATTAGAAATTATTGGCATTTAATGTTACTTTTAAGTAATGTACCTTCAAATCCATGAAATAAATGCACTGAAGAGCTCTAATGAGAAAAAGACCAATTAGTCACCTACTTGTTTTGTCTTTAAAGCTACTGCCCAATTATTACACTTGGCATTTCTTCAGCTAAAATGTTAATTTTCATTGCTAAAAACTGAGCAAATAAACCAAAATGCACACTCTATAGGTCCTTTTGTTCATTCTAAACTTATGGATTGCTTCTAAAAAGGCAGAGGAGTTCATTAAAAAGTAAAACAGTGCCTTTCACTAAGGATATAGTAAAATAAGTCTTAATAAATGCTTTGCATTTTCAATTAGCAAGGGTCTTTCTTTTTCTGTTTTTTCTCTCCCATCTATTTCTTCCATTGTATCTTTTCCATTTGGGAAGAGCCACAATCGCCTTCGTCAGATTCATATTGATCTTGCAGATGGCTTTCTGATGCGTATTGCTGACCAGTCTTCTGACTTTTAGATATCAAATTATGCTATTGTGCTGGCGTCCATTTGAAAGGCTCAGACATGTTTGAAAAACTAAATTTACAATTGCATCACCTCTGTCTATACATCCTTTAAAACTAACATTATCTAATTTCAAGGTAACACCAAATATTCAGTTCATGTATATAGCTACAATATAATCCCAGTAGCACTTCAGTTTAAGTTGGCTTCGGAATCGGCAGGTGCTCTATTTAGCTCACATTTTACACTGTGTATTAGAGGGAAAAGCAAATTATTCTTCCAGTGAGGTCATAAATAAAAGACTTAATTGTGAGGTTAAGAAACTTCAAAGAATTTATCGTCTCCCAAATGCTTTGAATCTTATGTTGTGAATTCGCTGCTGAAAATATCAGGCCATTTTCTCCCAAATGGTAATTAGCTACAACTAGTGAAGTGTAATGTTTTACCTGACATGAAAATAATAATTTTGTTTACTGTACTGCCCTTGTACAAAATTAAGGCAAGCTATAACCCACTCTCGGCTCTCTGCCAATGGAGATTCCCTGTTAAATAGAATCAGTCAGACTTTGCCTGGTTCACTTCGAACTTATTGGTTCAACCCTGAGCTACAAATACTATCCCTTTTTTTTTTTTTTTTTTGGCCATTGATTTTGTTTTGTTTTGGGGTGGTTTTTTTGCACTTTTTAGACAAATAAGGCCATTTGTTCCTTCTGCTGCTACATTTAGGCCTGTATAGAATTGCGATATACATTTTTCATTGTGATCAAAAGGCCTTCTAAGAATTTCCTTTTCGGGTTATTTGGGTGTTCCACAAATGAGAAGATTTAGTTTTTGATAGGGAGTTTGATATGGCCAAAATATACTAACATTTTGAAGAAGTAAAATGGTTCTGCCATGTTTTTCATTTGATTTGGGACTCAGGATTCTCCCTGAGTAGAGCATAAAATGATGAGATTGTATGGGCAGATTCCACACGATGCAGATCTTCTGCATTTTTAATAAAAAGGAGAGTATTAATCGTTATGCCTTTTCCACCATTACATCTTTATGATGGCTAAAATTCCATCAGCTC
Source organism: Masticophis lateralis (assembly GCA_030761175.1). Taxonomy (NCBI): domain Eukaryota; kingdom Metazoa; phylum Chordata; class Lepidosauria; order Squamata; family Colubridae; genus Masticophis; species Masticophis lateralis. The sequence continues at coordinate 208,067,544 of JAUDYJ010000001.1, forward strand.
AATTCTCCTTTCACTGCAAAATGTAATAATTCAAGGCATATAACTTGGCTTCATCGTTTGTTGGAAAATTCTAGGAATAATTGAAGATAAACAGATGCTTCTCTTTCTACCTGAGACAATTTTTCATTAAGTAAGACTTCACTCACTCTCTCTCTCTCTCTCTCTCTTCCCCTCCTCACCCACCCCACCCCCAGCCCCCGGTTTTCTTCTGTGGTGACAACAATTGTAATAACCAAAAAAAGGGGGGGGGATTGATTTCTGCCAATCAAATTAACTGAAATCATGGCACGATAACTTTTTCTATATATGGTATTTATAAAGAAATCCTCATTTCTAGCATGCTTCTATCCAAAATATTTAGGCCATTAAGGCTAGTAGTGAAAAGTTTGCTGACTGAGCTGATCAATGGAATGTGAAGGCAGTTTGGGGCTATTTACTTTTTTTTTTAACAAAATATTTCTGTATTAGTCAATTTGCATTCTATTCAAATGTAGATAGATGGACAAAATGGTTTTCCTTGTGCATTTCAAACCCATCAAGGAGAAAATAAAACCTCCCAGTAAAACACATAGGCAAAGCACCATCTGGGAAAGCTAGCTCATCTGTCCAGGGGCTATGCTCTGCAAAATAGTACAAGGTCATTTTATATGGGTTAGCATAATACTTTGCTAGGCAATTTTCAAAAGGAGATAATCTAGTGTAAAAACCCCAATTAATTCCAACAGATGTTGGTAGATGGTAATGTGTTTACATGTCAAAAGCTGCAAATAAAGGTTTCTATTGCCTGAAAATGTCTGCAACTTTGAGTAGAGGAACAGTTATAAGATCCATAATATGTTTCATTCTAATCTAAAAATATAAATCATCTTTTACAAAGTGAAATCTCAGAAATGCATGCTAGAATTGAGTAAATTTTGCAGAAACGAATCTGTGCAAGTCTATTTGCTTTGGTGGAACTATCCCTGTATACCTAACCTTGCAAAATTTAGGCTTTCTTCCTTAGACAGGTCATGTGCACAAGTTCCATTGATGTGATTGCCTAAGAGTCCCCTTTTATGGAGATTCTCAGTCATCCAAGGTCATGGTTATATCTCAAAGGTTCTTTTTCAAAAGGCCACTGGACTTTCTTCGTTTTTTCTTGAAGACATTTTGCTTCTCATCCAAGAAGCTCCATCAATTCCAGCAAGATAGTGGGGGGATGGAAGGATCCTTCTATTCCTCTCCTCTCACCATCCTGCAAGAACTGATGATGAAGCTTTTTGGATGAGAAGCAAAACACCTATCAGGAAAAACGAAAGTCCAATTGCCCTTTGAAAAAGAACCTTTGAGACTAAGAGTTCCAAGAATAAAACTGGGGATAGATGGCCATAAAGATCAACATGTGGTCTCCCACAGCTGTATCACCCTTTCATCTTGTTATGCATGCATATGCATATATAATCTTTATATGGACATACACACATAATAGGAAGCCGTTTTGTTCTCTCTTTCAAGGAAAAGATGAAAGCTTTCTTTTCCTTAATCATTTGCAGATTTATACTCAAAGCACATTGGTAAACACGGAGCTACTAATATTTCTAGACCCAAAGAAGCTGCTGCCCTGGGGACTAGTCAGTCCATGAACTGACCCTTCCCCTTTGCAAGATCTTTGGTTGACATCCGATTTTGAACCTGCCAAATACGTTTTTGTGAACCAGGGATACTGCATCTTTAATGAACAAGCTTCTATTCTTTCCCCTATTTTTCAAGGCAACACAAGAAGTGTAGCACCAGGCACCGCCATTGTCAAAGACAATTAGACTGAAAGCAGAAAAATTTCACCTCCCTGTCTCAGTGATACATAAAATGTCGGCAGTGTGGGTCAGCCTTGCAACCGAATTTTGTGAGAGTATATGAATCAGTCCTATAGAGTGTTAAATATTTATAAAATGGTTCAGATCTCCACTAAAGGTTGGGAATGTAGTCATTCCTTCTTGTTGTCTCACGATACACAAAGAGGAGGAGATATTTCCCAACCAAAACTTTGCTTGTGTACATCTTTCCTTGCCCCAAATGGTCCCTGTGGTTTACATGCAGTCCCAAGTAGTTTTGTTTGTCTCCATAGATTCCCACCACCACATTTGGGTGTGTGTTCAGACATTGTTCTTTGAAACCATTTCTACCTCATTACTACATATTGTACATGTAGTATTTATTGTTGTCTTTTTTTGAATGTCATGCATTTTGTAAGAAAGACGTGTCCTTGAACTTGAACAGTCTACCTCAGAAAGACTGTCACTACACTGAATAGTATTAACCCCACCAGGACGATAAGATGCATTAGCCGAGTGTGGCAGGCAGATAATACATGGGGACTTGGCATACTGATGGACTTTTAATTGTACTCTTGTAACACAAGATTGCTTAAGGGAACTTAAAGGAAATCATGCACTGTGCAAATCTTGATCAGTGTCCCACTTTGGGGCTTGCTCTAGGAACATCCCTCTTTAGTAGGATGTACCCTGATTTGGGAGAAGAAACATAGTTAAACGCAAGAATTATTATAATTATTATTATTATTATTTTGCATTGGCAATCTGGCTACAATCTATTACTGTTAACTGACATGCGGTCCAACTTGGCTCTTAAAACTCAAAACAAATTATAGTACTTAAGGATTATTTTTTATCTTCAGTGATGTAAAAAGAATGTGTCACACACTGTTAAGACTGTAAGTTTCTCACTTCCTGCGTACTAAAATGAAACACAATGCATTTTGTAAGAGTCTGTGCAAGGTTTAAACATAAACCAAAAATAAAAATAAAAAAGAGGCACTTCCCAAAGGACTTTTAAATATTGCTTCAATCCTGCACACAATTGCACATGTCTGAAGTTCGTTATCGTTTACCGACATGCGCAACCATGTGAACAGGACT